>CM025780.1:31125695-31283132 GCA_014636745.2 Centella asiatica | reverse complement strand
GTGGGGGGTGGGGGGGTGGGGGGGTGGCGGGGGATAGAGAGAGAAAAGACCTCATGTAAGCGGATCACATTAGGATGTTTAAGGAGCTTCAAGGTTCCAATCTCCCTTTTTATCTGCAAAACAATGGAGTTTTAATACTTCTAGTCCTCAGATCCTCAACAAAAAGCTAGCAATATAACTGAGAGTTACAGTTTCTCTCCACATTCAGCATATGATTAATTAATTAGCACAAAATGGGGTTTGCAATAAAACTTAAATTCATCGACAATTCCACCATATAAAGTAATCCCGAAATTTTAAAAAAAAATATCAATGTTTCAAAAGACAATAAACCGTCCCCAACAATAAATAAAACGCTTAAAAGGGTAGAGAGATGACTAATCGGTCAGGAATTTTCACAGTAGAAACAAAATTTTGTAATCAACGGGAAAAACAGAGAGAGAGAGAGAGAGGAGAGAAATGAAGAAGATGAAGACCTGATCAGTGATGTTAAGATCGAGAATCCGGGTCTTCTCCAAGATTTTAACAGCAAAAGGGTGACCAGTATGGATGTTGTTAGCAAATTTAACCTTCCCAAAATTGCCTTCGCCAAGAGTTCGACCCAATTCGTACTTCTTCCCCAGTCGCATTCCCTTCTCCCTCCTGCTGTGTGCTTCTCCTTCTTCCTTCTCCGTCCTTGCAAATAGTACCATCAAATTATATAACAATACACTTTCTTGCACTAATTGTTTTCTTCTTAAACAAAATCCCACTTCTGTAAAACCCAGAATCTGTCTCCGATCGTCTGTACAAAAGGGATTGAAGAATTATAGGTGTAGTTTCCTGTCAATATATGTGAAGAAATAAAATAGCAAATGGTGATGATTTTATAATAATAAGAGAAGGCCTCGAGTATTGGATGGGTATTAAATAAGATCCTCCAGAGAATGGATGAGGGTCAGATTTCACGTTTCATTTGCCCACACGGAACACGAGTACAGACAAAACTCAGACGGTTTTATTTTTATATACTCCGCCCCCTTAGTAATTTTATATGAATTTTTATACATATTAAATATTTTATTTTATTAAAAATATATTAAAATTACTTATAAAAAAGTCAAACAAAATATAAATAAGAATAAAAAGAGTGTAAAGAAAGATTATTATTATATCTTTCTAGTTTTATATGTAATGTTTGGTATTATTTTTATTTGTTCATAAATAATTGTAACGCACATTATTTAAAAAGAATTTTTTTTATATTATCCTCACATTTAATATGCTAACTTAATTTGCAATCTCTATTACATTCATTATAAATAAATTAAAAAAAATATCTTTTTACATCAATATTAATTACTTTATATAAAATAGTGATATGAATATTATTTCTTAATTAATTTGCAATACTTAGTACGACATATATTTCTCAACAAATACAATATTTTGTTTATTTAGATGGACTCGGTTGCTCTACATTAACTCTTTTCTCTAGTTTATCTCAATGCACTTAATAATTTTAGATAAAAATTTTATTTATGTCATTTTAACCGTACGAATAAATAAACATGAAAAAAAATATAAAGGAGTGTCAAGTTTCATATAATTTCACAAAGTAAAACACATATTTTTAACAGTTGAAAATCATCAAAACTCAATCTTTTTAATTACATCAAATTTTAACTATTAAGATAAATGTGTTTTATTGTTAAATTATATGAAAATTGGCACACTTTCATATTTTTTCTTATTCTATTAATCCGTACGGTTAAACTTGTATAAAATTAATTTTATTTAAAATTATAAAATATAATTATACAAAAAAATTTAAAAATAATGGATAATTGAAAGGAGCCAAGTCGTTTTCCCCATGCCCTCCATTTTTTCATGTTTTTGTGGGATTTGATTGGAAATTTTTGGACTTCACCTTTGGTGGGTATGCGGGGACACGATCAAACTCGGAGGTTTAAAGACGCGTTTTTTTACTCGTAGAGGAGTGTTGACGGTTGGGTATGTTATAAATTACTTCATCTGTTCTTTTTTGTTTGTACTTTAATTTTTTTCATTGATTTTAGGTGAATTTTTTTACATGTTAAGCTTGTATTTTATTTAAATTTTTTTTATCCATATTAATTTTTATTTATTAATTTTTTAAAAATTAAATAAAATATTTAACACATAAAAATTCACCTAAAATAACTTGTAAAAAAGTCAAACCGTAAATAAAAAGTTTGGTGTGTTATCAAGTTGACCGTTGGGTATCTTATAAATTATTTGTGTGTTATCAAGTTGACTGTTGGGTATCTTATAAATTATTCGTGTATTATCTAGCTATGACATATGATTTTTTGAATTAAATGAAAATTTTAAAATTATTGTAGTTTATATTTAAAAATATAAACTATGTTGTAATTAAATGTCACGTTGTTATTGACATGAAAATGTATAACTAATTTTAAAACGGAATATAATATATTCCAATTGTATGATAGAAACAATTATTTTAAGTAATATATATAAAACGAACTTTTTTTGTTATATAAATTACTTTTAAGGAAAAAATAATTTTATTACGTGGAATGTTTTTAAATTTACGATTATCTTAAACGTTATGTGTATATATATTACTAAATTTTAGATGTGTTGAATAGCTTTTGGGGTCAATTGACTTCACACCATCTTTTTTTTTCTTCCAAATAATTTAGTAACATCTCATACTACATTCCCTAAGCGCTGCTTTTAAAATGAAATATACAATTGACTTTTTATATTATGATATTTAACATATTAAATACTACGATCATTTTCATATAATTTCGTAAAGATTTAAATGGATAATTTCAAGATCAATATGGAAATTGCTTGTGGTTTTTCCTATTTGTAGCTATGCTTTTGTTATATGTTTAATTTCAATAATTGAATTCTAGTATATCACCGCTTAATTTAAAAGGTCAATATATTTTGAACAAAAGGAGTGACATATGATCCATGGTTTTATGGTTAAATGTATATATAATTTTAAAAATATAATCATATGTGAAACAATCGACAAATAGGTAATAATAAAATAAAATAAAATAAGTTGATTATCTTTTTTCTGAAAAGTAAAAAATTTGAATTTCGGATCTAACAAACCGATAATAACTCATGTTTAACCAAAAAATAATAATAATAAAACAAGTTCAACCGTAAAATCTTTCCACGGCTTTCAAGTAGTCACAACATGGATTTACATTAGATAATTTTAAAATTTATGTCTAATTTCTTTTTTTGTTAGCTTTATACTTATACTAACTCTTTATATAATTGAGGTTAAAGCCTTTTAATTTCGTGTTTTACAATAGTAATTAAGCTTAACTTAAGAATAATTTAATTACCGTGAGAATTGACTTCCCCTATGGAAGGACCTTACGTGTTATAATTATCACATTTGGTTTGAATTATTATGCGTCCCATTTTGTTGACGCCATTAGCGCCACGTTTTCAAGAAGAGAGCAATAGGAATAGAAATAAAGTAGATATACATTAGGTATCAGGTAACACGTAGGACAAATAAAGTATACATATATTGTTTTTGTTTATTCAGCTGACATGGACAGAATTAGCTCATTCTAAGTCAATTTTTATTAGCTTTTTATCATTTATTATTATTTTAAATTTTGTATAATAAATTAATTTACTTTCCACGTAATATATCTTTTTTCTTTGTTGTTACACGTATTGTCCTTCTTTGAAGCTGGACCTCTCACGTACATCTGTAACTTTTTATAAAGTAAAATTTGTATATTTAATCTTATTTTAAATTTTGTATTAAATCAATTCACTTTCCACGTAATACTTTTTTTTTAATTACACGTATTATCCTTCTTCGAAGCTTGACCTTTCACATATATCTATAACTTCTTAGAAAGTAAAATTTGTGATTCTATATAATGTGTAATATATGAACTGGGTAAAGATATAATGTTTCACAAGGGACCAATATCATATAAACATATTTGTCGTAAGAAAATGTTTATTTTTCCGATAATAACTTGGAAATGTATTTATTTTGAATGGTATAAAAATCCGGGTATGCACAACAAAAGTATGAGGAATTTTATGTGTTCTAATTAACATTTTTTATACTCTTTCAATATGTATAATTAAATTTTCAAATAAATTGTAGATTAATAAATATTAATTAATAAGTAAGATATGGAAAATAAACCATAATCAAATCCCGTAATTCTTAATTCCAATTATATGGAATAGAACAAAGTTAAAAACTTAATATAACAAATTTTAAAATGATCAACCAACCACAAGAAACCATGATTTGTTTTAACACATTACGTTTTTTTCTTTTTTAATATCCACTAGTTAGTAGAACAATCATTGAAGCTGTAGCCTCCCTTGTTTTGCGTAATACTAAGTTGGAGTCAATAAGAAGGTTCTACAATAATTTCAAACAAAGTTAATTAGATAAATAATAATCGTATCCGTAAGGTGTATGTAATTTTCATAAAATATAGTAACTCATTCAGTTTTAACAAGAGTCTTTATAATGGATTAAGGAGTGTTAGAGTTGCTCAATATTGTCCTTAATTAAACATTTATTCTTAATTTAATAATAAAATAAAATATAATCCCTATTTTATACAAACATATATAACGTCTTTTTAAATTAAAAAATATATATATAATTTATGGGTTTCTAACCCAAAAAATGATAATGTGCAAGCCAAGAAAAGGAAAAAAAGTGACACAAACAAAAATATAAAAAGTCACTAAATTGTATACAACTTTAATTTTTTACTTCCGATAATTTGATGTTATTTTTTTTCGTTTTACATTATCGTCTGCGTGATATTTTCTTCATTTGATGTTTAAATTTAAATTGCATTGTATCGAAGCAAAAGTGCAAAACTAAGAGCTGACTTCAATTTTCAAAATACATGTTCTCGTAATTTCACTGCGTCACACGGCTGCCCCAAACAAACAGTCCACGTCTTTGAACTCAAAATTTATCATCATAGAACAGTAATTTGTTTTTCATGTTTCAACTTTTCGTAAGGAGTTTAATAATCGGATATTTCACGCAGTTAACTCAATATAATTTGATTAATTACTATAATGATACTATTTTTGTAAGAAATATAATACAAAATTATATATATATATATATATATATATATACACACACACACACACACATATTTGTACATTTAAGAAATACAAATTACAATTAAGGTTGCGTTTGGATTGAAGCAATGGAACATGGGGGGAAATATATAAAAATTAGAAGAGATTTAGTAAAAAGTAATGGTGAGATGAGTGATGGGGAGGAGGAATGGAGAGAATCACAATGAAGAAAAAAGAATGGATAATTCTTTCTACTTACTCATAAAATAAAATTACATGTAGAAAAAACTGTTAATTCTACTACAATCTCACATATAGATCATAAATTTGTGTGATCTGATTTAGTTATTACACTTAAATCAAATTTATTATATATCACAATCTCACATATAGATCATAAATTTTTGTAATCTGATTTAGTTATTACACTTAGATTAAATTTATTATATATCTCATTTTATTCTTTCGATTCAAATTGCGGACTAAGAGATACATGAATTTTAAAATTTTGAACCTACAAATAGGTGACGACGACCTTTACCATGAGAGCAACTTCTCTAAGTTGATCATAGTACTATTTGAATATATCATACTTATAATTATATTCATTCATTATCTTTTACAAAATTAAATCATAATCATAAGTACACTTTATAATCAATGTCAAATTAAACAATTATAATCATATAATAATTATCTCAAAAACGGAATATCCTAAATGGACAAAAATCTTAATGATATTGATGAGACAATTAACTCGACCACCATTCGCCGCTCGGTGACATAACACAGCCAACTTCTATACAGCCTTGGCCTTTGGGGAAGAAAAATCAAGAGATGATTATTATTAAGCAACCACATGTGATTGGCCGGGTTGCCCAAAAAAGGGAAAAAAAAAAAAAAAAAACATTGTATCAAATCAAGTGTAGGTGAAAGATGCTAAAGGCTAATATAGGTAGTGATTAAGGACCCCTTCAACAAGTGCAAATTGCATTAATACTAGACAACTAGACAAGAAAGTCGAGAAACTTTATTAATTTGGGGTCTACTTATTTTTTTTCATTAATAGTAGTTTTTTTTCCTGGGTTTCTATATTGTGTATCCTCACCTTTTCATATCTTCCATCGGTTTAATAATAATTAAAAATAGTTAGGTTGAATTGATAATATGTATTCGAATTTTTTATTAAGTTCGAAGTTCAATTGAGATATATTTTATTTTGAAATTAGAGATACATACCTTATATAAACTTTCACCAAGGAAAAATAATAAGGAATTTTTTAAAAATGAATTCTCCTCCTACCATAATCTATTATATTATATATTTAAAAGCAAAAACATTTAAATTATAATTTATTGATTATGTTGGATTAGATTAGTAATTGCATGTTGATCCTAATGTATGTATTTATCATATTTTATTCTAATCAATAATTGTTAAGATTTATCACATATTTTATTTTTATTTTCTAAAGTATTATGGTTTTTAATTTGACTTAAAGATGTATTCCGTATTGACAATAATTGTTTCAAATATTTTTTATATTTTATTTTTGTATGACTCTCTAATTTTGTATTTGGATGACTAACATAAGTTTACAAATTTAAAATTAATTTCATATCTATAATAAAATTTAGAATTAATTTAATATCTATAATAAATAGGAGTAAGTATAAAAGAATATATTTTAATAAAATTTGAATTATAAATTATGTTGACTTCACTTTAATTTAGTTGAATTTTTTAACACTACTTAAAAAATATGATTGAATAATCTAAATGGAGTGGTAGACATCATATTCATTGCAGTTCTTAACTACTATATTTTATTGTCTTTTATTTTCCCTTTCGATTCTATTATTAAAATTATAAAAAAATTTATTGATGTTAATTTTATACTTAGTCGCAATTTTTTATTCATCGTTAACTAATTTATTATACTTAAATAATGTCATATGTTACTTAAGTTAATTTATATTTTTCTTAATTGTTATGCATTTGTTTAGCTTCCATACTAATAATAAATGACAATAAAATTCAAATACTGTACATAAATTTACAAGAGACATGTATTGTAAGTTAGAAATATATTTCATGATTAAAATAATTACAACATATAACATTTGGTTTCACATGATTCCACATTAATTAATTAAAATTTAATTTATTTAAGTTATTGTAAAATTCATTAATCAATTTTTTAATTACCCTTTCTATTTTGATAAAAGAGTCGCAATGTTGCATTTTTTGCATACATTAAGATTGTGTCTTTTATTGAGGTTTATTTTTAAAAATGACATCATTTTTTTAAATGAAACTTGATATTATTATAATACTGACGATAATAAGATAAAATAAATTGTTGGAATAAATATTATAAATTATACGAATGTCATTATTTTTATGTAACCGGGTGAATTTTCAAATATAACTATTTTTGCGCAACATAGAAAGTATATATTTATTAAATATATAATTTATTTTTCTTATTTACTTTAATCTTATTTCTTATTCTAATTTTCTGCTTTGATTTATTTTATATTTAGATTTTATTCATTAAACATTTTTCATTCTAATTCAAATTCACTTAAATTTTGTTTACAATAAAAGTTGATGTGTAACTATTTAATGTAATATTTAATTTTTTGAAATCTTTCTTATATAGCTTTTATATAATTATGTTAGGACTATGTGGTGAAATTATTTATAACTATGTTATTGTCATATCGATAATATAAAAAATATATATTAAAGATGAATAAAATATATGAGATCAAATTTAAAATTTCAATGTCACTTTACTTGGTGAAGGTATGAAATTAATAATAATTGATAAATGTGTTAAAATATTTTTCTATTTGTATAATCAAAATTAAATAAATTCATACAAATTTGATATTAAACAAAAAATAAATTAACATTATATTTTAAAATAGAGAAAATATTAAATTATAACTATCAATAAAATATTTAAATTAAACAATAAAATTTTAAAAAAAACTCGTGTCTTGTACAAGTTGCGAACTAGTTATATATTTAAAAGCACAAACATATTTTTTTTTATGTCAACATTCCACACTTTTTCTTTCCAATATTATCCTCTTCAAATTTATTTTATTACATATCATCTTTTTCTAATCCACTTCTACTTTCATCAAATACTCCTAATGCATTTCTACTTTTTTCAATTCCTACTTCTATTAGGTGTTATGAAATCTATAATTAGAGAATTTTAAAATAAAATATATGAATATATTATAATAAATAAATTTATATGCATGATTAATGGAATTATGGACATAAAATAAAATTTTGTATTTGATAGTTTAATTAACATAATTATCATACCTGTTTAAAATTAATTCCATGAAATAAGTACAACAATTCTTTAGTGTATATTAAGTAACTTTCAATTATATATTATCATAACTAATTATTTTGAAGTATATATATAAACACATTATAAATTATACAAATAAAATCAATATTTCAATAAAAATTATATCGTTTGACTCAAAGTATTATTCGTTTTACTAATTGAGCTATTTTTGTGCAGTTATTATATTTTTGGGGTTACTTACATTTATAATCATTATTTTGTTATAATTATATTAATTAACATCTTCATTTATAATCGATTAAATTGTGATTTGCTTTGTTATGTTTATTCATTTAATAATTACGTGGTGGATTTCATTTAATTTATTATATTATAGTTTAGTTAATAATTGTTAAGATTTATCATATATTTTAATTTGATTTTTTCTAAGTAGTTTGTAGTTTATAATATGATTTAAAAACTTATTCTCTAATGATATAAATGTTTCAAATATTTTTTATATTATATTTTCTTATGATCTATATAACTTTGTATTTGGATATCTACAATATATTTTCAAATTTATAATTAACATAATATCTATAATATATATGACTATGTAAAATAATATATTTTAATTGGAGTTTGAATTTAAATTATGTTGATTTCACATCAATCTAATTAAAAATTTTAGCACAACTTAAAGAAATGTTAATGAAAATATAAAATATAGTGTTAGACATCGCATTCATTTTAATTCTTAAACAACATATTTTATTATATTTTGTCTTTTAAATTCTATTATCAAAACTATAAGTTTTTCTTTTATTGATATTATAAGTTTTATGTTATGAAATTATTAATGAATAAGTTAGAATTATATTGATAATAAAATATATAAAAATATATATTAAATATGAATAAAAATATATGAGATCAAATTTGAATATACAAACTCAATTTGACTTGATAAAATAATGAAATTAATAATATTTGATATATGTGTTATTATTTGGTGTGATACGGTTTGATAAACTGTTACAATTATTACATCTGAACATAACAATTATACAAATCGTTATAATTAGAAAAGGTTCAAACTCTCTTGCGCGCCTTGATTTTCAGATATCTTGATAGGGAAGATAACCCAAAATTTTTTAAAATTTGGTAGATAATGATTTTAAGTCGAGCCATTAAAATTTTAGGTATTAAATGCTATTTAAAATCTAATGAAAACATCAAAACCAATAAAAATCAAACTTTCTGGTAATACTAAATATGAATAAAAATATATGAGATCAAATTTAAATATACAAATTCAGTTTGACTTGATGAAATAATGAAATTAGTAATACTTAATATATGTGCTAAAATATTTTTGTATTGTACGATCTAAATTAAGTTAATTCATACAAATTTGATATTAAACAACAATTAAATATATTTTATATTAATTTAAAATATAAGAAAATATTAAATTATAATTATTAATAAAATATTTAATTTAAACAATAAAATAAAAACAACTCGTGACTTTCACGAGTTGCAAGCTAGTTGATAAAAAATCAAAACTTTCTCCAAGTCTTAAATTCCTATATATCTATTTTTTTTTCTTTTAAAAAAGAAGTACTAAAATAATCATCTAATTCATGAAGGGGTTCAAACATCGCTCATAAACGTACAAGGAACGTTCACTATTAAAAAAAAAAAAGTGACAATTGCTATTATTTGGCTTGATATGGTTTGACAGACCGTTACAAATATTACATCTAAATATAACAGGTATACAAATCGTTACAATTAGTCAAGGTTCAAGTTCTTCTTGTTGGAAATGAGCTCAAATTTGAATGAGAACTTGGTTTTTCATATGATTGGAAAAGAAGAGTTAAAACTAAGATACAAAACTTCCACATCAAAAATAGGAGGATATAGCGCTCACCATATATATGGGAGCATTTTGAATTAAATCCAAATTAACATTAGCCTATTGTAATGTTTTTATGGCCTAATATAACAATTTTTTGACCATCTCCATTGATGCATTTTTTTGTAGTGGCTGTATGGTCATTTCATGATCACCTCTTTTGTACGTGAGTGTATGAGTTTTGAATAATAATCTTTTTTCAACAAAAAAAAAACACGAAATTAGTATTTGTACGAATTATTTAATTATCGAATTTGTGCAAAATATCAAGATTTTAGCTAGTTAGCAGCCGCATGCCAGCATTTATCTTGTCCTAAAAATGAAAAATCCACGCATCCACGAACGGCATCAGCCATTCTATATTCATAAATATATTCATAAATATAGTAGTACGTTGACATTTAACTTACGTGAGTTTATATCTAGATTTATTCTCATCATTGAGATTTTTTTCTTCATTAACTAAACTTTTTTAATTTAATTTTTTTAATAAAAAAACACTTATTACAATAAAAATCATAACTATTAAGTGTTGCGGTATAAACTAAATATTGAATTCATAGTTAATAACATATAGGAGGCACAATCTCAATATTTGTGGAATAAAATTAAAATCCCAAACAAAAAAAAAGGATGTGGCATCTGTTTCTTAGCCAGATCGAAATATAATGTCCATTTTGTAAGTATGAGTTGAGAACATGGCATGGGTTTAATTAGTGAGCTCCCACTGAAGTAGTAAGCTCCATGCATGCACCTATAATAAAAATAATCATTGATAATCATCTCGTACTCAATTCCTCAACATTATTGATATATATATATATATATATATATATATATATATATATATATATATATGCCTGTGTTTCTAAAAGTTTCCCTAAATACAGAAAAGATGTAACTAATTTTATTTTAAGATGGATTTCCTAAACGAACTTTTAATTTCACTAACTTGCAATTCGTGCAAGACACAAGTTGTTTTTATTTTATCTTTTAATTTAAATATTTTATAAATAATTATAATTTAATATTTTCCATATTTTAAATTAATATAAAGTATATTTGGTTGTTGTTTAATATCAAATTTGTATGAATTAGCTTAATTTTGATCATACGATACACAAATATTTTAGCACATATATCAAGTATTACTAATTTCATAATTTCACTAAGTCAAACTGATTTTATAAATTCAAATTTAACCTCATATATTTTTATTCATATTTAATATATGTTATTATATACTTTATTATCAATATAATACTAACATATTCATTTGGACAGTGCGAACAATTTTTTTAAAATTAATTTCGGCAGTTAACATCCATCACAAATAATTGTAGCATTTAGTTCTCAGATCTAAAGAGATAATTAAAAATATAAAATAAATGAAGCAATTTAGTTTGCAATTTTAAAGTGCGAACTAAAATGGAATGCAACATTCTCCTGCAAGCCTAGCCTGTTAACCTCGAAAATCGAACCTTTAATTTTTGTTCGCAGTTTGAAATTGCAAACTAGAATAGGTTTTATTTTCTTAATTTAGTACATAGTTTGATTATGGGTTTGACACCCATGCTAGAATGAAATGAAAGTGCGTTTTTGATAATTCTAAGTTTTTACAATACTAAACAGAGAAATTAGCCTACTTTTGGTATATAGAGACCACTAAGTAGTAAATTAATTGGAATAGTTGAATTAATTCGACTAGTGAAATAGTGTAATGATATTTAAAAAATTTCATGAATTTTTATAATTTGAAAATAAAAATACAATTCTAATTTTAAAACAACCAAAAAAGAAATGTTTATCTCTAATTTTGAAATATTGTAAGTATTATTTAAAATCATAGGTGGCATTGTGGCATTGTAAGCTCAATCGAGAGAAGAAAATATATACACCGTAAGATGATGAGTAAGACATCATGCGAGTAGACGAAACGATAAACGTGTAGTTTGAATTTTAGCAGGAATTGTAAATCTATAATGCGATGACACGTTCAAAAAGAATTTGAAATAGATAATTTGAAGGTAATTAATTAACTCCTTTTTGCTAAATGATTTTGTACTTAGTTGAAAATTATACTCCGTAGTAGTATGTTTTTATTTTTTAAAAAATAATATTTTTGATAATAATCTCATACACGGAGTATAATAATATTCGTAACAGAGTCCAACACATAAGACAACTACTGCTCAAATTGATCAATTTCTCAATTATAATCTGTACCTGGACGTTTGACAAATTATTCACTTAGGCCTATGAAAATGAAATCGTTATCATTCCTTAATTATAATTAATCCATATGTTTAATTTTTTTCAAAATGAAAAAAAAATACAATTTAATGTGTTCATAAAAAATATATTATATACCCATGTGGGTACCTTCATTTTTCCCTTTCTAATATTACGACGTTATCAGATTAAATTATTGACTATTTAGAATTCGTTACTCTGTTTAAATATAAAATCGATAATATATACTAACGAAATTATGTGAACACAATTAAAAATGGTCCGCTGTCTTTGAACACAACACAAGTGATGTAGACAGAAACTTGACATTTAACGTGCATGCATGCCTATATATAGTTAAATTATTGTCTATGTCGTCTATGAGTTTATCACAAGCTTTCTCCACATACCACATATCGTATGTGGTATACATTTCAATCTCCACAAATAATAGAAACAATATTAATAAAAAAAAATTTTAAAAAAATCTCTATGACATTTTTTCCCAATTATAAATGTAGAAATTTCAACATCACAATATATATTAAGCAATACATATATACATTCCAATTTTAGTGGTTCAAGATTTTTCATAATAAAATTAGCAGTGTATAGGATCTGAATATCTGAGATGACAGCTTAATGAAGTAATTAATTAGTCCACCCCACCCATGTGGAATCAATACTATCTCATTTTCTTAGCAACAATAGATATTCTAAATCAGGGGACCAAGTTATATATCGAGGGTCACCGGCCATTAATATTACCACCGTTACAACAATTAAATTTTAGTGTCCGAACTCTGACCTCCACACTTATATATTTATAAATTTTTTTGTAAATTTTTTTGTTAATATGAAAGTTTAAAATTCTAACTTTCTCGTATCTTAAAAATTGTTAATTTGTAAATGTATTTCAAACTGTTAGTAATTTTTCATATACTAATAGTATAGATCCTCTTTTTGTTATAGAATTTTTGTATATTTGTGTGATAGTATAATCGTAGCAATAAAATTATTATTCTTAATTATATTTATCGCTTCAAATTGAGGCACCCAAAAAAAGCCGAGAAATACATTGGGTCATATGTACACAAAATATATAAGAAACAACTATTATACGGTCCTATATTTTATACATTAACAATACCAAACATATAAATATAAAATTCACATATAAAAATATGAAATTATACACACACACACACACACACATATATATATATATGTATATGTATATGTATATGTATATATGAAAATTGGGAAATATCTGTTGTAGCCTATTTTCTAAATTTGAGTTGTAGTTAATCTTTTTATATTTTGTAATGTTTTTAAAAAAATCAATTTTTACGGATAAAAACAACACTGAAAATAAAGTAATAGACAATTTTATAGTGCTCAAAACATTGCAAAAAATAAAATAAAAATGTAATTACTACAACTTATTCTCTTTAAAAAAGTAGACAACCCATTTTTCTTTTTATGTACATATATTTACTTCTTTATATGGACAAAATTAATATGCGACTGTTACACTTAACATAAGGTGTAGATGAACATTAAAATTATCTAATTTTGATATTAAAAGACATAAATTGCCGCCGACTGCCGTCCCCGTCTATATGTGTCGACTTATCTTCACCGCCGCCGCCACAATTTCCCCTACCATTAGTGTCACCGTTGTGGTGATTGTTTTTTATTGTTATCATATTTTGTCTTATGTTATTGAAATTTCAAAACTACCATAGTTTTGATACACATCTAGAAATAAGGAAATGAGTTGGAGTTCATTTTTGTGGTTTTATCAACTCCTAGATTTCATTTTCCAAAATACTTAAGAAATTTTAATCTCACGTGTTGATGTACCCTGCTTATATTACTCTTACTTATAGATTTATTTTTACCTTTATAAAAATTGATGATATAATATAGTTTTTGTTTATGTGATGTAAAAGGATTTAGAAAAATATCTAACTTGTTAGGTGAATATATTTTGCTATAGTTAAGTAAAGATTTTGATCACAATTGAAAATTTTGCCCATCGATCAGGAAGAATGTTGCAGTAAGAAACTTTCAAGGATAATCTTACTTATAATAGAAATAAGCAAGGTCTAATGTAGCAAGAATATCAGAAAATAATCCTATTTTTTTTCTTGCTTAGCAATTTCTAGTAGGATTTTCAAAAAACAATAGAAGACAAAATAACGACTATCTATTTGAACTAAATAAGGAACAACTGTAAAAATATAAGTCATTATCAAGACAGTACAACTCCAATAGATCTATTTCAAATTTTCAATGGATAGATTTTTGGAGTAGTATAAATAGAAGTTATAAATTTCATTTCAAAAACTGAACAACCAAGAAATTGTTTTGACAATTTGACATCTTAAGAGTTCAACAAGACACGAATTCAAGCCTGAACAAGTGTTATCTAATCTGCTCAACAAGAAACTTACTATTTAGAGATAACAAGTAAAATATTTTATCTTCTATTAGTCTGTGTGACTCAATCTGATCTTAGTAACCTATTGTATTTTTTGGACTAAGTGTCCTGTTGTATTTTGTTCTATGAAATATTTTTAGTGATTGCTTTCTCAAGTAAAAAGAAAAATAGTGGAGTAGTCTTAAATTGAACCACTATAAAAATTTTCTTGCTCACTTTAGTTTACTGCTTATCTTTTACATTGCTTATTTCCTTTATCTCTGCTTTACTCAGTTCTTGCTAAACTCATTTAGCAAAGATTTAGGAGAAATCTTTGATAAGCAAGAAGTGTTTTAAACTGTTAATTTTACTAGCAAGACTTAAATTTTTGAAAAACATTATTCAACCCCCTTCTAGTATTTTTTCCTTTGGGACCTAACAGTACGGATTGAAAAAGTATGTCAAAACAATACATATAATTTTTTTGAATTTTACTAAAATCATTTACGTAGTATTTATAATTATTTTAAAATTAATATATCTTAACACTTGAAAATATACTAATTTACATTGTTATTAAATTCATATTTGACATCGCAAAAAGTTTAAAAAATTTATGTATCTCTCTTTTTTTTTTATTCTCTTTCAATTCATAGAATTAAAAATTTTAAATTAAAAATTGATAGATACAAAACAAGTGAATAAGATATGAAAAATGAACTATAACCCAAATTGATAGATACAAAACAAGTGAATAAGATATGAAAAATGAACTATAACCCAACTTATTTAATCCATATATACTCTCTATATATATATATTGAGCGGAAGTAAGAAGGTAAGAGCACTTGCAATAATTTTCCTAAACTCAATATTGTTCCCTATAATATAGAATTTGGATGAAAAGTTAAGAAAAAATGAATTGTACTAATATCTCTATTTTAAAATTAGTTTGATAATTGTGAATAGTATTTCTCTAAACTTGTAATATTACTATTCACATTTACTAAAATTATATTATGATATACTCTATATAAGAGAATCTGATATAGATGAGATAAATAGAAAATATGTATATGTATAAAATTTTGTGTTTAATTTTATAAAATAAAAAATTTGTTTAGAAAAATGAGTGCAAATGAACTAAGCTGCTGATCTTACGCGGTTCAACTACATTCGACTATTGTAATGATCACGCGAAACTGCAGATTAATATCCCATCTGCACAAACGTTATGTATGTCATGTATATAGCACGTAGTCCTAATTTTAATCATGTAGACCAACATAAGATTCAAGAGTCTATCAAGTACCAAACCAAATTATATTTATAAAAAAAAAAGAAAAAGAACTTCTATTAGCAACGTAATTACAATTTGTTTAAAGATATAATTTATTAATGAGCATACGATGGCTCAGTCTGCATTCAGTTATTCAACTAAACATGCAGAATATATAAAAGAAATATACACGTTTTAGTGGTTTTACAAGTTGAAAGGGATAATTATACTCGTGATTATTAATGCTAAATAATGGACCGGGCATGAAGGTACCACCTCCGTCCAAATTTTATGTAGTAATTTGATTTTTATTGGTTAAGTCGACTAATTTTAAAATTTATAGTTTAACAAATTAATATATTTTATATTTAAAAATTATAAAATTTGAATTTGATAGTGTATAAATTCAATATATTGTCATATGAAAGTAGTTGTGCGTATTTATTTAAGTAAATATAAAAAGATATTTTAATTTTAAATATTGTCAATTTGACTAGAAAAAATTAAGTTATGACAATTAAATCTAAACGGAGGAAGTATGTAATACACTTTCGATTATACGATGAAGTGAAATTATGAACACTCCCAAGTTTTTCAAATTTCATGTACATATGTAATTTGGGGAATTGAGTATAAATTTTTAATACAATGTTTCTTCCCTCTACTTTATTTCCATAAATTACCCAAACTATTTTTGTTCAATATATTGAAGGAAAAACAAACAGGGTTTGAGTTTTTTAATTAGTATGTCAGGTTCAATTCGAAACTCTGATCTCTTTACTTTTCAAAACTCTGGTCTTCTTATTTTTCAGATGAGGTAGTCGATGATCCATGAGATCAACGACCATGTCTTATTTTGAGATATTTAACAACAATACAAATCGACAACCACATATATGACATGTCGATCATTAGTTACAACATGCGGAATTGATTCGCTTAATTTAGGGTTTGTGTCCATTAAAATTGCTGAAGTGGCTTAATTTATGCTGCATAACAATGGAATATACAGTTTTTTTTTTAAAACTCGATATGACATGTCAAGTCCGTTTTAGGGGTTTGAATTTGTTTAAAAAAAGTATCATTAATAAGAAACAGGATTAGAGGATACGTTACATGTTGCATGTTGAGATTCCTTTCTCCATAAGATAATTCAGATTTTTCAAAAAAATTGGTGGTCATATTTAAGGACATTTTTCTTTTAAAATAAAAGTTTACTAAAGAATATTTTGTGGGTTTTCATTTCTTCTGTTCGCGAAATAGGTTTTCTTTTCCATTTATTTTGAAAATTTTGATTATTCTCTTATAATTGTACCAATTATTTACTATCCATGTTAAATTGTTAATGCGTTGAGTTGGCAGGAAAAAATAGTTCGATTCTACCTTTTTCATTAATCCAGAAAACAGAATCTTATCAAACAATTTCAGCCAAAGAATCCATTTCGAACACTTTCTTTTCCCCCTTTTTGTTTTTTGGCAGAAGGCGGGAATCTATATAATAAAGCAACAAGATTTCTTTACGGTTACTCATGATAAACTAGACTAGAAATTCTCACGTCCTTAACATTCTTTTGTTATTGAAAACCCTAATACATATATTTTCATTCTAATATTTTTCTTCTCAATTTAATTCAAATATATTTTTAACCTTTTCTTTTCCCAACACGCTCGTAAAGCTTGTGCACAAAAACTAGTATTATTAAGACCGAAAACTTTGATTCACAAGACACCTGGAAAAACTGCTCCGAATTGCTCCAACAGCTCATGTCTAAGTGTAGCGAACTCGGGGAATAACTACCTTGTGAGCGACCTAAAAACGTTAAAATTGCCTTTATTTATTAACTAAAAACTTGAGGAAAATAAAATACTGTAATAAGCATGGGGGTACTAAAATTGATATTTTGAACATGGACAAAATATCAACACATAAAATAATTCTAAAATGAAGACAAAAAACCATCACAGAATTTTTGGGCCAATGGTCCTCTTTTACAATTTATGGTGATTGTAAACCCACGCCCAAACAAACAATCACATCAAGCTAACAGCAACGCTTGAATTGGTTTGATCGCCGGACATATGACAGATTTGATGCAAGTGATGTCCAATAATAAATGTTCCTTATATTGATAACTCAACTCTGTTGAAAATTTTTGTGTACATGAAGATTTAAAGTCACATGCGCGGTAATAACATGAAAATGTAATTATGAAGGGAGAAGAACAATAGAAAAAACTGAAAATTAAGAGAGAAATATCAGAATGGGTAGATTTATCATTGTTGAGATTCATTCGAATTAAAATTACGAGTAATTTTATATTATAAAATAAAGTAATAAATGAACTTTAGCCCATAAGTAACGAAACAAATAGTTTAAATTTCATTTCTATTCTTATTTTATTCCATGGAATAAAAAGTTGGATCCTATCCATAAAAGGTGGAGCATTGAAACTCATCGGCCCATGGCTAGACTCGAATCCATGGATATGGAGCATTTTAATCTCCTAGTATTTAATTGCACTCTTGTTAGGTCCATTCGACAAAACCCATTGTGTACATCCAAAACTTCACTACTACTGTCCCATAAACTTGGCCCAAAACCTGTCAAGAGGACTGAGTAGCTGAATGCTTTATTATAAGAAGAATACATTTTTGTGTACGTTACTTCGGTCTCTTAAAACTAATGTATTTCTAACCATCGACTTTTAAACTTGTGAACTAATAAAAAGTTCATAGAATTTTAAATCTTCTGGATTAATAAAAATCTTGCAAATTAATAATAAGTGTGCGTGAGTTTTTGAAGTACTTCTCCCTTCCACCTCTAAAGAAGAAGGAACATGTTGAAAGTTAAATGCGACTACGGCGACGTGTTAAAATGATCATTTGACCATCTTTATAAAGAAAAAAGAAATTAAAGAGTAAATAATTCAAACCTTTACTGAGATGCGTGGCCAAGTTCTCTTGCAAATCCAAGTTTTACCTAATTGTCTAGAACCTCCTTTATAAGGAAAGCGTAAACAATAATAACGTCTCTCTGTCGTAACTTGCCTGCTTTTTTAAGTTACATCTAAAAATTGACACGTAAGACATTTTATTACTTAAATGTAGGGACCGAAAAAAAAATTATTGCGGCAAACGTTTAGAAATTAAAGTAGGAAATATAGTACCATTTGATACATATGGTAGTTTAAGATCCCAGATTTAAACGGACGGACGAAGTGAAGCTAAGAATTTTGCTTCTTGCCTTGGAGATCCTTTATAAATGGTAACCATGGATATAGAAAACATATTGTGAATAATCTATATCTATAAAATAAAAAAAAATAAAAAAATCAGAACTGGGATTTTATTATTGTGAAATTCAATATCAGCCATGAAGAGAACGGCGCACACCAACAAAACAAGACAACATAAAAAGATCATTAATGTTGCAAAAGAAACATCCGTACGTACAAAACAAAACCCAACAAGATCAATTACAACATATAGCAGCGCAGAACAAAGCCTGCCTACGACCAAAAACACCTATCATCATCATCATCCTCATCCTATCAAAACAAACAAATAAAAGCCACTCAATTAAAGTTCATCGCCTCGCTTGCCACTGGCATCATTATTATCAGTAGAAACTCCTTGTGCTTTCTTCTTCGCCGCTTCCACATTGGAAGCTATAGTCTCCTTGGCAGACTCCAGAGTTTCCCCTGCTTTACCCTTCGCCGCCTCATATCCCTCCTTGGCCTTCTCCTTGGCCCAACCCAAATGCTCCTCTGCCTTCTCTTTCGCATCTCCGGCTTTCTCCGCCGCCACCCTCTTCGCCTCCTCCGCCGTCTTGTAAGCCTTGTCCTTCGCTTCCGAAGCCTTCTTTTCCGCCGCTTCATAAGCTTTTTCCTTTGCTTCTTCGCCTTTCTTCTTTGTTTCCTCACCAATCTTCTCCTTCGCTTGCCCAGTCGTGTCGCTTGCCTTTTCCTTTGCCTGCTCCGCACTTTCGCAAGCCTTATCCTTGGCCTCAGCAGCCTTCTGACGAGCTGCATCTTTCATTTCTTCGGCCTTTTCTGCGCTATATTCTCCTGCTCCTGTTTGTTCAACATTTCTTGGTCAAATTACAAAATACCACAAGTTTTCGACTCTAGTATCTGCCTAGTACCACAATTCATACACTAAATCTAACACACAGCACAAAATGCTATAACGCGTACGTACATATCCACGTTTGACACATGCAACTTAATTAAGTTGTCCTGTTGGGGGTACAATATCCTTAAAAACCTCCTACTTGTTTTCAACCGTTGTTAAGAGGAGATGCAACTCCTTTTAGGGTAAACAAGTTGCTCTCAACAAACTTCCCCGTCAGTTTCCTCCCACTCTAGAGCAAGTATTAACACTTTCATAGCGGGAACAAATTTAAAATTGATACTCCAAAAAGATTTTTGGAAATTTCTCGTACATTTTTCCTATATCCTATTTGTCAAAAATTCAAGCAACTTGATTCTAATAATCCCTTAAAATGCATAAAAATCAAAATTAAGAAAAAAACAAAATCAAACATACTCTGCTCTAATGGACAAGTATACCATTAAACAAAATTTATATAGATCCTTTTCTATTACTTCTTTTCCAAATATTTCACAAATGCACCCAAAACACAACCAAAAGTATCTAAATTTGGGCATTTAAACCAACGTTCAGCAAATTAAAAAATAAAAATAAAAACTACTCCCTCCGTTAATAAAAAAAAAAAAGCAAAATTTGAGAATAAATTTTGTTCAAACTAACATTTGTATAAACTTTTCATTACAATGTCATATTTTTTAAAATTTATCATTATAATTTTTTTATATTTACAATTTTTTTATATGATCTTTAATTTCACATTCATAACAAATTAAATGGAAAAAACTCATATGTGAAGATATATAATTTTTAATCAAATATGCAAAATTAAAAGCAGTAAAAAGTTCAAATATTAATTTTTTGTTTTAAGTTCATCTTTGGTAAGTTTTAAATTTACTAAAGGAGCATATATATAAACACTAACCAGAAACAGTACTAGTGATTTTTTCAGTGCTCTTTTTAGCAGAATCAGCAGCAGCATCAGAAGCATGTTTAGCGTCTTCAACCTTGAGGCCTAAATTCTCGGAGATTTTGTCCATAGCCCATCCGGCCCACGACTCCGACGATTCTTTAGTTTCCTTGGCCGTCTCCGCCGCTTTTTCTGCCGCCTGATCAGCCTTTCCCTTTTCTTCCTCCGACTTCCCCTGGCCCCACACCTCTCCAGCGCCGGCGCCGCCAACAGTACTGGCGGCCAACGCCGCTAGCAAAACCACCACCACGAATATAAATACCCCAGATGAAGAGTTTCTGATTAAACCCATCTTGTTTGATTCACATTCAATAAATATCAACACTATCAACTAGTATGTGTTATTTTTGCTTGATTTTGAACAATCAAAATGAAACTTAGAATTTGTTACAACCAACTAGAAAACTTATTTTCTGAGAAAAATCGATATATTTTTTTTGTTTTAAATTAAAGAAATCGACGCAGAGAGATAAGGAATTAATTTAAAGGGATTTAGAAAGTGGAGAGAGATATATAAATAGGTGAAAAGGGATGAGTGGGCATGCAACGTGGTTGACATGCCTGGGGAGGTAGCCATGTGTTATATTTGGAGATTCCACGTGTCAGTCCGTGGCAATTTTCCTTTAAGAAAAATAGCTGAGGACAAACTACAGATAAGTGTCTTGTCTTAAATAAATTCATTAAATATTTTGTATATTCTCTATTATGTAACAGATAAAACTCAATGTGAATCGTTTTTTCTTTTAATGTTAGTCTCGGGCTCATAACTAATAAAGATATACGGAGTATTTGTAATTTGAGTAAAAATGTTTAAACATTTGATAATTTAATAAAAAATCTAAGTATACACAGAAATAAAGAATAGATAAAAATATTGTAACACATAATTTTTCACACTGATTTATGGTAACTTTTTTTATTTTTATATATTAATAAAAATTAAAATCTAAATTATTAAAAAATATACGTAATTGATCTTATTAGAAAAAAAATCTCCACAACTTTAAATTTAATACTTTATCCGTTTTAGAATACTTGACAATTTAAAATTTGGTTTGGTTAATTTAGTTGTTTACTTTTAAATTATAAATATATATTTACAATTATACAATTATAAAAACTGAATCTTATTATCGATTGTATGAACTTTGTTGTAATTACTATTTTGTCATAATAAAATATACTGTTTATCTTGGCATAGGGTGCGCGCGCGCGCAAGTATAATGTAACACAAATACATACATCGTAATAAGCAACTAATTTAACACAAATAAGCATATATAGTTTTTAATACTTTTGGTTAAATAGAAACCATACATTACATCGTTTCGGTTGACAAACTTACAAAACTTCTCAAGAACAGCAAATTAAGGATCCTGAAAACAGAAAATTTTGACAATTACATGTCAATTTAAATACACATCCTCTTCTCCAAGAAGATATTATATCCGTTAAATTAATGCTTATCCAACAATTCAACATATGAGCTATACGTACATTTTGCTGTTACCTGTTAGTAATGGTTGAAGAAGAAAGATGGCGATTGAGGAAAACTAGGGCTATGAGTTAGAAAACAAATGAAAGAATATGTTTTGGGGGAAAAGAACGGCAGAGAATGCAGTGTGGACGTTTCACAACGTTGAGTACAAATTTTCTATCGCAATTAATTGGATAATATTATACTTTTGTCCAAATTTATATGTCGCTCTTAAATTTATTATACATATATTATTTTATATGTATAAATTATATATTTGTAATCTATGATAAAGAATATTATTTTAATATTTTTTTTAGTTGTAATTATTTTAGTATATATAATTATATCTATCATATGTCTTATACATATGCAACATTTATTTCTTCAAGTATTTTTAAAAACATTTTTAGATGTCTAACATGTTTTAGTAATCATTATGTATTGTAAGTTTAAGTCAAAGTGTAAATTGTTTAAGTTAAAACCAAATAGTATTTAGATTTACACGAATTAAAATTAATTTTAATATTATATAAAAAAATTAAATTGACCGAATTAATAAATTAACTCTTCTGTTCTTGAAAAGACACTTGTCGTCAATTAATATGTTCATTAATATAGATGATAACATATGGTTATATAAATTTAGGGTTATTATTGCTATCGTAATTAATTTGTACATTGCAATTTTATATATTGTAATGTCGTTTCGAATGGTGCGGTATTTGTTTTTAAACTATAAATTAAGCACTAATTAAGGGCCAAATTAATTATCTGAATATATACTCGATTTCTCATTATATTTATATTTTTGACAAATATTAACGTCATTGACATATTTAGTTGAGAATTATATATTCAAATAATACATTTTTTTCTTCAAAATTTGTTACTCAATAAATATTCACTTGATAACAAGATAAAAAAATTGTAATAATAATTATAAAAAATATAATATTATAATTAATAAATTATGCAAATATAACTATTTGTTTGGAATATATCGTATTTTCAAGTGTAACCTCTTGTGTGGAAAGAGATATGATATTTTCTTATTAGTATTCTTCCTATTCGATTTAATTATATATATTGTTAAAAAAATTTGAAGAGGGATATCTTAGTTATACTAATCCAAAGAGGTTTAAGTAGTACACCTATCAAAAAAGGAATATAATATTATCAAAAAAAAGTATGCTATCATAACTACTAAAAAGGGAATGGATGCTTAATAAAATCAGATCTTCAAAATATTCTCCAGACTCGAACTATTTGAATCAATTATTGTTATTGACTCCATAATTGACTCAATTTTAACCCGATTCATTTCCAGTTCCATCCATCCCCAGTTAAAAGGTCTCATCCCCAGTTGGCAGCATGCTTACCTCCTTGTAAATGCAAAAATGCATCACAACTTTACTACCACAACTTAACTAGTCATCGGACGCTTCCGATCCAGTTTTCTGAGATCAATTACTTTTGCCTTTCTTCCAAAATTAGAAATATATTTTTAAAATAACGATTTTTAATGATAATTTTTATATTCTAAATATATATTTTTATTATCATGTTGTTTAATAGTAGCGATAGTTATGGTAGAAACCATCAAGTAATTGATGTATTGGAGTTAATTGAAATCTTGAAATTATGAAATGGTATTTAAGGAAATCTATTTATTTTTATAGTTTAAAAATAAAAATGTATCTCTAATTTTAGATTAATAAAAAAAATATATGTATCTCTAATTTTGAAACGGACTATTTTTTCCTTGACAACAATAATAATATATATTGTACACTAGCAGAATTTTGTTTTCTTTTTAATTTTAATAATTTGTCCTATCGTGTGAACGAATGTGTGCCCTCTTTCCTCTATCAGATCCCATTGGTGGTTTGATGTCCCTATTACAACAATTTCCTCTCTTTTATATATATATATATATTCAATTATGTTTACTGATTTATCTTCTTCCTTTAATTTTTTTCCATCTATATGTATTGGTGATTCAGTTGGTTCTAGTACACTTGACGATGTTAATTTCCAGATTTTGAGAGTTCATATGTAGTAGTATAACTTATTATGCTAAACACCAGAGTTTGAGCAGTTATATATACATATATATATGTGTGTGTGTGTGTTTTCTCAACATATTTTTGTGTTTTCCCTTGCAGAAAATTTGATTCCAGTTGGACTTATGTTTTGATTTTTGTCTCCATGGCTTATTTTGTGATGTATGATTTAATTTTTGTGGTCCTGAAAATTATTTATCATTGGATTCTAGAAATTGAAATGATAACGAACTGAATTATAGTTTAAAGATATACGAATACATTCGTCCACATTCTATTAAAAAAAATTACTCCGTACAAATCAAAGTGATACGATTAATATTAGTATAATTATATAGTGAACCTGTGGTTATCATGATGTGGTGGGATAACTCTGATTATTCATATTTTAATTTGTTGATATTAGACATCCTCAGTTTCATATATACATGCACTCTATGAATATTAACTTATCCCTAAGTATTATTATTGATTTGCTATCATCATTTGATAAGTTTATAATATATATATATATATATATATATATTGACGTCAATGACATCCTACGATATTCTTAATTATTTCATCGGTTCTAATTTCCTTAACGTAGTATCATTTACAAATGTTAAAAAATTCATTTGTGATAACAATTTATAAGTATATCAAAATATGAAGGTTTATATTTAAAAATATTTTTCGTATATTTTATGAATTTCATTTTAAAAAATTTAAAAGTAAAAAGTTTTACTGCAGTCTTGAATTATAAAATTTTACAAACTTATTTTGTATGAACTGAAATGTATTTTAAATAGTAACTTTTGTTTGGTTGATAAAAGACATTATTAATTAAGTGGCCTAGCCTAATGGACCACACACATACGTTTGTACAATCTATATATACTTCATTTTTATTTTGTTGATTTAATCAAGTATATCTTTCAACATTTTCTTTAAGGTCATGCATAGATATATGGTAATACATAAAGAAGACATATTTTAGGACAATGCATAGATGATGATATCAATTTTTTTCAAATGCAATTTAAAATGGTGATCGGAGGAAGTGTGTGCTCTAGTAGTTAGTTTCAGTCGATGGTTGTGTATGCATGAAGGATGTCATATATATTTATTTTAGTTGCCAATATTTTGAATGATATACCAGTTCTTTTCTCATGACCTGCAGACATCTGAGCTTTCGAGTGCGGATAGTACCTTTTGATCATCTTTCTGTTTTTATTTTTATTACACAATTTGGTGGATAACAATGGAAACATTAATTCAAACATGCTTAATTAGCTTCTTGATTTTCTTTTTCAAAACAACATATTCTTGTTGTGTTACGTAGTGCAAAATAAGAGAGTTCTCATGTTAATTATGAATTTATGCGTAGTGTGTTGGGATGTAACTCTCTTTATTTTTATTTTTTAATTTTGGGATAAGGAAGCAAATAATATTTGATATGCTTTCTACAAGGTGCAAACTCCAGGAAGCCAAGATGATAGTGTCTGGGAAATAGCGGAAAATAACCTCTAACTTATTTATATAGAAGAAAAGATTCCGCCAAAACAGCTGATACATAGTTAAACTTAAGAAAAAAGTTTTCCTTTTTAACGAAGAGCTTTACAAGCGGCATTACCCTTCTTCACTCACGCGATATTGCTGGATTGGGCTTTCGCTTCAATTAGTAGAGTAGTATCAAAATTTCAAATTCTTCCAGCTTTCTTTCATTTATGCTATATTTAATTTCAGTGCAAGATCATGTGAAGTGCTATAATTTGTGATATTGCCAAACCAATGATTGTTGCAATCCGTAACAAAGTAAATTTTATGCAGATGAGAGTTAAGAATTCAAGAGATATTGGAATGGATGGAAAGGCTACCACAACATCAACTTATCATTTACCAGTGGCTGAGACACTGAAAACACCGGAAAGGTCTTCTGATCAGCGAGATTCAGCTAAGAAGGAAAATGCTAACACAGTTCCGTTTTATAAGCTTTTCTTGTTTTCAGACTGCACGGACCATGCATTGATGTTTCTCGGCACAATTACCGCTGTAGGAAATGGAGTCTCCCTGACCATCATGACTTTGATATTTGGTGAGTTGGTTGATGCGTTTGGACAGAATGTGGATACCACAAATGTAGTTCATGCAGTTTCTGAGGTAATATATAACTTCAAATCACTCTCTTTATGAAGATTAGCCCTTTTCTCAACTGATATAAAACATGTGACATTCTCTAATAATTTCTTGTCGGAGTTTGTCAACGAACGACTCTTTTTCTATTGCCTATTGCAGTTGTAAGCTATAGAGAAGAACCATGTGATAGATTAGTTACTTATTTTAGACATGAATTTGTCCTTAGGTCTCCCTCAAGTATGTGTACTTGGCTCTTGGTTCTGGTTTTGCGGCATTTTCACGTAAGGTTTTAAGCTAGCTCTTTCTTAATGTAAATACAATTCTAAGAATATAGGATTGATGGTCCGAGTGAAGAGAATGATAACTCCATGTTTGCATCTCAACAGAGGTGGTTTGCTGGATGGTCACAGGGGAGAGACAGGCGGCACGAATTAGAAGTTTATATTTGAAGGCATTACTGAGGCAAGATGTTGGATTTTTTGATATAGAAACTAACACCGGAGAAGTTGTAGAGAGGATGTCAGCCGATACTGTTATTATGCAAGGTGTCATGGGTGAGAAGGTACCACAACTATGACGAGATAGGTCCAAGGAATAACTTGCTAAACCAATGCTACTTCATTTATAAAATGATAATCACATTCATTGACTATAACTACAGGTCGGAAAATTCATACAGTTGATATCTACGTTCGTGGGAGGCTTTGCTATAGCTTTTATTAAGGGCTGGCTGCTCGCCCTTGTCTTAATGTCGTCATTACCTTGTATTGTCATTGCCTCGGGGTTCATGACTACCTTTGTTGGGAAGCTAATGTCTCAGGGACAAACATCTTATCTGGAAGCAGCAAATGTAGTTGAACAGACAATTGGCTCAATAAGAACAGTAAGTAAAAATAGGAAAGAGATAAGTCTTGACAGTTTAGTTTACTAATTAATGAATGCATGTGACCATCAACGGTGGCTGTCAAATTCAGGTTGCATCATTTACAGGGGAGAAGCAAGCTATTGCTAAATATGATAAGTCCCTTGACAAAGCTTACAAATCTGGTGTGCAAGAGGGCTTGGTTGTTGGGTTGGGCGCTGGCACATTTATGATGGTCTTCTACAGCAGTTATGCTTTGGCTGTGTGGTTTGGTGCGAGAATGATCTTAAACAAGGATTATACCGGAGGAAAGGTCATAAATGTAATGCTTGCAGTGTTAACCAGCTCTTTGTGAGTTATTCCCTCTTTTCATATTTGATAATTTTCTTTTTGCAATGATCCGTTTTGTAAATAATATGTTTCTCTGATTTTTCTAATGCATATGAAAATTGTGTTTGTCATGGTTTGGGATACCTCCAACTGTTTGCTACATGTATGTGGACATTTGTAGTTCATTAGGACAGACATCTCCATGCTTGACCGCAATAACTGCTGGACAAGTTGCAGCATTTAAACTGTTTCAGACCATTAACAGAAAACCCGAAATAGATCCTTACGAAATCAAGGGGCTGAAGTTGGTTGATATTCGCGGTGATATTGAACTAAGAGATGTGTACTTCAGTTATCCATCAAGACCAAATGAACTAATATTTAATGGACTCAATCTCTCAGTACCAAGTGGAACGAGCATAGCTTTGGTAGGACAAAGTGGAAGTGGGAAATCAACAGTGATTAACCTGGTAGAGAGGTTCTATGATCCACAAGAAGGTGAAGTTCTTATAGATAATATTAATCTGAAAGAGTTTCAGCTCAGGTGGATCAGGGGCAAAATTGGTCTTGTTAGCCAGGAACCTGTACTTTTTGCCTCAACCATTAAAGATAATATTGCATATGGGAAGGATGGTGTAACCCTTGAAGAAATTAAAGCTGCTGCCGAGCTTTCCAATGCAGCCAAGTTCATAGACAAACTGCCTCAGGCGAGTCTCAAACATGGTTTGAACTTCTTACTTCACTCCTACCCAAAATTATGAACACAAAAAGCGCAAATTTTACCATAAATGATATCTCGTAATGAATTTCCCAACAAAACTAGAGCTGAAAATTCTGGAGGATTTTCTCTCAGCATTCTATGGTGATTTTTTTTTCTTTTTTCCCAATTATGATGAAATTGAAGTGTGTATAAAGCTGTATTCAGGTTGTTCTAGTTTTTTCTTTTCCCTTAAAGTTGTATATTTCTTTGTCTCATACATGTTATTCTCTTTGACCTCCCTACTTTTCATTATTGTCTTCAGGGATTGGATACTATGGTTGGTGTGCATGGAAGTCAGATGTCTGGGGGCCAAAAGCAAAGAATTGCTATAGCTAGAGCTATTGTGAAAGACCCCAGAATTCTCCTGTTGGATGAAGCTACAAGTGCTCTAGATGTGGAATCTGAGAGGATTGTGCAAGAGGCATTAGATAGGGTCACTGTCAGCAGAACAACCGTCATTATAGCCCATCGCTTGAGTACAGTAAAGAATGCTGACACAATTGCTGTTATTTCTAGAGGAAAGATCGTTGAGAAAGGTTTGTGTTTTTAAAATATTGACATGCATATATAGATGATTATATATTCAACAGAATTGAACATCTGATGCTAGCCATACATTCTGTTTTTCATAATATAAAGCCAAGGAGCAAGAAAGTCCTAATATCTCTATCACATAAAAGTTTCTAGTTGATTATGTTTATATCATTTTACAACTGCTCTTATCTCATATATTAGGCATATGTTTGGAAAATCAAATTTATCTTCACCATGTTTTAGAAAAGTACGGTGGGAGTAATTGCTGAAACTATTATTTTGCTTAAAATAAGCCTCTTAACTCGTAAAGCTTTTCATCTAATCAGGTTCTCAGTCTGAACTTCTACAAGATCCTCAAGGAGCATACTGCCAGCTTGTAAGACTCCAAGAAATCAACAAAGAGCTGGAACAAAATGCAACTTATCAAGACGAACTGGGTACTTCTGTCAATTCAGAAAGGCATTCAAGTCAGCAGATTTCCACCTTGAAATCCACAACTCGAGGATCATCAAGAACTGGAAACAGTGACCGTCATTCATTTTCAGATTCGTTAACTGTACACGATGAAACCAACGTTTTGGAGAAAACTGTTGCAGAAGCACCCCTGAAAATAGGAGAGAAAGGTTCTCTTGGCCGCTTGGCCTATTTGAACAAGCCCGAGATTCCAGTGTTACTTGTAGGCTTCATAGCTGCAGTGGCCAATGGTCTACTACATCCAACTTTTGGGTTACTTCTCTCCAGCTGCATCAAAACTTTCTACGAGTCAGGTCATAAGCTTAAGAAGGATTCAGAGTTCTGGGCATTAATGTTTGTTTCTCTCGGCTTGGTGAGTTTTCTGATGATGCCATTAAGAATGTACTCGTTTGGCGTGGCAGGCTGTAAGTTGATCAGAAGAATCCGATTAATGTGCTTCGACAAAGTGGTTCATATGGAGATAAGTTGGTTCGACAAAACCGAGAATTCAAGTGGTGCAATAGGTGCTAGGCTTTCGACTGATGCATCAGCCGTGAGAGGTATGGTTGGGGATGCATTAGGCATGGTGGTTCAGAACACTGTAGCTGCTATTGCTGGTTTAGCTATTGGCTTCCAAGCAAGTTGGCAACTGACTGTTGTCATTCTTGTCATGCTACCTCTAGTAGGACTGAATTCATATTTTCAAATAAAATCCACTGGTGGATTCACTGCCAATACAAAGGTCAGTTTCTAGTAAAACTAAAATTTACTAGCTCCTTTCCAGAATTAGACACATTCTGATTGTAGACTACATAGTAACATGAAGCTATACTATTCCATCACTTTCTACATTGAGCTTAATGTTACTTACTACTCATTTAATTATGGGAATGGTTACAGAAATTGTATGAGGATGCAAGTCAAGTTGCTAGTGATGCAGTTGGTAGTATTAGAACAGTTGCTTCCTTTGGTGCTGAAGAAAAGATGCTGCAACTATACCAAGAAAAGTCGAAAGTACCACTCAGAGCAGGAGTAAGACAAGGATTCATTAGTGGCATTGGTTTTGGGATGTCCATGTTCTTTCTATATTCAGTCTATGCAACCTGTTTTTACGTTGGAGCTCGTTTTGTTGAGACTGGCAAGACTACTGTCCCTGAAGTTTTCCGAGTAAGATTTCTACAATCAAATGCATTCAGTTTTCTGAAATCCTGGCTGAGACTTTCTTACGTTTTCGTTCTTGTTGTAGCAAACATTCATTCTGCTCGCGCTTTTCCTTTTTCTTATCCTGTTGTGCAGGTTTTCTTTGGCCTCACTATGACAGCTGTTGGAATTTCTCAATCAGGTACCCTTGCTCCTGACTCTGGTAAAGCCAAGACTGCTGCTGCTTCAATATTTGCACTTTTGGACCAAAAGTCGAAAATAGAATCTGTCGATAACTCGGGAACAATAATTGAAAATATGATGGGAGACATCGAGTTTCGAAATGTCACATTTAAGTACCCTACAAGACCTGATTTTCAAGTTTTCAGTGATATCTGCTTAGTCATTCCCCATGGCAAGGTACACAAGTCTTTTGTTGGTTGTGTGACTTCTCCATTTCACACATTTCTTGTATTATGCAATATTGCTTTTCTAACAAAGTTTCCTAGGCATCAGATATTTCCAGTATGTGTCGTAGTGAAAGATTAATCATGAACTTAAGATGTGCATTACAAAACTTGATGATGCATGAAATCTGATGAACCAGACTGTTGCACTAGTCGGAGAAAGCGGGAGTGGGAAATCGACAGTGATCTCCTTGTTGCAAAGATTTTATGACCCCGACTCGGGTCAGATCATGCTAGATGAAATCAACATTCAAAGCTTAAAGTTAAAATGGTTAAGACAACAGATGGGACTAGTGAGTCAAGAGCCTGTCTTGTTTAACGACTCAATCCGAGCCAACATTGCATATGGAAAAGGAGGAAATGCCACTGAAACTGAAATTTTCGCTGCAGCAGAGTTGGCCAATGCTCACAGATTTATCAGTGGCTTACAACAGGTCCGAAAAACTAGTTCCATTACTTAGTTTTATTCCCTCCGATAAGTTCAGTAATTTTAACATGTTACATCAATAGTATTTGAAAAGGAAAAAGAAAAAAGAGGAATTTAAAAACCGTCCGTTTTAAAAATGTATGCGACTAAGATAATAGTTAATGACTGCAGGGATACGATACAACAGTAGGCGAAAGAGGAATCCAGTTGTCGGGTGGACAGAAACAACGCGTGGCGATTGCCAGAGCTATAGTGAAGGCCCCAAAAATATTACTGTTGGACGAGGCGACGAGCGCCCTGGACGCGGAGTCCGAGAAGGTGGTTCAGGAGGCATTGGATAAAGTTATGGTGGACAGGACCACAATTGTGGTGGCTCATAGGTTGTCCACAATTAAGGGTGCTGACTTTATAGCTGTGGTTAAAGATGGAGTTATTGCAGAGAAAGGAAAGCATGAAGAGTTGATCAATATTAAAGGTGGCATGTATGCCTCTTTGGTAGCTCTACACACTGGTCTTACATCTTAGAGTTTGTATCTTACTATCTTTCAAAATAATTCTCTTCCATGTTGTTTAGACTGGGAACAAAGATGGAATTTCTTTGTTTTGTTTGTTCGTGTTCTCTTTTGCAAGTTTTGCCTTCTAGGGTTGCTCATTGAACAAATTCATTTTTTATCTAAATAAAAAGCAGAATTTATTTTGGTAGCTGATCTCGGCATGTTAAAATTTCAAAACCAGTGGTAATTTATATGTCTAAGATAATATGATTTACTTCTTTAAAAATAATATAATCCCGATAACTTGACCGATCTTTAAAACTTTTTCTGCGTATGAGCAAGTGTGTTGCTATATACATTACAAAAAATCCATTGGAAGTTTGCAATAATACTATAATAAAATAATATTATAATTCTCATTTGTTTCACAAAATGAGTTATGTTTGGGGTATTTAATAAATATTTATATTGCATATTTGATTGAAAATTACATGTTCAAATGATAAGCCTTAATTTTCATGAAATTTGTTATAAATATTCAATTAACAATAAAATAAGAAGATTAAAATAACAAAGTATAAAAAAATATAACACTATAATAAGAAAAAGTTATGAAAATATAATTTTTTTGTAAGTAATGTAATTTATGTCAATTTCATCGTCAAATCGTTTTCTCGTTAAGAACCGAGTAAGTAATATTTATTAAAACAATCTTACGGTTCTTAGTGGGGATTATATGCTGTTATTGTGTGTTCCTGAGAAATAGATTGTGATGCCTAGCAAATAGATTGTAACATTTTTATATTAAATATTTGTTTTACCTTTGGTCTTTATCTTTTTTCCTCATAATCCCAAATGTATCTATCTATTTCTTTGTACTTTCATATTAGTTTATAAGACTTCAAGTTGATTTACAAACTGAGTTTTGAACATTTTTGATTAAACAATCGTAACCAAATTATTCATAATTAAATTAATTATCTTTCTTTTATAATCCGAAGTGAAACGCAAAAGGAGGGGAAAAGGTTAAATTTTGCATGGAAAATTTTATTTATTATTTTGTTTTAATTTGCAGGGATAAGTTAATAATAATAACTTAATATGGTCATAGAAATAGAAAATAACCAGAAGACGAAATTAGTCAAAAATATAGAAAATGAAACTTTTGGTCAACAAAGCGACACTGCTGGACTCTTCCTTATCTTTACCCACCGTCAGTCATGGACGGCTATTATTGTATTCCCGAAGTCAATGAACCGAAAAGCCAAACTGCCTACTTGGCAGTTGACGTGGCGTCCGCGTGGCATGATCTCCAACCGTTAAAACCCGAATCTGAGATTCCAACGGTAAAGATTAACTGTATACGCATGTCCTAAATTGGAAAGAGCGTGTCAACATGAAACTGTCACAAGCTTGCGGGAGATACTCAGAGATCGCTTGCCACGTCATACAAACCTTTCTCTAACCCAATCTCAGCCGTCCACGTGGAAAACAGTTGTTCTGAAGCATATTCCTTTAAGCGAACGTTTGCAAGAAACCGATGAAAATGAAAAGAAAAAACATTGGGAATTCTTGTAGGAAAGGTGAGTTCGGGGTCAGGATTTCAGCGTCAAAACAATCAAATACGGTATAATTTTTATAGAGAGAGAAAGTATATATGGACGTCACCGGCGTAGTTTCCCGGCCGATTCCATCGGTCTCCGGTGGTGGGATTGATGCCCAAACTCACCGCTCTGTTTTTAGACCTTGTATCGTCGGAAGTTCAATTGATGCCGGAGCTCGATTTACCGGCGAGAGGCGGATAACGGGTCGTCGAAATTTTCGAGTGTCGGTAAAACCCAGGAATTTTTCTGGGTTTTGCGATGATGGGCACCTGGAGTATTACTCGTCGGCGGTCAGATGTGGTGGCGGTGGTGGTGTGAAGGTGAAGGAGAAGGAGAAGGAATTGTCGTCGAAGGAGAAGAAGATGAAGAAGAGATTGAAGTTATTGAAGGGGTTGTCGGAGGACATGTCTATGTTTTCTGAGATGGGTTTTAGGTTGGATCCGGATCATGGTTTAGCTGATCAAGACAAGGGAAAGATGATTTCGGTAAGACTCTTGCCTATTTTTATTAATTTATTTATTTTTTGAATTTTAGCTAGTTTTATAGCTTGTAGTACTCCGTACTAATTTCTTAATTGTTTTACCCCATGATGATTGAATAGCTAGAACTAGATTTGTGGTTTGAATTTAGTGAAGTTGAAAATATCATAAATTTAACTATTTAAGATGTACATGGATCAAAATCAGCTAAATTCTTGAATTATAGGATTTTTAATGTAACACTTTTGAGAAAGTTTAAGTAGTTAATACAGCTTACTAATAAGAGCGTTTGAATCTTACACATAAGTTCTATACCTCTAAATCATTTACTTAAATTCTGTATCTCAAGTGGGAAGAAGCTCATTCAATGATCATATCTTGTATGAACTTAAATATTCTGTCGGCCCTGTAGATGCATCATAATTGATATTTATTTGTGAAGTGTAGCTGTAGATAAACAAAAACATTGGTGATCTGGTGACAGTGTTATTAAATGGTGGAATGGAGAGCGGAACAATGTTTCTGTGGATCTGTCAGTATCTAAGGAATTAGTATTGAATGATTTGATTTTGATTTCAGTAGACAATAAAAACCAATTTTCGAAGATAATATTCTGAGTATGAAATTTTTGTCGACGATGTGGTTGATTCCCTTTCTTACTTTTGTGGGAAGTATATTTTTTTGGGTGGTGTTTTATTTGGTATACAAGCTTTTCTTGATTATGTATAAAAATTCTTTGGGAGCACTGTGTTGAGTTGCTTTGAGCATTATATCTAGCTTGTTAAAAGTTGGATCATGTGCAGGAAGCTGCAGAAATGTTGCTTGCACAACTGCAACTATTAAAAGCAGAGAAAAAAGAGATGAAGAGGCGGAACAAAGAAGAAAAAGCAAAATTGAAAGCTCTGCTAATGCAAAGCAAACTTGTGTGTAAAGAAGATTCAAGCTCTTCGTCAGAATCAAGTGACGACGAATGTGGAGAAATTGTTGACATGGGCCGTTGTAAAAATGATGCCCTCACACTAACAATTCCAAATCAAGAATCGACAGTGACCATTCCAAGTTCCCTGCCGCAAATGGTAACAACAATTGAGGCAGTTCAATCAAACGCATTTGTCCAAGGAGGAAACATGACTGAGGAAACGGGGTTTGAGATTCACAGTCCACATATTTCTGTGCAAAAATGCCGCAGCACAGAGAACTTCACTAGTATTAGCAATGCATGTGATAATCTTGGTTGTAGTGAAGGAACCAATTTGGTCACAGGAGCATCGATGAGGAAGATTGAGGTCTGTATGGGTGGAAAATGCAAGAAATCAGGCGCTGCATTACTTATGGAAGAATTTCAGAAGGCTGTGGGTGGCGAAGGATCTGTCGTTGGCTGCAAGTGCTTGGGAAAATGTCGCAGTGCCCCTAATGTGAAAGTGTTGAATTCCATTGATGGGATTCAAGCAGAAGTCATTGATGATTCTGTTAGGCCACCAGCTAATCCGTTGTGTATTGGTGTTGGTCTGGAAGATGTTGGAACCATTGTTTCTAAATTCTTTGGAGGTAATCAGAAAGATTTGGGGTTGGCTCCTGCATCTTAGAGGGATTTTACTTTTTAACTTTTAATAAACTTAGATGTGCACTTTGCAAGTTGTAATATTTGTTTTGTTTGTTTGTTTTTAAAAATGATCAGAATCTTGTTTTGTAATATAAAATATGTACATGTATGCACTTAGTTTGGTCTAAAATCAAAAGCGTGTTGAAACTTGAGAGTTAAACTGCATCTTTTGTTCTGTTTTCCTCCTTTTCTTTTAGGCATCAAAAGACCAGCACTCTAATTGCGTACTGGCATATGCGAATAGAAGTGATCTTCACCTACGTCTGTACGGAGATTTTCTGTTTATGCCAGCACTGCATCTTTTGTTCTATTTTCCTCCTTTTCCTTTAGGCACTATAATTTTTTATATTTATTATAAAAAAAATAATTATTACAAAAAATACTAATTATAAATGAGAGGTAAATCTCACATCCTAAATAATTAGACAATGTAGAAATTATAATTTATATATAATTTCAAAAGATTCTATATGAGAAGAGTATAAAAGAAAAGAAAACATAATTCAAGATAATGAGACAAATTTGTTTCGGTTTAAAATTATGAGATTTTAGATTTGAATAGTGTAAATTATATTATTAAAATTTATAATTTTATAATTTTAAACTGAAACAAATAGGTACATGTCGCAAAATTTAGGAATTTTACAATCTTAAAGGGAGATTTTGGGGAAAGCTCGTGGTCTCAACGTGCACTAGAACTGAAACAAATAAGTACATGTCACAAAGTTTAGAAATTTTACTATCTTAACCGGAGGTTTTGGGGAAAACTTGTAGTCTCATATATGTACTATTGTCATGTCTAGTCCATTCATCTTAAGAAGAAAATTAATTTAAAAAATCTTTTGGTTAAAAGGAACTAAATTTAAAGAAATCAAATTGTTGTATATCATCTTTTAGTCTAAAATAATAAAATAAAGGTTCAATATTTTTGAAAATATATATTTATTATTAATAAACATGGAATAATTGTTTTTTTTTTGTAACATGGAATAATTTTATTTACTAGGTTGACTAACATGTAATTTTTGTTGGTCAAGTGTACTCAGTATTCATATAATATCATACTTTATTTTGCAATTTACAAAAAAATTTATACCATCACATTAATATTATTATTCAAAAAAAAATATTGAAATACATTAAATTGTGATAAAATTAAAAGAAAAATAAATATTAAATAACATAACTCCCTGAACCCTTCCTTGGCACGGATTTTCGGCTCGTGTAATATATTAACGGAATATCTAAATATAATAAAATTTCTATAAATTAATAATGTTGGGATTATAGAATTTTATTATTTTAGAGAGATATTAATTAATTGATAAATTAATATTTATTAATTTATAGATATTGTAATAAAATTAAATTTGAATTATATCAAAAATTCATTATATATACAGTGAAACCTCTATAAATTAGAGATGACAACACTAAAACTTTTAGATGCAATAAGAAAAGTTCGAGACGAGCTCTAACTAGATATAAATTTTAAGAAAAAACAAGCAACACTAATCATATTTTCCTAAATTGTTTTAGGTATATTTGTAATTTTGAAGAATTATTAATTTATAGTTTTATTGGGATCATATATTTATATAAGAATCTCCCAAAAATTATTATTTTATTATTTTATTAAAATTTGTAATTTTTATAATTGGTTCAAGTCAGGACAAAATAAATTTATTAATTTAAGGAGTTTATTAATTTATCAAATATTAATTTATTAAGAAATAATATATATGTAGCACGGAGTGAAATAAAATTACAGATATGTGAGTTACCGAATTTGCGCTTTAATAAGGGTTTTCAACTGAGTGCACAAATTGACCGAGTAGCAAAACCCTAAGGCGAAGAAGCTTTGACATCTTTTCAGCGGCTGCTCACCGTTGAGACGAGGTATCAACTTTTCCGTCGATCGCTTTGTTTTTAAGCTTCATTCTCAAATTGTTGTTCCAAATCTTATCGGCATTCACATTGTCGCCTGTGTATCTGTTCTTGATTTTTTGTGTTGAAGGGAATTTAAAATTGTCGTGAAAATTTTATATAAATCTGTAGCTGGTTTATTTGAATTTACTCTAGATCGTTAGTTTTCCCAGCTCTAATTAATTTTTTAAAAAGATTTTCGATTAACTAACTTAATTTCAAGACATTGATTATTCAAAAAATTGGTGTTCAGGAACTTTGATTGGAACTGAAGAATATGGCTTCGAATGATGCTAAGAAGAAGCCGGCTTCCAATGAAGCTAAGAAGAAGCCAAATGCCAAGAGTGGTTAGTTTAGCCTTTACAATTTAAGTAATTCTTGTTATAAATGCTTGGATTTTGTTTCTTATGCAGTTCATACTATAGTTGTGATTATATGATGTGAAGTGTGACATGTTTCAGGGGGAAAAAAGGAGGTAAAAAAGGAAACTGGACTTGGTCTTTCGGTCAAGAAGGAGGAAAATTTTGGAGAGTGGTACTCTGAGGTATATTTAAGTTTCCCTTTTGAGATTTCCGTAGAACAGCCTCAAATTTTACTTTATGTATGAATAATCTGGTTGGGTTCTGAGAATTCAGTTTTTAGTAGCACAAGTGAGTATGAGAAAATTTTAAAAGAACACAGTCTCTTTTTAAATGTTTATTTGAATGAAAAGAATATTATACGGTGATATGGTGACTTGTTATAGTGCAAATGTTAGTTTCATCATTATTGTTGATATTGAGACCATTAATGTGCTTTATCGCTTTGCTCATTTTTTTTTGTCCTTTTAAGGTGGTTGTCAGTGGGGAGATGATTGAGTACTACGATATATCTGGTTGCTATATTTTAAGGCCATGGACCATGTCAATATGGGAAATTATGCAGGTAAGTATATATGACTGAGTTAGTTGGCATGTTTTCCATGTTTACTTGAATGATGTCTATATTGTTCTCTATTTGCTTTACTCTGATACCTTTCTTTTATAACAATAGAAGCATGAATAAATCTTGCTGGGTTCTTATTGAGCATAAGAACTACTGAGCAAGTTTTCTATGTTTAGTTGCATGTTATTTGATTTCTTGTTGATTTGCCATGTTCAAATTGGTTTCTTGTTGATTTTCACTCTGTTTTTGTGTAAATTATCTTCTCTGAAGTTATTGACTTTGTATGCATATACATATGTGTGTGTATTTGTTTGCTGGTTTACTTTGTGTAAATTACTCGTGTTGGACATTTGAGTTTGTTTTCCCTGTTGTATTCTATCAAGTTCATATATTCTGCCAATGAGAGCATATTGCATTTTTTTTTTGCTTCATTAGTGATGTTTTGTTACATGGGTTCAACACTTTTACCCAGTGTATGCATGTTGACACGACACGGACTCGGGTATGTGATCTACACCAGATGTGGTTAAACATGACAGACTTGGATGCAACTTTATTTTGTTCCTGTTTTCTGTTCATTTTCATAAAGTAACAGTCTTAACAGAATAGACTAGAGGAGAAGGAAAGAAGGTTGACTGCCAGATGGTTGTTCCTATATTTGATGGAAAAAGTTTAAGTATCTCTCTCTCTCTCTCTCTCTCTCTCTCTCTCCCCGCCATCAAACATGAGATTTGCCAACAGGGGAGGGATAAAAAAGATGTCGCCATCAATTTGAAGTGTGGGTTGATTAGGTCTTTGTATTTGATATGTGTATATTGATTGTTGTTAAATGGCATATGACTATATGAGAGGGTTCAATTTCTATACTTTTGAATTTAAGGTAACCAATGCAAATGGCAAACCTATCTGCTACGACGTTTTAGTCCCATAAATTTGTATGTCTTTCAGTCTCTACGCTTAAAACACTTTATACTTAATCTCATACATATTATGTTTCAATGATATTATTGATCTTATTCTAGTCTATGTATCCAATACTTGTATCCTTATCAATCGTGTCTCCACATCTTGTTATTTTTATACTTGGTATATCTCACACCTGGACACTCCCGGTACCCGAGTCCATACCCAAGTCCATGTGACATATATGACTATGTTCTATGCTTCATTTTATTCAAGCTTCTGATTTTCAAATTGATTCTGTTGATATTGATATTTGGCTTCACAATCGATTATTTAGAAAGTAGAAACTTATTATGTAGCATGCCTCGGATCCTGTTGTATAATTAGGAGTTTAGATTGCTGACATACTAGCTCCTCAACTATGCAGGCATTTTTTGACAAAGAAATAAAGAAGATGAAGATAAAGAACTGCTATTTCCCACTTTTTGTATCTCCTGGTGTGCTGCAACGGGAAAAGGATCACATTGAGGGGTTTGCTCCAGAGGTGAGCAAGAGAATATAATGAGCATGAGTTTCAAATTAAAAAAAGCTAGTTGTAGTTAATTTTGTGATAATTTATAACTATCCGAAGTCTTAGTTAATACTGCTAAGTTATGTTGGAACAATTGCATATGCTGCTTTGTTTTCTAAGTGTTACTTAGTTGAATTACTATAGGTGTTACACAAAACCATTGTGCTCTCAAATTACCAAGTTCTGGGTTTCTTATCCCTATCAAATGTATTAGCTGTTTTCCCGTTGTTGTATCATCATTCTTTTGCATGTACAGTTTATTTATTATGTTGGCAACATGTGATAGATAGACTGATTTCCCTTTGCATGCTAGGTTGCATGGGTTACAAAATCTGGAGAATCTGACTTAGAGGTTCCTATTGCAATCCGTCCTACAAGCGAGACTGTTATGTATCCCTATTACTCAAAGTGGATAAGGGGACACCGTGACCTACCTTTAAAACTGAACCAGTGGTGTAATGTCGTCCGATGGGAGTTCAGCCATCCTACTCCATTCATTAGGTTATCTTTTGCTATTGTGTCTTTGCTATTTACATGTTTTTATTGCCTTTATCTACAAAAAAATAAAAGGACAAAAGAGAGATAATGTTTTTTACAGTAAGAAAAAAAAGGACGAAAGAGAGATACTTCATCTGTTTACTTTGTTATTTTTCACTGCATAACTTTTTAATGGGATGTGCTATCATATGCTAAATGTGTTGCACATACGTTGTCCTGAGCATCTTTGGCTATCTTTTCAACATTGTCTATTTGGTGTCTGATAGGAAGATTTCCCCCAAAAAATAATGTCATCTCTCCGTGCCAATTACAACACTTACTTTTTGAAGATGTCCAATTTATTTTCAATATTTCCCTTTGTAGTAAATTTGATCTTGTAATTAGTCCAAATTACCCTTCACAACATCTACTTTATGTCCTTACTTTCAACAATTTTATTTCCCACCACTTTCACTTATCTCAAATTAAGTCATTATCCATCACTCTTTCTGAAGGATAATATGGACAATTCAATCAGCATCAACTTTTTCCTCAATAATTGTGCAAAGTCAAGCGGTGCAAAAGGCTTGGGATGGATGGAGTACATAAAGAAATTTCTGCACATCTAATTGTGCAGGAACTCTATACTATGGTGGGAAGGGCTTCATTTATAAGTTATAACCACTCTGATGCTATTACACTAGTGCTGTATGAAAGGAGCGCGTGTTGCCATTCACTAGAGACTTGGTCCACGGTAGCAAATTGAATCCGACAAGTCCACTATATTCCATATCCAGAACTCCTTGGAACCGTGAAACTCTTCAACATATTATTGAAGTTTAAGAGCAGCGCATGAGCTTATGCCTTTTTCATTTTTTAATGAACCTCTGTTTGACTGAAACTATTGAAGACCTGAATACTGAAAAATACTTGCCCATCTCTCAAATCTGGACCAGAAAAAAAATCTCAATCAAGAAAGTTATAGTTTCCCTCTTTCCTCCAGTCCACCTCTTTGGTAAGATAGGAACAGTATTAGATAGTCACTGAAAGTCAACAAAAATCTCTTCTTGGAGTATTATAAAAATCCCATGATTGAACTTGATGAGTTGATACATTTTATTAAACATAAAATAAGACACTATAGAATAGGGAATGAATATGAACACTGCTTCTCTCCATGCCCTCAAAATGCATACCATCCAGCAAGCTCAGTGATTCTGATAAATTCTTAAGGATTGTTTTGTATTTTCTTCTGTTGCTGATTGTAGGAGCCGCGAATTCCTTTGGCAAGAAGGACACACAGCATTTGCCACCAAGGAAGAAGCAGATGCCGAGGTATTAAATTGTCCAAACGTGCCTTTCTGCTATTTATGCTTGAATTTGCAGACCACATTAATCTCCTGGTGCACTTGTGTTCTAACAAAAATTACATCCAGTCTCCTAGGAATTTTCACATCCATCACAACCTCTCCAAAAAATTTTAAAAATTACTTTGATGCATTTTCAAAGTTCTTAAGTTTATCTGTTAGTGTTGATGTGACTTTTATTGTACTTTAGGTCCTTGAGATATTGGAATTATATAGAAGAATATATGAAGAGTACCTCGCAATACCAGTTGTGAAAGGCAAAAAGAGCGAGATGGAGAAGTTTGCTGGTGGCCTTTACACAACAAGTGTCGAGGTTGATATTTCCTGTATTGCATGAACTATATTAGATTCTTGGCATAGTATGTGCATCAACCCATTAGCTTTTGCATCACAGGCTTTTATTCCCAACACTGGTAGGGGTATTCAAGGAGCTACATCACATTGTTTAGGCCAAAATTTTGCTAAAATGTTTGAGATAAACTTTGAGGATGAGAAGGGAGAGAAAGGCATGGTGTGGCAAAATTCCTGGGCATACTCTACCCGAACGGTATAATTTTCTGTATCTCTCTTTACACAGATTATTCTCGAATCTGAAAATGCTGACTATGAAATATTGTTTTAATATTAGTTTGTTAGAATTGTAGATGAAAGAATGATTTAGGGCAATCCGGCATCGAACAATCTGTGCGTTTTGGTATCTGGAAATGGGATGTTTTTGATTTCTCACTATCTTCCTGTTTGTTTTGTCTGCAATAGACTCGATTTTTAATTTTTTAGTATGTCGGTAATTGTATATCATGAGCTATTGCAGAGAGAATAGAATTCAGCACAGTCTACTGCTTTTCATAATAATCTTGGCAGCTCAAAGAGTTTACAATCAAGTTTACTGATGCATATTATGAGTATATTGTCTAAGAAGTAAATATTGAGGTTCGCAATTAGGAATTTGGCAGTTGGAAATATCTTAACAAATTAGAACTCAAGGTTCGACACATATTTACATATTAATGGATATTATTAAGTATATGCTTGCAAACATTGTTGGACAACCTGAGATATATGTTTCATTATCGAAAGAAAGAAAATGCTATATATTTTGTGTTGAAATTTAAGAGATTTTACTAAGGTTGATTTTGTAGGTAGGATTATGGTACATATGTCCATAAGGGATTGGTATTCAATTCTCATCACACTCTTATGTTCGTGGAAGTATCCATGAGTCTGGACACAGGGATTTCCTGACCTTTAGAAGAATATTTTCTTCTTAGCAACTATCCACCATTCTGCCCTATCAGATAGATTCAAAGCCAAGAAGACCAGAACTATCTTAGAGATACCTTTGACCTTTGTAAAAAGTTGCATAACATGTTAACTTACAAATAAAGAGTTTCTATTATCTTTGTCCAATCCTGGTATGCTTCATGATGGTTTGTAATCTGATGACTTAAAAAGTTAATTCATAATACCTCTCCGTAAATGGATAAACCCAAATTTCCTAAAAATGGCAAGACGAACTCCACCATCCCACCCTCTTTAACTTAGGGATTGCAGGAAAAAGCTTGCTCTTGAGATCTGAATTCTGCCATCATGTCGGAGGACCAGTCAGGAGACAATTGTTGTATGCCTCACCATCTTCGACAGGTCATTACATAAGGATATATATACACCAACTGAGATGTATATATTAAGTGACTTGTGTGTCTTTGTGGAAGCTTTTTTTTAAATTTTTTTATTTATCTTTTAATAAGTATTTTAAAACTATCAACTAGAATGCCTATCCTTAGTTCAATGTTGAATCTTACCTTTTACAAGTTGTTTTATGTTTCATCTTTTTAACCTTACCTCCCTTTTCCTGATCTGGTTATTTAATTTCAGATTGGGGTGATGGTGATGGTTCATGGGGATGACAGAGGATTAGTGCTGCCACCTAAAGTTGCAGCAGTCCAAGTTATTGTAATTCCAGTGCCTTATAAAGATGCGGACACACAAGCCATTTTAGATGCTTGCTCCAAAGCTGTGAGTACGTTGAGTGAGGCTGGTTTACAGGTTGAGGCAGACCTTAGGGACAATTATTCACCAGGTTGGAAGTACTCACACTGGGAAATGAAAGGAGTTCCTTTAAGGATTGAAATTGGACCAAAAGACTTGGCTAATAATCAGGTAAATTGGGTCTTTTCCTATTGCTATATGTTGTCTCTCTTGATTATTGCACATTTCTTATTATTTAAGTGTAATTATTGACCGGCCATGAACTGCTTTTTCTTTGTTCTAGATATGTGAACCAGTGATTTTGCTACATAGCATTTTTCTTTTCTTTTCGGAATAAATTTTACTCTTCTAATTTTCGAATTAAGTTTTGAACAAACTATAGTAGTTGTTTTGATGTGCTTATGCGGTTTATACTTAATTTGCGATAAATTGGTCTCTAATTTGTTGCTCCTGTGTCTTTCATTTGCAGTTCAGAATCTCAGATCAGTCTTCCGTCTCTTTCAAATTTCTGATTGCTAAGACTGTGGTTTGTGTCAAGGAGGAGTTCAGTATTTGTAGTGGTCATAATTAGCTAAATACTACAATGTAGGTAGATTCCCGTTATTCTCATGCCAAGAAAGTCAAAGATGGTTTTTAGGGTATAGGGCAATAGTTACCTTGTAGATCTATGACGAGCTGTGTTTCAGGAATTGAACTCTAGTATTGCTTAATTATATACAACAGAGGGAGGTTGTGGTGTTTTAGTCAACTCATAATGGATGATGGGAGTCTAATTCCATTCTTGGGTGATGTTTGATGTTATTATAGTTTATTTTTATTAAACAAAACTAGGCGTGCTTCTAAATTCTCAAATAAGTTTGTTTTGGTTGGTGTTAGTATCCTTTCTCAACTGTGTTATAATTTATTATCGTTGATGTTGTAAATTCTTCAAAAAGTTGTTTCCACTATGTTGTTGCCGTATTCCTCTTCAAAAATGACGTTTGTTTCAGTATGTTAATATTTCAAATGCTTGGGCATAATCAGAATTTCTAATACTAATATATTGATCAATAGGTGCGTGCTGTTCGACGTGATAATTTTAATAAGGTGGATATTCCGATGGACAAATTGGTGGATCAGGTTAATGACATGCTGGATAATATTCAAGAAAGTTTATTTGATTTGGCCAAGCAAAAACGAGATGCTTGTATTGAAGTGGTGGGGACCTGGGATGAATTTATCGTTGCACTTGGCAAAAAGAAAATGATTTTAGCCCCTTGGTGCGATGAAGAGGTATTTACTTGTCCAAAAAAGTGTGAAACTATCAAATACAGTATGCTTGAGATTTTGTTCGTTACTATCAGTTTTATCGGTTCTGTTTCCCTGACGTGGTGCTTCCCAATTTGCTTTAATTTGTCAGTGTAAAACTTATACTATTGTGGACTTTTTTTACATCAACTTTAACACTATCTTTAAATTGGATGGTTTTGCTGACAGTGGAACTCATGTGAGAAAGAAAAGGCATAGTTGTTAAGTCGTTTACCTAGGTGATGACTAGGGGTCCAGTCGATTGAAGAGGTGCAGTCGTTCGGTTGACTTAGTAGATGTGTACAAAGTCGATCGACTAGCCCATCTAATTGTTGACCAGCATCGACTAGTTTTCACTGGATGAGATGTGTGCCTGTTGGGTGACTTAGGGACAACAGTAAAACTTCAAATTTAAAAATAGCACCGTCAATTCAAGTATCCACCAACCCAAAATCCTTGCCCATGCAATCGATTTTTTCCTCACGAATTCATACTCTACCTCGATCTGCCTTGCGACTTCATCCTTGACCTTGTTTCAGTGTTCTCTTGTCGATTTTTGGGTTGCATCTCTCGTGACTTCATCACCTTGGTGTTCTCTCGAGTTTGAAAGTAAAACTCCGATGCTTCCTTTTTGTTTGGTTGACTTTTGGTTTATAAATGATTAAACATTAAATTTTCCCCTTTTGCTTTTCTTTGTTTTATTATTTCAAAGTAATCTTATTTAGTTGATTGTAGAGTATTAATGTTTATACTAAAACTGTTGACCAAGAAGTACAGAATTAAGAGGACACTATTATTTTTTTATATCCTGCTCGAACAATTCTGCAATTTTATTTCCAAGTAGTTTTAGCAGATACTTTCCAAGTACTTTCTTGACTTGTCATATTTATGTGTAATCATTAAGATTGAAGTTGGTGTTTCTCTATTAGCTTGTGTTTCATGTGAACTAAAGTTTGTGGAAATATATTTTGATGCATATTTACATTTGATGGTATTGGTATGACCTATGAAGTTATAATAGTTAAATGCGTACATATGTTTGATTATATGTACGTGTATTTGATTATATTTGTATGTATATGTAGATTTGAAATTAATAATCATAATATGATTTCTAACATTAAATGCTATTCGTTTGATGTCTTGGTGCAGGATGTAGAAAAGGACGTTAAAACACGAACTAAGGGTGAGATGGGAGCAGCCAAGACGCTTTGCTCTCCATTTGATCAGCCAGACCTTCCTTCAGGTATTTTATGGTTGTCTTCAGTAGTTCTCCTTCTAGCTCCGTGATATATTATTTTCACATTTTCTTAATTCACCTCTTTTCATTTGGATTTAGGAGGGATGGATAGGGGGCAACCAATCCATCCCTTGTGGTACTGCACTTGACCAAGACCATGTAGGCATGTAGATCCTTTCCTTTTGTGAAGTTCACTGGATACCAGTACACTTGACCAAGACCATGTTGGCATGTAGATCCTTTCTTTTTGTGAAGTTCTGTAGATACCAACTATTTTTTGCAGGCTGGAATAGAAATGGTAGTACGGTCCTTTGCATAGGCAGAAGATGTCAACCTACCTGCTTCTGTTTCTTTTTGGCTTAGCAAAGAATGTTATAAATCTGTGTAAATGCTGTTAGAATACTTCCGCGTTGATGTCATGTTATATGTAGACATAAACTGCCAGTTGTTTTCGAAGTGTTAAAATTTCTTATGTAAAAATAAAGGTAAATGATAGTACTTGACATGGTATTTGTCTTTCTGGTGCAGGAATTCTTTGCTTTGCCTCAGGTAAGCCAGCAAAGAAATGGACGTACTGGGGAAGGAGCTACTGAGGATGAGCTGCTTGTTTGCCTGTCCATGATCAGAGGCGGATACAACATAGAGCTATATATTGTCATTGCCACAGCTAGATGTTTAAATGTTTTCTTGATATAATCTGTTTTCAGTAAGATGGAAGTACAAAGCTTGCTTTAATTTGGTTTTTTTATCAGATCTCTTTGGAGTCATCAAAATACAGAAAATCTTCACAACAATGAGTTTGTAATCCATCATGATACAAGAACTTCAATTTCATATATACACTTCAACTTCTTTTCATACGTGTTCAGATTGTTACCTATAACCTTCTCTCTCTCTCTCTCTCTCTATACACACACACACACACACAAACAAACACACACACATATATATAGGAAGAAAGAGAAATGAGTCGCAATCTTACAATTCTGTTAAATTTATTTTGTATCGTATGAGAAAGTAATTGATCTTCAAAATATGAAGAAAAGTTTATAAAATTGTACCAATTAAAATCATATGAAAAAAATGACATGTCTACTTTTTTATTGAGTTCCTAGAAAGTGATGAAATTTACGTATCTTTTAATTATCTTAAAACAACTCTTGTGGTTAGATTTTAATTAAAACAACTCTTGTGGTTAGATTTTTTGAAAATATTGTGAATTTGTTGAATTATTAAAAAATAATTATTGTGGAGGCTAGAGCAAAAGTGGATCATCATTCATCTCCATATATATGTACGGGTTTGTATCCACATTTAAGTAACCCGTGTTGTGCTATTTAAAAGCACATTTGAGCAAGTGCGCAACACAAATTTTTGCTGGACAAAATTTTCACATACGTTTCTGTAGATATGCTGAAAAAGTATTCAAACAGCTGATACACGTCAATTTGTCAAAAAATTGATAATTTTATGTGATTATGTTATAATTCGTCTAATCTTGACCTTAAGAATTAGAGTGAATTGTGAGAATTATATTATTATATTATCTCACTTCCATCTTCACTCTGATTATATATAAATCATAGTTTATATTTAAATTTAAAAGATTTTATATAAGAAAAAAAAAAAGGAATAATTTGGGATAATAAAATGGGAGGAGAGCTGGTTTGAGATGACAGTGGCTGATGAATTTGAGAAATTTCGCATTTTTAACGAGAGAATTTGAGGGTGGCTTTCCTTCCCACACCCGTCACGTTATGTATAAAATGACTTGATTGACCTCCAAAATGTTCCCACGGTCTTTATCATTACGCACTCTATTGCATGTGAGTTTTTGAAGTCTGCAATTGTATTAAAGGATAACTTGGAAAAACTACTTGATCTCGTTCTTTCTAAAATGAGTGGAAATGCCAAAAAGAACTATTTAGAGGAGGACTGAAGGAGTACAAAACTATAGCTAATACCAAAAAGTAGTAACTTCTAGAACATTATTGCATAGATCATTCTTGTTACTTTGCCAACAGTCTTTGGACACAAACATGCCTCAGCATCCCCAGAAGAAATTACTTGGTTCCTTCCTCACTAACATAATTATCATATAACAATGCTCCACAGCATCTTAATTGCCACACACAATCATGTAAACTAACTTGTTCTTATATACGTATTACTTTCCTACAATATGTCTACATTTGTGTCTATATTTATAATATGTCACCACACCCAACCCCCCCACGCCGTAATATAGTTGTGCTTATATGGTATGAACCACTGATATTTTTTTTCCTCCATCAAAATCCTCATTTCAAAATTTTGTTCTCTGTATCAATATTGTAATTGGGTAATAATTATGTTATCGTTTCTTTAACCTTCATAACATTGCTACTATTACCTTTTTGTAAAGCAATTTAATCACGAGTGTTACAATTTATCGGTGTTAAAAAGGCTTGGTTTGATACTCGAATACTTGGTGGGAAGTACTCCAAAGGAAAATTAGAAAAACCTTTGGTTGATTATATATACAATATTTATTAATTTACTGTTTATGCTATGACATATGCAATTTGATAACAAAAACCAAATCACTAGAGCTGTTTGTTGAAATGTGTGAAAGAGGGTTTAGTACCTTTAACTGAGAGTTAGTTCCTGTATTCTATTTTGACCTGGCCGTTGGCCAAAATAATTTCAGTTATCACTTTACATAAAAAAATGTTTGGGTTTTAATATTTGAAGGTTACAAAAAGTAACACGACAAGACAGTTAATAAAAAACTTCGTTTTCTATTTTTCTGGATATTTTCTAATAAGCTTATTTGATTTCTTGCTTGGCTACTAGATATAACAGCAGACATACTATGTAAAACCCAAAAGAAGTGCTTGAGAGCATGGGGATGAAGCTGCTTCTACTCTATATCTGTTTATGGAACTATTTGTGCAGTTTTGCTCTCAATGGTTCATCTGATGATGGGTTGGTGAGAATTGGCCTCAAGAAGCGGCGCTTCGACCTTGATAGCTTATATGAAACTAGGATCACAAGAAGAGAGGTGATCCTTGCCCACAAATTAGAGAGTCTTAATTATGTAGAAAAGAAAGTTGTGTATCTAAAGAACTATTTAAATACACAATATTATGGAGAAATTGGCATTGGCTCCCCACCCCAACACTTTTCTGTTGTATTTGATACTGGAACATCCAACCTCTGGGTTCCATCTTCAAAATGCTATTTTTCTGTAAGTTTTTACGTGAATGCTAGTAGTTTTGGCAAGTTCTTTTACTTGATATTTATGTCTGAAGAATAATGGTACTTGCAGATTGCTTGCTACACACATTCTAGGTACAGATCAAGGCTATCAAGCACTTACACCAAAATAGGTAAAAAAAAACTAAAATTTTTACGAATATATTTGACAGAAAAAGCAGTTGCTCTGGGAATTATACATACATTTGCTGAATAAATTTAATCAGATTGAATTGTTGATTATAGGGAGCTACTGCAATATCAACTATAATTTTGGATCAATACATGGCTTCTTTAGCCAAGATAATGCAAAAGTTGGGAAACTCGTTATCAAAGATCAAGTGCGTGCTTAATTACACTCGGTCTATTTGTTCTTCTACACGTTGAGTTTGATGAAGTAGTGAATGATGGAGTTTCTTAAATCATATCTCTAGGTGTTTGTTGAGGCTACAAGCGAAGGATTTCCTGCATTCTTGCTTGCAAAGTCTGATGGCATACTTGGACTTGGTTTTCAGGACATTTCTGTTGGAAAAGTAGCACCACTGTGGTAGTCTACTTTCATCATCTCACTTGAAATGATTTATTACATATTTAATTCACAATTGTTTTCTTCTTTAATGGATGCAGGCACAATATGGATTTACAAGGTCTTCTGTCCAAGCAAATGTTCTCTGTGTGGCTAAATCGTGATGCAAAGTCAACTGTAGGAGGTGAGATTGTCTTTGGAGGTGTTGATTGGGCACATTTTAGGGGTGATCATACGTTCGTTCCAATCATTCAAACCGGTTACTGGCAGGTTCAGAGTACTTCAATGTATCGTACTTCAATATCTGATTTGAATCTGAATTTACCAAACATAAACTTCATCATGATTACAGATTGAGGTGGACGACGTTTTTATTGCCAAGAACTCAACAGGTGATGCCTTACAGCATTTACCATATATCCCTTGTATGCCGGTCTGATAATTGTTATTGGGCAATACCATAAACAAGTTTTGATATACTCCATTGTAACATTTAGTTGTCACATGTAACCTTTCCTCTTTAGTATTTCTATAAAAATCGTTGGTGATTCTCAGGTCTGTGTGCGGATGGTTGTAATGCAATTGTGGATTCAGGAACATCCATTCTTGCTGGTCCAACTGTATGTGTTCACTTAATTTTTTTATTATTATTATTATTATTATTATTATTATTATTATTATTTGGGTAAAGTACCATCACTATCTTTAATTTCAGGTTATTGTGAATCAAATCAATGATGCCATTGGAGCGTATGGCATTGTGAGCTTTGAATGTAAAAGAGTTCTCTCCAGTTATGGAGATTTAATATGGGATTCACTAATATACGGGGTTAGCGTAGCTGTTAATGATGATAAACTACCTCTTAAATGGGATGAATGAATAATACCTCTTACATCTTGCTTCTCTTCCCTACAGATAGAACCTGACAAGGTATGCGCGGACATCGGGCTGTGTTTTTATAATAAATCTCAAAACACAAGGTTAAGTTTTCACAAATTTTCCATTAGGGTGGTTTGTTTATTTTCATTATGGTAATAACATTAAATATGAGAATCTATGCAGCCCCAACATTAGAACAGTTGTTGAAGGTCAAAACACCAGAAGTGTACCAATTGCTGAGAATGCTCTGTGTACTACTTGTGAGACAATTGTTTTCTGGATCCAGAAAGAGCTTGGACAGCAGAATGTGAAGGAAACTGTGTTCAAATATGCCAACATGGTGAGCTTCTCTCCCACCTACCCCAAACTTTTTAAAAATTTCTTATTGACAATAAATACGGTTAAACTCTAAGTTACATGGACTCCGATGGAGTGTCTGCATCCGATCGTATATGGGTACTTTGAATAACCTAGCACAGGCACGCCTATATCATAAATGGAGTGTCTCACAAAGTCACACTCACCCCCTTGTCCAAGTGTGGAGTGGTACGAGTACATTGAGGCAAAATAAAGAATCCATGTAACATAAGGGTTAAGTGTACTTTTTGTCACCGAACCATATACATTCATACAAACTTAGTCAGCGAACGGAAAACACTACAGATCAACTCATTATATGGTTCACTGATCAAAACTATATTTGACCTACATTAATTTTGTAAGTTCTTGGTCTGAAATCTTTATTTATGTGTGTTAAAGCTGTGCGAGAAACTTCCAAATTTCAAAAGAAAATCATTTGTCGACTGTGATAGCATTCGTTCCATGCCTCACATTTCATTCGTGATCGGGTCTAAATCCTTCCCACTGTCTCCAGAACAGGTGTGCTTTTTGTTGTAAAATGTTTCTTCAAAATGTGTTAGTTTCAGACTTTCAGTTACTAGCATCCACACTTCTTTATTTGAAAATGACTGATCTTTTCTTAATTGAAAGTTTCTTCTCTCATACTTTTCTGTTTTATGCATGAATTTTAACAGTATATCATTAAAGTCGAAGAAAATTGCACAACATTCTGTCTTAGTGGCTTTGTGGCTTTGGATGCTCCTCACTCACAAGATCCTCTCTGGTATGTATGCGCGTGCACTTGCGCGTACACATATAGATCCAGTTGTGTTGATACTACATGTAGTTTGCAGAAGTTATAGGTGCAGTTGTTTGGATGCAGGGTTCTGGGAGATATTTTCTTGGGAGCATACCACACAATATTTGACTTTGGTAATCTTCAAGTTGGATTTGCAAAAAGTGCCTAGCTCTACCTCTTGACTGCTACCTTTGTAATGTTTCCTGTATAACCAAGTTTATGTTTTTAGAGGAACAAATTATGCAAGTACATAAAAACATTTTATGTCTGGTGATAATTTCTCATATATCTATATTCTGATTCATGCATCAGTGTTATTGTAAGATAAATAAACTTAGTATCTACGAATAAAAGAATAAAGATAATGTTGTTGAGTATCTCCTTTTTATTTTTTTATAGATGTTTTGTAGTAGAAGTTTCTCATGATAAATAACTTGTGATATAAATATTATTCGATAATAATATTACTAAAGATATTATAAATAATATTGCCGTAAATATTAATTAGGAATATGCGCGTATTTAGTTATACTTAATTACTCCCGAACAACATTTAGACTTTTGGTAAATATTAATTTTTCATATTTGACTAATAATTATATGTATAAATAATAAGTTTTTCTCATGAAATTTGTTATAAATGTTCAATTACAAATAAAATTAAGATTGTAATGACAAATTTTAAAAAAATATAACATTATAATAAAAAAATTATGCCAATATTACTCTTTTCTTTTCAAACAAAACCTATTTTCAAAGTTTGCCCTTTTTTTTGGGTGGGGGGCCAAGAGGGAGTATGTTTTATTTGTTTGTCTTGTGACTATTATCAAAAATTCTAGTAGAAAATATCGGAAACAGCGTCGTTTTACATTTTTCAAAATCTTGCCAATCCCCGATCACTGGAAGGGTGGAGCCTGGAAGCCATAGTTTCTCTCTATGTTCCGTAGCTGTTCTCCGTTCCTACGCTCCTTCTCAAAACTGGGACCCAGTTTCCTTTCCGCCACCAATCATCCCGCGACGGCGACGCCCGCCGGGAAAACAGCAGGGGCGTCTTCAATCATCTCGGCCATTCGTGATGAGACTCCAGAGGCGCAGAAAACAGTATCATCGAAATTCATGATACTAGTATATGAGTATATCCATCTGAATCGGGTAGGCAGATCAGGATCCGACCCATCTCTGAACTGCTTCTCCTTTCTCTCTTGTTTGCTTTATCCATGGTAATCAAATTCTCTTTTCCCCTGCAATTATTATTCTCGTGGGCACACCAGTTCCAGAAAAGCAACGCTTATGGCCAATGAATAGTATATATCCAGAAAAGAGGGACTTTTTATTTTGGGACAGAGGGAATTAGTCATATGGGTGTGCGTGCTTATGTAATTATGAAATAGCAAAGGAGATATATATATATAGTCTTATTATATTCATTCACATGCTTTGGTTCTCAGGCTGTTGATGCAATCCTTAGAATTTGGAAGCTTTATGCGAATGCTCATTTCTTCATCTGACTATATCCTTAGAATTTCTTGTGGTTAAAACAGTTGATTCTCGAAACCTATGTGAAAACTGAGATATAGAATAGGATTTCCGTATAGAGATGAGTTTATAGTCTACTATGATGTTTATGATTATGAGAAGATAATGAAGTTGGAAGCTTTGTAGATGATCTTTAATTGACTGGTTAATCTCATATTCACAAGCTAACTGTTTGTTTTGGCTTAAATTTCAGACATTTTAAATTCTAACGATCGTAATTTACGCTACAAAAAAACTAGAATATCTAAAATTTAAGTCGAAACAAACGAAATTGTATTCTTTATCATTCTACCGACCAAAACTATCTTCTTGTATATTTTATAAGAATAAATAAGTGAACTACATGTTTTGATAGTAGTGGTGAACTTCAGCCACAGTCACATTTGGGACATTTGTTGCTATCTATTGAACATTTGGTCAGATTATAATGTACAATACATGGGTCATAATTTTGCATACTTCTTCAAGGTTTGAGCAGCAACTTTGGCATGGTTTGGCACAGGCATGTTGGATAGAAGAGTCACCCTTGATAAAGATATCAAAGTCTTGTTCTCAGCATTCGAAGGATTGATCTTCCATAGCCTTACCTCCCATACCTGTTCAAGAATGCCGCACAAATATTTCATAATTGACCCTTGTTAACAGGTAAGTATTTGTATCCGTTTTTGAAGAAATGTTAACATAAGAAATTCTTAAAACAGCCGAGCAAAAAAATTTGGGCTTCGGCCAAAGACTTTTTCTCACTGGTGTAGCTTTCTACAAAAAAAAAAGCAATGCGAGAATATTGCAAGTTGCAGCCATTAAACAACCTCAGAGGACATGAAGGCTAAATATGATTTCTGGAGAGTGAGGTTTAAGCCTTCTCTATTCAATAATGAAACTACAATAATTGTATATTTCCATTTGAAAAGCTTTAGTTGGCTATATTGCTAGTAGAACAAAATGAGGAACTGGGCATTCTATGCTTAATTGGGAAAAGCAGCTCTGTTCTAGCCTAGAAGACATATGCATTAAGATTACAAAGATATAAGCATATTAATTATAGATGTTTTGGAACATTGGATATAGTTGGGACTAGGGGAAACATGTAAAATTTTCATTTTTTGCCTAAAGACAACAACAATGTCAACAAAAGAATTACATTTCCTATGAATAAGTAAGTTTTGTGGGAATATGAAAATATGGGAGATGAAATGAAACCTGAATGGTCTTGCCAACGGAGATGGGGGTGGCCTGAGCATGTACAAGATCGCCTAGGTCGGCACTCTTAAGGTGGCTGATGCTCAGGTGAATTCCGGCCACCCTTTTCAGCCCAGACGCCAGATGTGCCCCCATGCTTGCTAATGACTCTGATATCAACGCCGATACTCCTCCATGTAACACCTTAAATGGCTGTTTTTCCCCATATCATAATACAGATTATCATATTTGTGTGAACAAGCAAGTATATGTTTGACAAATGACAATTCAATTTATCTTGAATTTGGAATTCAAAATGACATTTTGAATTTCCACAGAATCGGAATTTAGTTAACATTTGATGTCATTTTGAATTCCCACAGAATCGGAATTTAGTTAACATTTGATGCTCAATTATATCATATTGAGGATTGAACTGCCAAACATAAATTAAAACCAAGGAAAAAAGATGGGTTTTCTTGTTTTCTTTACTTGATCAGGAAGAGAGAAAAAAGAAAAAAGAAAAAAAGGAGAACCTGGCAAGATTTGTGGGTGACATGAAAACGGCCGGAGACTTTCTCCAGTGAGATTTCTTGGATTTCGAACCCAATTGCGTGGAGGGGAGCATCCAATTCCTCAGTCTTGATTGGTGATGATGCTGGTCGCAATGCCATCTTTCTTTCAAAGGAAACGTTATATTTTTCAGGCAGCTAATACAAAATTTAAAGGGTGGCAGGTGGTGTAATTGAAATTAAATTAGATGGGAAATCAGATTTGTATGCTAAATTTTCACTGAAGTTTGTCAATTGAGTAATATATACGGAGTAGTATTTATTCTAATACTCCACGTTTTGAAGTCTACAAAGTCTAAAAAATCAAACATGTTTTTTAAAGTGGATATTGTGGTGGATGCTGATGTCAAGTCGGTAGGAATAGCAATGTACTTTATTCCCTTTTGACCTTATTAGTCCCAAACGAAAAGGCCATGCGACAGGATTTGGATGGGATTTGGATGAGTAATGAGCATAGAATGAAAAATTCATTTATGCACGAGGTTAATTTTGCCCAACTCTTGAATCTTCTTCCCCTTTAATGCGAAGATAAGTCAATTCATTTTGTATATTATAATTTATGTATAATGATATTTTTGAACAAAAAAATCTAATTAAACACTTTAAAAAACATCACATAAATGGTTAGTTTTACTTCTTTCACTTAAAAATCTAAAATTTATAATAAATTTGTGAGATTCTACAATTTAAAATCGAAGAAATATCATGAAATACTCAAAGATTAATCTGAAATCAAAACTTTTCTACGCATTGACTAATTATTCAATTTTCTTTTTTGTTGAAAAATTTCAAAATTTTATATACAAAACTAAAGTGCATATAGTCATTCTTAGGCATGGGCCGTTATTTGTCAGCTGTAGTTGCGCAGACAATGTTAATGTATTCATTTGTTCCTCATTTATCTTTTTAGTTGATTTTTGTTGAATACAATGTCATGCTTCAAAAAATAATTTATCCACAATATCATAGCATTATTACAAAAGTTTAAGTTGAAATCATTTTATTTCTATTTTCTATTTTCCATTTTCCCTATTCCTTTCAAAATCATGTCTATAAACTACCTCCCTCTTGATATATAGTTTCTCACTTTCTCTTAACCATGCTCACTTGTTTCTACTTCATAAAATGTGTATCTTGGTCAATATTTGGCCCATATCCAACTTGGGTCCAAAACTATTAACTAGGCCTGAAAATTCAAACTTTTGGGAGAAATTTGAGGACTTGCGTTGCTTATAATGACTTGTAAAAACAATTTAGTCACTAAACAAGGAAATGAAAAAAATGTACCATCATTTATTTTTGGGAATTGATATTTATCAGAGTAAAAAAGTTGCTGTCAAAATAATTAGACATTTAATAACTCATTTTAGTAGTAGAAATTACTTTATTAATGCATATTACTCTGAAACAACTTTTTTATTATGACAATATGTATCGACAACCTTAAAAGGAAAATAAGTTTCCTATGAGCTAATAGATAGTTCCGTTAATTGTCTAGTGATAATAGGCTAATAGATAGTTCCGTTAATTTCATTAATAAAATTAATAAAGAATGTACAGATTTTATGTAATAAATTCTTAAATAGTTTTGACTATAAATTCGTGTGTAGCTTAAAATTTGACTTTTTATTTTGCTAAATAACTCAATTAAGTTAATACAGATAAAAATAACATTTATATTTGTATCCAACTTAAGCCGTATATATATGAATAATATTCGATATTTTCAAACATAAAAATAAATATCACAATCAAATGTGGAATATTTAGGTCCATGTTTACGGCCTAATTTAGGCTCCAGCTGCCTGTGGGACGCTATTCTCGCTTAGTCTAAGCATTTTAGGACTGGATTCAATATCAGCTTCAACTACAAACATTTGGGCCAAAAACTCAAAATAATTTCATCCAGGAATTATATAAACCTTGACCAATAAAATTTTTATTTTTATTTTTTTGTTATTTTTGCATTTTTATTTTATTAAGATTGAAGTATTTGATGATGCAAAGAAGTCAGTAATATATCATGGGAGCCTCCTCTCACCGTATGTATGTATTGTTAGGTAACAGTTATCAATTAGTTTATAATAATATTAAATTAATAAAATAAGGTTTAGTCTCTTCAGCAATATTATTGTTATCTCTTCTGTATACCTATATATATAGACACGCCTCTAATTATAACCTTTGAGATGAATAAATTTATATATATTTATATATATAGACATCTCTCTACCTATAAATTTAGGTATACCTATATATATAGACACCTCTTTACTTATAACCTTTGAAATGAATAAATTTATGTTTCAATATGGTATCCGAGCCATAATATTTAACGACTTCTCATTTTCTTTTTCTCATACTTCCAATCAAGTTGATGCATTCACAAATTATCTCATTTTTTTAATTGATGATGTTGATGATCTTTTCAATCTTATAATTTCTTTTTCTTTTTTTTCTTTTTTTTAATCGAGCTTATGCTACTTATGGGGTTTCTAGCCTTTTTGATCTAGACGATTTTTTTGATGGCACAATTTTTTTTAATATTATTGTGTTCAAGATGAACATGCTTCTTCACTAGATGTTCTTTTTGAGGGGGAGTATTAGATAATAGTTATCAATTAGTTTAGGATAATATTAAGTTAATAAGATAAGGATTAATATTCTTATTAATATCATTGTTATCTCTTATTATTGTTATCTTTTTTGTATATATACATACATACATATATATATATATATGTATATGTATATGTATATGTATATGTATATGTGTGTATATCTATAAGCCCCTCTTTATCTATAATTTTTTAGATGAATAAATAATATTTTTAAACACGGTTATGTTTCAATATGTATATGGTAGAATTTATTTTTTGTGCATGCATTCTGCACTAATAATCCTATAATTATAGCACAACTTTTTGAGGTGCCTGTTATACAATATTTTAAGAACTCTCATGAAGCACGAGATGCCTCATACCTTTGTGAAAACTACTAACAAATACTCTAATCAAACTCAATTATATTTTTCGAGAGAACAAAATAAAATTTCGATTTTTTTTCACCATTCACTTTTCTCATTCATAAATTTCCATACTTCAATTGATCATCGTTTAATTTGATACTATCATCTGTTTTAAAATTATAGATAAATTTTTATTTTTTAAATCAAATGACGATATATTAAACTTCAAAACTAATGTCAAGTTAATTAATATTAGTTTATTCAATTTTTCTAATTTTTATAGTAGTAGTTTATAACAAAAACCTTAAATCACAATATATTTTGCATCATAAACTTTCATCAATTACATTAATTTTGAGTTTCACTATACCGTCATTTGACTCAAAAAAATTAAAATGCAGGTATCTCTAATTTTGAAACGAGAATGTATAATATTGATTATTGTGAGCAGCCAATAATAAAGTTTTGTTAAAATAAAAACCCGAGTTCTCAAGAATCAATTTGGGGTACAAAACGAAATAAGGATATAGTTTAGCTAAGCAATGGAAAAACACCTAATTAAGGTGTGGTGTTCATGGTTTATTTGTTAATGTTGGGTCGGTTTTTGTTGAACAGATCACTAATTGGACCTACAATAGTTAATTTATTTGCTTAACTTTTTATATTTGCGTAACAGAATTGGACCCTTTTTTCTGATATTTATTCTCTACCAAAAATAAAATAATTAATGAGTGTGAATGGTAGGACAAAGAAATCATATTATTCATTATTACCTAAAATATTCTCAAATAAAGCAAAGCTAGAAATATCTTCCTCTTCTTTAAAGTAGAAGACGTGTTCCCAGCCGAAATTTCCATTGTTCCATTGTGTACCATTAATATTTCACACATTTCAGATTAGAGATATATTTTAAATTTTTAATCAAAACAATGATATATAAAATTATTATAAATATTATTTAAAATGTCTTTTTAGGGACATAATTAATTCTAGTGAGTCAATTTGTTGACCTGATTAACTTGATTTTTTCTTTCTACTGTTACTAAAATTAACTAATTTATTTAAATCTAATACTATTTGGTTTCGATTTTAAATGATTTCTACTTCGACTTAAAAATTGAATTATAGAAAGGATTAATTGAACCAAAATATGTTAAGTTTCCAAAAATAAAATATTTGAAGAAGAAATACATCCAAAAACAAAAAGTACAACTAAAACAAATTGACAATAAATAAAAGTTCATATGTATAATATATAGATAAATATAATTATATTTACTAAAACACTTAGAACTAAATAAAAGTTAATTCATATGTGAACAAGTGCGATCAAAAATTTCAAACATAACATTGATAATATTTTTGGCACTTCCCTAAAGTTGTATATTATATATTTATTGTCTTAGTTTTGTGTATGTAGTATTAATTTTGAGTATATACTAATTAAGATGCTCAAAAAAGGAAAACAGCTTGCATGCACTGCTAGCAGATGGAGAAGGTAGAACTTTTGTTTATGTACGTACAACACCAGATGCTTCACCTGAAAGTTCAAATCAAAGTGATGAAAAGGAAACACTAACGACTAAAATAAATAAAAGGGTTCTCTAGCACAGCTTGCAAGCTTAATCCTTCATGCATCAATTGAATTGCTATCTACCTATAGTAGATAGTTCACAATTTCCACTTTGAGTCTGCTGCACCCCACCCCCCCCTACCACCCCCAATACACACACACACAAACTTAATATTACTGGCAATCCATGCACGGACTTATAATTCATTGTGCTTGTATTACATGCATGTGGTGGTTTATATAGTGCACACATACCAAGTAAGGAAAAAAGAACATAGATTTAGTATTCCTATGTTCCACAAAGTATATATACAACTTGAAAACACGAAATTCGCTAGTTTAAATCATAATTTCATTATCATATTACTACTTTAAGACTATAATGAATACTCCTGGTCCCCTGGATAATCAAACGTGCAAGTAATTTATTTCATTAAATGTTGCTAAAGCATTAATTAAAATGAGACCCTTTTTCTATTTAATTTATTTTAGAAAATAGGGAATGTATATTTTGAAAAACAAAGTATGCTATGAAGAGAAAAGGTAAGAAAGGTAAACCACTAGCACTTGCATTATGTAAATCAAATAATATCTACTTTTGCTTCTTTAGGTAATTATATATATTTAAGGAAGTAGGGGTAACTTTATCGGAAGGTATTAGGGGGGTGTGTGTGTGTATATATATATATATATTAATTAGTTATAGCTCAAATGAATTATTTGAAACAATAACTAAATTAGGAGAAATTAACTAAAAGGGTTTTTAAAATGTAGAATGAAGCTTCTAAGAAGTAACTATTTAGGTCAAGAGACCAAAAGTAGAGGACAATAACAGTTGTGCTTTGTCCAAGTTAATTTTACCAGCAAAATTTATATATATAAACACCACCATAGTGTGTGTGTTAAGTCATTTCAACCAACCTTGTCCATTTACTTATAACCTAAGATATTTAGTCCACTACAACCCTTGACCAGCTCACTCCAACAAAAATATTATATGGCAAGCTACCTAGCTTCCATTCCATTCCATTCCCTCCTCCAATATATATTCACTACATATAGTGTATATACACACACACACTTAACCTCATAGATATTTCAAACCATCAAACTTATTATAGCTCAAGAGCTTCAATATTGTTTGATATATCTATATATATCTATATATCATCCCCTTATACATATATATTTTTTCTTGGTTTCTTGATACTTGATCAAAGAGTTGAAAGAAACTAAGTTAGCCAAATATGGGAAGATACAACAAGAAATCATCATCTTCTTTTTTCTCCATTTTTACATCTTGTTGCTCTGGTGGAAGTGGAAGTAGTAATAGTGATGGAGATTGGGATGATTATTATAATAATAATGGTGGGAACAACACAAGAAGAATATGTCCAAGTGATGAAGATAGAGGAAGTTGGATTGGAGATAGACGAATTGATAGCAAAGCTTCTGCCTTCATTGCTAAATTCCATGAGTCTCGAGTCTCTGATCCTGACCAGTATGCTGTTTAATTACTAATTAAAAGTTTTATCTTTCTGTTAACCACTTAATTAATTGTCAATAATGAGTTCAAGTTCCCTTAATTTCCTAGATTTTATGTAATATTATATATGTTTTTTTTTCTTTTTTCTTTTTTTTTTTCCTATTGTAACATGGAGGTGTGGTTGGTAGCTAACTAGCTATTGTGCGTTCATGACTTACAATAAGATGTAAAGATCTTCCATTCTCAATCAAGACTAGATTATTTTCTTGTTCTTCATTTAATGTTCTAGCTTGGATTAGTTTTCTACTCCAATAATATTTTGTTGCATGGATTTTTTATTTTATAATTTCCTTTTGTTTGAAGTTTGTTGCATGTAATTAGTTGCGGAAGCTCTTGATAAAATGATATTTGCATGAAATTGATGTTCTTGAAATGTATATCAATCATTTTTACCTAGTTTGATGTGTTTTTCTGTTTCTATCTTTATTGTAATTTCATAAAGCTATTGTATTATCTATGTATTTGAATTGCAAACATCTATCATCAAATACTCCTTATGAGTCAATAAGCCTAGGATTTTCCTCTTTTTTTCTTCTTCCTACTTTTGTTGTTAGCAGTCGAATTCATAATAAATAATTTCAAGATTTATGTTTTGTACGTATTTCTGCTTGCATGCATCAAGCATTATTTATAATTGATTTCTTCTGTATAATACTAATTGACAGGATCTCGTTGTTAAATACTACAAGATCTCATGTATTAAAATTCATAAGTAATGGAACATTTTCTTTTCCCAGCTAATTCCCTTCGTTTTTCATGGACATAACAAGAACATTAATTGGTAATAATTTTTGTCACCCATGATCTTGGAATCTTTGATTATCAGTACAAATGAAAGTACATTAAGATGCCATCATCAGAACTTACTTAGTCATTTGATTAACCTAATCAATCGCTACAATTTTCCCAAGGACATTACATGAACATTGATAATAATAATTCTTTTTTCCCCCCATCTTGGAATCTTTCAATTATTGCTACAAAGTAAGCTGTGTATACTTTTAAGGACATTGTGATTGAACGAGTTGGTACTTGACTACATTCTTTAATATTTTTTCTCTGTTGATCTTGTACCTTGGGATGCCTTATGTTCATACCTCTTTTGGCATTGTTGTATTGGAGAAGGGCTTTATTTTTATTTTTTCTATAGTGCATCTCAAGTACATTGATATTTTTGGTCACTTAATAGCCAAGTTTAAAAAAATTAAACAAAAAGAAAGTATAACACATTAATTAATCTGATATTAACAACAACGACATTAATAGTAATAATAATAAGAGAAAAGGAAGGTGTTGTACATGCATACTGACTGTTGTTTTGACTTAAAATAGTTTCGGCTTAAAATGATGAGATTGTAAATTTTAACAATATAATTTATACTGTAAAAATCTAGAATTTTATAATTTTAAGTTGAAACAAACAGGTACTCTATAAATAAAAATATAAAATTATAAAAGGGCATGAGAGGAATATTTAAGAGAAGATGTGAGGACTACTTCTAATTAGGGTGTAAATGAGTTGAATTCGAGTGATCAGTTTCTACTCTAATAATTTTTTCGATACTCGAATTCAAACTCGAGTATTTATTTAAATAGAATTTTGGTGTTTAGATTCCACTCTAATCAAATTCGAGTCGATTACGAACTACTCACAAACACATAAATTTAGTGAAAATTTTCATAATAAATACAATTTATTATTTTTTTAGGATAAAAATTATATATAATAATTCATTTTATTTATGAACATTATTTTAGAGTAACTTATGCAATATGTATAACATTTAATTGTATTATTAAGACATAATTGATTATATATCTTTAAAAAATGTTACGATGTTTTAGTATAAAGAGAGGGATCGAACTACTCGCGAGTACTGAAATGCTCAAATTTTACTCGTTTAATTTATTGAACTTTAAATTGAGTATCAAATTTGGTTTATTTTCATATCGAATCCAAATCAAATCGATTAATTTTTAAATTGAATTCGATCGAATTACCAATAGTTTGGTTGGATTTACAGGGTACTTCTAATTAAGTCCCTCAATCCCTGGGAGTCTAGAACTCATAAGATAGATATTACTGGGGTAATGCCCCACTGGTACTACATCATGACATCTCAAAAATATTTTTTGAGTTTTTTCATAATAAAATTTGATGTCAATGAATGTGATTTTAGTAAAATTAATTGGCACTATTGTGAATACCTCAATCGTACCGTCAGAGATTAGCGTGATACTTTACATGTTTCATCTCCGGTTCCAGTCCTTTAAGAATTATTTCTTCGATTTCATTTTAAGAAATCATAGACACTTATTAATCTCCCGATAGAGATGAATATATAACATAATAGATAAATTAAACCCAATTATACCAGTCTGGGGTTTATTAATTTGTTGCTTTTAGATATTCATATATATCATAATTTAATTAAACTGTTCGGTATATCAACTTTAAAAAGTTAAAATATATTTTTAATTTTAAAGCAGATAGATATGCTTATCCAAGTTTACATTACATTGTTGAATATTATGCAATACATGCATACAGGAAATATATACTCCATCCATTCATATTTATATGTTTTTTAGAGAATAAAATATATTCTCTTGTATACGTCATTTTCAAGTTTCGATGAAGTATTAATGGCTTAATTTATATTACCCTTGTATTTAGAATTAATTTGTTTGACTTTTATTGTTTTAAATAAACTTTCAAAGGATAATATTGAATTTTTACACATTTTTGAGTCAATTAAATATATAATTAATATACTCCTTAATAAACGTGTTTTTTTTTTAAAATCACGTGTAAAAGAGAATGGAGAATGGAGAGAGTATATTTTAGCCATTACTATTGTCTCAGTATGATTTATCGGTACATTAATAAAAACCATTGGCTTAAAATTAGCTAGCAATTAAGTGCTTCTTGACAGAATTAATTAAAGATGCGCCTCATTGTCAACTAGAGAAAAGAATACACAATGATGATTGATTCAACTTGATTACTCTTTTTAAAAATTGAGTTTTTCAGCTTTATTTAAGATGATTCATCTTTTATGTTAGAAAATTAAAGATAGTAAACCTTTAGTTTTTCTAAGTTAATTTAGACTGAACGAATTTTGGAATATAATATCTTTTTCCCCATACAAATTAATTCATCAGTACATCAAACGTACATTGTGTACAAACGAAAAATTAATACCTACTTTCCCAAAGCTCTGTAGACTCAAACTTAAAAAACACGTAACAACTCTAAAATATAAAATAAGAAATGTTTTATGTAACTTAAAAAGTTTAATTAACGTAGAAAACACGCACACACATATATATATATCTTAAAGTACTCTTTCACACTGGCACATGTACTTGGAAAATTATATACCCAATATATAAGCCAACACCATAAAGATTTATGTAAGATCTTGGCTGTAAGCTAAATTTATACAGATTCTTTTAAATAGATTCCAGGTGGCATTGATGGTTTGAAACAATGAGATGGTTTAATGAAGCACTCATTTGTTCGGTGTAGTTAAAATGCTGTTAAAACAAGCCAGCTTAAAGTAAATGAATTTAGGAAATAACAACCAGATTGGTGCTGTTACTCTTTGGGCATTAGTTAATTAGATCAGAAAGGTAAAAATAGAAGCTAGTAGCAATAATGCATGGTGGTGGCATATATCCAATCCAAGGGTAGGTTTAATTTATCAAAGCTAGGAAATATATATGTACCTCAAAGTAAACCCTAGTTATAGATACAACTTTTTGAATGAATGAAGGGAAATCCAGGTTTTGCTGAAGAATCAATATATATGCTTAATCATGCATACAGCTCATATGGACTGATCTTCACTCTCTAGTAGTCATTTTATGGATCGAATACTAACGTAGTGAGTTGATTCGAGAGATTATAAAAAAAAATTCAGTTGAAAATTTAGGAGATTAAATCGTAAAAATTAAGTTAACTCACGATCTCCAAAATTTAGTTAGTAATAAGAGAGATTTCGTCGATTAAAAAAAATTATATATATTTGAGATTAAGAGAATTGAACTATAGCTTATTTTTCAAATCATATTTATACACTAAAATTATATCTTCCAATTCACAATTTATTTAAAAAATTTAACCGTATGGATTGAATTAAAAGAGCATAAAAAATTGAGGTGTATAAATTTGCTCATATTTTTGTGATGTATAACATAGTTTTTATAACCATTTAAAATTTATATATTTTCATTAGTTAAGATTTATTGATTTTTATATAATTATAAAAATTACGTAAATCATCTCGAAAAAAACTCAAAAAATTCACTTATTGCATTTTTTTTCTACATACCCTTTTTATCCATACAATTATATTTTTCTCATATTTTGGAAACCGATAAAATTATAAAAATAAACTATAGTTCAATTCCATTTTTTCATATATATATATATATATATAAAATTCTCCTCTTTGATTGTATATGTCTTACACCCTTACTTTCGATATACATAATCAGCTATTCTCTTGGGTTCGTTTAGTATCTTTACTGTGTAATAGCTGCATGGAAGGAGAGGCATCTATGCATAATCTGCTTTAATATTCGGAGTATATAGTAGCTGCTTATAAATTTGTGCATAATACGGGAAGATATTTCATCTAATATTTATAAGTTGATAAATGTGATATAATTTAGCATATATTGAATATTTAAAAATTCATTAAAATATTAAAAATTACTTAACATAAAAACAACTTATTATTTATCTATTATATTAAAATCTAGCATATTTGTTTAATATAAATAATAAAAAAACATTAGTTTCACGGTTATATATGTTAGAAACAAAATTATATATAGATATACACTAAACTGCAAAAGAAAATTCAAAATTTTATTTTTTAGTAAATTTGTTCAAATACTATCTCTCTTTTTTAACTTAAAAATAAACATAGTGTTGTATTTTTTTTTATCATTATTTATTTTGTCTTACTTCTCTAAAACTTATGACATGAAATTACAATTTTTTTTCAAAATCGAATTTGATATCGTAAAACGACTCATTATTGAATTAAAATACATTTTGATTTGAACTTATATCGGAATTAATCTAAATAACTAACTCAGTAAGTTTTTTTTTAGTATTTTCTATATTATGTCAAATACTATAATATATAAAATATAAGAATAGATATTTTTCTTGAGGGTGTTGAGATCCCAAATATGTACATATAGAGTACGTACCACTGACCCCACCTGTGTTTTGTTTTTGCTTTCTTGGTTTTTGCATGTGCATTGCTTTAAAACTATTAATTGATGGCTAGAATTTAGCCCACTTGATTATACTTTTATGCCACTATAAGACAAACAAATAAAAACAAAAATAAGACAAGACAACAACATCGATCAGACATATCCTATAATTAAAATATCATGAATATATACTGTCTAAATATTCACATCCAAAATTAAGGTACTTCGAATTTATTTCAAAATTAATTATAGACATTCAACTTTCTCGTTTTAACTTGTTGATTTTACAACGAAAAATATGATTTTGATTTTCTCTTCATTTAAAGATTGAAATTTATAAGTAAAAACACATTATCCTAAAATGGGATCAGAAAGAAAATTTCTCCACAATTTTGAAACAGAAGAACAAAATAAAAAAACAAGCGCCGTCAAGAACACAAATAAGCCGAATACCAGCTAGTATTTCAAAGTATTTTATTCGTGTTCTTCACTTTCTATTCTTAATATAGAAATACTCCTCCATTAATTTGAATTCATGATTACGGTGAATAGTTTCAAAAAATGAAAAAGAAAAAGGTAAGTGGCTTATTCCTTCAGTGAAACAGTAAATAAAAGTTGAGAATCCTTTTTTGGTCTCAAGAACTCAATTTTTTAGTATAAATTAAATGTACAGTTTCAATTAATTATGATTAAAGGGAAAATATGTATGTGTGTGTGTGTTTATAATTAATCACATTGTGCAATACAAATATAGTTAAATGCTCTATTACTGGGAAAGAAAGAATGTAAGTATGGAACCAAAAATGAAAAACAAAAAGAAAAAAAACGTATTGTGCACTCTATGCATAACTTAAAAGATTCTTTACCAACAAGGTGATTAAACACATTCCAACTAAAAATAAATAAAATAAATAACACTTGCTGGTAATTAAAGAATCTTCAAATTGTTGAACAAATAAAGCTAGCTCCTCCTACGAAAGAATTTCTAAAGTTGATTAGATTTCAAACTTTCAAAATGCATTAATAGCGAAGAATCCTATGTTTCTCAGTCAAGTGGAATTACGAAAACAGAATAGTCGACAAGCAAATATTTTTTGGCCATTAGTTTTTCTTGTTATAAAACATGAACAGATGATATGTTTATTCACTAGAATAGTCAATGACCTTTAGGATTCCCTTTTATAAATTCTTAGACATGCCACATCAGCAAATAATGGTCATTTTAATTTGTAACATTACTCCCTCCATTTTATTTTTGTCATTTTTCACCAATTCACTTAGATCAAGAAATACATTTAATATAAATTGTATTACTAACTATAATGATATTATACTAATACCACTCTTACATTTATCATGTGATATTTAGTTGTTCAAGAATGAAAAAACAATTAAAGGAATATTTTAAAATGTAGATAATTAATTCACGTAGTCAATTAAAAAAAAAAAAAAACAAGTCACCAAAAAAAACAACAATAAAAGAAAGAAGAGAGTACATAATATACAAAGAACCAAATATCACAACTCAATTAACCATCACTTTCACATGCATGAATAAATAATCTTTGCAGTTTTAATTTTTTGTGAGGCATTTTTTTCCTCCCTATCTTCGAGTGTATATGTTGCAAATAATTTGTAGATGATATATATATATGCATTTATGGAAGTTGAGCAGTCGAGCTGAGTAATATTTTAAGTAATACTAGTTTAATACTCGTGTACAACATGAATTGTATTATTAAATGTTTTTGTTTTTATTTTATTTTTAACTTATACTTTTAATAAAAAATAAAAATTGCTTACAATGTTTTTTAGTTAGTTATATGACAAAACATTTTATTATCTATTTTGTAAATTTGAATTTCTGTCAAATTCTTAAATGCAATGATTGAATGGCAATAATAAACATGTTCGGGTCGGGATAATTATTAAGGTATGAAATCCATGTACAACACACACACACGCTAATTTGAATATTTGTAACAAATTAATTTTTTTTGACCTTATTTTAGTATATAGATAATATATTATAGAATTGAATATATTGCGTTAATTACACACATGTTTGTATTTTTTTTCAGTTAACTAAAATTTGGAATTAAATTATTAAAGTTAAATATAAATATCATAGAGGAATATAATTTGATTATAAATATGTGTATCTTATTACATCATACATTAATTATTTGGATAAATTAGTTGGTTAAAATTATTATAGGACAAAGTTAATATATTATTGACAAAATTTCACTTATTCTCCCTCCAATTTTTGGTCAACTTTCAATGTCATCCTCGTTCTTTTTTTTTTTCGTCGATTTAGTCCTCCATGTTTTATTTGAGTAGCATTTATGCCTCTCCATCATATTTTTGATGAAAAAAATAGTCACGTGTAAAGGGGTAATTTCCTCATTTCGTAAGTACTCTCACAATATTAAATCTATATAAGATAACAACTATGCAATTTAAATAACTTTCTTTTGACATTAAGTAAATAATTTTAAATTTTAAATAAAATATCATATTAACATTTTTTAATAATTAAAAGAAAAACTAATTAAAAGGAAAGAAATTAATAATTGATAATATTAAAAATAATTAAATAAACAAAACAAATAAGCCAAATCTAAAAAACAACAACAAATAATAAACTACTACTAGTAATATATGAAAAAAATAGAGAAATTTATAATTTTAGAAAATATAAAGTAAAATATAATAAGAAATATTATTTGTTTTATCTGTATTTTGTTTACAAAAATCGTATATGTTAACATTTTTTTCTAACTCCAACTAATTCAATACTTAACTTGTATATATGGAACATTTAACTACAAAATATTATGTATTTATTTAAAAATAAGAATCATATATTATCCAAATATATTACTAGTATTATTTTATTGTTTATTATTACTTTTCAAGATTTAGTTTATTTATATTTTTTATGTAATTAACGAAAATATTATTAATTATTAACTTCTTTCCTTTTAACTTATTGTTTCTTATAATTATTGAAAATTCTAAATATAATATTTTATTTTAAATTTTAAATTTTATATTTAATGTTAAAGGAAGTCATGTTAATTGTATATTTGTTATTTTATATGAATTTAATGTTTTTGTGAGAATACTTAAAAAATGACGAAATTACCCCAATTCATGAATAAAATATGATGCGATGACTAAAATACTAGTTAAAAATATAACATGAAAAACTAAATCGATGGGAAAAAAAATGAGAATGACATAAAAAATTGTCCTAAAGATAAAATGGGAGAAGTGAAATTTTGCCTATATTATTCACTCGGAGATTTTTTTAGAGGTCTAATATGAAATTATTTTAGCATTTGAGATTTTGTCATTTTTTATTTTTCAGAATTTTACATACGTACGTACTATACCTTTCGTCTCTTACTATTTTAATATATAAATATAAATTCTTTTTTGTTTTAAAAATTAAAGATATATTTTAACTTTTAAAACTGAAAAAAAGGCATGTTAAACTTTAAAAATGTAATCGAAGATTTCTATTGTAACTTCATAAAATTGTATAGAATAATTGTATTAACCAAGCTAAGATTAATTTAAAATTGACGAGTCAAAGTCAAAAGGTGTACTAAAGTATCAAACTGTTGGATTGAATACGAATTATGGATAGAAATTTTTAGTAAAAATTTCTATCATCTTCTTGCAAATGATGAGAGTTAAGAGTTTCTTCACAAGATACGACCGTGACAAGTATTTTTCTTCTTCTATTGTAGTCGCTCCGTGGGTGGATGGATTTAATGTATTTGACGGCTTTAAATTTAACTCAAAAATGTTAAATATAATCAAATATATTTACACCATTTCGATAATATTACTCTTGGATCGGATCCACATCAACTCAAATACCACTCATTTCCTCTACGATGTAACAATCAATCTCACCCGATTTTAGATACTGGCCAACTGCATGGTACAATTAGTCATTATTATGGACGAATAAAATTAACAATCTCATTTAATCTCTTTAATGTTACATAGTTTATACACTGCTTTCTAGATTTTTTTAAGTGATTATTTGATAAAGAAACGAATTATAACTTATGTGATTGTATGAATTTTTACTATACTAAGATTTGAAAGAGCCGTGGATGGAGATTTTTTTTTTCCCGGTAATCCAATAAAAAAAAATTACTTCCTAATTCGAAAAATAATTATAAGAGATTCAACAATTAAAACCGACCAGATCGTTGAAATGTCAAAAGATTCGGTCTCGCTGCCCCTCATGTGAGGCCGAAACTTACAAATTTATAATCATGTTGTATTTAATTATTTATATGTTTGGTAGTATAATTATTGTACTTTTTATTCAAACTGGTCAGTTCAATCATTTCATTTTTCTTAATTATGACATCAATTTCATCATGTAGACCGACAGAACTAGTGGATTGTCAGAAGAAAGTTTAATTAACAAAAACAAGTTCTGGTAAACTTTTTAATACCAGTAAATTAACTAGTTAGCAGAAGAAGAAAAGTCATATAATTTTTAAACGATGAAACATTGAAGTGCACAAGCAAATGTTGTAGTCCCTTTTTACAACCTACACACCGCACAAAACAATACTCCATACTCCATCCATTCCACGCATAAAAGTAATATTTAAACTCTTAATAACTATTAATTTTATATTTTTAATTAAAAATTAAATATATAAATTATAAAAATAAATTCATAAAATTTGTTATAAATCTTTAAATTATAACGAAATCTATAAGTTTGTAATTGAAAGTTTTTTAATTTATCCCAAAATAACAAAAAAAAAATTTTAATATAACTTTTTTTTGAAACAATTTTCGTAACTATTTTTTAAGAACCGACCGAGTATATAGTAAAATCAATGGTACAAAATATACCTTTTATTTTTATCATTTTCCTTTATATATGAACTCTTTATCATTGTAAAGAACACATGGCTTTTAATATTATTGTCTCCCTCCCTCCCAAATGATTAATTTTTTGTGGCAGATGTGCTACATATTATTCCATGCTAAAAAAAAAATTACAAGTACACGTACGTGAGTATAACAAAATTCGAAAGAATGTAGGTCTTACAAATATAGAGAAAATAAAGCTTTAAAGTTAAAATAGTGTTTCATATAAAATGAAGATACAGTCATTTTATTGACATTTGCTTAATTGGATTTATTATTGTACAATTTAGTTATGTATTTAATTCTTACTTTCCAATGGAATTTTTTAGTTTAACAAAATCAAGAATATGACATACTTCATTGTCTTTTTCAGTTATGTATTTAATTCTTACTTTCCAATGGAATTTTTTTGTTACCTTTTTTCTCTACCTCTATCTCTCAATGCTTCCTTCGCTCATTCAATATTATGAAAGAAAAAAATGGTAAAATTAAGCGCATCTACAATCATTGATTCGTACACGTCCTTGTCAATTTAAGCGACTTTAAATTAGACCTGTTAATATAAATTCTTTTTACCAATTAGTAGTGTTTTTTTCTCTTTCTTTGTATACATAAGATATAAGAATAAATTTTCCAAATTAAGTTTTTACATGATGATCAATAATGTTTAATTAAGCTTTAATTGTCGGAAGGGGGGGGAGACATAATGAAATGTATGTCTTCCCTTACTTTCCTGTAATTGTATGCTAATTAAATGCATGTGGCAATGCACATGCCCTGTGATATATATATCCCTGCCCAGTCTCCATCTATACATCTCCCCTTGCTCAAATTCTTCCCTTTGGCACTCAAAAGAATAACATTAAAAGAAAAAGGAAATCTTATTTAATTTTTTTAAAAATAAAATATGACTCCATTTTATTTATTTGTTTATTTATTCTAGTAATAAGTGAATTAATTAGCAAGATTTTGTTGGATAATTGCATACGAATTGATCGAACAAGTTCAAAGAAAAAACTTAACTATAAACACACGCAAAACTCCTTTTATGTACATCAATTAAGTTTACAAAGGATGAGGACCGAAAGGAAATGTTGTAAGATGTAATATATATTGAATGAGCAGTCGAAATCTTAATTTTGCACTTGTAATATCTTCATTTGTCCGGCACAATGCTCCATTTATTTATTTATTTTAATTATATTATTAAATTTAGGAAATGCAGCCTAAAATCTTTTGAAATTTTATCATTTACAAGGACTAATAATAGAAATATGGAGAGATATGTCACTTCTTGTGCATTCGAAACCTAATTATAACTTGATCAAACTGTTAAATTACAGTAAGCCCTTATAACATGCCATGCATGTGAGTTGTATACCTAATTACCTACCATCCTATCCTAACACATTGTTTTTCTCTTCTTTTAATTTTCTTTTCCTTTTTAGTACATTATCCTTCTAATTCTTGTTATATAAACAAGGAACAAAATAGCTTAGAACGAACAATTTACATCAGCTGATCGAGACTGAGAGTTCAAACCAAGTAAAGTGGGGCTCAGAAAAGTTAAAAAGCATTTTTTGTTTTGGAATGAATGTTTATTAAAATAAACAAAAATAAAGACTTAACCTTTAACTACGTGGAAATCATGGATAATAAAAATAAACATAAGCAAACATTTTACATAATCGAAACTGTAATTTAAATCAGCAATTAGAGTACTTGTATTCGACCACAGGTTTAAATCTTATATAAGTAAGAATTAAATGATATGTGAATAGTATACAATTCCCCCAATAAAAAAAACACATTGTACATGATTGAGAGAAGGGGCGAAATAAAAAATAAAAAATAAAAAACTAAGCTAAGCTAAGAACATATATCTTCTAGGATATTTTATGATGTAAAAGAAAGATCTTTGAGGTGGTGTTGAAACATGCGGCAAGAAGCGAGAGGGAAAGAACGGACTATGCACAGATATTGAAAACGTACCGTACGTACGCTGACATATAATTATTGTCTCTCTCACAAATACATACATATACAATTATACATACATACACCTGGACTGCCTGCAGAAACACTGTTCTGTCCTTTTGTAGTTTTGTGTACGCTTTCTTTTTTTGTTTTTTGACAGTCAAAATGACATTATGAACATAGGATTCGTAATTTTTTTTAAGAAAACATAAGATCTTAAATCACCAAAATTAAAACTGAGATATAAAGTAAAATAGACAAATATGTTTTCACTTTCTTAAAATTTGTCTCACACACACAAAAAGAGGTTACAAATGACATTAAATGATAATGTGAATTTTTTATTTTTTTTTGGGTAAGTGCATTGATAATGTGATTTTGATTATACGTAGTAGTTGTTTAAATATTTTGGGTTCCATCTATCTAATTTTGATTTACTTTTAAATTTTTTAACTACTTTATAATATTTATCCATTTAAAGGTAATTAGATAGTTTTATAATATTATTAGCTACAAGTAGTAACATTAACTATGATGAATAAATATTTGTTTACAAACTAACTCACAAAAATATCTCACAAATTAATTATTATCTGACACATATATATGATTATAATCTCTTTCATTTTAATTTATATATAGAAATAATAAATGATAAATTAAATATTTATTATTTATGAGTTTATGTTATGATTTAATTTGTAAATATAGATATGCTCAACTATGATTTATGAGTAGCAGTACGAAAGAGTAACAGACTATGCTATTGATTAGATTGAATTGTTTCACAAGAATTTAGAAAGCATATTTTGTTTTGTGACAATGCATTATTCGCAACCATAGAAGCCGATGGAAGAGTTAAGAAGGCGTAGTTAACAAAGTTAACGTGCCACACGTTGAATGAAAGTGTCATAGCTTTTGTTAGTTATAAAATATATATTAATTAATTCAATCTCAATTATTAATTAAATAATTTGATTACTGTGATTGAAATAAGAATAATTTATGCATGTCACTAATGAAGGCGTATTTAAAATATTTAAGTAAGATCTATGCCCTTATTAGAGGCATATATGATTTAAATTTCAAACAATTCACACTATTATTACAACCATAATCTATAAATAATATTATAATACTTCATGGGCCAATAAGAAAGGTCACATGTGTTTCATGTGATAATCAACCACTTCAATAATAGTGGTGTGATCTATAAATATTATTTTATAGACTTTGTATACCTTCGGTGGGTAATCTTCATCGGTGGATATTAACATTTCAGTGGATAACTGTTCATTAGTGAATAATAACACGCCGGTGGATAACTACTCATCATTGGATATTTGTTCATCAGTGGATATTAACACTTCGGTGGATAACTGCTCATTATTGGATATTTGCATTTCGGTGGATTTGCTCATCAGTGGATAACTACTCATCGGTGAATATTTGTATTTCGGTGGATAAACTATTATTTAGTGAATATTTTGCTCATTAATAGATAACCTTCACATATGTTGGCCTGAATCAATCTCGTCAGTAATAGTGACGTGGTCTATAAATATTATTTTATAATACTTTATAGACCAATAAAAAAGGATCACATATTTTTGCTAGTGTTAATTCAACCACGCCAGTAATAATGACGTGGTCTATAAATATTATTTTATATTAGTTTATAGATCAATAAGAAAGTGTCACGTATTCTTGCTAGTGCTTATTCAACTACGTCGGTAATGTGGCGTATATAGTTCCCTATTACCCCCAACAAACCCTAATTCTTCTTTCTTTTCCAACTTATTGTATCTCTCTAACGACAGTATTAATTCCTTCCTCATCTCCTCATCCTTGCATCGGCAGCCTATAAATTTCAAGTAAATAATATCTTTAATTTATATTTTATTTTCTAATTTTAGAACGGTAGTTAGTTTGTTTAGGTTTAGTTGAAATATTTCAAAATTTATTCATATTTATTTTATTGTTTATTGATAATGCATATTTCTTCATATTGCTAGTGGGGTTCTAAATATGATGAGCAATTGTACTTTTTTGTGATTTTTATAGATTAAAATGGATAATATTCATCAATCGAGTCCTTATGATACTAGTGTGTTCAATAAACAAGCTAATCAAATATCTACTCGAATATGGAATTATCAAGAGCCTCTGACCATTTATTGTATTCAACAAACCAATGGTACATATAACAAGTGATGTCAATATCTAAGATCAGAGTAGGATAGATTGTTGGAGGGAATTGGATTTGACGTATTTTCCAATCAAAGTATACTTCTGAGATACAATGCATCATTCATATTGATTTTGATTGAGCGTTGGAGAAGTGACTCTAACATGTTTCACTTAAATTGCGGGGAAGTATTTTATTACAAAATTATCTATTGTAGGAAGACATTTCACATGTGCTCATATGAAATCCCCGCAAAAGGAATTTGCACGACAGTGGTTGGAAATGAGATATAATGGTGACATATCTTACAAAAAAGAAACTGGTCCAACGTATACCTAGTTATTTGATACATTTAAATATTGTCCAGAAAACTCTGATCTCGCCACTATTTGGTTGTATACGAGATTTTATATATTGTGGTTATGCGATACAATTCTTTTTCGACAAACTAGCAAAGATTTCGTACATCCAAAATATATAACCTTTACGGAGGACATTGTTGAGGTTAAAAATTATTTCTGAGGGTCTGCCATATTAGCATACATATACAGAGAATTGTATAAGTGTTCAATTAGAGTGTCTAATTTTTACGAATTTACGACTTACTATAGGTATTTGATATAAATAATTTATTTTTTATTACATTTATTATATTCTTACATAATATTGCAATTATATCTTACAATTCATTTTATTACTTCCACTATAGGTATGGGCATATGAGAAAATGAAGTTTGGGCAGCCTATGTCTTGGCCAGATATAGAACATGTCTTGCCAAGGATCTTTGTATATGCATTTAGTGAGGATCACTTATTCTCATGACGAAGGCCAAACGAGTTTCCGCATCATAATAGAATATTCTATCAAGAAGAACTTGATATCCAGACACTTGATGTTGTAAAAATGCACCCATATAAGTGGTGGGATGATCATATCAGTTTTCTTGCATGGAGTTCTAAACTAGCAGGGTTAGCCTATTTGCCATTGATTCACTTCAAGATAGTAGAGTATCAATTAACAAAATGGGTACCTCAACAATTTGATGTTGATGACATCTACATTTTTCCTCTTCTTATTGATTAGAGTGACTTGAGGGCAAAAAAGGAAGAGAAATAGAGATCGAAGAGAGTTAATGTACCTGAAGTAAAGACATCTGAGATTGAGATGTGGTACTGAATTGTAAATCATTTAGAAGCTGAGGTTTTGGAGGCCATTGAAAGAGTTTCATTGGATGAATACTTCAAATGGTGCAAGCGTATCACCAAAAGGCGCATATCTCGACACAATCCTCAACTTTAGGCCAACCACACGTAGAGATAGAATTTCTTCATCATCAGCATCATCATCATCTTCTTCTTCATCCCCTGCATTAGTTTCTGACTGAATTTACTCATCTGGATCATATGCATCTACAAAAGGTTGATGTGTATCACACATCTCAAATACGTGTTGATAACCTGTAGCTGAAACTGCTCTGCTGATCGCCAATCCCATTAGTTTTTTGCACAAACTAGCAAAACGTAAAACTGATTTATTAACGACATCATTTTGTTGTGTGGCCGTATACTGTTCTTGTGTATAAATTTTGTTGACATCAATTGTCCATCGCGAATTTATGAGGTTCGTATGTATCATCCCAACACTTTTTTTCTTTTCTTTTTGTAAAAATCTTAACAAGTGATAACAAATCATACATGCATGTTCAAATATTTGACAATTGCAATACAAACTCTTGTCAATAGTGTTTTTGACAATAATGTAGTGATATGCATTTTCTTTTTTGAATACATGGTATAACTTACAAACTTTGACTGAATTTGTATTTTGGCTCTTGACAGCCCTAAATATCATGGAATCTAATAATTGTTTCTGAAATTTCTTGAAGATTTCTTTGGTATAAATTTCAGAAGCATATTTCTCAAACTCAAATTTTATGGCCAAATTTCGCTTCCGATGAATAGTTATATGATTAGTTTTCCTTTCGAAATAAAATTGTTTATCGAGTACCTATTGGGATTTGACCATAAATTCTTCAAGATTTGTACTAGAATTCACATATTCATCAAAAAAAAACTATTCATTGGCTCACTCCACCCGTTGGTTGTTATACATATAGCAAAATACCTATTAGAGTATGCACCTATCCATTTTACTTTGATTGCATACATTGATTAGAGTCATTCATGATCATGTAAGTTTTATGCATCCATCATCTCAATTTATCGAGATTCAAACTCATCCAAAGTCACAGAATAAATGCATCTATTAAAATCATCACTGAATGTAGGATTATTTTCATAAATCCTATGCAATTTTCAAGAAATTTTTAACTTATATGCCGACGACATAAAATATGATGTGCATTGAAAAATATCTTTGCAATCGCAATCGCATTTGACATCGTTTTGTCTTGATCAATGATGATTGTAAAATGTATCTTGCATTCCATCGCTTCTAGACATGTCTCCATAACTCATACAAACGTATACTCAGTCTCATTTCTTAGCAATACAAAACCAAATAAAATCGACTGACAGTGATAATTAACCCTTGTGAATGGAGAAAAATGCATCTTGTACTTATTTGTTATGTACGTAGTATCAAATGTCACAACATCACCGAAATTCTTGTATGTAATTATACTTCTAAAATTGATCCACAAAATACAAGATACATGATTTTCTTTGTCAACTTTGACGTGATGAAAGAATCGTCCTAAACTATTTACTTCAAGACTTCTTAATATACGTAATGTCACTGTCACATCATTAGATTCATTCGAATAACTTAAAAGACCTCGAATCACATTTCTTATATTCCGATCATAAAGCTCAACATTTTCTCAACTAACATAACATTTTTTTTAAAATACCCATAACTTTGTCAGACTCACTCCCGTGCCACTAAACAAATCTATCATATCTCTAACAACTAGAATAATTTTTCGATAAGTTTCTATAAAATTTATCTTACTCAGGCTAAATAGTTCATGATTGTAATTCAAATCAAGTACTGATACCCTCCATTTGTGAGTACTTTTATCATGAACAACGTACATTCTAACCTTAGACATACAAGGACAGACACAAACTCTCTGTCGTTTACCTTTTTTCTATTTGAACATTTTCATTTCTAATATTTGTACGTTCTATAGGAGATTTTGTTTTCTTGAAAGTAAAAAGTTTAGAATAAAGATTTGTTGTATGAGCATGTTTACGAAAAATTTAAATTTTTATCTCAAAACCATTCTTTGTAGCTTATCTTCTGTAAAAACCTTCAACTTCATCAACCAAATTAAAATTTTGACATAAAAATGGTACAATGTATTCCTCCTCGTCAACATTTGTATTATTAAATCTATTTTGCTGATCATTTTGTTCTTTTTCCTTATCAAAATTATTTTGTTGCTCATTTTGTTGTGATTGAAAACTACTTACAATATTATAATTATCTTGTTTATCTATAGATACAAAATCTAATTCAATGTTAAAATTAAAGTAAGATATCGAGAAAATGTACCAAAAATAAAATAGATAAGCTTAGACTATAAAAGATAAGGAAAAACTCAGACAAAGCGAAGGAAAAAGAGACAAAAAGACAGAGTTTTCTGAAATTTAAAAAAACCTCTAATATTGACTAATAGTGGCGAAAATAGACGTCTACATTGATTTTTCAATTCACACCATTAATAGTAACGTGGATCATATTGTATTTACGATACACACCACTGACATAGGCGCCTCTAATAGTGGCGGTATAGGAATTTTTTTTTAACTATCCAATTATTGATCGAACAGTGTGAAGTAATGCAAATTATGGATCACCCCATATATATATATATATATATATATATATATATATATATATATATATATGAAAATTAAGAACTTAAAAGAGTTCACGTGTTAGGGTGTGTTTGGGACCGTGCGCCATGTGCCACGATGCAGTCCAGTCGGTAGCTAAAGATGTTTTTAAAAAAAATGAAAAATAAAAAAACATAAGCATCAAAATCAATAGGATAGCAGGAGGAGCTTTACGTTTTTATTTTTACAGTTTTGAATATTTATTCGTAATTATTGTTTTTAAACTTTCAGATAAGAAAAGAAATGATAACCCATCAAAGCTCATCCCATGGATCTTGCCTTTGCCTCTGACCCAAACACATGCCACCACTTTCTCCGTCTATTCCCACTTCTATTATTATTAGTGTGTGTGTGTAATATATAACTCTAGTACATTGAAGAGAAACTATAATCAAACTTGCATCAACGAACCTACAAATATACTACTACTCCCAACAGAATGACTTCCCCTTCATCTTCCAGTACTTCTTGGGTGAAAACAATAAAATCTCCTTTCAGAAAAGCTAAAACTTTCTTCAATCATCAGAATCAGGCCGCCGCCGCCAGAGATCATAAGCGTAATAAGTCTAACCACCGAGGTACCATTACATTACATTACGTAGTAAGGCACGCGCACGCGCACACACATATGTATAATCATGCAAGTACTATGTAGATATTATGTAGTAGTGTTCTAGCTAGTGAAATGATGGAAAGAAATGGTGAATTGATGCAGGAGGGGAAGATGATAAGAGGATGATGGATCTTCAACTTGAAGGAGAAGTGATGGCATGTACTTATGAGGATGTTCAAGTCATGTGGTCTATTTTGGACAAATCCAAGCCTAGGATTTGCGATGTCAACTCCTAATATCATCCCTTCTCATCTCATCTATGATCTATCTAGTATACAAGTCTTACCTACCTACCTACCTACCTACCGATCCAATAATTAGAGATACATTCTGAAATGAATATTTCATACCGTACTGCCATGGCCAAATTTGATTCATACTTCAGTAACAACTTCCTTTGCCTCTGCTTCTGCATCTCAGCCTCTTCCCCTTATCCTCTGCCCAATCCCATGCCCATCAGGATAGTATTAGCAAAGTAGTTCGTTTTCAAACATTCAAGTGTCCCTCCCCAAAATTGGTAAGATTATATATCTATATATGTCTCTTCACTCTTCAGTTTGTGGAATTCTTTCGCAGTGGTGATAATTTTATTAACCAAGGAAGACAATCAACTGTATGGCAATAGAAGAAAATCCACTGGGAGAAACATATTAGATAGTGAAAGAGAAATCAAATATCAAGTGGTTATCTAGTCGAAAATAATAGTCTCCGACGTTGTTAAAGCTCCGATGGCAATCATGGCTGTTGATTATCATGCTTGTAAAAAAAAGTTAGTTTGTGATAACTACACTGTATTGCTCCCCTCCTCCCATAGGAATCCCCATGTAATCATGGTGAGATTTTCATTTTCATTAATGAACTCTGTTCTTTTCAATCTCTTCAGATTTGAATACAAGTTTTGTTTACTCTGTATTTTAAAATTGGGTTGATCAGTTTCCTCCCACCACCCCCCGGCTTTGATAGGAATGCATAATATGATGTTTGTTACAGGACAAGCAATCAGTTGATTGGATCTTTTTGCCTCCACATAACACAATTTCGTTTATTCAGGGTTTTCCTCCATAAATTAATTTCCCCAACTAATCTGCATATTCGGATGTAAGTTCATGTCAAAAAGATGAGGATGTTTAGTTTCTCACATATTGCCAAATAATACTAGCTAGCTATTAAGATTCAAACTGGGCAAATCTGCAAGTATCTCAACATCCAAGTTCATATATGACCAACAGCTCTTGTTAAGGATCAACTACATCAAGAAGAAAAGGCATAGGGTTTATTTACATATTTAAGGAGTTTTCTAACTCGAGGAGAATGTGACAAAACGTTCGGATTCTATGGACAATCAACTCAGTTGATGAACTCCTTAAATATGAAACGACTATAATGAACGGATAAGACAGAGGTAACTATAATTATGATTATTTAATCTTCTATTATTTGTTCCTCAAAATTTTCAATTTCCATGGCCTAATGCACCGGAAAAGCTCGGGGTAATAGTTTAGACAATATCTAGCTATTATTGATAGTTAATAGAGATTGGGCAAAAGAAAATGAAGATACATTTGGACATTTCTAAAAGAAATCAATTTCTATGAGATTTTCTTCCAATGGATAAAGGTCCCACCCAAACAAGGATAAGCTCAATCGTCAATCCCTGGAATTCAGCCTCTTGATTTTTAAAAAATTTATTTATTTGTCTTTATAGAATGAACGGCCTTTGTTTCAAACTTTTATGTGTCTATATTCATATTAATTTGTCGTTTTAGTTGTTTGCTTCGAAGCCATCTCCGTACACCTTTTCCTTCATTACTCCTTCGATGAAGTACTTCAGCAAAAAAGGGCAAAAGTTTATGAACATAGAATTATATAAACCTCGGCAGAATTACAGAAAGTAAAACTTAACAAATTTCCCCAGTCATTTTAACGTGAATGGAGAAAACCTCATTGACATTATGTAGAAAAGGAAAAGAAATGTAATTTGTATAACTAAACAAAAATGGAACAGTTTGACAAAAAAAAAATTAACTTTATTTGATAACACAATCTTTAAATCAAGAACAGTTTGTATTAGCGCACTCGAGAAACTTATCATAAAGACACTGAACCACAAACCAACTCAATAAAATTGAGAACCCATTTATGCCTTCAAGGCTCCAAGAAGCTGATACCAAATTTACACAATCTTTTTTTAGAGGAATAACATCAATATGTAAGAACTTAACAAAAAGCACGTAAAATAATTATAACATCAAAACTCAAGAAAATGCCAAACAGCAGAGTAAGGGACGTATTTTTCATTGCTTTCATTTCCCTTGTATTATCATTCATTACGCTGAACAGTTACTGAAGGTCCGAAGATATGACAACAGTAGAAGAGACTAAAAACTGAGTTCTATAGAAAGATTCTGCTAATTCTAGATCAACTAATGCTGAAGCATACTAACATGCCTAAGCATAAGTACATTTCATACAACTTTGTTACCTCATCGGGCACTTCTCTCTTCTCTTGCTTCAAGTGCATCCACTTCCTCATTTGATAGAATATCAACAATGGGTTCGTATACATCCCATTCCTTTCTTTTCCTGGAAAATTTTTAGGTAGTCAGTTTCTTCTATAGGGGAAAGTTCATATCATTTCATGACACCATGGATAGTAATATGATTCAAATTTTAGTCAGGGCAAAAAAGCATATGGAGTATCTTGCATAAGTCTTGTGTCACTATTGATTCATGACCCAGTTTTCTTTTTTCTTTTGTCTTTCATTTTTTATATTTAATGGTTTGCTATTGTCATTGACAGCCCTTCCAAGTATTTAATCAATACAAGAAGCAGTCTTACCGAATTACACTTGATCTGAAACCATATAATTTCATCAAATCCAAACCAGTGCCACCTGACTTGCTGAGAGAGAAAAGGAAAAAGAATATTGAAAGAAAAGGGGAAAAAATTGTTAGTTGGATTCTTTAAATCAAAGATATCTCAATTACAGAGGCTTTCTCATTGGTAAATGAAACAAGGATAAATGGATTTCAAATACACGTCATGCAGACCTGAAATGGAAATGTTCAGACCCTCGTCGGCCCTTCTTGTTTATTCTGCTTTCCCTTGCCGAAGATACATTTTGAATTGCAATCTAAACAAGACAGTACTAAAGATAGTAAACAAAGTCTTCGAGTTCTCATGATGTATAGGTATACAGAAATATTCAACACAATTATACTAACACGCAAAATATATTCTAACCTCATAGAGCTGTTCCCTAATTGCAAAAGCTATTGCAGGCTGCAAAGACAATGTTAAGTAAACTCACATTTAGCAGACAGCCAAACATCCAATATCTAAGTTACATACACACATATTATGCGTAAGAAAAATTATTTGAAACAATTATATACACAACAATTAAGAGACAATTATTAGACTAGAAAATAAGCAGATAGAAAGAAGTGAACAACATCAAGTAAAAACGTGAACCCACAAGCAAACACACACACACACAGAGCCAAGCATACCACAAGGACGAGGCCACTTACAAAGATGTCTATAATGACCCTTTGATGATTCTAAAGGGATGACAACAGTCAAGTTTTTTATAAGTAATGCTGAGCAACAGTTGTTTCTTTATAAGTGTAACAGTATGAAGATTTGGCCTAATGTAACGTGCCTAGACTATCTAAAACTATATAAAAGTGAATAATACTAGAAGACGTAAGTATATTTTACATTAGCGAAACCTAGATACCTTTTGAAACAATTTCTGCAAATATGCAACCAATAAAATCAACTAGCTTGGAAAGAGACGGAATCAGAACCCGCCTATACTTATTCTAATTTTGTGAGCGAGCAAGCAACTAAAAGAATACTGTTTAGCACTAAAAGCATAACTGTTTCAGTGAGAAGATATTTAAACATGCTAACTGCCCCACAGAAGGCATTTTCTGCCACTGAAGTACCCAAGTCCCCATATTCATCAGGATGCTAGAAAACGAACAGTAAATTATAAGCGTCAATCCTTTTTGTTTCGTTTTTATTTTTTATTATTATTTTCTTTTTGGGTTTGGGGGAGTGGGGAGGGAACTAACATAAACCACTAAGTAGCTGAGTCAGCATTGTCAATCAGTTAGAAATTAATTTTAGATTAATACACACCACACATAATGCAGGTAAGTTACAACTTACTCCAACTTCAGGATCATCAACTCCCAGATCTTTGCAGAAGGTTCTTGCAAACTCTTCAGGATCACTCTCAAAGTTATTCATGTCCTGAAATTCAAAAAATTCAATTTTTTACAATTTATATATGTGTGAAACATATGAAACTAAAAGCAAAATTTGTCATTATTACATTCACTCGTCCATTGTAGCAATACCAGGATAAAACAATGATGAGACACATTTTTAGTTGGAACTTACCCACAAAAATTGATCCTTTATTAGGGTGTGGTTCACACGAAGATCGATCTGCGTTTATCAGGAGAAGTCAAATGAAGGGAGTCCACTAATTGTGGTCAATAAACAAAACTTAGAAGAAAGAAAGACAACATTTCATAACCAAGGCGAACCTTGATTGGAACAATTTTCTCGCCTGTGTACATATCTTGCCCTTCAAATGATCGAAAATCTGTGAGCTGTGACTGCAAGAATTTGAATTTCGAAAAAGGAGCACAATAAGATCAAGATATTTACGATGTCACATCGTGGTTGGCAAATGATATTGCTCCATGGTAAAATTCTTAAAACAAAAATATTAGCAAGCCACAAGTTCCTTTCTTTCCTTGGTTACTAGATTCGTTTCTGTGTCCATCTATGTTTGTGTAAAAAAGCATGGTTATCTACACTAAAGTACAAATAATATTCCAGTTATAGGAAAATATGTTGCTTCTAATGGTAACAGAAGCCTTCAATAGAATGGTAACACTATCCTGTTAGATGTCTTAGAAGAGAGGATGCTCTATACAAGGAAAGAGCTAGAGCCAGTTGATTGAAGTTAGAAGAAAACCAAATGAGACACCACATCTAAGGTCCAAAATGGATCAGCAGCCGATCAACGTTCAAATTATAGAGAATCATGTGGCTAACAATATCAACAAACATAACAGTGAAGCAAAGCAGATGCAACGGCCATCAAACAACTGAAAATTTCCTTTATAGGATAAGTATATAAGTTGATCTTCCTGTTTAATCCAAATAAAACTTGCTACACTCTCAGAAGTATGCAGCATATATAGAAGTTCATCATTTCGGATTATTTGTTCTATTAGTGATATCCACTGATGGAGATTATGATATGGCAAAAAAAAAGACCACCATAATTTCTATGAAACAGTTGCAATTAGTTGTTCTTTTAAAAATGCCGACAAATAAAGTGCGGACTAAATAACAAAGAAGCAGGCTGTCAACAAAAAAATTATGGGATTGAATTGCACAAAAAAAATAATATGGGAGTTAAGAATTAACAAAAGTTAGTATCAAAGTATTTGATGATTGAAAAAGTATTCAACGATGTTATGATGTTGTAGCCACTCAATATGAAAATCCATCTCCAAAGACAGCCATGGTACAGTAATCCACTCTAGGAACTGTTAGCATGTGCCATTATGCCATACAAACTTACCTCACCCATACTAGCTCTTTCTCTCATAAGGTTTCACTTGCCCTCACCTGACCAAGCATTACCTTAACTCTATTATCTATGAAGTGCTAAAAGCACAAAGTTGAGGCATATTATTAGCTTTTTCATGGAAACAATAAGATCTACATAGATACATAATAGAGATAACGTGTTCATAAAATTTATAGACAAGGCATCAGAGATGCAAATATGCATCTCCACCTTCAATTTGTATGACATAATGTTAGTCACAAATTTGCCTGAGAAATTCTTCTAGCACCCAAAAACTGAAATTGAATGGTAAAGAAGAAAAATATACTTACTTGAATGGATTGAGCAATTTGAGTAACAAATGCTGGAGGAAGCTTTAAGTCTTTTACGGTTCTTTTAGCGAACACCACAACCTCCGAATCTGGATCTATATAAGAAAAAATTTACACAACTGGTCACACAATCCATAAGTAGATTTCGAAACTGACCAAGTAATAAGCTACCACATTGTCAATCAGCAATGTAATCAAATCATCAAATATACCAAAACTGATTAAAAGTATTTATGCAAAACAGACTAAATCCTGTAGAATGGAAAGGGTGACGTTTCTTACTTATAAGCATACCAAATTTCTTACATAATGTGACTGTACAAACTAGAATTTCCTCCATCTATAGCCAATTTGGTGAAGCATAACAGACAATATAATACTTTGAGATAAGTCTAATTAACTAATCCATAATAGCAGCGCAATATCTCGAAACAATTGAAATTAAAATCGGATCAAAACACAGACACACACATATAGAGAGAGATGAGAAAATACCAGAAGGATTCCAGGTAAAGGCATCTCTGAACCTCTGACCGTCGATTTCAATATCAAGACGAATCGGAACTAAATTGTCGGCAGTTGGACTGCAATTCAAACAAATTCAAGTTTAATGGGATTGATATGGAAAACAAAAGCTGCTACGACTCCATTAAAGAAAGTAGGAAAGAGAGAGAGAGTTGTTACATTCTGAACTTGACTGGATTCTTCGAAGAACTCCATGCGGCGTGCGATTTCATGATCTTTGGGGAGTTGAGGTTATAGAGAGATGATGAAGTTGAGTTCCCTCTTGATTTTTTGAATTCAATTTTTCTGTTTTTTAACACTAGTCTTCTCGTCTCGGATTGAGGGAGGAGCGAAACGAGCAATTAGTTAGGGCACGTTTGGGGCTGATTTCACCAGACCTGGAATGGGTGGAATATATCTTTTGAGACTATTTCTTCCTCTTTTATGCTTTTCTAAAAAGTTTTAATGACAAAAATATACAAGCCTTTATCATATTTCTAATTTTTAATATTCTATTTTTTTTTTATCGTTTATCAATCAATAAGATTGGATTTTCTAAAAATTGCAAGAAAAGAAAAAATCTACTACAATTCACCATTATATGAAAAATGAATTGCACCATATTTTCCTTAGAATTTTTACATTTGATATATATATATATCAAAATTACAAAAAATTGAGGTCTGTCGTTTAAAGAAAATGCTAACAAATCTATATAATGTGAAAATACATTTGATAGGGTGCTTCATTGAAGTATCTAATATTCATACCACGAGAATTTGTTAAAGGTAAAAGACAATATACTTTCAAGATGTAATTAAGTCTCCTAACGTGATTTAGCTTTTAAGTGCGTTTAGATTTTGTGAATGAAATTGGGGAAGAATGAAACAAAAGTTATAATGAATGTATGTTACATTTGGATTGAGATAATAAATTAAAAAAAAAATATATCTAAAATACAAAAAAATGTAGTAAAAAGTTATTGAAGGCATGAAGAAAAAATATATATCAACCATTCTCCTTATTCATAAATAAAATTACATATAAGATAAATTATTAATTCTACCATTATCTCCCAAAAAAGTTATAAAACTTAATAATCTCTCCTATTTTATTCTTTCGATCCAAATGTAACTTAAAAATAACTGTCACAGTAACTCAACCATAAATCTTTTGTAACTATATAAAAAATAATTGATCGCCAATATCTATTTTGAAAACTTTAAAACACTCGAAAAGTTCACTCTTACAGCTCGGTACTTGGCTCGTTTTTAACAAACACTACTGTACTGAGAGTCTCCCCAACTTTAACTATAACTTATTCACAAAATTATACACCGTTTGACTTTGAGAAACTTATGGTTTAGTTTATCATTGACCCAATAAACATTAGTCACAAAGGTCTCAACTAAACTGTTACAACTACATCAAAAAACAGATTTACATAAAATTAATATTAGAATATTTGTAACAAAAATTCCAATACGAATATTAGTACATAAAAATTAATGATTCTAATAATTGATGTTCTAGTATATTATAATATGCATGAATATATATGGACATCTACTCCATCACAATTAACTAAGGTTATATTAAATTTATAAAATTAAACACCAATCACATTTCTCAATTGTTCATTTAATAAAAAAAAGGAAGTGAGTCGCATATACACATCAAGATTATACATGCCGTTGTAAAGTAATAAAATATCTACGGCAACCTAATGAAATTTTAGGCCAATTTAACCAACAGTTCCATAATTTCATTCTCGGGTAGCAAATGCTTATTATGTAACATCAAATTAATCATTTTGTCTAAATAAAAATTTAAAATTGCCAATGCACAGATCTCACGACATATACTCTCTAATTCGTAATAATTATCGTTTGATTATTTTACACATAAGTTTATGTGAAATTTTTTGTATATTAAATTTTTTATTTAATTTAGAAAAATTAATAATAAAAATAAGAATTAATATGAATAAAAATTCTTACGTATAAATAATTCACTTAAATCTAAGTTCTAAAAATCAAACGACAGCGATTATAAACCAAAAAAAAAATAGTACAATTGTAAAGACGTTATTGAATCATTCCAAGGTACAAAAGTATAGTCCATAAAATCACATCCAATAAAATATCTTATGCATTTTATATTGCAAAGTGATCGATATGGAGTGATAAAGTTGAATATGTAGGGAAAGTTGGATGAAGAAATTGAACGCGGAATGGAGATGAACGTGTCAATCCCATGTCCAAGAAATTCAAAGACAGAAACTAGAAAAGCCACTCATTGTTTTGGAGAATTAGAGGTCCACATATATCCCATGCAGCAACTACTCTACTACTTCTTTCTACTTACTACTTATTACCATTACACCCTCACATCACATTACTTCCTTATTCCATTCCATTTCTCTTCGCCAAACACTTGAAAGCTACTTCTCTTTCTCTCACAAACAAACTAACATGTCAAACACTAATCCTAGTAAACCACCGCCGGCGGCAGTGGTAGTGGCGGCGTCGACGGCATCGTCGTCGACATCTGTCGCGTCGAGGCCAAGTTACGATCATCTTGGTGGTGGTGCAGGCGGTTCTTCTAATTCTGCTTCCTCTTCTTGTAGAAGGAACACCCAAGATTCTCCTTATAATCTTCTTGATAATAAGGGGAAACTAGGTATAAAAACCCATAATATATATATAGATATACAGACCAGTTTGTTTCAAACTTGAATTTTAAAGATTTTAAATTTTGAAAGTATAATTTCGGTGCAAAAAATTAAGCCGAAACATTATGATGATCGAATGCGTTATTGAGTAAATTTCTTTATATATATGTTTGTCAGCTCGATCCATTTATAACTAGTCCAACATATTTATTTCTTTCTATTAATTGTCTTTTGGACAGAAAGTTTTATCAATTTGCAGATCGACATTTGTGCTACATGGGTGATATAAAATATTTTATTTCAAAATAAATAAAGGATTTTCATTCACAGCCTTATCCAAGTTAATTATAAACAATTTAAAATTTAAAATGCAAAGTGATATAGAAAGTTCAATTTGTAGTGTGTCTGACAATATTAGTGATTTGAATAATTATGTAGAACTACAGGTGTTTTAACGTTTACGAATGCTTAATTAATTTTAATTTTTGTTTTGTTATGTTTGTGTATAAACATAATAATGTATATAGAAGAAAGCGATGAAGATTTGTTTACAGTTCCTGACGTGGAAGATCCAGAATTACCCTTAAAGCTAGGAGATCCATCAGAAGCAAACACCAAAAATAAAAACAACAACAATAACAGCACGATTAGTGGTAGTGGTAATATCAATAAAGATGATCAGCAAACTACTGGAAAGCGCCGAAGAGGTCGTAACCCTGTGGATCGGGAGCATCGAAGACTTAAGAGGTACACTACTACTCATCATCAATCCCAATGTATACATCTCACTGATTCTAAACTTAATTACCCCATCAGTTCAGATTTATACGTCATCTTGAGAGTTTATACACTTATTAGAAAATCATATTTAATGATATCATTTTGCAATAAATGTCGATGAACAACTATTTACTTGCCATTTACTATAATAAATATCATAGAGATTAAAAACTAAATTGATACATTAAATGTGAGAGTAATGTAAAAAGTTATCTTTCTAAATTTTCATTGAATATCGTTTGTGATAATTATATGTGGATAAATAGAAATGTCAAATATGACGTACAGAACTGAACTGAGGGAATAAATGCTAGCAATTCTGTTGTTTCGATTGTTGTTTTATTAGTTTATTATCTAAACTTAATTTTAAATTTGATTTGAAATGTGTATTTTTAATTTTGAATCGAATGTACATCATTGGTGCGTGCGTGTGTATTTACGCGATGCTTATTGATTGATGATGGTGAGCACAGGTTACTGAGGAATAGAGTGTCAGCTCAACAGGCTCGGGAACGGAAGAAAGTGTATGTGAGTGATTTGGAATCTAGAGCCAGTGAGTTGCAAGACAGAAACTCTAAACTTGAAGAAAAGATTTCTACTCTCGTCAATGAAAATACCATGCTCCGAAAGGTAATCATTTACGGATACTGCACTGTACTGTAATTTTTTAAAAATAAGCTGAAATAAACGAGGGTATGATCTCTCACGTTACATTTGATACATGAGGGAGTAATTGATATATTTTGTCATATATATTCTTTAATCTCTACAGGTACTTCTGAATACTCGGCCTAAAGCTGATGAAAGTAACTAGGAGCAAACCTATGAGACAATGTTGTGGCACATGAAGCTGACAACTTGAGTAATTATTATATATATATAGATAGATAGGTTATATATATAAAATGTATGTAAGTTATAACTACATATATATATGTAATATCTAGAATGGATTTGTCACTCCATAAATCTTGTACCTAAGACATGTGTGGTACCCTTTATATTGATAGGGTGCATGTTACTAAGGCAAATTCTCAATAAAAAGACGTGTTCTTCTCTAGCTACTTGAACGCAAAAAAAATGATTTTTCCAATTTAATACAAAGTAAGAAAAATGAATGAATTGAGAATACTATGAATACATAGAGTTATTCATTATATGGTGGTTGGGTGGGTGGGGGGGGGGGGGGGGGGGGGAGAGAAGAGTTGAGTTTTATTTGTCTGCCGGTGGAGTTTGATAAACTAAATAATTCAAACACCAAATGAAGTCATCTCCTCTTAAGATGTTATTATGTATATGCCAATACTTGGTATGTGCGCTAACAGATGGCATATAAGATTTGTGGTGAAGTGAACTCGAATGAAATATGAAACTCTTGCTTTAAGATTAGACTGGTGTATCTGGCATTTCTGGCAACTCTTCGTCCTCCTCGACTAGATAAGGACGGCTAGTGGTTCCATCATATTGCCGAATTACTAGTACTGAAGCAGAGGTTGAGAATCCCGAGGAAGCCATGAAACTCCCGACTGGTCCGAGTTCTGGACAATCACAACTACCAACCAGCTTAGGAATAGCTGGTGGTAGTCTTCCGACTAGCAACAGATTGTACTTGTTCATGGAGTTTAACCCCGCGATTATATCATCCTTACTAGCAACCATTCTCTCTTCCAACAATGTCCCTTCATTCGCGCTTTTAGCTTCTGCAAGAAAAGCCTCTTCTTCATTCGTGGAAGTAGTTTCTTCCGAATGTTTGGACCCTCTTGATGATTCTCCTAGACCACATATCATTCGCAATGTTTTCCCCGGTGGAGCCACGAATTTTAAGATGGCGAGTGAGATGCCTGGATGCTCAGCCATCCTTACTCCGTATGCTAGAGCTTCACAGTCATCCTTTCCACCGAAGAATGGAACTCCTATAGTGAAGGAAAGGTCACTGGCTGTGACTTGAGTTGTACCTCCTAGGCCTCGATCAACTAAGATTCCAACTGAGCAAGGGGCGTGGCGGAGTACTCTTTGGTTCACTTGATGCAATGAATGTCCAAGTGATTCCATTACCCCGTCGACCCTCTGGTGTTTGTGGAATGGGAGTATGATCATTGCAGAGCGCTTCTGATAAGCGCTCGTGCAGATGTCTTCATCGATGTTGGCAAGTGCTGATATTGCAGTCATGGGGCGAACGATGACACTGCTGAGTTGCTGATAAGTCTCAAATGCAATGACTAACTGATCTTTGTCTTCGGGCTTTCTGTTCCAGAAGGGTAGTCCATTGTTTCGTGCCTTATGGACCATTGAAATTGCTGAAGAGCGTTCTGATAACTCCATCAAATGCATAGCATAGACGCAGAGGCGCCCTTTTCGCCTTGTTCCACGTGAAGACTCGATGAGGTTTATGACAGTAGGAATGTTCCGACTGCTGTGGAAGCATGTGAGTATGCGAAGCTCAGTGTCCAGATTCTTTCGTTTGATGGTTCGATACTTGTATGGTGCTACTTTTCTGGCTGGATGATATACGGCCATCACAATTGGGGTAGTTATGAAGGTTGTGAATAAGGCCATAAGAACTAAAATAGCAAATGTTTCTTCATTTAACACCTGCAATCATAACTGAATTTTGTTAAATTATGCAAAAAGAAATTATGATCATAAAATTTCGTTTGGAGTGTTGGAAGCCTGTGCATACCTTTCGATCTTTGCCAATGTTGAGAACAATTAACTCGACCAAACCTTTTGTGTTCATGAGGAAACCAAGTGCTAAGGCCTCTCTAACGTCCATCTTAAAACAAAAAGCCACAATGAATGTTCCGAAAATCTTGCCAAAGCAAGCAGTGAATATTACAAGTACCAGCAGACCCCAAGAGTGGCCTCCACTGATTGTAGCAACATTTGTTTTCAACCCACTGGACACAAAGTATAGTGGAAGAAAAAGACTCGAAACAAGATCCTCGATCTTCTCTAGCAAAACCCCTGCAAATGGACCATCTTTAGGCACCACAATTCCAACCACAAACGCCCCAAACAGCGCGTGAATCCCAATGGTGTCCGTGAGGAAACTTGCTGCCAAAACCACAAGAAGTGTAATGCAGATGTACAATTCTTTCACTGGCTCGCCCTCCACAGATCGACGAGCCATAATTGCTAACCCGGGCTGTATAACAAAGAATGCTACCAACACAAAACCAGTTCCACAAAGTAGGACCCAAATTGCGATAAGAGGAGAACCTGCGCCAGACAAAGCTATGGCCAACGCGAGTAAAATCCATGCAACTACATCATTGACAGCAGCTGCAGACATTGACATTCGGCCTACATCCGTTGTCAGCAGTTTAAGTTCTGCTAAAATACGAGCCAAGACTGGAAATGCTGTGATGGACATAGCAACACCCATGAAGACTAGAAGAGGACCTGGACTGACTCCTTTCGATATGGTGGCACGAAGAACAAATGATGTGCCAATGCCGAGAACAAAAGGCAGGCTGATCCCGGCAATGGCAATGCCAAAGGCCTTTTTGCCTGTTCGACGAATGGCACGCATATCGAGCTCAAGGCCAACTAGGAACAAGAAGAATATGAGGCCAATGTTGGCTAGAGTGTCAAGGACCGTCATACTCTTTGGTGGGAAAATTGTGTGCAAAAACTTCTTGCTTCTCCCAAAAGCAGATGGCCCAAGTAGTATACCACCCTGCATTCAGTTTCAAGAAACAAATAATTTTTCTACAATAATGCTATGTGCATTAGCAAACTGTACAAACAAATTCACACAAGCACATATGGCAAATATTGACTTTCTGAAAATTGGCAAACGCCACTGTTTGAATTCAGTTAAATTCATGATTTTTCACTTTTCTTGATTATGACCAAATTTTGACATTGATCCTTGTCCATTGCAAATTTGCTGCATATCATTATGGTTACAATGCCCAGGGGCCCCTTATTAAGTCATTCTTATACAAGTGATTGATATTTGATGGAGAAAACTAGTATTTTCTCAAGTGGTGTCAACTACATTAGGCATTCTTGTATCATGTATACTGAAAACTACATATAGCAATTCCTTACAATGTTATTTTGTTTTATTTAATTAATTAATTTGGTACAAATCATCTGCGACACATGTTAAATACTGTAAACTAAGAAGAACACGCGCGCGCAGAGATAGAACGAAAACAACTTACAACAATCTCAGCAATGACTCTGGGTTGCCTGAGGGGCTTAAAAGCAAAAGCAATAGCCCTTGTAAATCCAACCACCAAACATATCTGCACAATCACTAGAGGAATGGCATAATCAAGTGGATTCTCCTTTTGGAATGCTCCATTTGACACTGCGGGCATTGGTTTTGTTGTGTTTGGCTCGGCCATTTTTACGACAACCAAGTCCTCCATCGAACATGCCTTGGTGAAATTCTCAACAAAAACAAAAAAACCAAAGACAAGATTTTTTTAAAAAAAATGAGAGAGAGATTTAATTATGAGGATGAAGAGCTTAATTGTTCTGTAACAATTGTTGTTTGTGTTGTGTGCTTGTAGTGCATGGTTCACGACAAAGTAAATGACATAATGACAAATGTTTCATTTTTCCTAATTATAGGGAATGTGAGTTGTAAGAATGTCAAACTTCCTCAAAGTTATGTTTGTTGTTGATTATTATGTTCTAAATATACACATGCATATACATAGATAGACAATATTGTAAGCTACTGATTAATTATATGGATTTTTAGCTTGAGTTTTGTAAGAATATGCCATATATTATATGTTGGATTGGAGCTATATATGCAATTTGAGGATAAAATGGATACAGAAGATCCGATGTTTTTTTTCCTGAAGTCCAGAAGATCAGATTAAACAATCACCAGTCATACAATTGATGAAAGTTATTTGACAAGGTTGACTGCTCTATCGTCCTCGTTGTCTTCCTTTTTCATTTTTCAATCCTGTTTTTTTCAGGAACTCCAAAATGATGTTAGCTCACTTAGTTGCCAACTATAAAGTTAAAGGTACTATGTTGAAAAAATAAATATTTCAAAATTGTATTAATTCAATTATTTTGAAGATTTTTAAATTATATCTTTTTCTATCTTAAGGGTCAATTATACTTTTCAATTCAAGTCAATTCCCTCTCTTATTCTCTTCATTAATACATTGGTTTTTTTCTTTTTTATTTTTTGTTGTAACTTTTGTGTTTTTTTCTATATTGTAACTCTTATATCTCAATTTCTCCATTTTTGCTTTTTAATACATTGTAGTGTCGTAATACATATACGGTGGTCGAGTGAGTATCTTGTCATCAAATTGTAAGGATAACATAGACTTAAATTGGACAGTTTTTTGATAGTGAATGCTAAATTGTTTAGGATATTGATCAAGACACGTTACAGGTAATTGAGCATTTAATTGACGTTTTACATTTTTATACTAGTTTGAAATACTAATGGATTTGTTTAATTAGCAATTGCGATGAGAATGTGAAGGGAATAGATAAAGAAATTAAGAGAAATTGATAGAGTGGAATTAAAAGGAGAAAAAAAATGAAGAAATTGGAACAAAAAATTCTAGTAATGTGGAATAATTTATTCATTTTCTCCTATCTAGGCTCATCGTATATTTTATTTTGAATTTCCTCAAATCGTTCCTTCTTATCTTTCCCTTTCATACAATTCTTTCTCCTTATATCCATTTCATTCTCATTTTTATTCGGATAGCAGAGTACAAACTTTTAGACTTGACTCCTTTCTATTACTCCTTTCTCTCAATTTTTCACAATGCACTTTATAATTATAAATAGAATTTATTTTACATAACTAGACAAATATTACTCCTTTCTCTCAATTTTTCACAATGCACTTTATAATTATAAATAGAATATATTTTACATAACTAGACAAATAGATAGATGATGAAAAAATATGAAAGTGTACCAAATTTTATACAATTCAACAATATAAAACACATAATTTTAATAGTTAAAAAATCACTAAATTTTAATTATTTAAATTATATCAAATTTTAACTATTAAAATGAATGTATTTTATATTGTAAATTGTATGAAATTTGACATATATTCATATTTTTTCATGTTATATTCATACGTAATGTTAAAATTATGTAAAATATATTATATTTAAGATTATATGGTGCATCCAATTAAATGAGAGGAAAATAGTAACCACGGGGGGCCAAGTTCCAAACTTGTATCCGAAGGCGTCGTATTTCATGACCGAAACCTTGCAAAACTTCTAATACTATAAAATATCACATGTAGAGTACTATAAACTGTCACATGCTGATATCAAAACTTTGCCAAAGACCATAAGAACCAGCAACTTTTTTGTGTCCCTGTATATATGTATATATTCTTCCAAAATTCAAGCTACGGCCACCACTTCTGGTCTATACACATATCCTCCATTCCTCCAATGATTTTGGATCATGGGGATAGCCAGACAATACAACATGATATATGCATGCAGAGTCTATTCTTCAGGATGATCTGCAGAAAACTTTCAAATGATAAAATCAAATCACATTTCTCTAGTCCTGCTCTTCTCAAGATCTATAGCCATCTAAGAAGCAGTAACCAAAAGAATCTCGGACAAATTCCTTTTCTATCAAAACGTTGTAATGTATTTTCAATCTTTATACATTACTCAATCTGCAAACAAGAAATGCCATATGTAAGTTTTCGCACAAAGAGTTTAATCATCGTAGTGAAAAATTCAGTATGCATATTATCAAATGAATTGTTTATATGTTCAAAGTCACCTTGTTTAGGGACAGGATCGTTTGGTATTTCTCTGCGAGGTGCAGGGAAGAGAATTAGTTCACAAATGTTGTATCTGCTGGATTTACTGTCCTGTCATCTCCACTGCTCTATACCAGGATCTGAAATGAAATCTGATTGCTTTGATCATAAAACATCAAGTAAACAATTTATCTCAACTCTAATCTTTCAAGAGCATCATATGAGAGTACATACTTTCGCAGAATTATGAAATGAACTGAAAAAATGCCCGACTTTAAATATAAAAGGAAATGAGGAGAATATACATTGCAAGAGCATCGTAAAAGTTGAAGCTCCAACTGACGGTAGAATTATGAGATGAACTGAAACACTTAAGATAAAGTAATCTCATAAATGCTAAATGGGCTCTAATGTTGTTGGCCATGTGAAATTCCACAATTAGAAGTAGAATTAGCACCATTAGGTTAAAAGGAGAAAGAGTACGTAAGTTGCAAACTCATGGCAGAAATGAATTGAGAACTTCTGTACCAAGCTGTTAAATTAGCAGCAAAAATAAGTAAGTGCAATCACATATACTTCGTCCATATTACATTTCAAAAACAACGGTTTCTAAAGGCACTTTTTAAGTTACAAATATAGACTCAATATTGTATTCAGTAATGATGATGTCAAGTTATCTGGTAATGCAATAATGGTAGTGGAGGTGATGGTGGGAATCACCATAGTGGTCATAGAAGAGATAGTGATGGCATTAGGTACTTTATGTCATTTTACTGCATAAATTGGATATGTATCTCTAATTTTGGAACAAATAAACATCGAAAATGTATCGCTAATTTGGAAAGGAGAGAGTCTTTATATTTTAATGACAGCATGCACCGTCAGTGTGAGAAAGAGAGAGCAGGAAAATATTTACCTCCTGAAACCTTGGGCTTGTCCTGTGCATAGCAAGTAGGTCCCATGGTACCTTCACAATCAGATAAGACCATGTCTCGCTTGTAGAATAATTTTCTGGTGAAGTTGCAGTCGAAAGAGTATTGTGTGGAAAACTGTGAGGAGTTCATCAAATTTTACGCTGATTCATATCAACCCCTTAAAAGTATATCTACCTCGTGTTGTCATCTGTATCATAATGTATAAATTCATATCAGCAACAAAGATACCACAGATATGACATTTGATAGCTTTATTGTTTTTATTTTTTATTTTTCAAAAAATGAACAAGTCTGATGTTTAAGTGTGGAAAGGGGAGGGGAAGCAGAGAAAGAAAGATTAAGATAAACAATCTTGAGGCAGTAACATCTTAACTTGGGTTTATCCAAAATCAGAATTGGATCATTCTCAAGTCTAATTGCAAAAGAAGAACATAGAGCATGTTACAAAGTGTCAACATTCACCTACCGCAGACAGCAGCACATATAAGGACAACTCATGTGTCATACATTTATCCTAATTAGAGATGCACTTAAAGAAATTGGCTTTCTTTGTCACATGATACCTTGGTGGTTCTTTTTAATCCAAGAAAAATCTAAAATCAAATCAATCACTGACAACGTGTTCTGTGTTTTGGTCCGAACGAAAAATTATCCAGGCTCGTTCGTCATATCATTTTAAGCTAGGGGACAAGTTGAAATCGTATTCTTCTGGATAAATCATGTTCATGAGATGTCTTTTATAAGCACATGGTGTTTAGTAAGGATCCCTATCCTTTGGTTTACTCCTTTGTACATGGGTGTTGTCTTGGTGGGAGATTTCTTTCCATATATACCTTACTCTTAAATAAATTATTAATGACACCTGTTTCATACAAATAGCAGAAACTTGAAATTTTATATGAATCCATAAAGTGTTGGTATGCATCTCACCTGTAAGAATCAACAAAGCCCTTATGCCGGATCTGAACTTTCTTGACCCTCAAAACATGTTGTAGTTGGGTATCTGGTTCTATTCCTTTGATTGACATCTCATTTACAAGGTTTACAGCTCTGTCGATGTCTCCGTGACGGAAATAGCCACTTAGTAAAGCTGTGTAAGTCACATTATCTGGTTGCAGACCTCTATTAATCATTTCTTGAAAGAGGCAAATAGCATTTTCAAAGTTGTTTGACTTACAATGACTATCAATCAAAGCAGTGTAGCATTTAACATCAGGATTTAAGCCCATTTCCTTCATTTCTCTCCAAAAAGTCAAAGCATTCTGTGTGTATCCTTTGTTAGCATCTCTACAAAATTCTTTAGCAGTTCTTAAGTTTATTTTGGAATGCCCATCAATCAAAACTGTGTAAGTGATGATATCAGGTTCAATCCCCCTTTTCTTCATATCAGTAAAAAGATCACAGGCCTGCTGCAAGCGATTTAACTTGCAATAAGCATTCAACATGATCGTGTAGGTAATGACGTCTGGGATTATCCCCCTCCAGATCATAGAATCAAAGACCCATTGTGCTTTTTTCATATCTTCAACATTACAAAGTGCAGCTATAAGTTTGCCGCACATTATCTGGCAAAGGTCATCATCTGAAGCCAACATAATCTTAAATAGCATAAGCGCGCTGTCCAATGCACCTTTCGTACAAAGGTTACCGAGAAGTCTTAAGCAAGAATCCTTTCTTACCAAAATTCCTTGTTTGGACAACCAAATAAAAAGCTGATAGGCATTTTTTATCATCTTAGCTTCACAGTACCCATTTACCATCGCAGAATAATTATCTAGCCCCTTATTAACCAAACTACCAAAAAAATATTCAGCTTCCTTCACCTTTCCTCCGATGCATAAGCCTTGAATAATTGTATTGTGCGTAACAGTGGTAGGTTCCACACCTTGAGCTTTCATGTAATGTAAAAGTTCAAGTGCCTCCTGTGCAAGTCCATTTCTTGAAAACCCACCAGCAAGAACATTGTAAGTAACAATATCAGGTTTTAAACCCTTCTCCATCATTTCTATAAAAAGATCAAAGGCTTCAACAGGTTTTCCATGAAGACAATAGTTATTTATTAGAGTTGTGTAGTGGACAACATCTGGGAGCAATTTTTTTCTTTTCATCTCATCAAAAAACTTCATGGCTTCTTCCAACTTCCCTACTTTGCAGAGAGCATCAATAACAATATTATAAACAACCTCATCTAGGAAAATCCCCATGCCCTTAAAGTTCATAAAGTGATGAAAAACTTCTGTAGTCATGCCCATCTGGGACAAGCATTGAAGTACTGAACTGACAATAACACAATTAGTCTTAATACCCTTCAAACACATAAATTCATGAAGTTCCAAGGATTTCTGAATGTTCCCAGCCTTACAGTATCCCTGAATCAAGGCTCCATAACAATATGCATCAGGGACTAATCCTGCTCCTTCGATATCTAGCATGACATCCTCAGCTTCTTTCATCTTCATCTCAGTTACAAATCCACGAATTACAACAGAGTATGCAAACACATCAATGGGCGCCTTAATGCTTCTCCACATCTGTAGCGCCTCAAATGCTAAATCTGACCTTCCGTGTGAACAAAGACCTTCTATATAAGTTGAGTAAGTGAAAGCATTGGGTGTCACGCCAACTTTCTCCATTTCCTCAAACACATAAAGAGCATCTTCCAACCTACCTTTCCGACAAAGTGCTTTGACAACAATACCATATGTATAGACATTAGGGCTTAACCCAAGCCATTTCAATTGTTCATAAATACTCATAGCCATATCTACCTTGCCAAAATCAACCAACCGATTTATAAGAAAATTACAAGTGAAAATATTTGGTACAAATCCGCTTCTTTTTGTTTTAAATAGAATATCAGTGGCCTCATCAAACCTCCTAAGACTGACAAAGACTTTGACCAATGCATCAATTGATCGAACCAAGGAATTTGACCCTTCGGCCTTAAGCTCCACCAGTAATGCATCAAACAAATCCAAAATTTCAAAACCCAAATGCTCAAATTTCAAATTTATAACTTCCAACAGTACAGAATCTAATTTTCTATCCATACCCCAGTAGCATAGTATCCTAATAATAGCCATATAGGTGTATACACTGTGTCTAAAACCAAGTTCTTTCAATTGGCCAAAACATGACAAAGCAAGAATTGGGTTTTCTCTCAAAGTGTTCAAATACGAAATAACTTCGGATGTATCTAAAACCAATACCTGATTATCTACAGTAGTGTGCTTATGGGAATATACAATTTGTTCATCAGAACCTGAGTCTGACAAGTCTGAACTCAAGTTGGCAACAGCCGAAATCGAATTAAATCGAATAAATGTATTTAATTTGATGAATTTCCGAGCATGTACTAACCTTATAGGAAGAACCCACATGAATAATTTTGCTTACATAGCAGAAAATGTGAAAGCTATGTTTCCTCAGCATCACTGCCAAAGTGCCAAGAAAATGAGTATGGGTCTGTAGAGCCAAAAGCAGCAAAATAGAGAATACAAGTACAGACAGAAACCTTATAGAGAGAAATAATCGAAAATTATCGAAGAGAGAAGCGACCGAAGGTGAAGTTTTGGTTATGGAGGTTTAACTGTTTAAGCCTTAAACCTCGGGTTTAGAGTCCAAACCCGTTAGGGTAACCCTTGCAAGGGATTCTAGACCCGAGAAGTTTAAATTTTCACGAATGAATATTTATTTATGAAATACGGAGTATATGTTTGTTTTAATTTGTTTATATTTCTTTTCAAATAGTTTACAGTATAAAATTATAATAAATAATAATTTTAAATGTTATTTATTTTATAACCGTCAACTTTTTAAAAAGTAAGTGGAAGATTTTGTTCATAGAAATTCTTCATGTTGCATTTTAAATTTACATGTTTAATCTCCTCTATTTGAATAGAATTTATGGACTTTCTAATCGTTCACTATCATATTTATGCTACATATTTTATTTATATTTTCTGTAGATAGTTTATATGTTTAATATTATTTATATATGTGTGTGTTAAATATTTGGTATTGGAGGATATCGTCATCAACCATCCTAACTGGTAAAGACTCTGCAGATCATTTTTCTTAGTAAATTCAATTAATTGCTCAAATTTGAACTACTAGTTAGTTTAAGTTGATTTTTCATGTCATTTGATTTTCATAATTAGCTTTTTACATAGAAGAGATTTAAAGTTTATCTTACAAATTATACAAAAGTAAGATGAAATGTGTACCGCAAAATAATTACTATATCCTCCAATAAAATAATTAGCTATTTACATATCTATTTATGTATAACTATATATAAATTGACAAACTGTGTAATAAGTTTTTTTACATGATTTTTCATAATCATATATTTTAATAAAATTTTATTACAATAAAAAGTTAAGAATTTAAAACTGTACATAAATTAGTTTATTACATAAGAATTGTAGTTTATTACAAATTAAATTTTAATATTAATTTTAATTGAATAAGTGATAAGTGATTTTAATTTGACTTTTTTTAACTCATTTAATATCAGTTTATTGAATGTTAAACTAAATTGAAACGATGATAAAGTTAATTTAAATACCTATTTAGGAGATTTTAAATAAGATTTTTGTTTGATTTTTTATATACAAATAAAGATATGAACTTATAGAAATATGAGACTACGCAAAATTATATTTAAAAGTAATATTTTCAACAAATTTTATTTTTCAATCATTAAAAATAAATAATTTCATTTCAAAATGAAATAGAGAGAGAGAGTAATTGGTAGCCTTTATCCAAAAAATAAAAAATAAAAACAAGTACCACATACATTCCAAAATTAAATATATAAAAATTAATTGATAATAATTATTTCCTTCTATCTCAATTTTTTTTTACTCCAACACTAGAACTCTCTTCATCTTAAAATATACTCCGATACTAAAATTCTCTCCATTCTAAAACAGAGACCGTAATATTATTTATAAATTTTAAACTTTTATTTATGATATAAATTTATAAAAATATTAAAATATAAAAATTTTGTATTTAAAAATATATTTTATAAATTATATGATATTTCACTTCAAAAATTTCAACTTTAATTTTAAGTGATACAATTCCGCGAAAATTATTCAGATTGGATGAAATAATATTTTATTGGTTTAGAGGATTACGTGATAGCTTGATTTGAGATGGTGAGAGTTGGACGGTAGGCTACAGATTTCTTGGAAGAGCGGGGTAGAAAAGTGGAGTCCCCGCGTAATGCCCAAAGATAAAAAATCATTCGTCATGTGCAACATTCATTATCCACCACGCCCTTTGCATTTTCTTTGACACTTCGATTCTCCCCTCCTTAATCCTTCACAATTTCACTTTTTCTTCTTGTTTATGGTTGACCCTTCTTTGAACTATTCCTCCTCCGCTTCCGTGGACCACCGCCGCCAAATATCTGGTCTCCAACCATCGAGCGCCACCGTCCATTTAGTCCAAATTAAAAAAAAATTCAGCTAGTTTGGGTATATATAAGTAACCCTTTATAGCCTTCTCTTAATGGAGGCTGAAGCTACTTTCGACTTCAGTTCTCGTTGTCTGCTTCCCAAGTTATCCAGGTTAAGTTTGAATTAGTATACACCATCTTCCTCAATACCCCTTTTTGTTTTCTTTTGTGTATTGATGTTTTTCACTGTATTTCATGTGAATTTTGATGCCCCATTTCCCACTAATTCGATTTGGGGTTGTCAATTTTCTGTAATATTTAGATGGGTTTGCAATCAACTTCTAGCAGCTGTGATTTATCACATGTGCGTTTTGTTTCTCCATCAATTTGCCCATGTAAAAGGATAATTTGTTCCCCATTGGCTATTCTTTATAGGAGGAATAAATTATTGGAAACCCACAAGAGAAAATTTTGTGTAATTAGGGCATGTGTGATTCCTAATGATGGTGGAAGTCGTAATATGAATATGGACTTCACTAGTTCAGCTACTAGGGGTGCTAAAAACATTGTACTGAAGAGATTCTCTGATGAACTGGATGAGAGTGATTTATCTCAAGAATCTGTTCCTTTGGGTACTTCTAACTTTACTAACTTTAGGGAAGACCCCATAGTAGATAAACTTAGAACCCAGCTTGGTGTTATACACCCTATCCCCTCTCCTCCGATTAATCGGAATATTGTGGGGTTGTTTGTGTTCTTTTTCTTTGTTGGGGTTGTCTTTGATAAAGTTTGGACATCAAGGAAGAGGAATAAATCTGGCAGTGAAGCGAGGCCGGGGAGCTGGCCGCAGGTGCCTACGAGCTTCTCTTTGTTCCTTGAAAAGGACTTGCAGAGAAAAGAGTCGGTGGAATGGGTGAACATGGTTTTGGGGAAGTTGTGGAAGGTTTATAAACCTGGGCTTGAAAATTGGCTCATGGGGTTGCTTCAGCCGGTCATTGATAATTTAAAGAAACCTGATTACGTGGAGAGAGTTGAAATAAAGCAGTTTTCCTTGGGGGATGAGCCATTATCAGTCAGAAATGTTGAACGCAGAACATCGCGCCGTGTCAATGATCTGCAGTAAGTGTTCTTTTTAAAATTACTTCTACTGCTATATGTAACACAGGGTGCTGCTTCTCTTGTGTCCTGTTTATATTTGAACGTGGTGCTTATTTATCAACTGAACTAAATATTTAAAAAATTCAAATTCAAGCAAACTTATAGTAAGACTCATTGTACAAGAAGCATACTATAAAATATGAAGTTATCCAGAGTATATGTTTATTTCTTCTTTTTTTTTTGGGCTAAATCATATTTGGTTATTCCATACATATAATATAGATTTTAGGATACGTTTCATAAGACTGATACGGAAATTAAATTATATTAGATTCTATAGATTTCGCATAGTGTTAGAATTTAATTAAAGATTCTAGAGAGTTGCTTAGATAAGCAAACACAGCAATGTAGCATGCATCAGCCTTTCTTATAGCATTGCAGAACAAATATCCCTGAGGAAAGTTCTCTTTCTAACTACTACTAATGCTTTATGTGACTCTGTGGGCTTATTATCTTCTTTGCTGCATATATGATGCTTCAGTTGTATGAAGTATTAACTGTACAAAATATTAAAAGAAGTTCGACTTTATCTTCTAGTACTACTTATTGCACAAGGTTAAGGACAAGCAGCATAATATAGTTATCCAAAGTATAAAATTTGTCATTCACTTATTCCATACATACAACTAAAAATTTAAAAATATATTTCATATGGCTGATTAGGACGTCAGATTAAATTTAGATTCTTTAGATTTTTTCCAACTGTTTAAATAATATCTATCTATTATATTAATCTCTTGGGTCTATTATATTAAGCTCTTAGGTTTTAGAATAACTACCTTGCTCATTTTGTGTCATCATTTATAGTTTTAGGTGGAATAAAAAACCCACATGTCCACACTTTGGGTTTAGAATAAGTACCTTCTTTGTCTCCTATAATTGCTTTCCTTTTTTATTTTTCTCAATGTAATTTCCTCCTCTTTTACTATCCCTTCACTCTCTTATTTCTCAATCCCTATTTCTCTCATAATTTAAAAATAATTTTCCCTTCTTTTAAAAAAATTATTGAGATACAATTCATTTTAAGAAATTCTTAAATTTAATTTATAACAAAAAAAGAATAAATTTTGCATATGCATCTTATGTGCCTGAGATACTAGTTAATCATAAAAAGATTCTACAAAGTTTCTTACATAGGCAAACTGCACGTTCAATAGCCTCTCTTATAGCATTTGAAACCAAAATGATTCCTGAGAAAGTTAACGAGCCTTTTTATTTATTGACTTACAAAACTAAATCACGAGACTTAATGACATTTGATTCATTTCAATCTACAGAAGCAGTGCAATACAGAGTGAACATTAACTGTCGTAGACATTCAGGAGATCACTGATTAGGAGTGGAGCAACATACAAACCAGTTCTGAAAGATTGTGGTCTTATAAAAAGTAATAAAAGGCAAAAAGCTATACTGTATTTATCTCTTTATTGATGTTGATAGGCTGTTAATCCTTGAAGTTGCTCTTGTTCTTCCATGATATTGTTTATCAATGTATATTCTCTGTCAAAGATCTTATATGTGCTTGCCATATTTCTCTATTCATATATTTCTTTTCTTTCAAATCATATTTTGAACGATTTGGATATATAATTTCTGTTCCATGCTTTTTGGAAATTCTCAGAACTGATATTTTAATGGAAAGTTTATAGCCACCATATATGGGTTTGGCATATTGTTACACAGCTAACATTTCTTTTCTGCCAAGTCCGAGTGTATCTCAAAATTAGCAAGCATATCTGTAGCATTTAACTGACTTTTGTTTTCTTGGGTTTATTAAGGTACCAAATAGGGCTTCGTTACACTGGTGGTGCTCGCATGCTGTTAATGTTGTCACTAAAATTCGGAATAATTCCCATTGTTGTGCCTGTGGGTGTACGGGATTTTGACATTGATGGGGAACTTTGGGTCAAACTGAGATTGATTCCTTCAGAGCCTTGGGTGGGTGCCGTCCAGTGGGCCTTTGTTTCACTTCCAAAGATAAAATTTGAGTTGTCGCCATTTCGCTTGTTCAACATAATGGGTATGTTGTCTTCACATTATTACACACACAAACCCGCACTTTTGATTTTTTGGGTTAAAATTATACTTATGTACAAAGTTTCTTTTATTTGAATTAATAGTGCCTGCAACTTGGACAGGAGACAAGTGATCACTTAATGTATACTTAGTTGTGTGGAAGTGAAAAACTTTGCATATCAAATAGGAAGATGCCAAGTGATTTCATACTTGCTAGTTGCTTATATCAAGTTATCTCCTTGATATAAAAAATATATATATGATCAATGAGGCTGAAATGATACCCACAAAGAAAAAAGCATTTTTTTGCTGAATGTGGTTGAAATGATTCCCACGAAGAATTAGAATATTATCTCCATGAATACATCAATCTGATTTCACATATTTCAAGCTATCTCAATCTTAAAATCTCAGTTGTTTCCTGCTAGTGGATCCTGATATATTTTTATCTGTCATATGATCATATCATTTAGCTCATCCCAACCACTTACTAGACATCAAATTAATTTTCCTATCAAACATTCATGGAAGCTCAGTGTGAAGCATGTTGTATTGCCTCCACCCACAATTACACATTAAACAAAAATGACTGCATAATATATGCCCTACCCTCACACAAACAGTAAATTATATTCTTTTACCTTTTCTCCAAACCCAATTGCCATGCATCTTCTTTTCAACAACTTCTTATCAGGTCAAGACCTATTTCAGATGCGTGAGAGCGACTTGTATTAGATGAAGACATGCAAATACATTACATAAAAAATTATTCAAAAAGTGTTAGAAGTGGCTTATGATTTAATGTTATAGGCCCAAGTTATATAATATTCATTTCTCTCGAAGAAAGAATGTCTATAGAATTAATCTGCAGTATTAATATGTAAAGGAGAGCATTTGATCTGTCAAAAATATTTTTGTTTGACCATGTATTGTTCACCAGCCCGTCGAGATTTAAGACATTAAAAGAACAGGATTTCATACAGTGTTAATTATAGTTGAGTTTGATGTACCTGATAAATTGATATGTTAAAATTTGTTAACTTATACTCCCTTTTTTTGTGCATGTATGGGCAACACCAGCAATTCCTGTTCTATCGATGTAAGTGGAATTTATCTTCCTACCTCATGATAACTGCAAGAATCAGTAAAGCATGATAATATTTGTCACTGTACTTATCCCGATTATAATAAAATATATGTAGAAGTTCAAAATTTTTTAATACTTTAATAGTATCTGGAACCTTGAATTTATTCGTGAATATGCTGTTTTAGGTTTTTGACAAAACTTCTGACTGAGGACTTGCCACGGTTATTTGTTCGTCCAAAGAAGATTGTTTTAGATTTCCAAAAGGGGAAAGCAGTTGGTCCTGTTCCAAATGATTTTAAATCTGGAGAAATTCAAGAAGGGAATAAAGATTACGTTGGTGAATTATCAGTTACCCTTGTGGATGCTAGAAAGCTCTCCTATCTTTTCTATGGTAACATGTTGCTATTACTTTAAAGCTTTTGCTTCAGAAAATTACAAATTAAATATGTGCTCTATATAAATTGCTAAGCTATACATTGTTATCAGTTCTATTATGAGTTGCATTTCTTGCGTGCCTTTGAAATTTTTTCCCCATTTGATCCACCAAATGATTAGATTGTCAAGCACTGGCATATACTCTCTCACTTCATGACATCAACATCCAACATGAGTTACATAATGTAGAGTTGTAGAATAACTCGTGTTCTTTATCATTCAGGAAAAACCGATCCATATGTTATTCTAAGACTGGGTGATCAAGTCATACGTAGTAAAAAGAACAGTCAAACAACTGTCATTGGCTCTCCTGGTGAGCCTATATGGAATCAGGTGAGGTTTTTTATTGTTTAGTGTGATAACTCAATACACTTGGAGTACATAATTTTCATTTGAGACCCATTTACATTGTTAGTGTTATGCATCTTTTCTTTTGTTCAGGATTTTTATATGCTAGTTGCAAACCCTAGAAAACAAAAATTGTACATTCAAGTGAAGGACGCCCTTGGTTTCACAGATTTGACTATTGGAACAAGTGAGGTAATTTATCTATTTTCCAAAAAATATATGCTTTATTCTTCATCATTGTGTTTACTTTAATGACTTTGTATATACAGAGAATGTGTTAAATTTAGTTAGTAGTTAAATAACCTATTGTATTTTTCGTAGAACATAATCAGCAGAATTTGATGTATGTTAAACTGAATATGGTAGAAGAAACGTCCTGCTCCTTCTGATCCAAAATAAGCTTTCTAGGTTTATTGTGTTGGCTGATGAAGAATACCACAGTAATTTTTTCCTCTAACATGTTTAACATTTTCAATCACCAGAAGTGTGGAGAGTTTGTATTTAACAATTTATCTCTCATGAACTTTTTCTGTTTGAATACATTGATATTTTCCTACAAATATGTTTTCTCCTTTTAAAACAATAAAGTGTAATATTTTATTGGAATATGAGTATTGAAGAAGAGAGAAGGAGAATAAGTTTATAATCTCATTATCCAATAAAATACTTTTCAGACTATTGAATGTCTAGCCAATTTGAGGTTGTTATTGTTAACATAGTAAAAGTATCAACTTTCATTAAAGATAGGACAGCTTATAATGGAATTTGGCACAACCTAAAAGAAAATTAAAACATTAATTTTCGTATGCAGGGAATAAATATTTCTTTCAGAACAGCTAGTTTAGCAGAAAATCTTGACATTATATAAGCTAAATCAGAAGAGCTAGGATGTTTCAGAGCCAGTTTGTTTGGTTGGCTGGATTGTGGAATAAGTTTAGGCTCCTCATTTTACTCTTAGACTAATATCGGAACTTTCTATGAAAAACGCAAGGACCTGATACCATACAGTTTCCCCAATATCTCAAATGAGTAATGTAGACTGTAGAGTTCACCAATATCAATGATCCAACAATTCTCTAGTGGATCGGTCTCTATTTCTTCCCGAAGATCTCTTAGTGAATAAATTCTCTTCCTGCTGAGATTATAGCAGAGCCTCAACCATCTAGACACTCAATCTCTTCCATAACTACTCATCTTCAAGGCCGAAACATTGAATCCAAAATACCACAGGCCCATTATACTGTCAAATGCACACCAACCGAATCTATTCAACAAGAAACATAAGTGGATGGAATGTTGTCGCCAACATATTATTGATCTTTTTATTGAATGACGTTTACATGATGTGATTGAGAATTTTAAGCCGGTAATTGCTATAGATTAGGAGGATGATTGTTATTTTGATGTAGCAGATACAGTGACAAAGAATCAAATCATGAAGTGAGAGCGTTTAGTTCCGAAAACAAAAAGTTTGATCCACTTGTGTCTTACGGATACTGAGAAAAAAAAAAGTATCTCTAAAGTACACTAAAGAGATCAAACTGACAAACTTCAGTATTCAAATTGACGAGTTTTAATTGATAATCTGTACTGTATGGTTTATAATCTTGAAAATTTACTTTTTGTACTGAGTGACACTCATAGGAAATTATCAAATCATAACACTCCAAAATTTACGGAGGCAATTGAGATTAGCTAGCAAGGGTTCCTTCTCAGTGCCATCCTGGTATCACTATTTACTTTCTCACTTTCAGTTGGAGACGGAGAAAGTCTATAAAGTTAATCTTTCTGGATTTTCTCAAAATCTTGGGAATTCAATGTTATGCCTCTTGGAGTTCACTTTTTGAGGAGGCACGATAAACATCGAGATCTTCAAGTTAGATTAACTAATTATTGTCTGTCGCTGTTCCTGTTTGATGGCTTTTAACCATCAAGCTGGTTAAAGCATGAAGTGACTTTCCTTTTCTTGTTGTGGTTAGATTTATGAATGTATTTAGCAAAGTAATCCTGTGTCAAATAAATAATAAATCCACAATAATGACATTCAGCTTGACCTTGTTCTCTTCGAATTTACAGTTTGGATGATTCATGTACGATGGTATCAGAGTTAATCTTTCTCATCATATATGATGGTTCTCATAAAATACATATACAGGTTGATCTTGGATCTCTCAAAGATACGGTGCCAACAGACAGGATTGTGACCTTGCAAGGAGGATGGGGTTTGTTTGGAAAGGGATCTTCTGGGGAAATCCTACTTCGACTGACATATAAAGCATATGTTGAGGATGATGAAGATGACACAACTGCATCAAAATTGAAGGATACCGATGCTTCGGATGATGAATTGTTCGATTCTGATGAGCCAGATTCTAGTTATGAGCAGCAACAAGAGGATTCCGCAGCTGGAACAGATAAAGAAACATTCATGGATGTGTTAGCAGCTTTAATTGTCAGTGAGGAATTTCAAGGGATAGTGGCATCTGAAACAGGAAATACGATACCTTCTGGTAATTTTGGTAGTACCGTATCAACATCAAGCTCAAATGGTTCCAATACTGAATCGGTTTCACCTAACTCTGGCAGTATAGCTGAAAGTTTAAGAGGTATTGTGGTTCTAGCTAAAACAAAAGTGTCTCTGCTTTCTTCATTTCTTTATTACCACCAGTATTTTCCTTCTTCGTGTGATGCAATTTTTTTTTAATTGCAGGCTCTTCCTTATTTTGGCTTGCTGTGATCACAAGTATCTCAGTGCTTATTGCTTTGAATGTTGGGGGTGAAAATCTATTCAATCCTTGATTGAATGTTAATGTTTTTGAAGAAGTAGGCTTATAGTTAATCAAGTAACTCCTGAAAACCCTCTTTTTTGCTTTACTTTGGCATTAAATTTGCATGCACTTGCATCTTGTGCTGATAATATTTTTTGCATCACAGGTGGTTCTTCCTCTCATTTGTTATCTTGGTTTAACTTACCTGTGATTCCTTCATCATCTTCAATTAGTTGCATTAATTTTTTAGCTTTTTAGCTTGCATGAAACTTGTTATTAAAGTATGAATAGCTTGAGGAAGTGGTTTTGCCAACCTCTCTCTCGGAAAAATTATTAAGGGAAGGGGAAGGTGAAAGTCAAACTTGAGAGACTGAGACCTATTGGTTGTATCACTACCTGGTCCTCAGCCGTGTGTTATTTCGATATAAATATTAGTCAGAGACATTTGTTTTCTGATATTCTGAAAGAATCTAATAGCAAATGGATATTGTGCCCTTGTTTCTACTCATGTCATAATCAACTGCACAATTTGTCATGGGGAGATGTATACTTGGATAGTCGCAACTAGAACTGAACCACGTTGCCAAGTTTTTTACAGTGCTTCTGATGTCAAGATTATATCTCAGAGTGATTAATCCAAAAAAACCTGAGTTGTTGACTTGCATTAGATACTATGAAGAACTTTAGTCACACTTGTCTGCAGATGTTGATAAATGTTCATATGCGATTTTAATTAAAAGTATGAAGCATTTTGTTAAGCATCTTAACTGCTGGCTTTTTGCAGATAGGATGTTCTTTTATTTCTCCTTGTATTATGTTATTACATGCAGCCATGCAGGCACATGTATTTAGATAGAGTGGACGTGAGAAGAGCTTAGAGTGTGGGGGTTCTTTCGAATGTTTTAAAATTGTTGGGAAAAACTCTTTCAAAGGGGAACATCAGAACATGTATCAACTTTTTACTCGAAAGCTGAAGTAAAGATAGATTTTAGATCCTCCAATTACAAATTGGAATAAGGATGCTGCAATTTACCCAAATCTTACTTTGGGTTCATATCATCATCATTATCATTATTATGATCATCACCATCACCATCGTCATCATCTTTTAATTTGATACGCGAGACCATGCTAAGTGGATAAATTATGGTGCAGGTTCAGCAACCCTTGATATCATGGAGAAGATGGACAAATCCCATGGATTCCAAATCTCCCTTGTTTATACCAAGTAGAATGCTCTTACAGGCGGCACCTTTTATGAAAAAGAGAAGAAAGAGAGCCTTTTTTCCCATTGAGCAATGAGTCATAATTGTGAATGACATTTTGTACCTATTTTTAGTGTTCATACATAAGAATGTTATAGTACATGTTAGTTGCTTTAACTTCAACCCTTTTTTTTTTGTAACCAATATAGGCAAGTTATGTTCCTATAAATGTACGAGTGAGATTGTTCTATGTAATGATCCCAGTAACCTGTTGCTTAAGTGATGAATTAAAAAAAAAATCACAGGAATTACTCTAAATTTTGAGTTATAACTGACCATATATCCATTATTAGAAGATTATATCAAAACATGGATATCTAACAAGAATAACTATGCTTACTACAAAACGTTCTTTGTTTGTTTGAAAGTTAAAATAGGGTTTAATATGGATACGATAATCAATAGATAATTGGCTCATCATATTATACTTCGTCATCAACAAATAATTTGTCCATTTGATGATATTATTTATCGAGAGATAATTTGTCTGTTTGATGGTATATGATCATTAATGAAAATTTTTATTTAGAAATTCCAAACTAATTTGACTTAGAATTGTGTTTTATTATCAAATAATAATTAAATCTTCTAACTTCGATTCTTGTTGGATATAGCCCATGTAACGACCTACAAATATGGATTATCTCAAGCAAACGTTACACAAAGTATTTTAAGGAGACATTATCAAAAGCTTGTGCTAAGGCAACGTTAAAAAAAAAAAAAAATTCTCATATGTACTGGATATATGAGAATATGTAGAGAGTTCTCTCACACATATTCTAATATATCGAATTTCTGGCAAACTGAGGTGATACTTGTTGTTGCACTGGTATTGAATTAGGCCTTAGTAGTGTTGTGATGTTTTATCTTGGAAGGAGACTCGCAGCAACGCATTGCAACGTGAGTAAGACGAATATTTCTTGAAAAATAATTATTCATTTTCTAGGGATCGACGACTCATATGTTCTTATGTTTGGATAAGTCCTTATGTTCTTTCTACTTTTCAATTCTCGTACTAACTGTTTTTGTTTGTTTTTCCCAATTATCTGTTTGTTTGATTTTAGAAATCAAATCTCATTCTAAATCTAATATATCTACTTTAATTGTGTTGCGCTACTAAGATTTTAAACAATTTTGAAGAAGTATTCTTTAAAGTGATATATATATATATATATTTGATATGAAAAACACTACTTCTAATAATGCTAGTGGTCAGTTGTCTGATATTATTGTACCTACTATTGACCGGACTACGTACAAGTTTCCACAACCTAATGATCTTTCTGGTATGCCAGAGAAGTTTAGTGGGGGTTCAGGTTTTTCTCGTTGATAGAAAAAGATGAAATTGTGGTTAACTCTTAAGGGTAGTTCAGCATGATGTCCAAGTTATTGATCAAGCTCAACCCAGCACAGTGACAATTTATAATTTATGGGCTGAAAAAGATGTAATAGCTAGAACTGCAATTTTGGCAGATTTAAAGAATGTTTTATTTGATGTTTATTCATATAATGCCTATACTGCTAAGTTGTTGTAGAGGAAGCTAGATCAGACACACAATATAGACTCTCAAGATTTGGAAAAGTATTTTGTGTTTAAGGATCTGGAGTTTAAACTGGTGTATACGAAATTCATGATTGAACAAGTGCATGAATTTGAGTTGGAGTCTATGCTTTGAAAGAAGCTGACATGGACTTTTCTGTAAAGTTTCAAGTCACTTTTCTGTAAAGTTTCAAGTTATGACTGTAATTGAGAAGTTTCCTAAGTCTTGGAAAGAGTTTGCTTTTTCCTTGAAATGGCAAAAGGGAGAAATCCATTGGAACAACTTGATATTGGACATAACTGTACAAGAACAATACAAATCCAAGCAAGGACATGTGATGCCTTGAAAAGGCAGAAGGGAGAAATCATTTGAACCAACTTGATGTTGAGCATAGTTATACAAGAACAATACAAGTCCAAATAGGGATATGTGATGCTTGCTGACTTTAGTGGTCCAAGGACTAATTGACATATCGTCAACGAATAATAAAAATATTCAGATATATCTTAAAAATTGAGCACTTAAAAGAAAATAATAAAATATTGATATTTTTTTAATTAAAAAGTATTTTTGATTCATCAAATTTAGACTATATTAAAAAACATAATAAGTAAATATCTTAATAGTAAAAATTAAAAAAAGAATCCTAAAGTGAAAATTAACTTATAGTTAAATCTCTTAATTGTAAAAATTCAAAGAATGGTTACTAAAGTGGAATTAATTCATAACTGGATTTCTTAATTGTAAAATTTAAAGAACAATCCCTAAAATTGAATTAACTCATAGTTGATGATATTTTTATATATTTATCCCATTTTAAAATACATAATTTATTAAAATATATTATAAGTTTTAAAAATATAAAAGTTGACTTTAGTAGTATATTAAATTTTATGATAATAGTTATGTACCTATTTTTAATATACACCAAAAGATATTTATATTTAAAATATGGTCAATAAAGACAGATGAAAGAATTATTATATTTTTTTAAATTTATCATTACAATCTTCTTGTCTTTTTGCTAATTGAATATTTTTGACAAAGTTTATCGAAAAAATTCATTATTTGAACATATAATTTTGTATCAAACATTCAATATTAATATTTATAAAAAAAATAAATGTGATTTCTTTTGTTACCAACATTTTTAGGGTCAAATTTGGAATAAACAAAAAGTGGGGAATAAAATGAAAACGAAAAGTTCGTCGAACAAAAATTTTGCTCCAGATTTATGGCATTTTAGGGCTAACAGATATTGCCGATATAGATACACAGACCAAACCGCGAAAGAAGAACACAGAAAAACTCGAAAGCGACGAAGCAGAATTCGTGCATCTGGTTCGACTTTTCTTCTTCATCTTTTCTCAATTAGTCAATCTCTTAGTTGCATTTGCATCATTGAGATCTGTTTATCTGTACAAGGTTTTCAGTCCAATTGTTAATTGACCTCTAATGAATCAGGTTTTCTTCTTTCTCATGATTTCCAGAGGCTGCCATAGCCAGTACTGTGATAAAATCAATTTCTTTGAATAGATATTTCTGTGTCGCAGAAATGGGGGTCATCTTTTTCATATATTTGGAACTTTCAAAATTTGAGGCTACTTTCATACTGGTTTTGTAAATTGTTCTTTGTTTTGTAGGTTTTGATCAGTTAATATTTTTTGAAGTAAAAAATTGGGCTTTTAAACTTGTTACGATTTTGTGATGGAAGTTTGTGTATCAAAGAAGTTTTTATTCTCATTGTTTTATTTTTCAACATCGAAGCTCATGTAGTGAATGATTGTATTGGCTTGATGATGTTTTTAGCTAAATAATTGGTTTTTGTAGTGTTACTGTTGCTCCGGTTTCATGAAATTGGAGCAAAATGGCAAGCTATTCTGGTAAAGGAGCTCCTTCGAATGGGTCTGTATATGTTTGTAACTTGCCTCCGGGGACTGATGACAACATGTTAGCTGAACATTTTGGCACAATTGGGTTGATTAAGGTATGGTATGGTATGTGAATGGGTTATGTTTTGTTTATTTATTTATTATTTTTTTTTTGTATGTTGGGAATTAGGTAACAACTTTATGTTTATCTATTTTAACACTTTATAGAAAGACAAACGAACTGGTCGACCTAAGATTTGGTTATACCGAGACAAGGTGACCAATGAGCCAAAGGGAGATGCTACAGTGACATATGAAGATCCATATGCTGCATTAGCTGCTGTTGAATGGTTTAACAACAAAGATTTTCATGGCACCACTATTGGAGTTTTTATGGCAGAGTCAAAAAAAGATGACAACTCATATAATGCAATAGCCCCCGTTGAAGAGCCGAGTTTGGGTGGCGATATTAGTGAACAAGGGGATGGTGTCAATGATAGGAATGGTGGTGCTGGAAGAGGTAGAGGTCGAGGAGACGCCCCTGCAGGGAAGGCATGGCAACAAGACGGGGACTGGATGTGTCCAAATACAAGGTCTGTGATGTGATATTGGTGAGCAGCTTTTTCTTGCTCTTTCTTTCAGATTTTCATGTATCTTCTTTAAGTTGGTACATTGTTCTCCAAATGGCTTCTCATGAACCTTGTTTGACCAGTTGTTCCAATGTGAATTTTGCATTTCGTGGTGTGTGCAATCGTTGTGGAAGTGCTCGGCCAGCTGGTGCTTCTGGTGGTGGTGCAGGAGCTGGTGGTCGAGGGAGAGGCCGTGGCTCTGATTCTGGAGGCCCTGGTCGTGCTGTTGGCGGCCCAACAGGCCTTTTTGGTCCAAATGATTGGCCTTGCCCCATGTAAGATTTCTTTTTATTGAATACATAAAACGATATTATGATATTATCTTTTTCCTTAAAATTATTTTATTTATTTATTTACTTATTTATTTTATTTTAAAATGGGTTCATTGACTGCCAACCCTACTACTTATGGATAAAGACAACAAGGCGGCATTTATCTTGATAACTCTGCTACATCTGACTTTGAATAATATCCTAACGATGTCAATTCAGTTTTATGAGTTGCATGTAAATATTTTGACTTCCCTATTATATAGACCAAGCACCAATGTAATGTAATAGTAATAATATGTTCTCTTTCTGCACTCATTTATATGTATCTATTTCTTCTAAAATTAATTGTAAAGGCTAAAATAATAACATTATTTGAAAGATAAAGTGTGTTTTTAAACGATTGAAATATTACTGTAGTTATTATGTGTGTGTCACCACTTTGTACTTATTTGGTGCAGTATAATATATAAATAGTAGTAGTAATTAATTTGCACACTGTAATGCTAAACCATAGAACTGGTAATATATAACTGATACTTGACTCCTGAAGTAGCTTATGGGTAAAAAGACAAGTGCATTTGGTTTTGAATCTTCTTTTCTAGTTTCTTCGTTATTGCTTAGAAGTTTCTGCTTCAGGTGTGGCAATATCAACTGGGCGAAGCGTAACAAATGCAACATCTGCAACACCAACAAACCTGGTACTAGTGAAGGGGGTGTGAGGTAATAACTACATTGATTTATTATTTATTTATCTAGGACCTTGGTTCACCCTGTAATATTGAGTGTGTATGTAGATTAAATGCAATATTTGTTGGCTTATGTGATTTTGGTGTTTCATCTTGCCCCTTTTTTCTAGGCATATGTTTAATGCTGTGAAATTTTAGAAACTAAATAAAGGATAGGCTCTAACATATAGTCTTGTAACAGCTTTCCTTTACATTTCCAAGAATCGTGCAAGTTTTCAGCTCAAATTCTCAGCTAATGCTTTTGAATAGTGGGATAGTTGTTTTTCTTCCCTGCAATCACATGATTTGTTGTTGTTACTTAGATTTATTAAAGTTGATTACGTGCATCCATATATAGGAAAATGTTATTCTTTTTGTTTGTCTTAAATATCTTGTTGATAAGTACAAGATTCACTGATATTGTTATTTCCTGGCAAAATTTTTGTTGTAATTTTACATAGAGGAGGACGTGCTGGAGGCTACAAAGAGCTTGATGAAGAAGAAATTGAGGAAACTAGACGACGCAGGCGGGAAGCTGAAGAAGTAAGACCAATTTGAACTAACAGTTGACTGGGTTGAAAACTTCCAGCTCCAGATCTGACTGTATAGCTGATTTAATTTCAGGATGATGGTGAAATGTATGATGAGTTTGGCAATCTGAAGAAGAAATTTCGTGCCAAAATGCAGCAAGTTGAAGCTGGTCAGGTGGTCCCTGGTGTTGGGCGTGCGGGATGGGAGGTCGAGGAATTAGGTAAACTATAAATTGAACATTCATAATCCACTGATTCAGATCCTTTGTAGTGCTTAAACTTACAACTTTTGTGATGTATAGAGACATGTGTTGGTCTCACAATGCTTGGTGGTTTTTCATCATCTACGAATGGCATTATTGGCAGGTAGGAGTAACGGAGATAGAAGAGAGAGGAGCAGAGACAGAGGAAGGGAAAGAGATGACAGAGAAAGTGGCAGAATCAGGGAACGGGAAGATAGGGATAGGCGTAGGAGCAGAAGTCGAGAGAGGGACAGGGGAAGGGACAGAGAGCGAAGTTATGATTATGATAGAGATATAGAATATGGGCGCGACCGTGACCGTGACCGAGAAAGGGACAGGTACCGCCACTGAGTGTTGCACTAAAGTCGGCAATCTCATTGTTCCAAATATCGACTTTACGCAATGAATTCTATTTTTGCACCAATATTTGCAGAGGGGGTGATGGTGTTTAAACACTTTATCTGGAATTAATTCCTATATTAGACTTCAGATCTTCGTTTTGATGCCTTTTCATTTAGATTTTTATTTTCTCATGAGAAATCTGATTGTTACCATAACTTATGGGTGAACTGGTATTGAAGGCATTTTCATGGAAGCATAAATTTTAATTTCAGACATGTAGACACGATAGCTTGGCTTGTTATTCTAAACTGAGCACCCTTTCTCACGTTCCATATTTTCCTGGTGATCTTTGTGCGCACGTGTGCATTTGGCAAAATTCCAGTTTTGCTGGTAGTTAATAGGGGGCACATTGGAACCGGGCGGTTTGAAGAAAATATTTCAACCAAAACCAATAATTTCGGCTTGAAAAAATCATAACTCAACCCAAACCGTTTGTTTTTACAACCCAAACCAACTCAAACCAATAAACATCGAGTTGGTTTGGGTTCAGTTCATCTGGTTGATCAAGTTAAAAAAAAACATAATGTGTATAATTATTTACCGATGGGTTAATTTGTCATTGGAGGATAATTATTCGTTGATGGATTAATTATCCACCGATGAGGTTTTATCCACTAATGCTTAATTTATCCACCGATAAGGTTTTATCCATTGATGTTTAATTTATCTACTGATGAGGTCTGCTTTGTTTCTGTTAGGGGTGCACATCGGTCGGATTGATCAGTTTGAAGAAGATATTTTAATCCAATCTAACTATTTCAGGTTAAAAAAATTATAACCTAACTCAAACTGTTTATTTTTATAACCCAAACCAATGAACATCGATTCGATCGAGTTCTTCGGGTTCGATCGATTTATGTGCATCCCCGGTAGATAGGTCATCTGTTTTGCCTTTTTGAGCTTGGCCTAAGAAATGTTATGGAGTTAACTTTTAAATCCTTGTGTCCGACGCAAGTGGCATTTTAGTACATTTGAAGTATCTACACTCAAAATCTTGTGAATGATTTGACTATACATTTGCAGGTGGCCAATTGGTTTTGATGAAGTAAATTTATCGATAGTATTCATACGCGTTGCATATAGAAAAAATTAAAATTGTGTGCGAGATGTTTCTTATTTGCGAACAAAGTTTAGTTTGGCCAATTTAGACTTGTTTGGTTAAATAAATTGAGCTTGAACATTTTATATTCTTTTCATTTAAAGAATTCGGATCTGTTCTAAGTTAAATTTGAGAAAAGTTGATTTGATGTGTTTATATTATTAGGCTTAACTACGAGTGGAATCATTACTGGAAGATGCCCATCTTAAATTGGTCAATTTGTCCATTTCGGCTTGTCTAAATATTTGACGAGCTGAAACTCAACTTGGCTCATCTATGACGTATAAAATATAAACGATAATCTCAATCTCCGTTGTTTTAATCTAACTTTTTAGATATTTTAAATTCTTATAATGTATATTACACAATCAAAGTTTATAATTTTTAACATTTAAGTTAAAACAAATCAAATCAGTTCCTACTATGCTCTCACCTACTACGTAAATAAGGAGAGATTTTTTGTTTTACATGGCTAAAATAGTCAAATTTATATATTTCATTGCTTATCTTGGTTTGGTGTCGGGTGCAAAGCATTGTTGTTCCATTAATAAGATGGATTTACCACTCCCTAACGCCGATAGTAAAAAATATACTGTAATAAAGTAAATCCGCAAAAGAAAATGTAAAGTAGATCCGCGATCCTTTTAGTGTATGGTATGTAAACAAAAAAAAAAATTATTATAAGCTTGTTAAAATTATGTAAACGTGTACCTAAAAACAGATAATGAGTACATAGAAGAGAACATGTAAAGAGTAAAACTGCGAACATGCAGTTTTTTATTTTTTCTTATTATGCTAAAACAATTGTTATTACAATTTTATTTTTCTTAGGGTTACTTCTGTGCATTAACAAATTATATAGGAAGAAACTAGTATGTATCATTTATGGGTTTAAATTTTAAATTAATGTACAATCTTAATATTCGTAAGATATGAACATAGAATTTTTTGGGTGAAATGAAGGTAGAACAAAGTTTTGATAAGCGCTTCATTTTTATGTTAAGAATGATTTTCAGATTTATTATAATTAATAAAATTTAGCACGGTTCACATAATCAATTTAGTATGTACATAACAATATACCTTTTGAATTATCATGTGTTTTCTTAAATATTAATTTAATTATAAGAATTATAAAAAAGGATTAAAGGAGATGAGATATAGTTCATGCTTATTTGTGAGTTAAATTAATTAAAATTATATTATTTTAATTAAAAATTTTAAAAATAAAACAAAAAAATCATCAAAAATGAGTTATAATTTAATTCTCTTACTCCCTTATAAAAAAATATTTAAAAAAACCTAAACCTTTAAAAAACACATGAAGCAAGGGAGGAACACTAGAGGTACATACTGACATACAGGTATAAAATTACACGAGCGGAAGTCGTGGTATATCTTCAGGCGGGAAAATTGAAAATGTAAAAACTAACCAACTAGATGACAGCAACAGCAGCAATAGCAAGAACCAAACCCTCAAATTCAAACCTATACAACACTTTAATCTCCTTCTTCTTTCACCAAAAATTCACAGAAACTCCATTGATTTCACTACTCCATCTCAAGAAAATCCATTCTCTGCTCATTACAATCGGCCACCCGCAGAACCCATTCACTCTCTCCAAACTCCTCTTGCACTCCCTTGCTTTCGTCTCTAAATCTACCCAATATGAACTTCTTTACACTTCTTCTCTCTTCTCTCGCATCGAAAACCCCACCATTTATCTATGGAATTCGGTCATCCAAGCCTTTTCTACAAGTTCAGAGCCACAAATGTCACTTGTGTTCTTTGTCAAAATGCGCCAAAATGCTGTCTTTCCCAACAAACACACCTTTCCTTTACTTCTCAAGGTGGTGTCTCGGGCGGATAACGAAAACCCATTTCAGATTTATGGTCAGATTCTGAGGTTTGGGCTATGTTGTGATCAGTTTGTTCAGAATTCTTTGGTTTCTGCTTTTGCTAATTGTGGGTATGTTGATTCTGCACGCCAAGTGTTCGATGAAATTACGCATAAGAATGTGGTTTCTTGGACGGCTATGATTGATGGATACCTTAGAAATGAGTGTGCTGTGGAAGGTTTGAAGTTGTTTTTGGTAATGAGACGAGTGGGTGCTGTTGTGGATGAAATGACCGTTGTTAGTGTTCTTCGTGCTGTAGGGATGGTGGGTAATCTTTGGTTTGGTAGGTGGGTTCATGGGTTCTATGTAGAAGCAGGGAGAGTTCATTGGGATGTTTATGTTGGTAGTGCTCTTGTTGATATGTATTCCAAATGTGATTCTTGTGATGATGCTCGCAAAGTTTTTGAAGAGATGCCCTATAAGAATCTTGTCAGTTGGACTGCACTGATAGCTGGTTGTGTTCACTGCAATAGATTTAAGGATGCACTAGATATCTTCCGAGACATGCTCTTGGAGAAAGTCAAACCTAATCAATCCACATTAGCAAGTGTACTCTCGGCTTGTGCTCAACTAGGGGCAGTGGATCAAGGGAAGTGGGTTCATAAATATATAGATAAGATGAGATTAAAAGTGGATCCAATACTAGGTACAGCTTTGATAGATATGTATACAAAATGTGGGTGCATTCACGAGGCCTTCGACGTTTTTCAGAAGATCCCAGACAAGAATGTCTATGTTTGGACTGCGATGATTAATGGATTGGCAATGCATGGAGATGCTGCAAGTTCCTTGAATCTATTTTCTCAAATGTTGAGTGATGGGGTTCAACCCAACCGGGTGACTCTAATTGGTGTTCTTAGTGCTTGTTCTCATGGGGGTTTGTTGGAGGAGGGGCGTCAGATATTTAAATCAATGCATAGAGTATTTGGCTTAGAGCCCAGCATAGATCACTATGGTTGTATGGTTGATCTTCTAGGTCGTGCAGGGTGCTTGGAGGAAGCAAATGATTTGATCGAGTGCATGCCTATGGAACCGACTCCTGCTGTGTGGGGTGCTTTGTGTGGTGCTTGTATGATTCACAAATCTTATGATATTGGCGAAAAAATAGGACAGCATCTAATTAAGCTACAACCGCATGACAGTGGCAGGTATGCCCTTTTGGCCAATTTATATTCTGCATGTCAAAACTGGGAAGCAGTATCTCAGTTAAGGAAACTCATGAAAGAAAAGGGTGTTGATAAGAGTCCAGGCTGTAGCTGGATTGAATTACGTGGTGTAATTCAAGAATTCATTTCATTTGACAAATCCCATGTCAAGGCTAAGAGCATATATGAGATTTTAGATAGTATTGTTGTCCACTTGGATCATGTTGGTGGTTATCCTTCAGACACAGATATATTAACATTTGACATTCCATAAAGTAAAAAAACTTATCTAGATATATGCTGAAATCTTCTTCAATACAATAGATGCTATTTTGCTTAATGCCCCTTTATTTCATGCTTTCTACTTAGTATTTTACTCACTTCCAGCCTAGGATGTCAATTATATTACTACAAACATGTTGAGAAAAACTAGATTTGACTTCAGAAGCATGCAGTTTATCAGAGCTTACTAAGACTCTGTACGGGAACTACTTTTTTGTTATAATTTCTAAGTCATTTTTAACTTTTAACTTTTAAGTTGTCAAAATTGATTATCAAATTATGATTTAAAAGTCATTTTTTTAAAAGTAAGTCCACCTTACTTTTTATTTTTGACTTATAAATTAACTTTTAAGTAAATAAAAAAATATACACAAACACCCTAATAATTTTTTTTAACTTAACAATCAATTTTACCTACTTTTAAGTGATTGGCGAACGGACCTAAGCATTTAGTTAAATGGTAGACACTAGGCTGACCTTTCAGTTTATCATGTAAATGTGCAACATGTACACTCTTTTGCTATTTTTAGTAAACGAATTTGCCTTTGCCTGCAAGTCCCAAATCACAATGTTAGCTCAGAGAACTTTTTACCATTTCAAGGCACTTATTAATTAATGACAAGATACCCTTTATGCTGAAGCACTTCTTTTAATATAATGTTTGCAACTGAATAGATAGATAGTTACTTGTCATATTCAGTTACCCGTTTCAATCAAATAAATTCTTATTTTTGCCCCATTATTTGCATCCAATTCTACTCTTTTCCATTATTTTTTTTCCTCCAATTTTTTTGGATATACCTTATATTTTGTAATATAATTTATTTTATGTAATTTTAACAATAAAACATGAAAAATATGAGAATGTACCAAGTTTTATACGAAGTACAATTTAACAATATAAAACACATTCGTTTTATAATTGAAATTCGATATAGTTTAAATGATTGAAATTTGATAATTTTTCAATTGTTAAAATAATGTGTTTTACGTTGTTAAATTGTATGAAATTTGGTACATCATTATTATTATTATTATTATTATTATTATTATTATTATTATGTTCTATTCATTAGCATGGTTAGATTGAATAAAAAAATCTGAATTTTTTCAATTGTTCCCAGATATGAACCATTCCAAATGTGATCATAAATTGTAGGGCAAATAATCATTTTTACTTATTATGTTCTATTCATTAGCATGGTTAGATTGAATAAAAAAATCTGAATTTTTTCAATTGTTCCCAGATATGAACCATTCCAAATGTGATCATAAATTGTAGGGCAAATAATCATTTTTACTCTTATCATTTTGCAACAGCTATCTGGTTATAATCACTTTCTACTTCTATTTGAGAAAACTAACAATAACACTTGACAATTTGAGAAATGGATATCTATTGATTATTGCAGAGCCTAACATGTTAGTTTCTAGTTTTATTTTCTGCATCCTCCACCTCATTTATTTAATTCTGTGATAATTTTACATGGACAATTATTCTTGGCATGGAGAAAATATATTACGATACAGTTCTGCTCACATCAGGAAAATGTGTCCAACTCAATTCAAATTAGTCGGAGCATGTAAAAACTTGTGTTGTATTTTATATAATATTTCTTCCAATTTCAATGGAATATTTTGAAAAACTAAAACTAATAAAATATATTAGGCAAAGAAAAAGAAAGATGGGAATGTATGTAATGGTATAATAAAGTTGGGGAAGCTACAGAAAGGGCTGAGGTGTGAGTAACAAATGAAATGAAATGGGAGATGATGACGATGATGTTGTTTGAATAAAGATGGAAACCAGAATGACAAAAATAGCCCACACAAAGGAGAAAGTCGTCATAAAAACATGGTCCAACTCTATATCCCCAAACCTAGTAACTTACACACACCTCCAATAGATACGGATTAAATTATTAGCCCTTTACATTTCTTCTCCCTCCAATTATTTGAACTTCCCAACCCGACCCTACCTTTTGTCTTTTAAGAGGTCTTTTTTTTTTTTTGCACTTTATTATATTCATGAAAAAGTCTGAATTTTAATTCTAAAACCTAACATTCTTAAATCTTACATGACATGTAAAAATATTTGTAACATAGTTATTAATCTCGATAAATGTGTAAGTACGTGCTTAAAGTTTTAAATAATATTTGTTTATATGACCAAAAAAATATATTCTTAGTTATTGAATTAACACGAGTTCCAATTTGTGCCCAATATAAATAATGAAAGTAATTTTCTTTAATGAATTATTAATTTTATATTATGTATGACAAATTGTACAACAATTTGTATTGTCTACGAAATTTAATTATCCCATCACTTTTAAATTATTATTTGTCACATTTAGACTGTTATCGTTTTTTTCCCTACGAAGTTGAATTTGTTCTATAAAAAACTGTATTATTTGCTGCAACCAATACTCAAAAAATGACCAATATCATTTTCTTTTAATTTGGTTATAATATTTTAAATTGAAACATAATAAACTGATGCAATAGTTGTTTCATAAACCAATATAATTAGAGTTATGCGACAAGTCGACATACTTGAACTCAATTCATTAAGAAATTGTGGAGAATGATTTGTATTGCAAGAGACAAGTTTCAAAATTTTAATGGAATATTAATTCCCTATTTTTGAGTTTTAAATTTGAAGGAATAAAAGGACAAAAATTGAAGGTGAGAAAAGAAGAGAAATATATATTTTTTCTCTCTTGTCTAGAAGTTTATAGTAGGAAAGAAAGAAATTAGTGAATATGAAAGGAATAAATTTAATGTTATGGGAAACAAGAAAGATAAATTTAGCATTAAGAAAAATTTGCCAAAGTTAAAAGAAATTTTCTCATCAAATCTTCTCACTTTTGGGAGAAAATTTTGAGAAAAAAATTATATAGTTTTCTCTTCCCTTCTCTTAGTTTTTTTTTAAACAAACTCAAATACAACAACAAAGTTAATTTTTCTCTCATTTTCTTTTATTTTCTCTCTTTGAGTAAACTCACCGAGAAGCCCTAAATCACGAATGATTTGAAACATATGAACATAAACGTAATTGATGAGACTACATATAAAGGGTTGGACCCGAGACCTATATACTATGAGGACCGGTATCCCAATCTTACACTCTATACTTGCATTACCATGTATTCTTTTAACATTATGAAAAAATCGTCGTTTTTACGTGTTATAAACGTTTTGGTCAGAATAAATAAGATAAAAAAATAACATATTTTTTAAGTTAATCATCATAACTATCACAACACAAGCATATAATTATCATTAACTTCCCTTTAAAAATTCAGACACATACAACTCATATGTTCGCTCTCCTATAAATACTAAATTTTGACACATTCATAAGCTAATTCTTTTTGAAAAGCAATATCTACACAAACTTTTTTTGATAATTTCACATGCATACCTCGCATATTGTACATAAAATACTTGTACATATGTATTAAAGATTTATATTAAAGTGAGATCTCTAAAAACATAAGAAAAAAAAACTTGTGCAAAAAACAGTTCCCTTATTTTTTTTCTCTCCCTAAACCTGTATCTTCCTAAAATTCTTCCATTAATTTACTAATTTTTACGTCGAAAAAAAACTTTGATAACACCCCCTATAAATTTCTAATCAAAGTATCTAAACCTTTGTTACGAATTCTACTGTAATATTGAAAAATAGACTTGTCTCGATAAAAATATTAAATCCACAAACATGGGTTCCGAGTCAATAACGCCAAAGAAAATTAAAGGAAAGCAAGAAAAGGGGTGGGGTGGGGTGTAGGGGTGGAGTGGGGTGGTTGGTTTTGTCATTTCCACATCAACAGTTTCGTGGTATTTTCGCCAGGTTAAGCGTGTGAGCGTGGCAATCCGGTACATCCTGTTCGTACTAACACGCTCTCCGGTCCTTTTTCAAAACCTCTACAACCCCCACGCTATATATAAATTTAATACTCCGCCTCCAAGCCTCACTCTTCCGCCTCCTCCATCCCCATTTTCCGACCGTTTCGCCGGAAAACTCACCCCCAACCACTAATTCTAATATGTTTCTGACGGAGAAAAAATCTCACTTTCCTTCATTTTCTCCCTTCCTGCCGCCAGTAGCAAAACGCTCTCCCTCTCGTGACTTCGATCTCATTTTCCAATCATTCGATGAAAACATTCTCCGGCGCCTCAAACCACTCACTCTTTCTGCATCATCTTCTCCACCGTCCATCAGTCTGTCTTGGCTCTCTCTCGCAATCGATTTCCTCTCCTCCACTAACGCCGAAGCTCAAACCCTCATGTCGGAGCTCACCTCCTCTTCCGACGACTCGCGCTCGTTTTACCTGTATCACAGCATCAACCTTCTCGATATCTGCAATTCCATTTCTTCAGAGATCGAGAAATTGCGCCATCGCCGCATGTTGATGAAGTTTGTCCTAAATCTGTTAGAGTTTTCAGGCGACAGAGAGATTCCGCCGCCGGAAAAACTTCGGAGAGCGAACGAGTCCCTCGTTGATTGGGAGAAAAACTCGCGAGGTGTTACCAATCGGAGAGGCCTCGGAGTATGTGAACCGGACGTCCTGATCCGAGAGCTCGCCGACGCGGTCGTCCGGATTGCACCACGTGGTAAGATCTCGAGCGTGGAAAAGGCTGTCCTCCGCACTATCTACGCCGTAGGATTAGTCACCGTTTTTGTCGCCGGAGTTGCTGTGTCGGCTCTGTACGGACTCTCTGAATTGGCGGAGATCCGAGTTCCGGCTGAGTTTTTGTGGGCCGACTCGTTTAACGAACTCCGGTTGGCGATTTTTGACGGAGAGAGAATAGTCGTACTGACGGATATTGAAGACGTGGCAACGCGTGCGAGTAGTTTGTGTGACGTTATCGGCGGCGGTGTTCCGGCAGAGGGGGACAAGGTCGAGAATAAGGAGAGGTTGAAGAGCGCCGTTAAACAGCTGGAAACAGTAACGGAAAGTCTGTCTGAGGGGCTGGACCGTCTAAGTGACGGCGTCAACGGCATGTTCCGTCTCGTTTTGAGTACACGAAACGGCGTGTTAGATAATTATAGAGTGGGGTTGCATGAAAAACAGGAAAAATGAAATGCGAAGGCTAAAAATGTAATTGTGACATACAAACATATGTTCGTTGAAATTGAAATATATAAAATTGTTCCTAGCAAAAAAAATGGTAAAAGAAATCTTAAACAATTCTGTACTACTTGTAAAGGGAGCTAGCGGAAGATCTTAAAAAAAAAAAAAAAAAAAAAACGAGTAAACCCGATAAATGAATGATAAATATTTATTTAGTAATTCTTTTGTCATGTATTACTCTTACCAACAGAACTGAGGTTATATAAATAAAATAAATAATAAGGCAGCTCAGACCAAGTATTGCCCTATCAGCTTTTCTAAAAAGACATTGATTAAAAAATCTAGAGTTATAAAAAGATTACCTGAAAGACCAAAAATTAAAAAGCATATAAACTGAATATAATTTACTGTTAAATATGTAATTATATTATTCTTTCTGCCTTTTAGTAATATTCATATTCTCAATGTACCTATTTCTCCTAATTCCCTTCGTTGCAACATAATTTTGATAGAATTTATTTTATATAATTTTAACTGTACGAATGAATAAAATATGAAAAAAATATAAGGATGAGTCAAATTTTATACAATTTAACAATATAAAAATACATAATTTTAATAGTTGAAAAAGTATAAAATCTTAATGGTTTAAATTACATCAAAATTTTAAATATTAAAATGAATGTGTTGAATATTATTAATTTGTATGTAACTAGATACACTCTCATATTTTGTTATATTCTATTCATCCATATAATTAAATTTATGTAATATAAATTTTATTTAAGATTATAAGGTGCATCCAGAAAACTGAGTAGTTAAGTTCTGAATTGTAACCCAAAAAAGAAGAAAAAGCACCGAGCAATGAAAAGATTTAATAGCATACCCCTTTTCTTGGTTTGTATATTTTCAAGCTTTATCCTCATCTCCAATGGAGCACTGGACATCACACCCACATTCAAATTTCTCACTGATCAGAACACCTTAGTTTCATTTTTTGAGCTGGGATTTTTCAGCTCGAAAAATTCCAAGAAATGGTTATTGGGAATTTGGTAGATGAAAATTCTTGCAAAAACTGTAGTTTGGACAGCAAACAGAAATATACTCCACTCATCCATACGTCTCGATTGCGAAAATGGAGATATTGTTGTGAAGTTTACAGATACCAAAATACCAGATACAAGGAATTAGTGGTACAATAATAGCATGAGTTTGGAGGTCAGCAAGAATGCATGCCAGAAAAATTGTTCATGCATGACTTGTAATAGATCAGTCGCGCGCACGCGCGCACGTACACATGTACAACAATAAGAAAAACAGAATGATGATAATCAGCTTCGCATCACTGGCAGTAGTTGGCCTGAGTCTAACCATATTGTATCTGATGAAGAAGAGAAGCAAAACGTACAGCAATTACACCAACCACCACTACTAAAAACAAAGTAGATAAAAATTCAAATTTTACAGCTTGAGAATAGCACATGTTTACCTTGGGGATTGATCATCCTTTTCTGTTTCTTTTTTGTAGCGGGTATATGTCACCAAAGTATGCAGTTGATGGGAGTTTTTCCATAAAATCAGATGTATTTAGTATAAATAGAGGGTTCAGTCACCTGGACCACCAACAAAACCTTCGTGGTCATGCGAGTTTGTGTTTATATGCAAACTTATTTTGTCTGGTTTTCTAGTATGGCACTATGACCTAATATAGATGAAATATATTTTGAGGCATGGTTGCTCCATAAGGAGGACAGATCCTTGGAACTGGTGGACGCAAATCTATCTGACTCATGCATGCAATCAATGAGAACTCCTAAGGTTAATTCATATTGGTTTGTTATGTGTACAACATCCAGAAGACAGGCCAGGCATGTCATCTGTGGCTCATATGTTGGACGGTGATGGAGAATCGCTCCAGCCTAATGAGCCTGGTTTTTTCAGAGGGAGAAACTTGTCTGTTGAAGCTAATAACTCATCGTCTATTTCAGCTAATGGAGTCAATATGACAGAACTAGTATGAAAGTGATAAGAGATGATACTTAGGAAAGTTAAATGAAAGGGATACAGAAGTTGGCTAGTAAAGAAACTAAAGGGGGAAGACAAACAAACAGATAAAATCTTTGATAATCGACAATACATGGGAAGTAAAAGGATTACAGACAATAATAATAATTATTATTATTATTACTATTAACTTATCTTGAATCGATCTTACAATTAGCATGTCATGTAATAGTCATAAATGAATAAGCATTTCTGTTATTTCACATAATAGTCATTTCATCTTGTATTCATGAATAAATGAAGTCAATGGGACATTAAGAAGATTTTTCTTCTGATATAAGATGCTTTAAAACTTGGTCCTCGTTCAATAGGGAACTCAAGTTTTCATCGAACCTGACCCTGCCGTACTTGTTATCTGTTTTACCTAGTCATTGTTGGAAGTTCGCGGAAGACTCGTGCAGGCAACTGTCAACCAGTGAGTTCTGTTTATACCCTTTTCTCTCCAAAAACCAGGTTTTGTATTTTCAAACCTTGGCAACAAGGTGTGCATCCGTGAGTTCCAATCATGCACCAAAATTTATTTTGGGGGGGAGAAGAGAGAGGGTATCAGTCATGTTATGTTGACTTATGTGTGTAAACTGATTGGAGTAGGTTTCTTGAATGCATATGGACAAACTACACACGTAAGTCCTTGGACCACCAGTTAGATGTTAAAGCTTTGAAAATATCTAGTGATAGAGTAATTTCAAGTCGATGCACACAAGACTTCATTACAGAGTTTTTTGGGGTTAGAATTATTGAACAGAAACGTTCCATGATACAACAAATGAAAGGAGTTGCGAGATTTCTTTTCTTGGTTACTTTACTTTCATTCTTGATGATCATCTCCAAGGGATTGGACACCATAACCACAACTCAGTTTCTCACAGATAAAGAAACCATAGTTTCATCTGAAGGAACATTTGAGCTGGGATTTTTCAGCTTTGATAATTCCAAGAAATGGTTTTTGGGTATCTGGTACAAGAAAGTTTCTGTTCAAACAGTAGTTTGGAGTGCCAATAGAGATACTCCGATAAATGACAAGTCAGGGGCTGTTCTGAAGATCAATGAACAGGGAATTCTATCGCTTCTGGACAATATTACAAGTACCCCCATCTGGTCATCAGCTAATTTTTCCTCAAAATCAGCAGAGATTAATCCAGTTGCAAGACTTTTGGAGTCTGGAAATCTTGTGGTTAAAAGCAAATATGATTCTGATGATGATCCCCAGAATTACCTGTGGCAGAGCTTTGATCATCCAACTAATACTTTATTGCCAGACATGAAGCTCGGGGTGAACTTTATAACAGGCGTTAATTGCTTTCTATCAAATGGGATATATACGTATGGACTTGACACAAATGGCTTCCCACAGATATTCCTGAAAAAAGATTCTGTTGCACAATTCAGGTCCGGACCATGGAATGGTCTAAGGTCCAGTGGTGTAAAGCGTATGCTACTAGATAATGCGTCTACTTTCGAATCTGTCTTCAACAAGGAGGAAGCATATAGATCTTTTAAGCTTCTTAACAGGAGCATTTACTCGAGGATAACATTGAATCAGTCGGGTATAATAAAACAATACACATGGGATTATCATAAGCAAATTTGGGATTTTAGGCATACACAACCTGAGGACTGTGACTTTTATGGGTTGTGTCATGGATATGGTATTTGTAACATGAGTAACTCTCCTGTATGTGGATGCTTGGATAAATTTGTGCCCAGGTATGATAAACAATGGGACAGACCAGATCACTGGTTTAATGGTTGCATCCGAAGAACGCCTTTGGATTGCAAAAGTGGAGATATTTTTGTGAAGTATTCAAAGATCAAGTTACCTGACACGAGGAATTCATGGTATAGCTATAGGATGAATCTGGAGGAGTGCAAGAACGCATGCTTGAAAAACTGCACTTGTATGGCTTACGCAAATATAGACATAAGAGGAAATGGAAGTGGCTGCTTATGTTGGTCCGAGGACTTGATGGACATGAGAGTATTTGATGAGAGTGGGCCGGATGGGCAGGATATTTATGTAAGGATGGCTTCTTCTGAACTAGGTATAACAAGTACATATATATACACAAACTAACACACACACACACAAACACTTATATTTTATATGAATGTGTGTAGGAGATGACCCATAACCAAGGGAAGAAGTAAAATACATTAGATTCCACTGCACTGTGCGACAGAATACTGTGCAGCAGATGGGTTGTCAAATAATCCTTGATTATGAATTTTACCCACGTATGCATGTGTTATATATGTAGTAGTCCGTAATAATTTACTCTGCTTCAATCCTCATCGTGTTTTGACCTTAAATAAGCTTGAAAAGGATTTGCAAAGCTTAATTGGACAAGGAGGGCCATCATGGCTTTTAAAATATAAGAACTCTTAGTTTTGGTGGAAGTACCAACATTTGAAGTTATCTTACGATGGGTAAATGATCTTTCTGTTCTTCGTTTTAGACTTTAGAGAATCCGAAGTTCAGAAAAATAACAAGAAAGAAACCAAACCAAGGAGAATCCGCTTTATATTACCAGCAGTGGTGGTTCTAGTTGGTCTGAGTTTGAGCTTCATGTTGTATTTAAGGAACAAGAAGAAAAAGGCAAAGAACATACAGAAGCGACAAAAAGAAAGTATGGGTAGCCTCCTAGCTTAATTTTGTGCCTTCTAGTAAATTTAGTTTGCTTCTTTGCATTGTTGTTTAAATAAGAATCCACTAATATAAACTATATTAATGTCATACCACACAGAAACGAAAGAGTTGGAGCTGCCATCGATCAGATTAGCTACAATAGCTGAGGCTACCAATAACTTTACTGTAAATAATATGCTCGGAGAGGGAGGATTTGGACATGTATATAAGGTAATTTACAAAAATAGAACTTTCAAAATGCACTCAATAGAATATTTCAAATTTCTTTGGAGTTATGGATGTTAACGATATGGATTTTATAATTTGTACATGGTTTCTTTAAGGGCATTCTGGAAGACGGACAAGAAATAGCTGTAAAGCGACTTTCTCAGTATTCTGCTCAAGGACTCGATGAGTTCATGAATGAAGTTATCTGCATCACAAAACTCCAACATAGGAATCTTGTGAGACTTCTAGGATGTTGCATTCAGGGACAGGAAAAGATGTTGATCTATGAATACATGCCAAACAATAGCTTGGACTTCTTTCTTTTTGGTTTGATTATAAAAACGATATCATGTTACCTTTAGCTTTGTTTTCTTGAATTTGTTTTTACCTCAGCCTCAACTATTTTGAGCAGATCAAACTCGAAGCAAATTATTGGAATGGCCAAAACGCTTTGATATTATCAGTGGGACTGCTCGAGGCCTTCTTTATCTTCATCAAGATTCTCGACTTAGAATCATCCACAGAGATCTCAAACCTGCCAATATTTTGCTGGATATTGACATGAACCCAAAAATATCAGACTTTGGAATGGCCAGAAGTTTCTGTGGAAATGAAACTGCAGCAAACACAAAAAGGGTTGTCGGAACATAGTAAGAAAATCTTTTAAGTATACATAGATGTGCTATATAATTCAATAGAACAGCTTTGAGTTGATTGACAGAGTCTATTCTTTTTTGCTTTTTAAGTGGGTATATGTCTCCAGAGTATGCAGCAGATGGGATGTTTTCAGTAAAATCAGATGTTTTTAGTTTTGGTGTGGTGGTATTGGAGATTGTTAGTGGAAAGAGAAATCGAGGATTCAGTCACGCAGACCACCAGCATAGCCTTCTTGGGCATGTAAGTTTCTGTGTAGATACAAACTCCTTTTTTATCATTAGTACAGCTAGTATTCATTTGTATTCTGATCAAAACTTTTTCTTAGGCATGGTTGCTCTTTAAGGAGGGAAGATCTACCGAAATGGTAGACGCAAATCTGCGCAATTCATGCAATCTACCGGAGCTTCTACGATCAATACATGTGGGCTTGTTATGTGTGCAACAACATCCAGAAGATAGGCCAAGCATGTCAATAGTGGTTCATATGTTGGATGGTGACGGAGCATTGCCCCAGCCTAAAGAGCCTGGTTTTTTCACCAAAAGAAACCAGTCTTTTAAAGCTTATCACTCATCACCAGTTTCAGCCAATGGAATGAGTATCACACAGCTAGAAGCTCGATAGAAGACTAAATATGCAAATGTCCTCTTGCAAACACATATTTATCAGCAAATGACTACAAGTATCGTCGTAGCAGCACAATGTAATAATCTCTTCCATTCAAACAATAAATATTTTGCAAAAGCATATGATTACATAATCAAACCAGCAGCATTGCTCAGTTTTGAATCAATAATAATAAATAGATTAACAGAAATGGCTATATACAGAACATTTTTTGCTACAATTAGATTTATCAACGGGGATAAAAGTAGGCCCAATTTGGGGTTTGATCATACAAGTGCGCCATTGCATATATCAACCACACCCCATCAATCAATTCAAAGTTTAATTGCATTTCCAAGTCCGCAGATACTTAGAAGAACATTAGAATACTTTTGATGGATGTAAATCAGACATAAAGCACAATATTCTAAGAAGGATTAGGGATAATAGAAACCCGTAGAGACAAAGATGAGAACCTGCAACTCGAGAGATCTGATAAATTAAAAATCAACTCTTAAACCCTATAAAATAAAACCCATTAGCAGTAAGAAGAAATTGATGATATGCTTCGTCGTAAAGAAAAAAAAAAGTGAACAAAGATTTTAGTGCACAAAGGCCCTGTTCCGGATTCTAGATCAGTAGAATTACGTTCGTATATATTTTTTCATTATAATGTTATATATTTTAAAATTTGTTAGTACAATTATCTTATTTTATCGCCAATTGAAAATTTGTAACAAATTTTATAAAAAAAAACTACTAATTTAAATATGTAATATTTAATCAAATATGTAATTTTGATGTCCGAAAAAATTCAAGTATAACTCTTTTTGCGAAAAGAACGTGGTATTATTATTAACTCATCTTCGACAGATCTTACAATCAGCATGCGTCATGTAATAGTAGTAAATTCTGTTATTTCACATAATATTCATTTTATCTTGTATAAATGAAGTGAATGGGAAATCAAGAAGATTTTTTTTCCGAGACATAATATTCTTAAAACAATTTCTTAAAGATGTTTTTATGATCCTGCTCTACTTTTTCACCAAGTCATTGTTGAAATTTCGTGAAAGACTCGTGCCAATATCTGTTAACCAAGTCACTTCTGTCTATATCTTTTTCTCTCCAAAAACCAGGTTGGTGTTACAAATTCTGGTGACAATATGTGGCAATTTTTAATCATGCACCAAACTTTAGTTATTACAAAAAATTAAAAAAAAAAATTTTAAAAAAAGGTGGGTATCAGTAATGTTATGTTGCTTTCGATAATGTAAAATGGTTGAAGTAGGTCTCTTGTACACACCTGCACACATTTGAGTACTTGGGCCAGCAGTTAGATGTTATAGCACAAGTTTTCATTAGAGTTTTTTGGGGTTAGAATTATTGAAGAACAGAAATGATACAACCAATGAAAGGAGTTGCTAATTTTCATTTCTTGGTTACTTTGCTTTCGTTCTGGATAATCATCTCCATTGGACTGGACACCATAACCACAACTCAGTTTCTCACAGATAAAGACATCATTGTCTCATCAGAGGGAACATTTGAGCTGGGATTTTTCACTTCTGACAATTCCAAGAACTGGTTCTTGGGTATCTGGTACAAGAACATTTCTGTTCAAACAGTAGCTTGGAGTGCCAATAGAGATACTCCATTCAATGCCACATCTGGGGTTATTCTGATGATCAATGAACAAGGAGTTCTATGGCTTCTGAACAAGAACACAAATGCCACCATCTGGTCATCGCCTAACTATTCCTCAAGATTTGCGGAGATCAATCCAGTTGCAAGACTTCTGGACTCTGGAAATCTTGTCGTAAAACGCGAAAACAATTCTGATGATGATCCCCAGAATTACCTGTGTCAGAGTTTTGATCATCCAACTGATACTATATTGCCAGAAATGAAGTTTGGAGTAAACTTTATAACAGGCGCTAATCAGATTCTATCAAATGGGAATTATACAGATGGATTTGATGCACATGGGTTCCCACAGGTATTCCTGAAAAAAGATTCTGTTGTACTATACAGGACTGGACCATGGAAATACATTTACTTATAATGAGTTCGTCTTCAACGAGGAGGAAGTGTATTTTTCCTTTCAGCTTATTAACAGGAGCGTTTACTCGAGTATAACATTGAATCAGTCTGGTATAGTAAAGCAGTACATGGAATTATCAGAAGCAAGAACGGGATTTTAGGCATACACAACCAGAGGCCTGTGATTTTTATGGGTTGTGTCAATGTGTCATGGATATGGTATTTGTAACATGAGCAACTCTCCTGTATGTGGATGTTTGGATAAATTTGTGCCCAGGTATGAAAAAAAAATGGGACAGACCAGATCACTGGTTTAGTGGTTGCATCCGAAGAACGCCTTTGGACTGCAAAAGTGCAGATGGTTTTGTGAAGTATTAGAGGATCAAGTTACCCGACACGAGGAATTCATGGTTTAGGATGAATCTGTAGGACGGCAAAAAGGCATGCTTGACAAACTGCACTTGTATGGCTTATGCAAATTTAGACATTCGAGGAACTGGAAGTGGCTGCTTGCTTTGGTTTGAGGACCTTGTTGACATTAGAGTGTTTAATGAGAGTGGGCAGGATCTTTATATAAGGTTGGCTTCTTCTGAACTAGTAGGTATGACCAAAACTCACGCGCACAGATGCACACACACGAGCACGCACGCGCACAAACTCACACACCCCAAGGGTCAGAAGTAAAATACATTGGATTCCACTGCACTATGCAACAGAACATTATAGGTTGTCAAACAATAGCTTAGGCTACCAATAACTTTACAGCAAACAATATGCTCGGAAAGGGTGGATTTGGACATGTTTACAAGGTAACTACAAAAACAGAACTTTTGAAATGCATTGCATTGAAAATTTCAGAACTTCTATGTGTATATATATGTCGAATGTACAGATATGGATATTATATCTTTAAGCATGGTGTCTTAGGGGCATTCTTGAAGACGGACAAGAAATAGCTGTAAAGCGACTTTCTCAATATTCTGCTCAAGGACTTGATGAGTTCATGAATGAAGTTATCTGCATCACAAAACTCCAACATAGGAATCTTGTGAAACTTCTAGGATGTTGCATTCAGGGACAGGAAAAGATGTTGATCTAAGAATACGTGCCAAACAATAGCTTGGACTTCTTTCGTTTTGGTTTGATCATAAAAACCATAACATGTTAACTTTACTTTTGCTTTCTTTAATTTGTTTCTAGACTCTAGCTCACCTTCAACTGTTTTGAGCAGATCAAACACGAAGAAAATTATTCGAATGGCCAAAACGCTTCAATATTATCAGTGGGACTTCTCGAGGCCTTCTCGACTTAGAATCATCCATAGAGATCTCGAACCTGCCAATATTTTGCTAGATGTTGACATGAACCCAAAAATATCAGATTTTGGAAAGTCCAGAAGTTTTGGAGGGAACGAAACTGCAGCAAACACAAAAAGAGTTGTCGGAACATAGCAAGAATCTGTCGGTATAAACAGAAGTTGTAATATACAACTCAATTACAACAGCTTTTAGTGAGCACATTTCTACCACTGACTTTGTCTTTTCTTTTGTCTTTTGCAATGGGTATATGTCTCCAGTGGATGCAGCAGACGGGAATTTTTCAGTAAAATCGGATATATTTAGTTATATAGAGGATTCAGTTATGCAGAACACCACCATAACCTACTTGGCCATGTAAGTTTGTGCATAGTTACATTCTCCTTAATATTGAGAGTTCGATTTTGTATTTAACAAGTGGTTAATTTTTCAGTTATTTTTATTGAATGATCTAAAATCTTAACGCTTGCGTTCAGGAGTGGAAATACATTGAAATAGGGGGTGGCGGCCGACTCTCCCGATTTCAAAATTTGTATTAATACCCTTAGAATTTTATAAAATTTTCATATGTATCTTAAAGTTATCTTTTACATTTCGCCCCCTCCGATCATTTTTTCAATCTCTCGCCCACCCTCGATATATTATCCTGGTTCCGCCGCTGTTGCATTTGAACTAGGAACAAATAGCAGATAGTCCACTATTTGAAGTAGTTTTGTTCATTTCTAATATTGGTACTTATTAGTGTTGGCCATAATCTTTTTTAGGAATGGTGGCTCCATAAGGAGGGCAGATCCATGGAACTGATGGATGCAAATCTATTCGATTCCTGCGATCAATTTGAGGTCGTTCGAACAATATAGATGGGTTTGTTGTGTGTGCAACATTCAGAAGATAGGCCAAGCATGTCACCTGTGGTTCATATATTGGATGGTGATGGAGCATTGCCACAGCCTAATGAGCCTGGTTTCTACACTAGCAATAACGTTTCTTGTGAAGCTGATAATAACTCATGGCCAGTTTCAATCAATGAAGTTAGTTTGATACAATTAGAGGCTCGATAGAATCATCATTTTGTTGGTACAATACATATGATCTAGTTATTTATCTATGGTATAATTTGACTTTTGGCATCTGTACAAGTATTTTGTTAACAAATCAGTATCTGGATTGGTGTCCAAATTAACATTGTGTTACTTAGGGCTTTGTCCAATGTTTTCAAGTAAAATAGCTTAATGTTGGTATATGTACGTCTACATGTATTGAAAGTAATAACTTGGTACTTGAAAATGAAAAAAATTATTAACATGGTACCTTAAGTAAAATAATTTTATATATAAAATTTGACGAAATCCTAGAATTCAACGGAATGATATGTTGTTTTAGTTTGGGTACTGATTCGTTTTTATTTTGAGTGTCAATTTGTTATTTTTCATTTTGAGTGCCAATTTATTATTGAAGTATTATACAAAAACCAATAGTCGATTTAATTCATTTATCTATTTGTTTGCGGTTGGAGGTGGTCGATGCCCTTTTGATGTATTTATTTATTTTGTTTTTTTTATTTATGAATTCGAGCATTCACCCCAACTAATCTAGTTTGAAGGTGTTCTGAATGTTGAAGTTGATACACGTGTTTGAGAAGTATATTGTTGCTGGCCCATGAATTGTTGAAGCCCAAAAATACCCACACAACTTCTGCCAATGGAACAAAATGAGAAGCTTTGCAATTTGTTCAATTGTTCTGAAGAAAAATTCAACCAATTAATCTTTCATATATGTCAACGATTGATTTTGAATAATATTTATAGGTACTAACCGCTAATATTGACGTGTGTGAAAGGGCCTTTCTATATCTCCGGTCTCCAAAATCTGTCAAGAATTTCCCTTAAACCTTCTGCCACTTTTTCTAACCAAGTTGATTAAAAAATGGACGAACTGGAGCAGTTACTTCCGTGGAAGAAGTCATTATATAATTTTCCCACTTCCTTGGTTGTAATCATTAAATATTTCTAGAAAACAAAATAGAATATTAAACAGAGTTTAAAAATGATATTCGCAAAAAAGAATTGTTACAATTTTTTAGAATTGTTATTTTTACATTTGGACTTTTTTTTCGTTATAAAAAATTTAGATGGGGAGGTTTTCCCGTTCATAGTTAGGGTATATTGTCAGCCTTTTTAAGGTTTACGGTGGTACTTACAAAGTAAAAGTTCAAACTCTTAACTTACTGAAAGTGTTTGATGAGTTTTACCAACTGAATTAATTTTCATTAACTTACATTTATTTTATTAGTTCCAGATATAAGTACATTTTTTAATATACGTGTTACAAGTGTTTCATGCTTAGAAAGTAGAACTCATGTATGAAAATAATAAAAGAAGAGTATATATAACAATTTCTTAATTTTATGTTTATGAGAAGAGTATATATATTTTGTGTTTTAAATTAATACTTTTGGTGTATATATTAGTTACGAACAAGGTTACCAGTTGACCAACTTTTATTAATTCATAATTATTTTGTTAATTTTTTTACTTCTGGATATATGTACAAATTTTAATGAAAATAATAAAAGAATGGAGTAATGATAACAATTTCTTAATTTTATGTTTATGAGAAGAGAATATATATGTTGTGTTTTGAATTAGTACTTTTGACGCATATATTGATTACAACGGAAGTCATTGCGTACAACTCACACACACATTCAAAATTGTATTCAGTAAAATTTAAACTCCAAACTTATTCAATTTTCAAAATAGATAATAATATAACCATATTAGACATATATCATGTCTGGTGTATATCATTTATGTTTACTACAAATAATAGGATGAAATAATTTTATATTAATTATGGGAAACTCAAATAAGAATTATATTTGACCCATTAAGTAAATTACTCTATAGTTAAAAATGATTTTGAAGAATAAAATTGAAAATCATGTTATTCTTATGATTCAAATATTTATATTATCAAACAAATAAAAAAAAAATAGTATCCAGATCCAATTTCAGATTTTAATTATCCACTTTACTTATTGATTCAATAATTTATATTCCTTGTCAAACGGAGCCTAAGTCAACCTATATGTTTGCACAATAGAAAAGGTCTACAACAAACAAAGAAAATTATTGATTCAATGAAAATAAAATTTTATTTTTTGATTAAATAATTATGAACAACTTGATAATTTCAAATCGTATTGATTAAAAGTATGACTATGCAATCAAACAAACACGGTAGAAACTCATAAATCAATTAGAGTCTGACAAATAGACAATTTTACGATACTCTCTCTTACTTTTATGAGTTTTTCTTGTGATTTAGTTTATGTGCATGAATTTATTAATTGTCTACCGTCAGAATTTGATTGATTTGTCAATTACTCTTATGAATTTATTTGTTTTTATAAATATACTCTTGCTTAATTTGGATATACTATCTATTTTATAAAATGTATGATGTTTGACTTTTTATACGTATTTTTAGATAAAACTTAATATATGTTAAATATTTTAATTTTTACAAATAAAAATTGAAAATTAAAATTATTTTAAATAAAAATTAATATGATATAAAAATTATAATTATATAAAATATTTAACTTGTACTAAATTTTATTTAAAATTATGTTAAAAAAATGTATTTTGAAAAGGATGTAATATTTTTGAAGCTCATAACTTCCGCACATCCTCTCTTCAATTAATGAGTCAAATGGCCTCGAGTATGCGTTTGATGAGACAATGCTATACGTTTTCAACCATTTGATGTTAAAAAAACATAGATATTCAATCGGTACAAGAAATTTTCCAAATAAGAACACTCACGTGCAAGCCTTATTCATACATGATACATGTACCTTATTCATACTCAACCTATATATTTCATTTCAAATTGGAGATACTACTTGTTTTCAATGGGAAGACCCCACTCTTTTTTTCTTTCTCCTTAATAATACAACAAATAATTAATACTAATTCTAATTTACTCTTTTCATTGCACGTGGTTGATTTTTCTCGGTCAATGATTAAATAAGAGTACTTTATTTGAATTAACACATAATCGCACATGACTACACTTCAAATTTATCCTTCTGTAAAAAAAATCCAAATTTGCATACAACTGATTTTGATACTCCGTACGTACAACGGTTAGTCTTGCAAACTTTTATAAAATAACTTATTTACAAATTAAACTCACAATATTGTTGATATGTGTCAGAATTCATATAACGTCTAATAGCAATATACTCAAATGTAACACTTCGGAATACTAGTATTAATACAACTTCAACTCACAATATAAGTTAGAAATTTTTTAATATATATATTACATAAACAAACTCAAATATAATTCCTCTTACGTAAAGAAAAAAGAATATTAGAATTAACCAAAAGCCCAAAGGGGATGTAGTTGTTTCACATAAAAGGGATTCATGTATTCCAAATATATTTCTAATATCATGTTATTTAAGAGTTACTAGTAATAATTATGATAATAATCACTAAGTAATGAAAATATTGGTGCTAGTTGAAATAGTAAAAAGATAATTATCTAAAAATTTATACAGACACTCACACACTCATCAATTACTTTATAATACTTTCTATTAACTTATAAAGTTAAAACTCAAACATTCTCGTCTGTTAAAAGAGATAGTCAAACGAGTTTATTTTATAACGAGTGGATAGACTTGTTACCGTGTTTATTTTGTAAAGTAGTTCGTTGGAATTACTATCATTTATAAAGGATTATCTTTTCTTTAATGAAGATCGGTGCATATTCACTTACTCCTCTTTTAGAAATGGAGTATTATCTTTAATTTTTCTTTTATGCAAAAGGCGACTGAAAGAAATTTGGAGTATTACTGAATCATGTAATAGATGAGTGGGAATGTTTTTTTTTTTTTTTTTGAGGTATTATATCTATCTTTATCTCATCTATTCCAACAAAAGGAGTATTTCAATTTTATTCTTTTGTCATTTGGAGATCCAAAATTTCAATTTACATTTAATCAATATTAGTTCATACAGCCGTCAGTCCTGCAAATTATATAAACATTCTAAGAAAGTTATTTCTTATATAGATTTTATGTTCTAACAAATTCAACAAACAGTACTCCTTTATTACTATGTCGGAATTCTATAATTTCGTTGGTACATAAATTTATAAAAAATATGAAAGTATAAAACTTTGTATTTGAGAGTAATCTTTATGAATTTTGTGATACTTTATTTCAAAATTGCTAAAAGTAAAATATTTCACTCTAATTGAATTGTACAATTTTACAATCCTATCTTATATCTTGAATTTTAAAACAAAATTAATATTAGTTTGATTTAAAAAATTATGGTACAAACAAATTTACGGGAAGCACTAACGACAAAGCTGTTGCCACACACGTCAGGGGAATTTTCTACATGCAAAAATCAAAATTAACACGTTCTCTCGTACTACAGCAGTATAGAACCATACGAGTGCTATTAAAAGTCTTTTGTGGGGAGGTCACCCTCCATGCCCCATTTGTGTGACTGGCATCTAAATTATTTTTCTTATGGACTTTTAACAGAATAATATACTACTATTTGCTTGCGGACCCCCTCACCCCCCACCACAACACAGGCACACACTCCCCCTCGTTTGACGCAATTTATTTAATACGTGCTTAATTAAAATAAGTAATTATTTTTAAATTTAATTTATTTGCATAAGCAGACAAGTGTGTTTAGCATATGTTATCTTAAACTAACTTATTTATATAATAAGTAATTGTATTTGGTAAATAAATGCTTAATATATATATATATATATGTATATATAAACTTTGAATAAGCTATGAGATAAAAAAAAGTGCTTCAAAAGAAGCACTTTTACCTTGGTTTATGCGACCACAAGACTTGTATGCTACTTATTATAAAATAAGTGGTTCCAAACATTTGAGATGTTAGCAGAAAATACCAGAAGGAAAGTACCATCAATCAGTTAGAAGAAGAAGAAGAAAAAAGAGTACTAAACAGCTCATATTCTTCAGAAATCCTTAGTTGCTGGAGGTTATCCATGAAACGAGTTATTAATGCAAAGCTTCTTTTATTGGTTTCTTTATTTTCAGACTTGATCCTCATCTCCAGTGGAGCACTAGAAACCATAACCACATCTACATTTCTCACCGATAAAACCACCTTAGTTTCATCTGGTGGAACATTCGAGCTGGGATTTTTCAGCTCGAACAATTCCACCAACTGGTTCTTGGGAATTTGGTACAAGAAAATTCCCACAAAAACTGTTGTTTGGACAGCAAATAGAGATACTCCACTCAACTACACTTCTGGGGTTGTTTTAAAGATCACTGAGCAAGGATTTCTATCACTTGTCAACAATTATACAAACACCGCCATTTGGTCATCTGCTGATTCCTCCCCAAGATCAACAAATAATATGTCTGCAGAACTTCTGGAGACAGGAAATCTCGTGGTAAGAGACAAAACTGATGCTGATCCCAAGAATTACTTGTGGCAGAGTTTTGATCATCCAACTGATACTTTTTTGCCAGAAATGAAACTTGGAAGCAACTTGCTGACAGGGGTTAACAGGTTTCTTTCAAATGGGAATTATACACTCGGAATTGATATACACGGATTTCCGCAACTATTCTTGGAAAAAGATTCAGTTGAGCAATTCAGGTCTGGACCATGGAATGGTCTAAGGTTTAGCAGTTCCCCAGGTTTGCAACCGAATGAAATTTATTCGTATGATTTCGTTAACAATCTGAACGAGGTGTATTATATTTATAGGCTTCTTGACAGTTCTGTTTACTCGAGAATGGTGTTGAATCAGTCTGGTGTGTTTCAGCGGTTTATTTGGAATGTTGACATGAGGAAATGGGATCTTTACCTCGAAGTACCAGGAGATGAATGTGATTCTTATGGATTATGTCGCGGGTATGGTAGTTGTAGCATTAGGAACTCTCCAGTGTGTGGATGTTTGGACAGGTTTGTGCCCAAGTACGATAAAAAAATTTCAGATAGTGTGGATCAGTTTAGTGGATGTGTTCGCAGAACGCCTTTGGATTGCAGAAATGGAGACAGCTTTGTGAAGTATTCGGGGATCAAACTACCAGACACGAGGCAATCTTGGTATAATTACAGTATGAATCTGGAGGAGTGTAAGAATGCATGCGAGAAAAACTGCACATGTATGGCTTATGCAAGTATAAATATAGCAAGAAGTGAAAGTACTGGTTGCTTGCATTGGTTTGAAGACTTGATTGACATGAGAGTATTGACTGCAAGTGGTCCAGATATTTACATAAGGATGGCTTCATCTGAAACTGGTATGAAACTATTGCCAAACATATAGAGGTTAATCATTTACCTGCTTAAAGAATAATTTTCTTTCATTTGACTGAAATTAAGATACGGTAAATAGTTACTTAACTAACTAGTTCTATGTTGTCCATAAAATGCATATCATTACGACCTTTGATTGAGAATTCTGGTGTTGATGCGATGTAAATGACAGATATAAAGGTGTTTAAATGAAATGGAGCTGGGATTTTCAATACTCTTTAAACATATGCACTCTTAGTCATTACAGTTAAGAAGGTTTCGGTATTAGCATAGAATGTGAGATAGTTTTGTTTGTTTCAAGACTCTACAGAATTCAACGTTCCCTCCAGTAAGAAGAGAAGAAACAATATGAAGAGAATTGGCTTGATAATAGTATTATCCGGAGTAGTGCTTTTAGTTGGCCTGATTCTGATCTTGGTGTATGTCAGAAAGAAGGAAAAGGCAAGGCAGAGTAAGCAACAGCAACAGCAACAGCAACTACAGAAAGAAAGTAAATCCAATCAGTAAATTAATTACATTTTGTGTTTGTATGTCTGTGATTGCTAAATGCAAATTAAAATTTTAAATCCTTGTGTTGCAAAAGCAGAAGATCTAGAGTTGCCATTGTTCAATCTAGCCACAATAGCTGAGGCAACTGACAACTTCTCCGAAAAGAATATGCTAGGAGAGGGCGGATTTGGACCTGTTTACAGGGTAAGTACAAATATAGAACTTCATTATGACCTTGGCACTTAACAACTTTTTAAATCTGGAACAAGTATGCCTATAGCATGATAAATGTTTATATCCAGATCAAGTAATACTTGTGTGTGAAAAATATAAATAAAAAATGGTGCGCGCTTCAGGGGAAGTTAAACGAGGGACAACAAATAGCTGTAAAGAGACTTTCTCAGAATTCTGCTCAAGGACTTGATGAGTTTATGAATGAAGTTATTTGCATCACGAAACTTCAGCATCGGAATCTTGTGAAGCTTCTTGGGTGTTACATTCAAGAACAGGAAAAGATGCTAATCTACGAATACATGTCTAACAATAGCGTGGACTTCTATCTTTTCGGTTTGATTCTCAAAACCATAATGCACTAGCTTTTATCATGTTATCTTCAAGGACAATATTTTCAGTTTGTATTTCTTTAAAGCTCTAATTGACTAATTTAAACAAATTTTGAGCAGATCAAACTAGAAGTGAACTATTGGTGTGGCAGAAACGCTTCAATATTATCAATGGGACTGCTCGAGGCCTTCTTTATCTCCATCAAGATTCTCGACTAAGAATCATCCATAGGGATCTCAAACCTGATAATATTTTGCTAGATATTGACATGAACCCGAAAATATCAGACTTTGGCATGGCCAAAAGCTTTGGGGGAAATGAAATTGCAGCAAACACAAACAGAGTTGTTGGAACATAGTAAGAATTTGTACAAGACATTACTACGTAATGGTACATATTATAAATCATACAGCTTGTAAATGAGCAGTGTTTCTTCTTTTGTCATTGTTTTCAGTGGATATATGTCTCCAGAGTATGCAGCAGATGGGATTTTTTCAGTAAAATCAGATGTATTTAGTTTTGGTGTGGTTGTATTGGAGATTGTGAGTGGAAAGAGAAATAGAGTATTCAAACATGCAGATCACCATCATAACCTTCTTGGGCATGTAAGTCTCTGTGGATACATTCTCCTATATCTCACTGTTAAAGCTAGTACCTGTTAATATCACTCTTGCAAAAGTCTTCGTCTCGGTCAATTAACCCCTCTGTCTAGGCGCTACCCCCTTCAAGATCTAGCGTTGCCTTACTGCCTGAATCAAGCTAGCGTTTTTTACGACATTGATTAATATTGGTTATATTTTATTGTAGGCATGGTTGCTCCATATGGAGGGCAGGTCCTTGGAACTGCTCGATGAAATTCTATCCGATTCATGTGATCAATCAGAGGTCATACGATCAATTCATGTGGGTTTGTTATGTGTGCAACAACATGCAGAAGATAGGCCAAGCATGTCATCGGTGGTTCATATGTTGGACAGTGATGGAGAATTGCCCCAGCCCTCAGAGCCTGGTTTCTACACAAAGAAAAACTATTCTTATGAGACTAATAACTCATCGACAATTTCAGTCAATGAAATCAGCATGACACAGTTAGAAGCTCGATAGTAGATTAATTTTACAAATGTACTTTTGAATTTATCTATTTGCTATTTCTCAATCCTTTTCTGCTTTCTTTTTATATTTATTCATCGACGACTGACCCCAACAATTGGGTTGAAGGTGTTCATATTCATGTTGACATTGATACATTTGTTTGAGAAGTGTATTATAGCTGGCCCATGGACTGATGAAGGACAATGAGAAACTTGCAGTTTTGTATCTGTTAAGCTGACATTGGCTCTAGTGTTTCAAAGACTAGTAGTGCTCCGCTTGGTTACTCTTCCGAATGGGAATGAAAATGCAATGAAATTAAAGAAAAAAAAATAATGGTGAAATAGAAGGATAACAAGAAACTGAGGGGAGTTAATAAAAATCATGGCGGGGTGTTGGAATGAGCAATACCTCTTAGAAGGTAAAAAATGATCATTTCAACACTCATTACATTTTTTATTTCAAGATCACTTTATTTTTTTGTCATTTTTCTCTTCTATCGCTACTTTTTCTTGAATTAAATTTATTCTATTCTTATTATCATTCCAACGAGTAACCAAGCACAACATTGACAAGAGAGATACAGAAGTATGAAGAGGAAAGAATTTAGAAGGGGAAATCTAGCAAATAAAAAAAGGGGTGTTAGTCATGTGAGGCAGATGGACAATTCTGATGATAATCCCAGAATTACCTGAGGCAGATTTTGGTCATCCAACTGTTACTTTATTGCCAAGGCATGAAGCTTGGCATGAACTTTATAACAGGCGTTAATCGGTTTCTATCAAATGGGAATCATACAAATGAATTTGATAAACATCGAATGGTCTAACCGTTAGCGGTTCATTGCATACAAAAATAAACAACATTTGTACATATAATTGCATATACAACAAGGAGGAAGTATTGTAAAAAAAAATAGTTACATCTGAGAATTAGATTTGTTTCGAAAAGAGAAACATTTGTATAATTTTTTTAATATAATATTATATTTTTAAAATTTTGTCATTACTGTCATCTTATTTTATTATTAATTGACATTCATAATAAATTTTGTGAGAAAAATTTATTATTTATATACGTAATTCTCAGTCACACATGCAATATTAATATTTATTAAAAGTCAAAAAAATTAATTCATTTTTTTTAAAGGGAAGGAGTAGTTGCTTTAAGTTTATTAACGAGGTCACGGCCATGACATGTAGGTCATAACTTTGCAGTAAACAATATACATGGAAAGGGTGGATTTGGACATGTTTACAAGGTAACAAAACTAGAACATTTTGAATGCTTTTGCAAAGAAAATATCGAAACTGGTATCAAGTGTATGGATGCTAATTGCTAAATGTATCGTAAACATTATACTCTCTCCATCCCATAAAAAAATTACATTTAAATTTTTGACAAATAATAATATTTTATATTTGATTAAAAATTACATATACAAAAAATAAATTTTTTTTATGAAATTTGTTACGAATATTTAATTAAGAATAAAATAAGAAAATTGTGATAACAAATATTATTAATATAGAGTATTATAATGAAGATTTTTTTTTAAACAAATCATATTCTCAAATATTACTTTTTTTTTTATAAACAGAGAGAGTACATGGTATCTTCTGCAAGTTGAACAAAAAATAGCTGTAAAGCGACTTTCTTTCTATTCTGCTCAAGGACTTGTGAGTCCATGAATGAAGTTTGTCTTTTTATTGTACGTTTTTAAGCTCAAACTTAAACAAAAAATAACATTTTGGGCAGATTTAACTCAAGTTTTTGTGGAAATGAAACTGAAGCAAACACAAAAAGAGTTATCGGAACATAGAACATGACATTCTATATAATATAATTTTAACAGTTAAACATATATCTCTATCTATAATATTGATTGATTGTCGTTTGTTTCACTTAAATTTTAAATTTACATTATAATTTATATTATAAGAATTTAAATTTTTTAAAATTTCAATCAAATCAAACGAGGCCATTGTTGAGTACATATACGTCTCCGGAGTAAACAGCATATGGGATTTTTTTAAGTAAAACAGATGTATTTAGTTAAGGGATCTTTTTAAACGTGAAGTAATATGACTTCATTAGATATTGAACAACATAAGCAAACATATTGATCTGGGATTTGATCTTCTATGTTTTTTATTTATTTTTTTTGTCCTTTTCCAAACTTTTCTTTCTTTCTTTTTTTTTGCCCCCTCTTCTATTCAAAATTTCAAACTCAATGTCGTAAAATGTTAAATGAATTTGAAAAAGATTTTGAAAAGTTTATTGCAGTACACATAAAAGCAAAGCTTAGGAGGTGGAATGGAATTACGGAGTACTATTTTTGGGAAGGACCACATAAATTAAAAATAAACTTGAATATCCCGTAATTTGCGTAACAACCCAACAACCATCATCCTAATTCATAACTCTGTAATCGACAGCGCGCATCCACCAAATCTGCAGCATCATACACTCACGTACTAACTCATAACACCCCAATGGAGCCGAATAATAGAGGCGAGATTGCGAATAAGACTGCATGTGCAGTCACGCGGACCCCTACTTTCTTTTCTACTTTCATTCCATGTGTCGTCGAGGCCCTTAACACATACTTTATTGGGCTTCTTTCCAGTCCATATGATTTGGTGAAAAATATCAATTAAGTTTCAACTCTTACTATTAAATTTATGTTATCATATTATCACGTGCAATGTTACTATCTATTTAACAAAATTACAACGCGTATAATAATATAAGGTATCAGATAGTAATATAATAACATAAACTACACGAAAAAAGTTCAAACATACTCAAACTGCATGATAGTACTTTTCAAATGACCATACCTGTCGGTAATTTTTTGTACTTTATTTTACATACTAAATTATATTTTTTTTCATATCTTTTAAATTTCGGTTTTTTTTTAAATACACTAAGATCTATGTTATTGGGATTATGTATTTATGTGAAAAATTTAAACAATGAATCTTTTCATTTAGAGAATTATTGTTCAAATTAAATATGAAAATAAAGACTCATTTTAGAGATTTTGGTGTAGAAATCATGTTGTATTCTTGAATTTTTTTGGATTCGGCTCTTCTAGAGTTCTTTGAAAACTTCACGCCATAGATTCTTTTTAATTTCAATCATTCATTTATATACAATGGTTGAAATCTAATAATGACTTTGAAATTTTTTTTAAAAACTTAATGTTAAACAGTAAATAGCAAAATTTAACCTAAAATCTTTATAAAATATTTGCAATTTACTATCTAATATAAATATTTACTATTCAAAACATTAATAAATATAAATTTGTCCATATATAAATATACATATTTAATAAAAAAAATAAGATTTTTTATTGTTTAATATCATTTTTAAAACAATACAATATAACACTTAAAACAATATTAGTATTTGTATAAATATATACTTCATCCGTTTCACAATAACTAACATTTGACTTTTTTACACGTAACTTTAGATGAATTTTTTTATATGTTAAATATTTTATTATATTCTAAAAAAATTAGTAAGAAAAAAATATATTATATAAAGATTAATATGAATAAAAAATTTAACTAAAATAAAAAAATTTAATATAAAATAGGTCACCTAAAGTTTCGTGCACAATTATTGTGAAACTGTAACAATAATAAAAGGAAATATCAAATATCCAAAAATATTTCTTTTTATTTTTAAATAATATATAAAGATTTCAAATTGTAACATATTGTCTCTACCAACAATCTACGTATATGCATGTAAACCATCACTCACATAATGTACTCCATTTGCTTATTGATATTTATATTTAAATATTTATATTGTATATAGGTATGCATAAATTTAATTTTAATATTATAATTATCTAATTTATGTTTCAATAAGTAAAATTTAAATATAATTAACATTATTTATAATTATACCATTTTTATTAATTAATAATAGTTGTATAATTTTAATTAATTGTGATACATATATTGTGTGATTTACCAAGTAAAAAAAAACACATTATGTTATTTTATATTTATATATAGACAAATTTATATTTATTTATGTTTTGAATAGTAAATATAGTAAATAAAAATAACGGTTTATATAATGGTTTTAGGTTGCGTTTTTTTTATTTACTAACTGTTTATTGTTAAGTTTTATAAAAAAATTTAAAATTAATTATTAAATCTCAAATTGAGATTAAAATAAATTTACGAGGTGAAGTTCTGTAAGAAATTTAGAGGAACCAAATCCATTTTTTTTTCATTCTCTATTATAGAAATTTTAGAGAATATAGCGGCTCTAGTGTAAGTGCTCTTAAAAATATATATATTTATTAAGAAATAATATTAATATTATCATTTGTATATTAATATTGATATAAAATTATTTATTTACTTTTTATTATAGTAAATAATGGAGTATATAGATTGAAATTTTGATGTATCAAATGTTAGGTACTATGAAAAAATAGACTTGTAAATGTTTTATAAATATTGCATATATAAATAAAATATCAAATATTATATATAAAAGTGAACGGAGGAAATATTAACTTATACAACCAAAAGGTTTGGGAAACGATATTTCGCATGCTGACTTTTAACTCGTATATTGTCAACTTAAATGTGTTGCTTTTTAATTCAATTTATTTCCTACCGGATTTTGCTGCTCTCCTCTCATTCACAAAATGAACAGTATTTGAATTTTTGACAATTTTTAATTTTATATATTTGACTAAAAATTACATATAATAATATTTTTTTTATTAAATTTATTATGAATATCCAATTAAAAATCATATAAGAAGATTTAAATGACAAACTTTGAAAAATATGACACTATAATAAAAAAAATTATACAAATGTTGCTCTCTTTTTTTAATAAATTTTATTATCAAACGTTACTCTTTTTTTTGGAATTGAGAGAGTATTAGATTTTTTAAAAAAATCTAATTTTAATATTTGTTTAATCTTGTAATTTAATTGCATGAGTACAGGCAGGGTAGGGGCACTACTTGAAGCGTAATAATAAACTCCAAAGTGCATGACGTTGACGCCGAAGGCCAAAACAGAAGTCTTGAAGTCCCAATACAGCTACTTGTTTGTCTGCACAGCCGGCACAAGCATTGTCTTGTCTTCTAATGTGAAAAATGAATGCATTAATCCAAGATTTTGGAAGCAAAATTATGAAGTTGCCATCTGGTGTACATATATTAGAAGACATTTCACATGTTATCTATTTATTTCAGTTTAAAATTATGATATTTTAAATTTTAACAATATAATTTATATTGTCAAAATCTAAAATCTCATGATTTTAAATTGAAACAAACGAATTCATATGTATATATTTATCTCATGAATTGATGATTACATCTATTTGCACAAGAATTGTCTTGTCTTATATCATCTTTTCCTATCATATCATAGATTTATACTACCTATGAATAAGCATTTCCTATCATATCATAAACAGAGTACTATGTAACATCAAATTTATAGTTATGAAATGTATTATAATTATTATGAAATTGTCATCTGGTGTAAAAATAGCCCAGACGATAATAAATTTTAGTTCATGTTTTCGATAATATAAGAACGTGATATTGGCATTTTACATGTTCACTAAAATTGTAAAAGAAACTTTATGTATATTTACCAAATGGTCCAAAATGCAATTGAGATAAGGTGCCCACCTCCACCAGACAAGCCGGCCACATGGCAATTAGGCATATGTGGAGTAATTGCCATCCTAATAAAAGCATGTGTAAATATGTGACTCCCCAAATAAATAAATAAAAAGGCCACATATTATAAATTATTATTATTATTAAAAGACAGAAGCATATGTGATACTTGGAAATGAGGATGAAATATTGTTTTAACTTTCTTTTTGGCACTCAAATAATGTTTTAACTTGAATGGCAACCTCTAGTCCTCTAGTGTGTGACCGGTGGTGTTTCAGATCTTTAGTTGGACAGAGACTTTGATTTTGTTGAAAATATTTTGTCGCCATTTATGTTTAAATATTGGATCTCTGAATAACTTTTTGACATGACAGGATAAATGGTTAGAAAATTTCGAATTTTATATAATTGTATTTATAATTTGGATAGTACAAAACGAGATCATTAACAAGTAATTGCAAAACCAAATATCACATTTTTACGTACACGGTCAAATTCACATATATTCTGATGAATATTTGTATATTATATCGTTTTATCTGAACAAATTTAAAATCTTAATTTAAAAAAAACTACTACAAAATTTATAATTGTTTCTTGAAAATGTGTGTGAATTTAGTCGTGTAAGTAGATTTATTCTTATTTTATACTGAATCAAAATTTTAAACAAGGAATCGCAAAACATATTCAAATTATATTGTTCACCTCAGAAAAAAACTAAAAATAAAGCAAATCCTACAATAATTATCTCTATATGCAGATAAACTTATCAAAATAAAACAAAATGATCACAAGATTACAAAATTTGATAAATGAATCTTTTTTTATTTAACCTTTTGTAGTCATTCCGAAAGCATTTCAACATGCCTAGTACTAGCATCTTTGGATTTTCAGTAAAGAAATGGCACACATCGACAAAGCAGGTTAGTGTATATATAAACCGGTTCAAGGATCTAACCGGCCACTTGCACCGAATCTCAAAAGATCAGGATTCCTTTATGGCTAATTATATATTCATAAATCACATCTGGATCACATTCGAGTAATAATAATAACAATAATTATTATAATTATAATCTTTTAGATAAATAAAAAACAGTGAGATTCTCGTTTTTATTTGAATTAATCAATTTTTTTAATTACATGTGGTTATTAAGTACTCCGTATAGTTTAATTCTAATAACTATACCATAATTTGAAATCATGTTGAGTACTATTTTTCATTTTGAAATAGTTCTGTTTCACTTGAAAAAATCAAAGATATTTACATTATATATAAAACTAGTGGAATATACTTATATACGGATACCAATAGTGAAGATAGTGATGTATGATGATATTATATTTGTGTCTACATATATATTGTAATTAAAAAAAAACAGTAAGTTGTTTCTTACATATTAGGATTACTCGAACTTTAATTCGTTGCATTCAAATTCAAAATTGTGCTTAAGTTAAGTTGGTAAATTTAATCAAATACACCTACCCAAAAAAAAATAAAAAATCATATAGAGGTATTATTTTATACTTAACAAACTAAAAGTTAAATTTGAGCAATCTATTAATCATAACGATTCGATCCTACGATTAATGGTATAAAATATAAGTATTACTAATTAAATTTCACAATGATATTTTTTTTGTACTTTTCAAAATATTACAATGTGGATCTGTTAGTTATTCAATTGATTTTAACTTCACATTAATTATGATATGAATCAAGTTCTAACCATATTTGAAGTTAAAATTTTCAGAACACAACATTAAAATATATAGATTTATATTTAAAATTAGATTAAGTAAACTAACATATAGCTCATTAGTCATATCTTACCAATTAGCTTTATATTTATGAATCCTGAAAAGTTTAACTATGCAAATAGAAAATATATTAAAAAAATAAAGGAAATACATAAATCTTATCAATTTTTTGTGGTGTGTAACTTGGTTTTTATAACAATGTAAAATGTATTTTCAAAATTTATGATATATTAATTCTTATATAGTTGTAAAAATAATATAAATAAGTTACAAAAGATTCATAAATCGCATTGTTTCTGTATATTTTTATAATTTGTACAATTAAATTTTTGGATATGACCTAAACAGACTATAGATAGATAAATTTATAAAAATAAATTTAATAATACTATAGATACTAACAAATTATATAAACAAATATATACAAATACATGTAACAAATTTTGAATCAATAATTTTTAAGATGTGAACCCTTAAAATTTTATCAATCCCTTATAAAATTTAATTACATCAATTTGTACATATTTATTTATATATAAATTAATATCTTTATTATCGGTCAAGTAAATTATAACCCATTTATCTTTTGCGGCCTACAAATATCTTTATATACTTATTTACCATATTGTGACTAAAATCTTACTTTAAATTTTAAATTATAAAATTTCGTCGATCTCTAAATTTGGAAGAATACTACGGTATGGAGTATTAAAATTTTGAAATGTGCTAATTCGTCGGCACGTCACGTGGTTTTCTTGTGTAACGTGACCTACAGCTACAGCTACAGCTCGAATAATGCAAATCTTTGGGAGTCGAGCGATCTCATTTCCATTCTCTCTCTATAAATAAATATATCAATCTTTCGTTATTCATTACTGCTCCATACTTCACTTCACTGCATAAAGTGAGTGAAGCCGTGAAGAAGCGCGCAAAGGTATTCTCCTTTCCTCCTCCGATCTGGCCTGTATTATCTAGTTTTTCTTTTCAGGTACTTTAATTTTGGTATATACTCATGTATTGATCTTCAATTTGAGTGCAAATTGTGTTTGTTTGAGTTGAAATCAAAAACAGATCTCAACGGTTTCAGCATTTTTAGTTAGATTTGCTGCTTTTGATTGTTTGAACTACACTGTTGTTATAGTAATTGATCTACTGCTAAGTTTAGATAAATTTTGCACTATATTTTGACTGTAGATCTGCCCGATTATGAATTCATGATTATTAAATATTTTGGTCTTGATTCTAGAATGAGTACATCAGTCATATATGCATATGTGTGTGTATACTAGTATATATCAGACGGTGTGCTATTTATGAAACTTTTGATCTCACATGAAGGAGCAATGTGATCGCATGAGGGTGCAGTTTGATTAGTTATGGAGATAATGTTGTTGATTATGAAAATATCACCGCGCTATCTTGATAGGGTGATTAACCATTTTTTCCATGGAAAATTGAATGTGGCATGTTGGGTTGAAATTGCGTCCGTGTATCACGTTTCTGTTCAGATCTGATTATCAAGACATTCTAAAGAAATGCAGGCACCTGATTTCTTCTTTAGGTGCTATATTGAATCTGATTTTCCTCTAGCGCCACTAATTATCCTTTGTGGTTTGATATAAATTTTTTCATTGTGATGGGATATAATATAGTAACTAAAGTTCGAAAGAATGATGTCTTGTGTTATCTAATTGGCTCTTCCTTCTTTCTGGAAATTTATGGTACTGCTACTTGCTCCAGATCTAATATTTATTTTTGTCTTGCAACTGATTTAATTTTTCTTCATTTCGGATGGTGAGCTAAGGTGTTTTCCTCATTCAAATGCTAGTTTCATCACAATTAATGCAATATCTGATACATACTCGCAATCCAAGCTTGTTTGAATTTACTTATATGCTTATATAGGTAGAATGTATAATTATTGGTTAATGCTTGCACAGATTTTGCTTTCTTACTGGCTCGATTCTCTCTCCTGTTCTGAATCATCAACTACAGCAACTCATAGCTCAACTGCAAAATAACATATTAGTTGTTAGCTCACAAATTTTGTTTCATGTTACAGGAAGATAGGCAGCTAGCTCCAATAATGTCAGATCTTGAGGCACCGCTACGACCCAAGAGGAAGAAGGTCTGGGTGGATTACTTTATCAGCTTCAGATGGATTATTGTTATCTTTGTTGTCCTTCCTATCTCTTTCACATTGTACTTCCTTACCTATCTTGGGGATGTCACATCAGAGTGGAAGTCTTTTGAGAAGCGTCAAAAGGAACACGAAGAAAATGTGCAGAAAGTTGTGAAACGCCTCAAGCAGCGGAACCCGTCAAAGGATGGTCTTGTCTGCACAGCCCGTAAACCTTATATTGCAGTTGG
>CM025780.1:31015195-31125685 GCA_014636745.2 Centella asiatica | reverse complement strand
CAAGGTTGGCGATGCTCTAGAGTGGGTCCACCGTGAAATGGAGGTAAAGCACCAACATCCTCGCCTTGCAGTTTATAACTATAGGCACAGTATATTTATTTTTTATTTGTAAAAGACAAAGAAATCTAACACTTGCACAATATTCATGCTATAGGTGTATGCCTTGATTCAATTTTTATCTTTGTATTTTTTCTATTTCTGCCTTCATTATTCATAATTGATATCTTAATCATGACTAGTAATTTTGGTTGGGGAAGTTGACTAGTGAAGAATGTGAAATATACCTTCTGAGGGACACCTTTTTATTTTTATTTTTATAGACTTTCTTTTGTAGTATGTAATACTAATCTTTTGAAAGCTCACTCTTGATGAATTTGCTATGCTTCTTTAACTCCTTAAGGGGCAATTTCTGTAGTAAAACTGGCAAAAGATTAGGATGTGGTGCTTGACATTGTTTTATTTTTACAGCTGTATCCCCTTTGGCTCTGCCCACATAGATTGTACAAGCTCCCATACAAGACAATGATTTATCCTGAGCCAGGATTTGAGTTACACCACAGACAGGGTGACACAAGTTATGCTCAGATGTACACAGATGTTGGAGTCTACTATGCTCCTGGACCTGTCTTAAGGGGTGAGGAGTTTGATGGTGCAGAGGCCGTGCGTCGATTGGAGAACTGGTTGATTGAAAACCACGGTTTCCAGCCTCAGTATGCCGTTTCTGAGCTCAATGAGAAGAACTTCTGGAGGATGTTTGATGCGGGGCTGTACGAGCAGTGCAGGAGCAAGTATGGAGCCGTGGGAACCTTCATGAATGTGTACTATAAGTGTAAGAAAGGTAAGAAGACGGAGGAGGAGGTACAGGAAGCTGAGCAAGCCCATCTTGAAACTTCCCATGCTGAAGTTGACATGCCAGTGGATTGATTTTTGAGTTTGAACCGAGTGTCGTTTGAGATTTCGTTATTTTGCGCCCATTTGTGATTCTGTCTGTTCTTTATGATTTTAACTATTTTCGAGAATACTATTCTTAATTTGTTATAAGTTGAAATTTTGGATTTGTTATGTAATATATATATATATATATATATATATAGACATTTTACATTATCTACTACTCCATCTCTCCACTACTCCACTTCCCCACCTCTCCACTTCTCCATCATTTCCTTCATTTTTTTTGCTTATAAATAGAGGTATTGTAAAATGTAAATGATACACACATTTTCAAGTAGAAATAATATTATTCTCTTTCTCTTTACTTCTGCTTTATATTATGTCATCTCTCTTTTACTTTTGCTATATATTATAACACGTTATCGGCACGAGTTTGCTCTAGTCAAATTGCGATTGGATTTTATTCGAGTAGAAGTACAAGGTTTCTACAATCAGATTTTGTTTCGAGAAGAAGGTACTTTTTAGATTGTATCTTATTAATCTTTACTTTTATTTTATACGTTATTTTATTTAACATTGTATGAAAGTAATACTTTCATTCCCAGAAGAGAATGATAAATTAAGTACATGATAAAACTAGAAGTTTTTATTATAGTTTAGATTTTTTTTTAAAAAGAAAGAACTTGAAGTTCTTAACAATAAACAAAAAGAACCTGAAGTTCTTATTTATAATTTTTTTTTATATACAAAAGAACTTAAAGTTCTTAACAATAAATAAAAAGAACCTGAAGTACTTATTTGTAATTTTTATACAAAAGAACTTGAAGTTCTTAACGTACAATAAACAAAAAGAACATGAAGTTCTTATTTGTAATTTTTATAAAAGAGAACCTGAAGTTCTTTGCCTAGCATTATATATATATGTCTCCAATACTTAATTCGCTTAATAACCAGAAGTTATTAAGATTCTTTCTTTAGTCATTTTTATTTATGTTTATTGAATATAAATGCATATTTTAAATTCGTAGCATTTTTTTTGTAGTTCTTATGGCCAACATTTCTAAACTTGAGTTCAATGCTCTTGATATATCGGGTAAGAATTATCTCCCATGGACTCTCGATGCCGAGGTCCACCTTACAGCAAATAATCTTGGAGAAACAATAAAAGATGGAAATAAGGCCTCCCTGCAGGAGAAAGCCAAAGCAATGATATTTCTCCGTCATCATCTCCACGAGGATTTAAAAACTGAATATTTAACGGTGAAAGACCCGTTAGAATTGTGGAAAAATTTAAAAGAAATGTATGACCATAAAAAACAAGTACTCCTCCCAAAAGCTCGTTATGAATGGCTTAATTTAAGGTTGCAAGACTTTAAATCTATAAGTGAATATAATTCTGCAATGTTTCGTATAACTTCTGAATTAAAGTTATGTGGAGAAAAGATTACTGATGAAGTCATGTTAGAGAAAACATTCTCTACATTTCATGCCACGAATTTGCTCCTGCAGCAGCAATATCGAGAGCGTGGTTTTAAAAAATATTCAGAACTGATATCATGTCTTCTTGTTGCAGAACAAAATAATGAGCTTTTGATGAAAAATCATCAATCACGACCCACTGGTTCTAGTCCATTCCCTGAAGTGAATGCGACATCATTTAAAGGAGGTCAAGGACGAGGACGTGGTCGCAACCCCAGAAGAGGCCGTGGACGAGGTCGCACTAATGTTTGGAGACGTGATGGTCATAATCCTAAATCAAATGAAAACAATGTTGAGAGATATGAAAAGGGAAATAATTCTTCATCTTATAAGAAACATGAAAATGTTTGCTTTAGATGTGGTATGGAAAATCATTGGTCACGCACATGTCGTACTCCAAAACACTTGGTTGAACTCTACCAAGCTTCCATCAAGAGAAAAGGAAAAGAAGTAGAAACAAATCTAGTTGAAGATGATTCAAATGATATGCTTATAGATACACACCTAGATGTTTCTGATTTCTTCGAAAATGTTGATGAAGAGATTAATATCATGAAGTAGTTTTTGTTATTTTTGTTTTAATAATAAGTTTAGTTTAATTTTCTTTTTCTCTTTACATATGTTGTAAGTTAGTTTTTCATGAAATAAAATTAGTTTTCCTTTTATTTGATTTTATATATATTTTTCTTGTTCCAAGGAAATAGAATATGATTGGAGGCTCAAGAAAAGCTATGACAAATAGTAAAGATGAATGTTTAGTAGACAGTGGAACAACAAACTCTATACTAAAAAGTAAGAGATATTTTTCTCAATTGTCTCATGCAGAGACACATGTTAATACAATATCTGGCATTAGTAATTTAATTGAAGGCTCTGGAAGAGCTTGTATTTTGTTACCTGAAGGAACAAAATTATTTATAAACGATGCATTATACTCAAGTAAATTCAGAAGAAATTTACTAAGCTTTAAGGATATTAGAAGGAATGGTTATCATCTTGAAACCATGACTGAAAATCATATTGAGTATCTTCACATAACATCTATTGAATATGGCCAGAAGATCATATTGGAAAAGATGAAAGTTTTATCCTCTGGATTATATTGCACGAACATAAGTCTAATAGAATCAAATATGGTCAGTAACCAGAAGTTACTTGACACAAAGACATTTATTCTGTGGCATGACAGGTTAGGTCATCCAGGTAGCACTATGATGAGAAAAATAATTGAAAGTGCAAATGGGCATCCCCTAAAGGACCTGAAGATCCTATTATCAAAAGATTTATCATGTGCAGCATGCTCTCTTGGAAAATTAATAATTAAGCCATCTTCAAATAAAATTGAAAATGAATCTCCTTCATTTTTAGAAAGAATTCAAGGAGATATTTGTGGGCCTATTGTTCCTCCGTGTGGACCATTTAAATATTTTATGGTTTTAATTGATGCATTAACTCGATGGTCACATGTTTGTCTACTGGCAACAAGAAATGTTGCATTTTCTAGGCTATTAGCACAAATTATCCAACTGAGAGCAAATTTTCCAGATTATCAAATTAAAAGCATTAGACTTGATAATGCAGGAGAGTTTACATCCCAATCTTTTAATGATTATTGTATGTCGATTGGGATTATGGTAGAACATCCGGTGCCTCATGTACATACACAAAATGGTTTAGCAGAATCATTAATTAAGAGATTACAACTGATTGCTAGACCATTACTTATGAAAAGTAATATACCATCTTCTGCATGGGGACATGCCATTTTACATGCTGCTGCACTTATTAGATTAAGACCAACTGCATATCATAAATTTTTTCCATTACAATTGGTCTCCGGAAGAGAACCAAACTTGTCTCATCTTAAAATTTTTGGTTGTGTTGTGTATGTTCCAATTTCTCCACCACAACGTACAAAAATGGGACCACAAAGAAGATTGGGAATTTATATTGGTTTTAACTCTCCATCAATTATTAAATATTTAGAACCAAAAACTGGAGATGTTTTTACAGCACGTTTTGCTGACTGTCAATTTAATGAGACAATATTCCCAATCTTAGGGGGAGAAAAAGAAAAGCTAGAACAAGAAGTAAATTGGAATGCATCATCATTATCTTATCTTGATCCCCGAAGTGGTCAATGTGAACTAGAAGTTCAAAAGATTATACATTTGCAAAGAATAGCAAATGAATTACCAGATGCATTTGTGGATACAAAAAGGGTTACTAAATCACATGTACCAGCTTTAAATGCACCTGCTCGAATTAATGTAATCCTATCAGAGGTTTCTATACAAAGAAAACGTGGAAGACCAATCGGTTCCAAAGATCGAAATCCACGAAAAAGGAAAGAGCAGAATAGAGCAGTTGGTGTAATCTCAGAAGAGGTTATCGATAAAACCCCAGAAGAGGTCGATGAAACCCCAGAAGAGGTTGATGAAGTTCCAGAAGAAACTCAGATACCTAATGATTATGAGATCTCAATAAATTATGTACAAAATAGTACAATATGGAACCGCAATGAAACAAGTATTGATCAAATTTTTGCATATGCTATAGCAACTGATGTGCTAAATGAGAATAATTATGTGCCAAAAACTCTTGAAGAGTGTAGGCATAGAAATGATTGGCCAAAATGGAAAGATGCCCTGAAGTCTGAATTAGATTCACTTGAAAAGCACAATGTTTTTGGACCTGTAGTCCTTACTCCCAAAGATGTTAACCCTGTAGGTTACAAGTGAGTATTTGCAATAAAAAGGAATGAGAAAAATGAGATTGTAAGATATAAAGCAAGGCTTGTAGCACAAGGTTTTACACAAATACCAAGAGTTGATTATGAAGGAACGTATTCACCTGTAGTGGATGCAATAACTCTCAGATTCCTAATTAGTCTCACAATCACTGAAAAACTTCAAATGCGTCTCATGGATGTAGTCACAGTCTATTTATATGGATCACTTGATAATGATATCTATATGAAAGTCCTTGAAGGACTAAAAATGCCTGAAGCATTTAAATCAAAACCTCGAGAAATGTTTTCTATAAAGTTACGGAGATCTTTATATGGACTAAAATAGTCGGGTCGAATGTGGTACAATTGACTAAGTGAATATCTCATAAAAGTGGGATATAAATCAAATGAAATTAGTCCATGTGTTTTTATTAAAAGAATAATCTCGACTTTTACAATTATTGCAGTATATGTTGATGATTTGAATATCATTGGGTCTCCTGAAGAAATCGAAAAGACTGCAAATTTATTAAAGGAAGAATTTGAAATGAAAGATTTTGGTGTAACAAAATTATGTCTTGGCCTGCAGATCGAGCATTTGAATAATGGTATTTTTGTCCATCAATCAAATTACATCCAGAAGATGTTAAAACGTTTTAATATGGACAAAACTCATCCTCTAAGTACACCAATAGTTGTTTGATCACTTGACATAGAAAAGGATCCTTATCGTCCCCGAGAAAAGAATGAAGAAGGTCTTGGTCCAGAAGTACCATACTTAAGTGCAATTGGGGCTTTGATGTATCTTGCTAATAATACAAGACCTGATATTGCATTTTCTGTCAATGTATTGGCAAGATATAGCTCTGATTCAACACGTCGACATTGGAACGGAATTAAACATGTGTTTCGTTACCTTTGTGGGACAAGTGATATGGGACTATTTTACCAAAAGAATAAGGAATCCAAATTAGTTGGGTATGCAGATGAAGGTATTTATCAGATCCACATAAAACTCGGTCACAATCTGGATATGTATTTACATATGGAGATACTGCAATTTCATAGCAATCAACAAAACAGACACTGACAGCAACATCATCAAATCATGCCGAATTAATTGTTTTATATGATACTGGACGAGAATGTGTATGGTTGAGATCAGTGATTCAACCCATCCAGGAGGAATGTGGACTCGAGTCAATCAAAGGAAGCCCAACTGTGATATATGAAGACAATGCAGCATGTATTGCTCAAATCAAAGAAGGATATATTAAAGGTGACAGAACCAAACACATCTCACCAAAATTCTTCTCAACACATGATCTACAGAAGGATGGTTTGATAAATGTTTGTCAAATTAAGTCAAGTGATAATTTGGCAGATCTATTTACAAAATCATTGCCGAGAAAAGTTTTTGAACAACTTATACAGAAGATTGGTATCCGTCGTTTCAGAGATATACATTAAAATGAGGGGGAGTATTATACACGTTGTACTCTTTTTCCTTCACTAAGTTTTGTCCCACTGGATTTTCTTAGTAAGGTTTTAATGAGGCAACATAACTGATCCAGAAGTATCAGTTAATTTGGTTCTGACGTACCTAATTTATAATTTGTCCAGCAGAACATATTAATTGTGTATAATACAAGGTAAAATGTCTAAAGGGGAGTGTTATGTAATATATATATATAGACATTTTACATTATCTACTACTCCACCTCTCCACTACTCCACTTCCCCACCTCTCCACTACTCTACTTCCCCACCTCTCCACTTCTCCATCATTTCCTTCATTTTTTTTGCCTATAAATAGAGGCATTGTAAAACGTAAATGATACACACATTGTCAAGTAGAAATAATATTATTTTCTTTCTTTTTACTTCTGTTTTATATTATATCATCTCTCTTTTACTTTTGCTATATATTATAACAGGATTTGAATTTTTATATTCTTGTGCACAAGATGCTGCCTCAAATGAATTAATTATATCTATGTAAAATCTCATGTAAAAATATAAAAATTATCATAAGAAGTCGATTATAATACTACAGCCTTTATAAACTATACAATATGTAGTACACTATAAATCATTAAATTGTAAGTAATATACCACTTGGATATTTCGTATAACCACGCCCTTATATTTAAGAGAATTGAGCTCTTGTCCAATTCCTCCATTTAAGCATTAACTTTATTAATTTATATAAAAAATATTAAGACTATTAATCTGTAAAATAAAATTTTAAAAAAAAAGAAGAAAAAAAAATAGACGAATCCTCACGGCTGTCATCATTTGGTACGCGGCCGTCACGGTCAATCTTCTTCCCTATCAGTACATACAGTATACATTTATACATATATCGAACCCGCGGAGATTTGGCGAGATTTGTTTTTGTAAAAAGAAAGAGTCGGTGGTGAAACGACCAGCTCCCATCACTTTTGATAGAACCGAGGAGCCTCAAAACTTAGGGTTACAATTCCTTATTCGGTCGCTATAGCTACGGTAACGCCTCCTGCTTCTTCTTCTTCCTCAAACTTCTAATTTAATTCGACATTTATTGTTTTGATTTAGTTTTTTTTAGTTTTCCAAAACTATTGTTCAATCCTTTGCTTATTACTCGTGTAATTTTCAACTTTTTTTGAACTGTTAATCCGGTGGTAAGATATGCAAGTCAGATGTTTGGTTTTGTGATTTCAAAAACAAATTTCGTAAATCATACTCCGTAATAGATTGCAATACTTGATATTTCTCATTATTTTATGTTTGGAATTATGAACTAAAATATATGTTATGGGACTGAAGTTTGCTGGAGAACATAAATCTGCTTAAGTAGCTTTTCAATTTTTTTTTTGTTATAGTAATGAAGTTGAAAAAAAACTTAATTAAGGGTTTAGAAGGACTAGAACCAAGAGGGCTAGGAGGGAATAGGAAAACTAGGGTGCTGTGGAGATTACCATTTGAATTGGGAAGAAGGATTAGGGGATTGTGTAACTTGAGCTTGGTATGGACTTTATTTCCACCTATTATGTTGATTTCGAATTTTCTCTGCCCCAAACTTGAATTTGCGACACCCATACGCTGTTCGATGTTCAACTTACACTCCATTGAATCAGTTTCCTGTGATAAGGGTCGAATTATATTTGTTTTGCACATATATATATTGGCAAGTGCATCCTTGTTAAGAAGATATAATGATGAAATTGTTCCAATGTATGCAGCTTGTTACTTTAAAATTTAAATAGACGCCAGAACTATTGAGTTTCCTTTAGCCGGTATCAGCTCATTCATGTGTATGTCGTTGGTATTTACTAGTCATTTGCTTCTTCACTGATAATTAAAAATGAACATCAACTGTTTTCTATTTGTCCTGCAACTGGTCTGACTTCGGAGCTCTTGTTTTCCTTTGTCTAAATTCTGATTTTTATAATACTTGGAAAGCTCTTCAAGTGTACTTGTTTCGTTTTGTGAGTTTTCTGAATTTACCTCGTTCTTGGTCTAAAACATGGTTTCTGCACTGACTGCAGTCTGCTACGAAATTTCCTGGCAGCAACTTTTAAACTTGTTATAAAATTCATCCTTTGGTCGGGTTTTCTTGGGTCTTACCATTTCCGGAATCTCTTTATATTCTATACAACTTCCATTATTTTCATTTTGGTGATTTGCTGTTTTGCTGGTCCAATTTCTGTGATTCATGAGTGGTTGTTAGAAGAAAGTTCCAAACTTTTGAAAGTTGTATGGTTCCTAGAAATTAGAAAGCAGGCTCCTGTTTACTTTATTCCCAAAAAAAAAACAGTGATTTTTCCGTTTCATGTAATGCCTTCTGAGTATGAGTTTGATGATGATAAATTCACGAGTCCGGAAATTGAACTCTGACAATTGAACCTTGACGTAGTGTAGAATACTCATGTTTTAAATTATATATTGCACAAGAATGTGTAACTTAGATGTTAAGTTTGAAATCTGTAGGACATAAAGTTTCATTACTTCTATGATTAGATTAAAATTCAAACGGCCCCCTCAAAGATAAGGGATCACGGAGAACAAAGTTACCTGTCAAAGACAAGGGAGGGACACTTAGATTGGAAATAGAAGCACTTCAAAATAGAAGCTGCACTGATGCGTAACTTACACTATGCACTACAAACAACATTGCAATTCTTTCGCAACGGAACTACGCGAAAGAAAATTGGGCATTTATGTATTTGCAGTAATTAGGTTGGCAAACAACAAGAACATAAATTTATAATTAAAAACAAGTAAATTAAAAGAGAATTTCTATAACGAGTCAACGAAAGCTTCCTGCTAAATAAAAATAGAAACCAGAATCCTAGCAGTTGGAGCACAACTAGCCATGAATTTCCAGCAAAATAGCAAATTAGTGATTGAACTATCAACACTAAAAATCCCGTATAATCCATTTAATCCCTCTATTTAGGCGTTAGGTGACTCTGTATGAACTAACCCCTTACTCCGTTTATCTCTTGTTAAAGATGTAACTAACTGCGGATTAACGTTGTCTTGCCACAAACTCATCTAGCGTCATTTGCAACAGATATGAACATATAAATAAGCTTAATCGGAGAAACTCACCAGCTGAGAGCTTTTTTTAGTTATGAACATACAAATAAGCTTAATCGGAGAAACTCACCAGCTGAGAGCTTTTTTCAGTGACCAAAGATATAACTTTCCGGGATACAAAGTAGATATAACGCCGTGACTAAACCCGTATTTCCAGTTATGAAACTGCGTGAAATCAATCGTCTACGAGTCGTCTTCTTCTTCTTCCCTATTTTTCTTCGATTTTTGAATAGATGGTGATTGGGGATTTGCGTTTGACGATTTAGATAAGGTTGAAATCCAGAAATGAATGGAGAAGAAAAGAGAAGAATGATGAGTGGAGAATATGGCAGACAGTTGTCAATGAAGTTTGGGGAGGGAGTAGGCCAATCAGATAACTCGGTGGAATAGAGAGCGATGTAATGGCTGCCTACGGACACCCGTATTTTCAGTCGGCCATAGCAAAACCCGACTGAGTTCTATACCCGATTTTAGTTATTGTTTTGTCCGTGAAGTATTGTAAGTAGACATTTACCCTTTACATTAAAAACACTATTGTTAATTTGATCAAATCCTTTACAATAAAGAGTAAAGACACTATTGAGCTTTAACTTATGCGTGATAATTTGTAAGAATGGCTTATACTATTTAACCTATATTTGTTGAAATAAACTCTTCTACAGATCGAATTTATGTGTCTTCGTCGTACTTCCATCTACTGTATCATTTAAAAGAATGTTAAAGGGTTCTAGATAGCCGGACAATTGGATGGAAAACAGAAATCCCCTCTCGAATGTTGAACAGTGCGTGGTTTTGCATTTCAAATTGCCAACTTCGTTAAAATAAAATAAATAAGATAAAATGCAAGCTCAAGCTCAAATTTATGTATAGATTTTATACTGGTCCATTGTATTCAGGTTTAATAACCAAAACTATTCACATTTTAACATTTTAATCCTGAATGTGACAAAAATGATCTAATTTTAACTCAAGTCCAAACTCTTATTATTTTCAATACTAAATCATATAATTTTAGATCTTAGACATTATAATTTTTCCTAATTATTATTGGGAACGACATGGTACCCACTGCAGCAATTGTCGCCAACACCACAGCCTGTTCATTGGAGCATTCTGCTTTAATCCAATGCTCTTTCCCGGCTCCTTGGAACATTCTTATGGTAAGTGAACTTGCTTTCATTAATCCTCACTTCAAAAGAAACCAAGATAAAGTCACACGCCAACGGCAATATGTTAAGCAAAGATTATGTGAAACTCACCAATAACTTCAAATAACATGAGACCTAAAGTATTACTATAGAAAACTTTATATGAGCCCACACTATTATATGACATCTCTAGAAAGGCCATCAAACAACTAGCCTTCCAATAGGGAAGAAGTCGACTCGTAGCCGATTGATTTCACGCAGTGTATGAAATTGGAAATACGGGTTTAGTCACAGTGGTATATCTTCTTCGTCTTCTGGAAAAGAAGCTCTCTTCTGATGAGTTTCTCCGATTGTTAATGACTGTTGCAAATGATGCAAGATTAGTTTGGTGGCAAGACTCCATTAATCTGCAGTTAATTAGATTTTTAATAAGGGATAAGCGGAGTAAGGGGTTAATTCATGCAGAATCACCTAGCGCCTCAACAGATGGATTAAATGGATTGTACAGGATTTTAGTGTTGATAGTTCAATCACTATTTTGCTGGAAATTCATGGCTAGTAGTGCTCCAACTGCTAGGATTCTGGTTTCTGTTTTTACTTAGCAAGAAGCTTTCGTTGACTTGTTATGGAAATTCCCTTCTAATTTACCATTTTTTTTTATTGTAAACTTATGTTGTTTACCTACCTAATTAATGCAAATACGTAAATGCCCAATTTTCTTTGGCATAGTTCCGATGACAAAAAATTGCAATGTTGTTGGTAGCGTGTAAGAGCAAAGGCGTAGTTTTTTGTTTGCAATTAACATATAACGTCAGGTGTTATATTGGCTTTCCCCTTTACATTAGTGTGAAATGAATCAAATGAGCATCTCTGTCATACATTAACGACTACGATACATTTAGGAAAATAGATTTACCTAAATTCAGGTTGATTTTTAATTTAAGTTTATTTTGTATCTTGAAGTTTGTTTATGTAGTCAACGAGAATTAGTTCTGCTCGTAAGGTTCGAAGACCAGGCTATCATTTAGGTGCCAGTTGTGTCTCGTGGTGCGTAATGTGCAAGTACAAGTCCTCAAATTATGTTTTTGAGTTCTTCATGTTGGCATTGTGATGTTTACTTACTGAGCTGGAGCCAGTATTCTTGCAAACTTATTATTCTTCACATGTCATAACCTTACCTCTTTTAATTAACCTCCTTCCTTAATGTACAATTACAGGTACTTCGAGTAACCCTATTGTTACCATCCCTTATATTTGCATTATCCGCTGGAACGAACCTTACTGTACTCTTGTAGGGGGTTTTACTCCAACAGTTTTGGCGAGAGAATGTCGCTTCTGTTACCTTCATCCTCTATTCTTCCTGCTTCTCGTGTTAACCAGCTGAAGATGCATGTTTTTAGATTTCACAGAAATCCTATGTTTAATCAGAGTTGTAGAACTTCACATAGCACTGAAGCGCAAAAAGTATGTTCCACCGAAAAAAGCATGAGGTTTAATCTTGAAAATATACCACCCAGAAACTTCAAGGTTTCAGCTGTAGAATGCATGAACTCCAATCATGAGCTTTCTGATGAGGGAAACAATGGGGTTACTAATGATTGGAGCGATCAAAATGATGAAGGGGTTGACGAAATGGGATCACCTTGGGAAGGGGCAGTGATATATCAGAGAAATGCCTCAATATCACATTTGGAATACTGCACAACTTTAGAAAGGTTGGGTTTAGGAAAGCTTTCGTCTGAGGTCTCTAAGTCTCGAGCATCTCTGATGGGATTACGTGTGACAAAGGCTGTGAAGGATTTTACTTTTGGGACACCTGTTATGATATCTGTTGATGTAACAAGAAAGAAACAAAAGTTGAGGCTTGATGGGATCATACGTACAGTTCTTACTCTTGGTTGCAATAGGTACTTAATATGTCAGCTTTGAATTTTAGAATTTGGAAATTGACTTCAAAAACTTTAGACGGAAAGCAATGAAATTGCTGCATTAATATGCTGCATATCTCTTACAATTTAACTAATACTGGTTATGACATTTCGTGAAGGTGTGGCCAACCTGCTGCTGAGTGCGTGTTTTCCAATTTCTCACTTCTACTAACTGAAGAACCTATTGAGGAGCCTGAGATGATAGATATGGGAATTATATTTGGGGATGCTACAAGTATCGGAGCAGAAGGGGAAGAGGATGAGGCTTTGATTGATTGGGAAGATCGGCTTTATTTTCCTCCTGAAGAAAAAACCATCGACATCTCAAAGCACATAAGAGATATGGTGCACCTTGAGATTACCATCAATTCGCTTTGTGATCCAATGTGCAAAGGCTTATGTCTTAAGTGTGGTACAAATCTTAACCTTAGTAGGTGTAGTTGTAGCAAACAGAAGGCGAAAGAGAAAGATTATGGCCCTCTTGCAGATCTGAAAGAAAAAATGCAGCGCAAGTAGTATTGGTTATTGCAAATGTCCTCGTATTAATCCACTCAATTTTTGCAATGTAAAGAGTTGATGCCTCTAATTTTCTTTGCCTAGTGTGATCTCAATCCAATGTATTGCAAGGGCATTCCTATTTCAGATTGTACAACTCTAGGCTGAAAGTATTTATGTCGTACATGTTCCTCTAATATGTTGCATATTGCGTTGTACATGTCCATCCAATATGTTGCATGTTAAAAAGCGAAAAGAAGAAGTTTGAATGCATAAATCTGGTAGTAACTAACAAATGTACGACTATAATTTAGTAGACAATGATGCAATCATGCAATTCAATTGCACACGGAGAATTATTCCTCTAAGTTTCAGATAAGTAGAAGAAATTAGAGGGTTGGTGTATTGGTAAATAAACTGAAAATCGATCAATATTTTCCATCAATAGAATGGGAACTTGTAAAACGATATGTAGTGTCAAGATTCCACGTTAGGATATTAGACGAAAAAACTCTTCTACTTCTACTTCTACAATACCTTTTTTTAATAAAAAAATATGATATTATTCCACGTAATTCTAATGTTTACTGTATTAGATTAGAATAGATGTTTTCATCCTACGTATTTTTCGGTTAATATTCGTTATTCTCAAAATGACCACTATTTTCACCCAAAAAAAATGAAATAAAATTAAGCCAGCGAAAAGAAATGGACGAACTTGATTCAATGCCAAAGTTCAATTAATGGTCGCCCAACTAATAGTTCAATTCATGTCTCACTCAAAATATAAACAGTTCAGACGTGAGCATTATATTATAAGTTACATTCTTTACTCCAGTATGCTCATGATTTTAACTATTTTCGAGAATACTATTTTTAAGTTTTTATAAGTTGAAATTTTGGATTTAAATTTTTATATTTTTGTGCACAAGATACTCCATGTGAATTAATTATATCTATGTAAAATCTCATGTAAAAATATAAAAATTATCATAAGAAGCCGATTATAGTACTAGGGCATTTATAAAATATACAAATGTACACGAAAAATATATAGTACACTATAAATCATCAAATTTTATAAATTATACAAATGTACACGAAAAATATGTAATACACTATAAATCATTAAATTTTAAGTAATATATCACTTAGATATTTCGTATAACCACGCCCTTATATTTAAGAGAATTGAGCTCTTGTCCAATTCCTCCCTTTAAGCATTAACTTTATTAATTTATATAGAAATATTAAGACTATTAATATGTAAAATAAAATTTTAAAAAGAAGGAAAAAAAAAATAGACGAATCCTTACGGCTGTTGTCATTTGGTACGCGCTCGTCACAGTCAATCATCTTCCACCGTACATACATCATACATTTATACATATATCGAAGCCGCGGAAATTTGACGAGGTTTTTTTTTTTTGTAAAAAGAAAGAGTCGGTGGTGAAACGATCAGCTCCCATCACTTTTGATAGAACCGAGGAACGTCAAAACTTAGGGTTTCAATTCCTGATTCGGTCGCTATAGCTATGGTAACGCCTCCTCCTTCTTCTTCATCAAACTTCTAATTTAAATTGAGATTTTATTGTTTTGATTTTGTTTTTTAGTTTTCCAAAACTATTGTTCAATCCTTTGCCGATTACTCGCGTAATTTTCAACTTTTTTTGAACTGTTAATCCGGTGGTAAGTTATGCAAGTCAGATGTTTGGTTTTGTGATTTCAAAAACAAATTTCGTAAATCACACTCCGTAATAGATTGCAATACTTGAAATTTCTCATTATTTTATGTTTGGAATTATGAACTAAAATATATGTTATGGGACTGAGTTTGCTGGAGAACATAAATCTGCTTAAGTAGTTTTTCAAAATTTTTTTTTTTTTGTTATAGTAATGAAGTTGAAAAAAATTTAATTAAGGGTTTAGAACGATTAGAACCAAGAGGGCTAGGAGGGAATAGGATAACTAGGGTGCTGTGGAGATTACTATTTGAATTGGGAAGAAGGATTAGGGGATTGTGTAACTTGAGCTTGGTATGGACTTTATTTCCACCTATTATGTTGATTTCAAATTTTCTCTGCCCCAAACTTGAACCTGCGACACCCATATGCTGTTCAATGTTCAACTTACACTCCATTGAATCAGTTTCCTGTGATAAGGGTCGAATTATATTTGTTTTGCACTTATATATTGGCAAGTGCATCCTTGTTAAGAAGATATAATGATGAAATTGTTCCAATGTATGCAGCTTGTTACTTTAAAATTTAAATAGACGCCAGAACTATTGAGTTTCCTTTAGCCGGTATCAGCTCATTCATGTTTATGTCGTTGGTGTTTGTTAGTCATTTGCTTCTTCACTGATAATTAAAAATGAACATCAACTGTTTTCTATTTGTCCTGCAACTGGTATGACTTCGGAGCTCTTGTTTTCCTTTGTCCAAATTCCGATTTTTATAATACTTGGAAAGCTCTTCAAGTGTACTTTTTTTGTTTTGTGAGTTTTCTGAATTTACCTCGTTCTTGGTCTAAAACATGGTTTTCTGCACTGACTGCAGTCTGCTACGAAATTTCCTGGCAGCAACTTTTAAACTTGTTATAAAATTCATCCTTTGGTCGGGTTTTCTTGGGTCTTACCATTTCCAGAATCTCTTTAGATTCTATACAACTTCCATTATTTTCATTTTGGTGATTTGCTGTTTTGCTGGTCCAATTTCTGTGATTCATGAGTGGTTGTTAGAAGAAAGTTCCAAACTTTTGAAAGTTGTATGGTTCCTAGAAATTAGAAAGCAGGCTCCTGTTTACTTTATTCCCCAAAAAAACAGTGATTTTTCCGTTTCATGTTATGACTTATGAGTATGAGTTTGATGTTGATAAATTCATGAGTCCGGAAATTGAACTCTGACAATTGAACCTTGACGTAGTGTAGAATACGCATTTTTTAAATTATATGTTGCACAAGAATGTGTAACTTAGATGTTAAGTTTGATATCTGTAGGAAATAAAGTTTCATTACTTCTATGATTGGAATAAAATTCAAATGGGCCCCTCAAAGATAAGGGATCACGGAGAACATAGTTACCCGTCAAAGACAAGGGATGGACACTTGGATTGGAAATAGAAGCACTTCAGAATGGAAGCTGCACTGATGCGTAACTTACACTACGCGCAGGGGCAGATCCGGTGTAGGACGGGGGGAGGGGGACTCTGCCCTGTTGAACTTTTTTTTTAAATTATATCTAGAGTACTTTTATCGTTTCAAAATTAGAGATACACTTTTTTGATTTTAAAATCAATTTGAAATTGTTACATTTGTATAATATTTTTATTATAAAAATGTTACTTTTAGAATTTATCATTACAATGCTCTTATTTATCATTAATTGAATATTACATACAAATTTCTCTTAAAAAATTAATCTTTTGTAGAATAAATTTCAGTAGTTTTGAAGTGAATATTATGAAGTGCGTAAAGATTACTGTTATTTATAAATTTTTCTATTTTTAGAGTATAATAGATTTTCTGATTTTAGAATAGTAATATATTTTTGGAACGGAGAGTATTATAATTTAATAAACTTGGGACCGAAAATTAAAGAATAGTAGAGTAATATTGTGAATCTTTTGAAATCAATAATTTTTTTAATTATAATACATTAGCACATTAACAAATTCATTAGTATTGCACATTTAAAATTTTTTGGCCCCCCCCTAATCTAAAATCCTGCGTCCGCCACTAACTACGCGCTACCAACAACATTGCAATTCTTTCGCATTGGAACTTCACCAATAAAAATTGGGCATTTATGTATTTGCAGTAATTAGGTTGGCAAACAACATGAACATAAATTTACAATTAGGTTGGCAAAGACAAGGGATGGACACTTAGATTGGAAATAGAAGCATTTCAGACTTATGTACAAAGAAAGATGACTAAAATGTTATATACATTATCTAGTTTACCTTCTCTCTTTTTCCTTGGTTTTTACTGGTCTAAGATTAATCTGCATTTCATTTCTACTTGCAATGAGTTGATTTTGGTAAAAAATATGTATTCAAGATATGTTGAAAACCTTGGCATGGAGCTTCCCGTGCCAACTTTGGCATGTCAATATGTGATCTGGATGATAGTATACTGTTTCTACCCTCGATTGTCAAATATTTTGAGGATGCTTATGCAGCTTCTTTACTTATCTCCTTATAGGGCACTATGGCGGTACAGGATAATTTATTGGCGCTTACAGATCATGTAGTTCTGCCTGTCAGTGAAGTTTTCAGGGCAGTCAAGGAGATCAAGAAGGAAGCTGTTGAACAAATTAATCCTCTAGTAATCACTCAGGCTTCATCGCTAGGTGTTGTTGCCCTCTTGAGATCACTATTTTAGTTTATATTTGTTTGTAATTTGTCGTTTATGTTTCAGTCCAGAGATATGTAGTGATACTTCTGGTTATTTCACTTAGACCTTGTTAACTATAATTTTCATGCTTCATCTTCTTAGTGCCACCAAGAAGTCCATCTTATACTATACTTCTATTGAGACTTTATTGTTTGTTGAGCTCATTGTTAAAACATCTATTGTTTATTTTCAAGCATTGTATCCTCAGGAAACACTCTTGATTATCATCCTCAAAAATATATGTCAAGTAGTTAATTAAATTTTGAAATAGACACATGTTCAGTTAGTTTCTTATGTGTGGAGTATTTATTGCAGGTGCCCTGCCTGTGGATCCTTCATCTCTGGATCTTGTTATTTGCATTTGCAGAACATTTGATTTTCTCAGTGACAAAATGTTCGATGAATTTTCAAGAGTGCTCAAACCTTGCGGAGAGATCCTTCTTCACCTGAGTTTGCCGTCTGCCTCAGAGCAAGAGGTAATATGACGATCATTAGGTCTCTTTGTGAAGTATTTATTGCTGATCTTGTTTTCCTTCTCTGCAGATAATCTCTTCACTTGAGAGAAAGTTATTAGTTGCAGGGTTTTTGGATGTGCAGACTTGTCCAATGACATTAGCACCCCAATCAGAAGTTCTTCAGCCTTTTGGGGTCGGTATTTGATTTTTTCAGCTAAACTTGTCCTGTTTCCACCCCCTCATTGTTACTTTGCTTTCGGAAATAGTAATAGTTCAATATATTTGCTTATGTAATGTTGACAACATATGTTTATTATACTTCATTGGAACATTTTCTTGTATATATTCTTTAATTTAATTCCTCTCCTAACAGATAAAGGCCAAAAGGCCTTCTTGGAAGATTGGTTCCTCATTTTCGATAAAGAAGGTGACGAAAATTTTACCAAAAGTTCAAATTGATGACGATATGGAACTCATTGACGAGGATAGCCTCTTATCTGAAGAAGATTTAAAGAAACCAGAGGTCCCACCTGGTAGGACAAGAAGATTTTAGTCCTATAGTTGGAATTAATACTTTAATGTCGAGTGTTCAATTTATTAGACATGATATTCCTGCATTTGCAGTTGGTGATTGTGAAGTTGGAAGCACAAGGAAAGCTTGCAAAAATTGCACATGTGGACGTGCTGAGGCAGAAGAAAAAGTACAAAAATTAGGAGCAACTATGGAGCAGCTGGATAATCCTCAATCGGCCTGCGGCAATGTATGAATTTCCTACCCTCCCCAGTGCACTTGTTATTGGTATTATTTTTCCTCCGGGGATACACATAAATAAAATAATGAATCATCATTGTGGACGATGGAATATCCTTTGAGTGACGTACATGTTCTTACCAGAATTTGCTCAGAGTTGCTTCTGTTGCTATTACTCAGGATCCTACTAATTTAAAATCTGGATTAATAAGTATACGTTGGATATGGTGTCACTCTCTTTTCATTTTCACCAAGTCCTGATTGACATAAAACCCCTCTTGTTTATGTCGCTCATGTTTGTATTGATTAGGTCTCTATTATAGAATTGTTTGTTTCGTTTAATCCTTGACAATCTTAATTACGTGTGCAGTGTGGACTAGGTGATGCTTTCCGGTGTGGTACATGCCCTTACAAGGGTCTTCCACCATTCAAATTGGGTGAGAAGGTGCGTAATAAAGTTCAAATGTAGTTCTCCCCTTCTCTGTTTGTGTTTGGCCTCTTGGGGTTTGGGAATTTTGTACACGGTTATACTTCACGTGATCTGACTTTCCCTGAAGATTCTTCCTTGGAATACACATCTGATATGTTTTTCTTTTTTCAAATTGCTGGCAGGTAACTTTGTCGGGGAACTTCTTAGCAGCTGATATCTAAATTCTACTTAAGAAGTTGAAACTGGCCACAGTTACAATTTGAGTGGGTGTCTGCAGGAGTAGACTCGACTAGATAATCCAAATTCCCTTGGCTGGAAATTTTTTTTGGTTTCTCGAAATTTTCTTTTTCAAACTTTACGTTCATTTATATGTAACGTTGTGTATGTTCTAGTAGACGGAAGTTTGAAATACATCTTTTGTGGTTATACAAATGCAGACGATCTTGGGGACAAAATATTTGTGATCTATGTTGATATGAGACAGTTCTACATGTGTGCCGGAATGTCTTCCCATACAACTTTTTGTTATTTTTAGCAGATTGACGCAATAAATAAATAATATTCAGCAAGTGTGCTGTAATTACTACCGTTTCTATGTTGACACGATACATAATATATTTGGAGTAGCGTAGTTGAAGAAACATTTTTAGTAGCAAGTAAATTTGATTCTAGGGGTTTGTGTTATTTGAAATTTTAGTTCCTTCTCCACAATTATACCAAAATTTTAAATATGTTTTGGTACATCAACTGAGAAGAGTGGAAGAGGTCTTTTTTTCTTAAACAATCACTGCTATAAAAAATTTTGTATTCTATAATCGAGGAGAATTTTATTTATTTTTAGTTTGGCTCGTCTACAAAATCAAAAGTGCCCTTTCACGGGTGAGAAAAGCTTAAAACGGGGAGGTGAATGATTTTACCTTTAAATGAGTAGTTTTCAAAATAAAGTTCTAACGTATAATTGAAATAAACTTAAAATAAAGTTCTAACGTATAATTGAAATAAACTTAATTTAAGGTTCTTTGAACCATATTATTTTATTTTTATTTATCAAAATAAAGATCGAACGTACAATTGAAATAAGCTAGATTTATAAAGTCCTTTGAACCATATTATTTTCTTGGGTGTAAAATGTTAAAAAAGATCTCTCTGTCCCTATTTTTTTTGGGAACATTGAAAAAAGAAGCCTGAACACATTTTCCCGTTTTTTCTCCCTCATTTTCAAGTTACACAAAGAAGGTGTCCACGGATAGGACTTTTCTTGGAACTCCTTCATCTTGATTTTTTGAATTCGGAAATCGTGAAGGCGTAAATTGTTAAAGACACTTTGATTTTCCTCTCTTTCATCCTTTTGTTGAGTTTCAGAATACAGGGGGTGGCATTTGGTGAAACAGGGCCCAATGGATTTCACGGATTCCCAGAACACTGATCCGCCCCCACCACCCTCTACAGATTCCGGCGATGACCCATCTCAGGTTCTTTTTCTCTCCCTAGCTTCATTTTCACATGGGTATGAATCAATTTGAAATTTTAAGAAAGAATAATGATGATCAGACAATGTGATGTTCTCTACGTTTAAAGTTGGTTCTTTGTTACTTTCTGTTTTTGCTAATGTCGAATTGTGCTATTACTTTCTTCATCGCTGATCTTATTTACAATGTTGCATTTAATTAATTTGATAAGAAATTAAGAATCACTTTTCCGTATAATTCTTCTATATGCAGTTACCTTCCAACATTGGCATATCTTCGATTTTGCATTTATTATTCACCAAGTTTATTTTTTTTTTATTTTTGCCTTTATTTACATCATCTTAATCCAAACTGTAGTTTTTCCTGTTAATCTTATCTTTTCATGCCTTTAAACAGGAAAAAAGAAATTCTATTTCTATATCTTAAATGATACAGCAATTATTGGGAGTTTTTACGTCACCTTTTATAAAGTTCGATTTTGATGTACTTCTACACTGTTATTGGGGCTTATCCCTGAAAACGAAAATCAAAGCGGGGCAGTTAAGAATTTGTCAACTTTAACAAATTTTTCTGTGCAGAATGGTGTGCTTAAATTGAGTTAGTAAAATGCTATTACCAGGCAAGTGCTAAATCTTAGTTATCACAAACTTTCAAGGAAATTTTTTGGTGTCAGCTTATATGTGCCAAAAGCTTGTAGCGACATGATCAAGTTCTTGCTAGTTTGATTATGGCTTTTTTATGATATGAATGCCACGGATACTTGTTGTAAAGAGTGAATTTTGTTAATGAGCAATGAATTTTGTTAATATTAGTACGTTTCTGAGTTCCAAGTATAGTTTTGTTCACTCCCTTATGCTTTATCTTTTTGCTTACAAATTTGACTCTCCTTTCGTATCTACTACACGAATTCATGACTAATTGTTGACTGCACCTTCCTTCTGAATAAGAACAATTGTTCGTATTTGCTAGAATGAAAACAGAACAACAGGAAAGGGACAAAAGCAGAATCAACCTAAATAAACATAGACAAATTTGGAAAAAGACTAAGCACCAACTTACCAAAAACCTGGTAAAACAGTTCTCATGAAAGGTTATAATGCTTATATAGTTTATATGGGGATTATTTATGTATAGACTTATTTTATATTCTCACAACACAATTGCACTAGGACTGAGAACTGCACACTTTCGGTAATGTGAACGTTCTTCACATCTGAAACTGCTAAAACTGAATCCATCCATATTTTTCATAGTTGGAAAAGCCTGATGCTCTCAGACACCTGCCAAGAAGATTCCTCCAAATCTCCAAACTGTAGGATACTATGATGCTGTAGCCATTAGTCTTTTATCCTTCTTGCTCGTCAATGCTCATTGTATGTCCTTTACACATTTTTTAAGTAGATTTGAACCCATGGAAGATGCAGAAGAAAAAACTGAATACTGATACCATGTGCCAAGTTTTTTCCTCAGTGTTAGCAACAATATATTCTAGTTTCTTAGATAACTTCTAAAATTGCATGACTAATACTGCCACTGTGGGACTCCATAATGTTTTATTTGTGACCTGCTCTTGAATCCTGTTCTCTTAGTGCAAGTTTGCAACAGGCTTCGACACAAACTTCCTAACCAGTAACAATAATTTAGGAACGCGATATAGGTGCAATGTTTCTCAATTCTATTTCACTTTCAGTTGTGTTCGCATGTAATATATTATGACAAACTTTTCATGCTTTTTATTGTTTGAACAAATTTCTTATGTTTTTCCAGTTTTCATTAATTTAACTTTTACTTCCTTTTTTGTTAAATAAAAATCTCTTCCCTTTATGCTCATTTATAAATTGGTAGGCAAGTGAACTTTATATTCTTTCATGTAGGAGGAGCAACATGTAACATCTGTAACTGAGGATTTTGAAACAACTTGCTGGGGTTGTGGCTTGCATCTTACTGTTTCCCCTTATGAACCTGCTTTCATATGTGGTTGGTGTGGAGCTATAACTAACCGGAATGCATGTAAAGATGATAACAAGTACTACTGGTGGAAACGTTTGCGAGACCGATGTTTTGTTTGTATCCTCACGGTGTTCATGCTCTTCATGATATGTAAGCCTTTAAATCTTCAATATCCAGTTCGAGCATGCAGAACTCATGTTATTATTTTGTTTCTCTTTTGCACTAGTCACCTCAAATCTAGCTTAAAGATTGCTCTCTCCCGTCTCTTTTTATGTTTATCTTTGTTGTGTGAATTTGATGCATTGGAGATAATAATATCAAACAATTTGTTCCATATTATCTTTAGCATTGAGAGCAACATTTTGGATCAGAACTTATAACATATGTAATCTGAAATTTACTTTTAGTGTCGCCTTACATTTGTACCACTTCATTGTTAGAAAGATGATACTCCATATATGATCTACAATGAATCAATAGTCTGAAGTATGAAAAAAAGAATATTTCTTGAGTTCTCCTCAAATAACTTTCGGCAGGAAATGGGAAAACTTGTTATCTTTTATGACTGAGGCCAGAACAGTTGTCCCCTTCCCTGAATAAAGCAATATATCACACGTCAAATTTAAACTTGCATGCTTTCACTTTCCTAAGGTACTAACTAGTTACAAATTGATCATGAAGAGAAAATGCGTATCTAAAATTTTATTATGTGGTATTAGATTCACAATTATGCTGAGTATGTTCTAATGATTTTTTCTTTGCTCAATTGATCTTTCTTCTTACACTTGGAATTTCCATTGCTGTCCAAATCCCAAAAATAATAAAATCCAAATTTAAGAAAGGGTACCATTTAGGGTCATTTCTTTACTTTCTCAGTTTTTGTACTTTATTTTTTTCCCCTGAAGTTTTCCAGATCCATTTCTGATTGAAATTTTCCGACTGCAGCTGGTGGTATCTGGGCAGTATATCCAGTAGCCTTTTCTCTCAGTTACATCTGTGGGACTCTTTTTTGCACCATAGCAGTAATATTGTCTATAACTACCATTTCTACTTATTGCTCTGCGGCATTTAGGTCCGCCGGTTCTCCACCAATTATACCATGGGGCAGCTACTCGGTAGTGGGCAGAGGTGGTCTTGAAAATTATACATATTGTCTCTACTGTAAAAGGCCAAAGTCTCCTACCACTCATCACTGCCGAACATGTGGAATGTGCGTCTTGGACATGGATCATCACTGTCCATTTGTAAGTGCCCATGGGTTTCTGTACGTCTTTTTTTCTTTATATCTGATATATACTATATATACAACTAGTGTAGTTAATGGTGTGCGGCGCAACTGCGCGGAAACCATGAAACAGAGCTGCAGCGCGCGGTGCGCGGCACGGCGAGCAGCGAAAAAGAATAAATTGTAAAAATATGTAAAATTTTAGATTATTTCTATTTTCTTCAAAACTTAATAAATTTACCTTAACTAGGTAGTCATTGTGTGGAATACCAATATAGCAAGTCAAATTGTTTCATACTATTACAAAACCCAACAACTAGATAAGTAATAAGTTCAAGAACTAATCAAGTACACAAGTTTTCATCTCAAGTTCATCAAAACATCAAATGAAGTGAAGCATAATTCATCACTCAAATTTAACTCATCCGCATCCTCCTGGAAGTCATATGGCTCCTCTTCATCATGATTATCATCATCATGCTCCTGTTCTTCATCATCGCAATCATCACCATCATCATCAATTTCTTCTTCAGACTCAACTCTATAGCTTTTCCCCTTGAATTTTTCCTCCTTGTGCTAGGCCCTCTTGCTCTAAATCAATTCATGCAGCTTCTTCAGCTTGCTTCCATGTCAGTTCACCATCCCTGTGGACGTCATCATTCACATCAAGGTCCGCAATCCACTCACAACAATCATCGATGTCAAATAGCATAAGTGGATCCATATTTTGATGTAGACGTTCATTGAGCACTTGATTATAGCAAGCAAATACTATATATATCATTTAGCCACTTTTGCTCCAATCTATTCCTCTTACTGTAAATCTGAAATATCAATTATTCAAATTATAATTAAGTCCACAATCTTTATGTAAATAGTAAATACTAAATTAATAAAACTTACATGCTCAAAGAAATTCCAGTTTCGCTCACAACACACACACATGGGTACTTGCTCTTAAGAATGTGTCCTTGTCGCATATTATTCAAGTGACTCCATTCGCGTACATAAGATATTCGAATTTTTTAGTTTATTAAAAAATGATCAATAGTGTATAGCTAAAACTTTCCTACCATTCATTAACTTCTATTGTTAAAGTATGAGAGACTCCAGTGAAGTTAATCAAACTTTACAACCATTACACTTAGCTGATGGGTGCACATGTTGAGTGGCTATTATTATTTCTTATCCATATTACTATAACTTGTATTTTTCAGGGAAAATTTGGGGGTTTTGTTGTTTATATGTTTATATCAGTTTTTATACATACATGCATGTATGCTTGCATTTGAAACTTTTTAAAATTTATGCCTTAGTATTCATATATAGATTTCCCTTTGCATATGATGAATGGAATTTTAGTTTAAAATACAGAATTTAGAACTTCTCAGTAATGGCTAGCTTCTTGACAATATGCAGCTTGGTAACTGTGTTGGAGCAGCAAATCATAGAAGTTTCATTTTCTTCCTCATTTCAGCGTTGACGAGTACCATTTATGTCTCCATCATATCTTCTTATACAGCCACCCAAATTTGGCCACCAGTAAGATATAGACCACCAGCAATTTTGACAGAATTTGCTGGAACTGACTTCGTTTTGGGGGATTTAAAAGAGATAATTCTTGCTTTCTTGAGCTCTATACTGTTTTTATCTATGAGGGGTCTTATTCTTGTATACCTGTTCATTTCTGGTGTTCTTGTGGGGATTGGATTAGCTGTGCTTCTATGGCAGCAACTGTACTATATATACGAGGGGAAGACATATTTAAGTCATCTAAGATCACATAGTGTAGATGATGGAAGCAGTGATGGGGTTGGGAAAAGAGATCTTGAAAATCTTGTTCGTTTCTTCAATTTCCCATCTTCTGCATCAAGATTTCTGCCAAGTTTTTGTAGCCTCAGGAAGACTCACAAGAAATAAATTTAAGAGGGGTGTTAATTTTTTTTTTCTTGTTTATAATTCTTTCATTTTTTGCTTAAAATTTTAGAATTTGTAAAAAGTTCTCAAATTTCTTTAAACCCATGTTGTACATTTGTTCCCAGCAGTCATCAAAGCAATTATATGGAAAAGGGAAATATAGAAATCTTTGATTCTGTCCATTTTGATTGAACTCGAACATTTCAAGAATTGGTCAAAAAGTTTTTGTTTCGGTTACTCTTTTTTTTTCTTTTGTTGTTATTGCAATCAATTATAGTAGCATTTGCGCTGGATTAAATTAATGGGTTGCTACAGAAATTTTCCAGATATTGGCAAGGCTTTTTCATATTTGTAATCGAGCATCACGCAAGAATGATAATTTACTGTTCTTTACTAAAGCCACGCAGGAACGAATTTCTAATAAAGGGTACAGTAAAATCTTGGAAGTTTGTAGCAGCAGCTACTGGGTTAACATTGAGCAGTACGTTCTCATTGACAACAGTCGAGATTATTGTTCGAAATTATTGTTTTGTTTATTTCAGCTTAAATTTTAGATATTCTAGATTTTTATAGCGTAAATTACGTCGTCACAATCTGTAATCTCTAAAATTTAAACTAAAATAAACTGTATCTATATTCAGTAATTGGCAATGGTTGAGATTATATCTCGTAATACTACGATTGTATCTTGTAATGCTACTTGTGTAGTGTGAGATTACCAGGGGAGGAAAAATGCTACTTGTGTAGTGTGTGATTACGGGTTATTTTGTAATTTCTGCTGTATAAATCACAAATTTCTTTGTGCACAAACTAGTCATCATATATACAAATAATCCTAGATCCTTCCATGGCTTGAAACTACAATTTTACGTAAAAACCCTTGAGCCCTCTTCATGATTTACACTTCATAGGGATGAAAATGAAGGAAATGTTGGGAGATAAACGACAATCTAGAAGAAATATCCAGTCATAAAAAAAGGTATCCTAGAGGAAACAACTTGTGAACTTTATTCGCCCAGAGAGGTCAAGTTTTGAAGATAAGGTTCCAACACACACACAGAGCGAGAGAAAGAGAAATGGCAAAAGCTGGGAACATGATGTCAGCAAGAAGTATGAATAGCATTTCAAGCATATATCCAACAGAGCCCAAAGCACCAAACTTGCTATGCCAATCCTCAATTGTCCAAGCATCACTCAAAAGAAATGAATTTCCACAGGTAACTCTGCCAACTTTATCTCTCTCTCTCTCTCTCTTTTCTTACCTGCACAGTAGATATTAGCTTCTTGATCATTTTAAGCGACATGGATTATAATTCATGTATTGATCTTATTTATTCTTTCAAACAAGATAAACAAGAAGAATCAGCGAGCACCACGGCATCTGATCAAAATATCAACAGCAGAAGGGAGATGGCATGGGAAATGGAACACTGACTACATTTTCTCACTCAGAGACCTACAGTTGGAGGATTTATCAGAAGATGGTAATGGACAAGAAGAGGTCTCCATCAGTCTCTTTGTTCATAAGGTCAAACCCACATTTTTTGGACTTCCACTGTTTAGATATGGAGAAAAGCCCACAAATAGATTGACAAAAGTTACCAGTTCATAGCTTATCCCAAATGCACTTGATAAGGAGGTGGACAATAATTTTATGTCAAAGAGAATAAGAGGCACCAATGTGAAACTAATGTTCTCACACCGTGCATCCTCATTCACACTCTGTAATCAATCTTGATAACTTACACTTTCTATTAAATTGTGACATAAGACTATGAAATCATTTTGGCAGCACGCCGGCTTCGGCCTATCAGTGGAGGGAAGGATCGCCACATCGTTCACCAGGAAATGCAGCAACTGCTCTGTCCCATATTGCAGAGAGGTATTTTCTTAACTAATGAAGGAAAACATAGCTATTTTGAATTTACGGAAAGAAAAACATTTATTTGTAGGGATTGGTTAAACGCTGCAATATGTTCGCTGATAAACAACCATCTACTGTTTCTTTTTTTACACAAGCAAATGCTATTCTATACAGTTTGATCAGTTAACAGGCTCATTACCTTGATGCTGTCTGTCAGATTGTTTCAAACTTCAATGTCTGGGTTTTGCCATCAAGCAGGCACAACAGCCCAACTCAACTACCTGAAATTGGCGGCGATGATCCATCATTAAGTCTCCAACTCTTATCTCAAACTCACATATTACACCTAAGCCACGGAAAGACCTAACGTTCTTAAACTTACAGGTGATTTATGTGAACCCCGGATGCGAAGCTGACCTCGATTCATTAGTACAAGATACAATTAGGCTGACAACCTCAGTACAGGTATAGTGTCATTCAATCTTTCTTGTATTGCGACTGTACTTCTGCGACGTAGAGTGCCAAACTCGTTACTTATATTCTGTCTGCAGGAAACGTGTTCAGAGTTGTGCGAAAAAGCTGAACCTAGACCACAACGTAAGGGATTAATAGCGATAAACTAGCAGTTAGCACTTTTAATATCTTAGCTCAGAGACTCTTCCCCTTTTGCAGATCTAACCAAGCAAAATTCTGCTTCCATTGATAAGAGGTGGTCCAGATTACTGGAGCTGAGAAAAACATATTCCTAATAAGTTACATCACCACATGCTTGTAAAAAGGGGATGGGTTTGCATAGACCCAGACCTTCAATCCTGGAATAAAAATGGACTTCTAAACGAGAAACAGCTCAAGCCTCAACAGACACTAGAACCAACCATGACCACCCAAACGTATCCATGTTTCGAGCTTATGTGCATAAAACTACCTTCATACATTGTCTTTTTGTTGCAACTTCAAAGTGATAAAGATGTTCATTTCATTAATTAGACAACAGTTTTACTTCGTTGTAAATAAATGCTTATAACATCCAATATGTCGGTGAACTAATAAAGCTAACCTTCTGCACAACTAGAATGTCGTTCCTTGATGGAAATGGAGATGAGACATCACAAAATAGTGAGCCTTGTTAAGATACTACCATTCATGCAATATAGAATTCTGATTTATTAACTTCAGGTTTTTAGAAATGTTTTGTTTTTGGTTGGGTGGATTATAATTATGATATATTCAAAAAGCATGATAAAAGACGGAAGTACTAATAAAAAGAAGTGTCAAAGCAAAATGCAACTTTAGAACCGTATAACATATAAACTGTAATGCAATTTCAATTGCCACGTTGTTGGAATCCAAACACATTTGAAAGTGTTCGTGTATCATTAAACAAATTACCAGGTTGTCTCCCTAGAACTTGCAGTCCATTGTTCATTATGTATCACTAGTGAGATATATTATTTGAGTTTATGAAGAAAATCTATACAACTAAGATCAAAAATTGCAGAATTGGCTCAACAAAGAGGTAAGCAAAAACAAGGCTAAACTTGACGTAGTAAGTTGCAATAAAGCAGACACAGGCCAACCTCCCCCACGTCTAAAATGCAAAATTATCCGTCAAATTTATTGGTCTGCAAATCTCTCCCTCCAAACAATATTTGTTTTCAAATTTATTCCCTCATCTTACCAAAATTTATCAAATTTAATGATTTTTATTTTTCATCCAAAAAATATATGGAAGTCAATAGAAATTATAAGAACCTATTAACTATTAACTATGAGGGTAGAACAATCATTTAAATAGCTGAAAGTAAAAAGGAAAGGAAAAATAACCCCCAATCGAACACAGATAAAGGAGATCGACAAGAGAAAAAGAACATTTTTTTTCATAGTGTTGGTCAAACTTTCGACATAGCGTTTGCACTCATGCCTTATGCATGCGTAGTACATTTTGACCTTATTGATTAAGAATGGTATATGTTGTGTCGGTCACACTTTCGACATAGCGTTTGCATTCATGCCTTATGCATGTGTAGTACATTTTGACCTTATTGATTAAAAATGGTATATGTTGCCCATTTTATAAAGAACCTCAAAGTGACTCTATTTCATTATATTCCATTTATATTTCATTTTTATTCATTTAATATTCCTTTGTTGTCGTTAAGATACTACAATGACCTTAACGGTGGATCAGTTCATGTTTGATAAAATTTTGTTACTGAACACTTTTGAAACTAAATAATAGCAGGGAGGAGTCCCCGCCCCACACACACCCCCCACACCCCCACCCACACACACACAAGGGTACATGTCTACCTTGCGTTGTCACTTGTCTCTGAGTGCGTGGGCGGTGTAAAAGATGAAGCAAAAGAGTTTTAACAACTCACTCGCTTCCAAAGGGAGTGATAATGGGGATGGGAGGTGGGGGTCAAGGAAATGTGGAGGATTGAGGTTTGCTATATACAGAGGGGAGAGAACTGTTAATCTCGAACAGGGAATCAAGATTGCAGGGCTTTAACGCATTAGTCTTACATCTAGCAAAAGAATACATGTAGAAAATTTTAAAAGTTTTCCTCTTTTAAGTTCAAACAACTAGGCAAAGAACCACAGTATCACAATTTTGATGAGCTTTCCATGTAGGTATTAACACGTCGACAAAATAAAAAAAACCTGAATATCAGTTTATAATTCAATTACAAATGATAAAGTAAAACACCTATGCGGTATGTACATTTTCTTCGAGACAAGCTTTGGGGGAAAAAAAAAGATCTTTTACAAAAGAGAATGCTATGAACTGCCTATCAAATTGGTGTAACTAACCTCTTCCTTCTAAATCCTCTCTTTTTCCGCTCTTTAAAAACCCCATTTTAGGGATTCCAAAGCTCCGTCATAAGTGAATACAATAATTGGTTAATGGGTTTAATCATCTCCATGGCCAGTCTAACTCAGTCACTTTGCCATTGCTTACTTTCCATGATCCTTCAGCTATCTCATCAAAAAGCTGGTCCCAACCCCAACTTGAATAACCCAAGAAAAACCAATAGTCAGAAATAGATTGATTTCCTCTCTTTAGGCCTTCTATGACATTAAGTGTCTCCAACTGATCAAGAAAGTAAATATCTGGTAGAGCACCCACTTGATGATCTTCAACAAATTTTCGACTTAGAGTAACAAGAGGCATTCCTCGTATCATGACAGGCCCTCCAAGAGATAAAGGTGCCTCTTTTAGCAGATCCAACCCTTCTGCAAGCTCTCCTAGCGAGTCCCAACTGATATGATTGTTAACAATTAAACCTTGAAATCCAGTACTACGGTTCACTTTAACAATGAGGATTTTAGATCCGTCAAAAGGATTTATATTGAGAAGTCTTTCAGTTGCAATAAGCACTGAACCAGTAACAATTTGGGGGGTTGACTCATGCAAATCATTTAATCTTTGAGACCTGATCTGATTGTCTCTAACTTCTATTCTCTGCACCCTGTCTTTTAGTAAAATTTCATGGTACTTTTTCTTTATGGAAGATTGTTCGTCTTCACTTGCAACTTGCAATAAGTCTGTTGGTAAATTGTCATGCCCGACTTCCTGTGAAGCTTTTCTCCATAAAATACCTACCACAGAAAATCAAGCTATATATAAAGAGAATAAAACTGTTTGAAACACCTTAGAAAATCAACTGCTTTGAGTTTAGTTACCATTTTCCCTGAAGAGCCTCTGTGAAGTACTTCCATGATCAGCTATAAAATCTATAACATCAGAAACTGACATATCACCTTCATAAGCAACAGCTTTCTTCCTTTCTGCTGGAAATAACAGAAGAGAAGGATAGAGCTCTCTCTGCAAATATCAAGCACAAAAAGGAATAGTGACACATAAGTACATAACAACCGCTATATTTTGGATAAATTTGTTGATACACTGATCTATATATGCAAGAGATGCATGTGACCAAATCACTAATCAAGTCAAAGTAAATTTGAGAACAAAATCATAAAGTTATCAAAGGTGAAGGCAGAAATGAAATTGCAAGTCCTACCTGTGTCGATGATTTTAGGATCAAGCTGCAGTCATTCAGTGTGCAATCCATCAAGTAAATCAAAGGAAGCTTGAAATTAGCACTGGGCATGTCATCTGCAACATATCTAACCACCCATCAAAGATATGAACAGACATCTAAAAGTTCTCTATCTTTTTGGTCCTGAACAATGTTCATCATCATATACAGCTATGATTAAGTGTTATATCTGGAAATGGAGGTGTAACTCGTTTCTTAGATCTACACATCACTTACGATGACATGTACTCTCTATCTTTAGGATGACCAAAATATCCACTAGAACCGATAATAATTTTCAATGAACATAACAATTTTGAAAATGAATTCAATGTGGATTACATTTTTTAGCCACTAATGTTACATAAATGGATTCAGTTTGGAATTTTGGATTAAATTTTTTTATTCCACTAGCATTACATAACAACACCATCATATGAGGCTCCTAGATATTTATGAGCAGGAAAAAAATGTGGGTGATATAAATTTAAAAAATATGTACTTTATGTATATAAGGGAAAGGGAGTCTGAAACATGCCATAACCAATTACCCCTGCTTGGCTAAAGGGTACTACTCGAACCCATGAGTTATGGTTCGCTACCATATTTGCTTATAACATTAAATTTTAACATCATGATATACACAACAGTAAGGGGGCTAAAAAACTCTACATTACATGATTTACATCATCTTAATTAGTGTCCTTGTCTAAGTTTGGCTAAAGCTTCCTTAGATTCTAATTCCCCCAACCCCCAACAACACACACAGACACTGTATGTGTGCACACGTGGTGTCTGTTTATACAATACAAAGAATACAGTGTAATTAATGAATTGGTTTATCAAGCCAATAAAATAAAATGATAGTATTATGAGGGGGAAGGGGGGGACTGACACACAATTAAGAATATACTAGCAATAAAAACCCATGCACAACACGGATCATTTGGATTATTAATTTGATTAAAATTATTGTAATTACGAAACGAAGGGAACTAAACAAGAACAAGAGGGATTCACCGATGAAGATCCCTCTCCTTCCCTTTTTTTCGGAAGAAAGGAGGATCCGGACAAAGAAATAGAAGAGATCAGTGTGAATGGAAAGGAAAAAAACAAAGGATGAATTCCACTTTACTTAGAATTTTCTTATAGATCCAAACAGTAATAAATTAATAAAAAAAAATTAATACAAAAGATAAATACAAGAAAAGATAAGAAGAGATTTGTCCACCACCTACATATTTGATACTCTCGCCTACAAAGAAATTCAAAACACCACCTCCATTAGTAAATCCATCAATTACTCATCTATCAAAAAAAAAAAAAGTTAATTCAGCCAATCCTCTTACCCTAGTAAATAATGTTGCATAAAAAGCATCTATGTAACCGCGATTATATTAACAACGATTATATGACCAACCATGTATATCATTTATTATTTTATCCAAAAAAATTCTTTTAGAACCCATTTTAACAAACAAGTTAATTAAATCCAAACTTTGCAAAGATGAATAAACAGGTTTATATAAAAAGGAAGCTATGAATATTCCAAAAAAGGCTATACTAACTGAAAAAAAATGCATCTTTAAAAAACTCATAGCAATCTATTGAATTATTCAAATTTTGATGTAAAGGTTTATAGACAGATTTAACCATTTTGTTAATATGTCCAAATTTGTACCTTCTTGTTCTTGATTGAAAGAAATTCCTAAGAACCCAATGAACAAAGTAAATAGAACTAATACAAGTTAGGAAATAACATAATATTGTCTAATTCATAAGGATATGAAAAAATCTTATTTTTTCCAAAATAGGTACTAATAATAAAAAGTTGTGTGATGTTTCTTACATTCTGATTAATTTGATATATCTTCTTTGAAAAAAAAGAAGGAATTTCTTGATTATTCATTTTTAATAAAGTTACTAAACAAAATTTTTTGTTAGTTCTTTTCGAACTTTCTTTATCCCCTAGAGATATTGAATAGAAGGGGGTATTTTTTTTGCCATTGTAATTTTGAAAATGAACATTTAAATGTCCTTCAAAGGTAAGTAAATAAATATGAAACATATAAAATGTGGTTAAACCCGCTATAGACCAAGCTATGATTGCGAAAATTGGCGAATACAACCAAGTACCATTAAGAATTTCATCTTTAGACCAAAAAGAAGCAAGAGATGGAATACCACAAAGAGAAAGTGTACATACTAAAAAAGTGGTTTTGGAAATAGGCACGTGCTTTGTTAAACCCCCATAAAAACCATATTCTAGCTTTTATTTGGAGAATATCCAACAAGAGTTTCCATTGAATGAATAATAAATCTGGATCCTAAAAACAATAATGCTTTCAAATAAACATGAGTAATTAAATGAAATAAAGCACTTCTACAAGACCACATACCTAGAGCTAATATCATATAATCCAATTGAGACATTGTGGAATAGGTTAAACCTCTCTTATTGTCTTTTTGAGCAAGAGCTAGCTAAAATTCTCTTTAAGTTAGTACATGGCTTGGTTTTTTTATTGACTTTTTTTGAAAGAGGGTAAGATCCGATAAATTGGAAACAATTAATTAAGAAAAAAAAACTTTTTATGGAACAAACATATCAATATGCGTGGATAATACCTTTCCTTCCACTTCTAGTTCTTATGTTAATAGAAGTGAGACTTCTTCTTTTTCCGACTAAATTTTTTAAAGTGATAACTATTATATTAATTGATATCTAGTTAGTTGAGTTTGGGAGAGTTGATTATGTTATATGTAATTATTATTTGATTTTAATTATTTGAACTAATTGTATAATTAAGTATAATTGCGATTTTAATTTTGATTAGGATTAGATTTATTTTGGTAAGAGATTGTGTTATCCAAATCTGGTTCGGGTTGAACTCTTTGATAGAATATGATATTTTATATTAATAGTTACTAAGTTAGTCAAGTTATATACCAAGTTAACTTTTCCACCAAACGGCATAGCGAAAATAATATATAGTTGTTGATTTTTCTGCCGAACAGCCTTGCTAAAATAATATATAGTTATAGACGTGAAGACCATCAGAGAACCTGAACAATCATTCGTCACCGAAGGATGTCAACTCTCCGCGACAAGAGAAGACTCCTCCCGACTGCAAAAACAGGTCTTTCACTTTTAAGTTGTTTGAACACCATTTTTAAGAGATGATTATATATACACCATACTTCTTTATACGATTAAGTACATTATATTTCAGTGTTTTTTAGTTTGAACAGATTTTCTGTATAAGATTCTAGCAAACTAAAGATAAATAAACAGATGAGTGTGTGTATGTAGAGAGAGAAAGAATATTGTTAGATCAAGCTAAAACCAAAACAGAGTGATATACTTTAGCAGGATAAAGGTTTTTTATTATTGGTTTGGTGCGGGAATGAAAAGTGGAGATATAACACAGAATCCTCAAATAACCCACACCTTCCCAACTTACCAGTAGCCAATGAAAATTTATCTTCTCTATTTCCATCCTTCAGCATCCTCAGGTAACCCTTAATTGCACAGTGTACTTCATGAAGAATGAGTTCCATCCTCTGACAAAACCCACACCAGTTATTGCTAAAAAGAACCAAGACGTCTTTCTTCCAAGCATTACCAGCATTTGTCAAATCAGACTGATTTCCAACAACTAACTCTGAAAATGTATTGGCCGTAACTCGAGGGACAGAATCCACCTGATGAAAATCCAGATTGACAAATGGTGGTCTTGGAGCCTCTCTAAGGCCCCAAATAACAGATTCAGAACGTTGAAACGGAAGAAGACTTCCATTAAGAAACAGATCAAGAAAATCACAAAGAGAAGTATAGCTGATAACTTCGTCGTCTTCAGGTAACACATAATGCTGCTGCGAAATGGGATCTATTAGCACTACCACAGGAATCTGAGACTCAGGAGCCAGAGTTTGAAGTAACCGCAATTCACCATCAGAAAAGAAAAAGGAGCCCCTGAACCCTGGAAAATGAAGTTGTTGCTCCCCTGGTTCAACATCTGGCAAAGTTTTCTCCTGCTTCCTGTCTGCAGCATTAGCAACTATTTCGATTTTATAATGAGGGTCAACACCTGCAGACAATAATTTGGTGGAATCATCAGGAGTTTTTTGAACTTCAGGTTGAGGAAGTTCACCACCCACAGAACTTGATAGCTCATCGGTACCAGCAGCTATATCTGGTGTCTGATTCTCATTAGGATGACCATTGCCACTTCCTTTAGTATCTTCTATTGGAAGTTCTGATGAAACTGGATTAGAAAAAAATTTCAACTCTGCTGGTGTATCTTCTGCTATGTTTATCGAAAAATCATCAGATAAGAGTTCAAAGCCAACATCTTTGGCAAGTGAGCTTATTTTGATGTCCTTGTGCTGACGAAGATATGTCAAGATATCTCGCAATGAATCACCGTGTATATCTGAAGCAACTTTATCTATGGTAACATCTTTTCCCTTGTCCACAATCCTGACAGACATCTTATCCTTTACTGTCGTTATCTCCCGAGATACCGTAGACATATCTAATTTTGGATGCCCAAATTTACTCAATGATGACTGATCAGTTTTAACAGAAGACTTCTGAGGCGTGGAAGTGGTTTGCACATTCATTCTATGATACAGAGCTAATTCTCTAAAAGCATCAAGGGCCACCTTGCTCTTTCTTCTGATCTCCAATGACTCTGATGATCTATCAATAAAAAGAAGTACTGATGGCTCATTTGCAGGTAAAGCATGTTCAATATCATTCCCATCACCTTTGAGCTGCATATAAAAATAAGCACCATCAAACGAATAAAGGAAAATAACAAGCCATCACAGATGGACATGTGGATTAATTGTTGCTGGAGGATTACTGTCCAGAAATATCAAATTTATGTTAAAAAAAAAATTTCCAAAGTCTCCAACGCACTGATGTTACATTCAGTAAGAAGTTGAACTATCAGACAATACCAGCAAGAAGTCAAGAACCAAAAAAATCACGAAGTAGTATCACACTATGAGGCTGATGGACCTTTCACAAGCATCCTGAATCTATTTTCTGGATCTTGTAAGTTGTAAGTCCACGACAAGTCAACAAGTTTGTTTAGGGCATGATGCATACCATTATTTACCTTAAGTGAAGAGACGTAACCCTTTCCATATAGTACAAATATTGGTTAGTCGGAATTAGAGCTATCACAAAACTACAAAAGCATATTTGCTTGATTAATAAAGGAAAGTCCCTTTTTTAGTGTACCATAGGGGGTTTGTACCTTGAGGTGACTACCAAAAGGTGACATAAATATCTCTTTTGTGCTGACAAGCAAGCCTCGCCCAGATACCCTAAAATCTAAAGGTTGTACAACTCCAAAAGCTAGACTGATCCTGTCTCACGACAGAGCAACACATATGACATCAGTCAGATGTATGGTCCTTAATGATATCATATAAATCTCAAACTTCTAAATATATTGGATGAGAAGAAGACCATTAAACAAGCTTAACAGGAAAGTGTACCTCTATAACAGGTGAAGCTTGCATTTGTAGAGCACTTTTGATATCACCACCTCCTTTGAGAACTTTTGAACAACTAGGACATCCCGCAAAGTAAAGCATCATCAACCATGGACCAGTCTCTTGAACACCTAGAAATGAAAGCAGTGACCTCTCGTGGATCAATCCAAATCTTAGTCTTTCAGGAGGCAGGAAAAACTCTCTCGAAACTGTTGTCAAGTTTGGTAGAAAAGCTTCAAAGAGCTGGAACTCTTCAAAACTACAGGAAACACCACCACCAGTCCTTGTAATTTCAGAGTCCTGTGAATCAGTCCCATTTATAAATGTAAATTTTGCAGGCCAAAAATTTCCAACAGCCTTGCTGTCATCAACACAGCTCATCTGTTCACTTTCCATTTTCTGTTTTCATATAGAAAATTAAGTTAAGCTTGTTATTAAAAAAATTTATTTATTCAACATTTAACAAGAAACAGTTCACAACCTTTTGCTTTTTCTTCCCTTTTGATGAAAATGTTCTATTTGTCTTTAAATTGAAGCCCCTACCAAGAATACCATCTGCAAGGATAAAGAGTTGTCAGCTTCAGAGGGTGTAACCACCAGTAGTTCAAATCATAGGCAAACTTGTTTTACTAGAATAATTTGAAAAGTAAAGAAAAATCTTACTAAATAAAGTATTGTTGGAAAATAATAGTGTGGTGTTCATAATATGTTCTGCTCACATACAAAGACAGGAGGAAGACAGCAGTATCATTGACTTGAACAACTGCAATTGCCACACTCTTCAATTTAGAATTTTATCAGCTCAACTGAAGATCTGGTGTTGTGCCAAATACCAGGTTGACACTTCCTATGAATTTTGCATAAATTGGTAAAAAAGAACACTTTGGATTGTGTTTAATGGGGTTTTGGTAGTTCTGATTTTTGTTATGTAATTTTATGAGATAGACTGGTAAAATTGAAAAGGTAAATCTCTCTTTCAGGGTCTCTTGGAAACAGTCAGGTATGAATGAATGAGGATCCTCAAATATTTTCAAATAGGATGATTATTTTTTTGTCTAATTTCTTTTCATTATATATTTTCCTACTTCTGTAACTGAGGAGTTGCTTATCAGAATATACTATTCTGAATCATATGATGATGTACTGTTCATGACAGTTAAAGGAAAGACTGCAATCTCTTTTGGTAAATTTCTTAGAATAGTGAAAGATCAGTCAGGATATACAGTAACATCTCATTTAGTCTAAGTTTCTTATCATAACAGAATCTCAAACATGGGACACAAAATCTAAAACTCCACAACATTCATGTGCCCCTCGTTAGCCGCTTAATAAAAAGGAATTGAATCAGCTGTGTAATTTTAAGAACAAAACCGTCCACTTCATAATCCACGATATCCATGTGTCCCATGTAAGCGCCATTATAAAAATCGGTATTTTCAAATGGAACATAGACGGTTATATAATTGAAAGGGAACATAGTTTCTTCTACCCAATACAATCACCAAAATTTTAAACTAAAATATCGCAAATTTAATCAAGAAGCGAGATCGTAAAATTTAAACTTTGACGAGACAGTTTGAATTATGATTTTTTATCTTCAAAACATCAAAAAGTATATGATTATATGGAATAAGAAGAATATACCAAATTCACTCTCCGTCCCATTGCTCTTTCCCTTAGCCAGCAATCTGCGGGTCCATCCACAAAATTCCAGGAGGAGTAATGACTTATCAGTTGATTCAATAAACGATTTCAAGCTCTCTGGTGTACTAATAGATTTGAGGGGAATATCTTCAGGCATAAGTGACATAACATGATGCACAGAAGATAATATATTTTGTACCCGAAGTGAACCTTGATATTTGTAAGACAATGATTGGTGGTAATATAAAATTTTTATCCCCTCTGTAGCACCAAGGGTATCTGCCAGCATCCTATCGCTATTTCTGTAGACAAGCATCAGCTTCAGAGTGCCAAACTTCTCTCGCTTATTGTTAATTGTGTGAGCTAATTCCTTCATAAGAGATCGAGTTTCACCAGACCCTAAGCATATACAAACTGTAGTTATCAGCATTTTGGAGGGAAAAAAGAAAAAAACTTACCAACAGTACATGTCTGATATTAGCACATTTAAAGGAATAAAGCATCAACTAAGAAATCAATAAACAACATACTGGTGATAAACAGCATGTCCAATCCAATAACGTGTGTTGTAAAATTAAGTCTCGAAAGGATTGTTATCCTACATTATCATTAATCTTAATTCCAAAAGACATAAGTTACACTGATGCACTTACAAGACGAACTATCTAAAACATGCTTGTATTCACTTCTATGTTTTACCATTATTGAAACAACATATTGTGCTCTCCTTAACAATCTCCATAAATTGTTTAGAATCGCATTAGAATTTGTAATGCGCTGAACAGTTGTTTATCCTGCTTGGATTAGTTTTTATCCCCATTTTGTCCTAAAACTCTTTTAACCAATTCCATTATAAGCAACTTAATCATTTATAACGATCTTCTGTTATTACCCCAATTTTATATCAATGAACGATCATTTGAACCAGAAATACTCTCTTTCTGCTCAAAGTGAAGACACGTAAAAGGTGCACTATGGATATACAATTCAACAATAATTTCAAGCTTCCCCTCCCTACCCCACCCACCCCCTATCCCACCAGAAATAAACTATTAATAATAATTTCAAGTAATGAGAGTCTTAACTAATACGAACTTGATAAAGGTCTAATCTTTTTCAGTTTCATAGATAACACTTTTCATCCAACAATACAAAATCCTTCAAAAAAGCCAGTTAATTGGCTTTATCATGGTTTAATGATTATCAGAAAGTACTCATCAATACCCAATATCTGTATAAACAAGAGAGAGAGAGATTTTACATGGAACAGTGACTAAAACAAAGACATGTGGGTGAATACGGATCTGAGAAGAGAAATTGAGTTTAGTGAGGATCTGCCATTTCACTTCTCCGTCTTCCTCCGGATCGGAATCAACGGCCTCAATTGATCTCGACAGCGACAGAATCAGCAATCCCAAAGCCAGTAGCAGCTGCATCATCGTCTTCGTCGATGACCATGATGATGAATTGGGATAAGCAGCCTCTGAGTTCGTCATTCATTCACAAATTGTTATGTTTCGGCTGCTGATACTCCTAGTGCTATGTCTCTCTGTCGGAGAAAGACAGTTGTTTGGTCTGATAAACCCTTCGATGCGACCACCTGAGGTTTCTCGGTTCCGATTTTTATTGCGATCAGTCTTGGAAATAGCAACGGCAAAGTTTGTCTTATCACGGTTTTATGGGGTACGCTTACAACTTCACAGTTTACACCGGTTTAATTTGATATATAATACATGGGACTGTATTGTGAGTTACTCCATCGCGAATAAGAATATCAACGTGCAACAAAAAAAAAAAATATTCAGAATAAGAATATCAATATCTACGATAAAAAAAATTAAGAAAAAAAAAAGAAAAATGATAACACCAATATATGTATAATAATACAGTTTTCTTAAATTCAATCTCGTTCTCTATATTTAAAGTGTTGTGCGTTACTGAGTTTTAAATGAAAAAAAAAACATAAAATTTAAATACAACGAAAAACTTAAAACTTTTGTTTAATGTTATTACTGAGTTTATAATATAAATGAATAGAAAACTTATTAGTTTAAGGATAAAATCTAACTTTTTATTATTCTATCCATGTCTAATAATAATATTTTATTATTTGAGGTAAAATTAGAATTAGCGCTCTTTTATTTTCTTTTCCATTCAAATCATGTCAACTTATACTAGAAAATAGTCATTTTTCTAGTTAATTCTTTTATTTTCTATCTCCATAAAACTAAACATTAAAAAACATAAATTTTCAATTCATTTCTATTCTTTTTTATCACTAAAAAAACTCAATAACATAGTGTTAGAGAATCTCGAAGAAAAGTTAAGAAATAATGAGTTACACTGATATCTCTATTTTAAAGTTAATTCAATAATTACGAATAATATTTCCTGATAATTACGAATAATGTTTCCCTAAACTTATAGTATCATTATTCGCATTTATCAAAAGTATATTATTATTTTATTCTACTTTATACTATTTTATAATTCAACATTACTAATATATATATATATACACACACATACACACACTTTCATATTATTTATATTACAATATTATATATTAATCTAATATAAAAATTAACATTTTATTTATATTTTTTAAATTCAATAATACCATATATTATAGTGATTAATTAATACATTAACACACAAATATTCATGCATATACCATTATAATTTGTATATGAATATTGTATTAAATATATATAACTAATATATAATATATTAATATTATTTATATATAGTTATAATATATGTTATAATATATTAAGTATGTGTCATAATGAATCTAGTGGAATGAGTTTGAATATACTGTTGAAGAAATTTGTATAAAATATTATTTCCCTGTAAAATAAAAAACCTGTTGCAAATAACCTAAGCATTGCACGTGCAGTTAAATTAAGGTAACTTAAATGAAACACAAAATTGGTACGTGTTATTTAAGGAGGATGACCTAATAACCATTATTAACAGGAAATATTGAAAGGGAAAAAAAAACATTATTATTAGGAAAATACCCTGGAAATGCTTTATTTTAAGGATGTAAGCAAAAATAAATAAAAAAATTTAGTGGGTTGAAGAATTAAACTTAACAAAACATAAGTGTATATAGAACTTATCTGCAACAGTTGCCTGGTTATAACTTATTTACAAAATCACAGGAAAAAAACAAGTTTTTGGTGTGAAAAAAGTGCATCAACAATCAATTGAGCTTTAGAGTTTAGACAAAGAACATCCTTCATCTTTATGGCATGAGAACAAACACATGATTTCATTAGGTGTTTCATACTACCCACCACATGTGTAGCAAACAATGACGGCAATGGTTATAGTAATATTTTTAGTTGTTAATTTCAGTAAGATAGCAGTAACAATATATATTTTCTTTGATTTCATATTTCTCTGTTATTGATTTGGGTGTTCTTGTTTTCAATTTTGTTTGAAAAGAAAATGGAGCGATATTGATGGTAATTAAATGATAATTGAACCTTATGGCAACAAAGGTACAATGAGGGTGAGCCATATCTAATGCGATGGAAATCGCACATTAAATCATTTAACGCGAAAGAGGATAAAACACAAAAATAAAAGACGAAAGACATTGAAACTGAAAAATAAATTTTCACTTGTTTATAAGCAAACATTCGCAAATTTAGAATTATCAATTAATATTATAAATTCATAATAATTTTCAAAAAAATTATAGTACTAGTTTTAAGTTTTGATTCTCTTAAAATTTATTTACGAATGACTTATAATTTGATTTATTAACTTTTAAAATTTTATCAACGTGTTCTATTTTTTTAACTGGATTAATGTATGTTAGAGAATTGATTATTTTCTTAATAAGTTATCCAATTAGTTTGTAATTATATTTTAGTTCTTAATGTCACAAAAAAATAAAAAGATAAATTTTAAATCAGTTTACTTATATTAAGCATAAGTAACGTAAATCAAGGAGCATAATTTTTGGTACCACAGTACCTTTTGCATATCTTAAAGAAAAAGTAGAGCAAAATTAAAATAAACTGTTTGACACCATTTCTTCCGAGTTGTTGGAATATGTGCCACCGAGAAGTGGGCCCCACATAGAGCCGCACATTCTCTGCCGACTTTTCGGAGTTTTGCCCATCAGACCACTTCGACGCCGACATATTTCACTCTCTCACGTTCTTCTTCCCCCGGTCCGAGCTTCGGAAATGGAAGTAATCATCATCTAGGGTTTCGAGCGAAGTGAGTGAGAGAGAGAGACACGAACAGAAATGTCCCGCCAGTCCACTTCCACCGCTTCCCACAAATCCAAAACTCTCGACAACAAATATGTAAGAAATCCGCTATAATGTTCAATTTCTCAATAATAATGTAGAGAAACTGAAAGAAAATTGGCTGCATTATGCGAATTGTACCTCAATTATGTTTACCATGATCACTTTTTTACTAACAACGGAACCTTAGGGAGTTAGGGTTTCATGTTTCTTGTGGGATCAAGGGTTTTGGGTAGTTAAATAATTTTTTTAAATTTTCTGTTCAAATATGATTTTTTTTTTTTGGGTATTTGGCTTTCTGGGTAGGAAGGAAATCATGGCGTTGAATTGTTAATAATCTATTTGGAGTTTAGTTTTTATTTTGTTATTAGGCGGTTCTCAGTTTTCCTCTGTTTAATTACTGAGAAACGCAGTTAACCTAGGGGTTTGTTCAGCTGTTGATTTAGAATGGTAAACTGAGTGTATTGTATGCATTGGTGAACTGTATTTTACTGTTGATCTCGATGGAATTTTTATCATTACTATTGATCTCGATGGAATTTTTATCATTATAGGACTTTTGAAATATCGATTGGTGCATTTTTAGTTTATGTTGTATGTCTTCTTACTGTTTATGCTATTTTGGATTGTCGTATCATTGCACAGAGATAGAAATTTAATGCCATAGAGAGACCGAGGATAGGAACGATTTTTCACAGGATCATGTGGCTGACGAGGCCTCACACATTTTCAAGGATCCTTAGTAACTTCGATATAACTATCGTATCATTCTTTTCACTGTCAGAGATACCACCAATGTCACTTCGTTATGATCATTATAAAATCATGAAAAATTTTATATTGGAGACAATTTAGGCTATACTTTTACTGCCATAAATATCAAATCATTGCCAATCATGATAAGTTGATTCGGCAAATAAATTTGGCATGTAGGTAATTTACACCTACCAATTGTTGACTGTGTCATTCAATGCAAACTTAGCATATCTAAATCGAGGACTCTTAACAGGAGGTGAAAAGAATATGGCTTCCTGTTCATTTCAAAATTCACCACACGGGAAAATGACATAATATCGCAAGTGAACACGTGGCTTAGTGGTTTGTTTTGTTACGTCTGCAGACATTTTAGATAGTTCTACATGCCCTCTCTTAGATGAGTTTGGGACTCATACTGTCCATTGTGAGTGATTGCTTCTGGAATTGCTGAAGCATTGACAAAATCACAACTCCTAAATGTAAAGTTCACTATTAAACACCCCCAAGAGGACAGTGCCATATACAAATCTTGCAGCATGTTTAGATCATGTTCATCAAAACTGCCGTCAAGGGGCAGAATTGGCATATATATACCCAAATTGAACACACTGCCACAAGTCAGTTTGGTTTAATTTACAATTAAGATAATGTTGTAGTTCTTCACTTGATCGTTCCCTTGGATGGGCCCATGGGGTGGGATTAATTTGCATTCTTGAATTTTATTGGATGGATATTCATTTATTTGTTGATTTAATTTCTGGTTTTTACATTTACATCTATATATTAGATGCTTGGTGATGAGATTGGGAAAGGAGCTTATGGTCGAGTTTATAAGGGTTTGGATTTGGAGAATGGAGACTTTGTCGCAATTAAACAAGTTTCTTTGGATAATATTGCGCAGGAGGATCTTAACATCATCATGGTATAGTTGCACTTACCTTATTTCTAAATTCTTATTTCCGTTGATGTAATGATGCTTTGGTCTGTTAGGGTAATAAAGAAACAAGAAAGGAGAGAAATGTTATGGCATATCTTTCACTGAGCTTATTTAAATTCTTATTTCCGTTGATGTAATGATGCTTTGGTATGTTAGGGTAATAAAGAAAGAAGAAGAAGAACCAGGAAAAGGGAAAAATGTTATGGCATATCTTGCACTGATCTTATTTAATTGTTTTTTTGTTTGCATGTTTTCTTCCGTAATAAGCATGACACTGGATAGGCTTTGAGAATTCACCTTTTGATAGACCACGTGATCCTATATTAGGAATTGTAACTCCTAGGTTTATATAATTATTATGCCATTATTTATAGTAATTAGAAGAATTTAGTCTTTCTTGTTTATAAGATGCTGAACCTTTTCACTCTACTCCGCCGTCTATTTATGATGACCTTATTCATCACCTAGATGATGGCGGTCAAGACTCAAAAGAAAAAATATTAAGTTAATCTCGATGTATCAGTCTTTAAAGAAGAAGAAAAAAGGTTGGGGTAATAATAAAAGCTCGCCTCCTCAAGGATATTGTCTGGTTTTTGGTTTCCACTTCTACACCTTTTATAAGAACCAAGCTTATTTAGTTTTAGTTTATCTTAGCAGTTCATTGTTGGTTTTTTTATCTTGATGGTTTCTTTCCTTACCTTGGGAGATCCCCTATGCTTCTGACTGCTTTTCCCCTTTAATGTGAAACCAAAATTAGCAGAAGAGAAAAAAAGAGAAATCAAAGAAGTTTGTTCTCACGTTGAAGGTTTCATTTACAACCGTGACATAACAGTATATTGATTCTGCAATTTTGTCGCATAATGACAATTTAAAACAAAAAAAATCCAATTTAACATCTTAAAAGAAAGGGGAATAAAGAGCTACTTTGGGAAGAAGAAAAGAAAACGGAGTTTGTTCTTGCATTGAAGGTTTCATTTCTAACATACATATTTTCTTCAATAATATAGATGTATAATCCGCATGCACTATACAATGCAATATTTGTGCCTATTTTGTGGTGCCGCCATTATGCTTGGAATATGTGAATATCATTGTGTTTTCAGTCATTATCTAGTCCTTTTGGTAGCTATTTAAATTTATATCGGATGTAGCTCATTTCAAGTGTTAAAAGTATTTATCTCAACTTGAGATGTTCTCTGTTAACTGTAGATATTTGGATATAAACTAGTAGACATGTGCATCAAAAGAATGATGATTGATAACTTTATATATTTGTTGTTGCTTGACTTGAAATATCGGGCTTCTTTTTCTTCAAAGGGGCACACACGTGCATGCACATACGCACACACACACTCACACACACATACACACACACACACACTCTAACATGGCAATATCTACGGAATAGATGCATATCGGGGAATACATGGTTTAATGCTGTTAGTAATTAGTGAGACTGAAATAAACTCACTGCTGAGTTTTCATTGGTTACTATTTCAGATTGGCTGTTAATTACTAAATTCGTTTGGTACGACATCTTGATAGAATAGGAATTTCCCGTTGATACTTCTTGAATAATGAGAACATAAATATGCTTTTAAATTTAATTATTTGGTGTCAAAAGTTGATGATATTTGGAAAACTTTATTAGCTGACTCAAATTTGTAAACAGTGTTGTACCCATGATGTAATGATCTAGTAAAGAGGTGGTTCTTCTATGTTGTTAGCGTTTTCTTTTACTTTTTCTTCTTGTCAAGTCTTTGCTGTAAGCTTCATGGACCTAGCTTCCTTTGGTTCGTTCTGTTTTGTTTTTGTTATATTTAAATGAAAATATGTTTAAACACTAGTATAATATGGGATTTTCATTTCAATTTCACTGACCAGTTTCTGTTTCCATTTTTATTATTACATCATGGGGGATTCGGAAATATATCAGCAAGAAATTGATTTACTCAAGGTGAGTTTTCTTCTTCTACATTGATCTGCTATAATATTCAATAGTTCTGTTTTGTACTTTTCAGAATGATAAGATATAAGATACCTTGTCACCCTTGAAAAAAAAGATACAAGTTACAATGTTTATTGGACATAGGCTTTTTATGTCTTATTGGAACTGTACAAATGTTTTTTTTTGGGCAATCTTTCATGTCATTGTTTTTTTCCAAAAGGAATTCACAATATAATCTGCAATTTGTAGCATTGGTTCTTTACTCTCTCTATATCTTTTTACAGAATTTGAACCACAAAAACATTGTGAAATATCTTGGATCTTCAAAGACAAAGAGTCATCTCCATATAATTCTTGAGTAAGTTTATAGAACGCTGTATTTTCTAATCTTATAACTATTTACATGGTAGAGAGCCTGTGGTAGATTAGATGATGCTTTATTTTATGATCACAAAATTCTTTTGAAGGTATGTGGAGAATGGCTCACTTGCAAACATCATTAAGCCCACTAAGTTTGGGCCATTTCCTGAATCTCTGGTGGCTGTATACATAGCACAGGTTGATAAATAACCTTAAATTTATTTATTTATTTATTCTTTTTTGGTTGTGGGTCTTGTTTTAAAGGTTTTATGCTTGTGACAGGTTTTGGAAGGATTAGTTTATCTACATGAACAGGGTGTGATTCATCGTGATATTAAGGGTGCAAATATATTGCTGACCAAAGAGGTATCTCACTAATAATTCGTTTTCTGGAAGCTTGTTGCCAATTTAAATTTGTATTATGATGCATTTTAGTTGCTCTGATTCCTCTCCACGTTTGCTAAGTTTTGGTTCATATGCTGTTTCTATGAGGAATAATTTTGATACCTTTTGATCTTTTATGTTTTCTGTAATTTTTGACCATTGTACAACGTGTTTAGTATTTCTTACTTTAGCATATAAGTTTAGCTGTAGTTGCATACGTCGCCACACGTTTCACAAAGCTAATGTTCATTCTCAAGGTTTACTGTGTTCGTGGAATTGGAAATAATACAAATAGAAGATTTAGATTTTATATTTTTATGAGATTCTTTGTGTTTGAGACTTAGAGTTTGGGAGAGAATGATCTTCATATATTGCTCCTCTTCTTCTGTAGGCAACAAACTATTTTAAGTTCTCTTGGTTCAGTAGTTATTGGCACTTCTATTGAGTTATATTCTCCTAATTAGATCTACTTTTTGTCTATATTCTGAATCTGGGCACTACTTGTTTGATCTAATATATGTTTTCAGGGTCTCGTGAAACTTGCAGATTTTGGTGTTGCGACTAAATTAACTGAGGCAGATATTAATACACATTCAGTTGTTGGGACACCTTACTGGATGGCCCCTGAGGTACTATCTTGCATTTATTTATGTTTATTGTTAATACTATTTAATTTTCGGAGGAGATAACATGTAAGACACGATATAACTTTTGTATTTCATAGCACACCTTCATCCCCTGTATTTGTTCAAAAGTTTTTGAATCTTCCCAGCCCAAGTCACTAGTTATTGTTATGATTGCTATTTTTAAAGGATATGATGTATTATTATTGTTCATCAGTTCTATATGAGGTACTTTGAAGTTTGAATAATGAGATTATTTCTCCTTTGTTTCATATGGATATGCCTCAAGTATTATTTTATGTAGCTATATGATTGTCGTTATCATCTGTCTTCATTTCATCAAGAATATATGAAAACTATTTGTTCATTTTTAAGATGTGTACCCATTGGTGCCACTATTGGAATTTGTATCTTCTTCATTGTAGTCGATTGATACATTTCGTAGATGCAGGTCATTTTCATCAATACCAGAGCAGAGTGTTTCATTAGCATTTTTAGTTTTATGTTGTTCGTATGTTTGCGCTTCCTTTTCCTCAGAAGCAGACTCTTTCAATGTTTTTTTAATTATTCTTTAAATAATAAAGTGAATTGGAACAAAGTGAACCGATTCTCAGAAAACACAATCGTCACTTGTCCCTTTTGGTAAGGACAGATAGGCAGTTATTGGTGAGTTGAGTATTACATGTTGGAAGTAACTGGTGCCTTCATCAAGTATTGTCATATGGAGTGTTGGATCTGACTCTTTCATCTGACTTTTTGCTATGTATCAGGTTATTGAAATGTCTGGAGTTTGTGCTGCATCTGATATATGGAGTGTTGGATGCACTGTGATCGAGCTTCTTACATGTGTACCTCCATATTATGAGCTCCAGCCCATGCCAGCTCTCTTTCGTATAGTGCAGGTTCTTATGCTCTTGTGGTGAAAAATGGTTTTTGTTTTTCCTGTAAATGTTTTACTGAACTGGAAATTTTATTAATAAACTTGATGCCTACCCCTCCAAACGCAATAATTGTTGAACACTTTGACTTCCAACACAAAAACATGCTTGAGAGAAGGAGAGGAATGATGACTTCAGAAGTTGAGTTACTGATTTTCCTTCCCTGTTATTTCAGGATGAGCAACCTCCGATACCAGATAGCCTCTCTCCTGCCATGACAGATTTCCTACGACAGTGTTTTAAAAAGGTTACGTAGATGAAATTTTAAATCTTGGCACATGATATAATGCTGCAATTGTAAATTTATGCTGTGGCTTTACCATGGTCATATAAAAACTTTGTTTGAGCACTATTTCATCAGCCTTTCCTTTCTTTGTAATGGTGAATTTCTTGAAATAAGGAGATCTCCTCCTGAGCAGAAAAAGAGAGAGGACAATGAAAACAGAGCTGAGTCAATTGCATATGATAATTCCAAGATGGCAAAAGGGGAAACTTCTTTAGTTGTACTGTTGCCCTTCCCCTGATCCATTACTTTTGTGCTGGAAACTAGTATTAGATTAATTCTGTATTCGAGAAGACTGGCAATTCTTGGATCTACAAAGATTATGTTGATGCCTCTGGCTTATTAAGTACTTTGTCTTGTATACTGTGCTTGTGCTTGTGTTATCATTTAGTATGTTACTGCTGGAACTGATATGGAACATGACCTACCTTCGTATATGTATATGCTGCACATGCAGTTTGCAAATCCTCAATTCAATTCCTTATATTATCACAAGATAATTCGCTTCTGAAAATAATCAAAATAAATTAATTTGCATGATAGCTGCAGGGTGGAAATATGTTCCCAATTTCCCACGTTACCTTGTCTTTACCCGATGCAAATACGTGTGTTGCCTTCAAGTTCTATTATGCACTCAATTCACATGAAGAGATATGTTTCAGGATGCTAGGCAAAGACCTGATGCGAAGACACTGCTTTCACATCCTTGGATTCAAACCTCAAGGCGTGTTCTACAGTCTTCCCTTCGGCATAGTGGAACATTAAGGTAGAACAAAGATCATGATCCTGTTCGCTAAGCATGGATTCCTAGTATGGGCTCCCTATCCCAATATTAATAATTGTAGAACACTAGAACTTGAAAAACAACATGCAATGAAACAGGTGAACACAATCTAGATCATGAAGATGATAAGTCATTGTCAAGTCTCTATCTAGGGTCTTATGATCAGGAAGACCGTTCCAATTCTAAAGCCCTAGAGTTGCATCACATCTGGCCCGGTTACAATATCCTTGATTATTATTCAAATGGAGGAAGACGCTTCCAGTTCAATTTTAGCCTTCTGTTTCAATTATGATTTGCTTTAGTTATTATTATTTATTTTTTTTTTGAAATTTTCTGTTGTTTAATATCTAAAGATCCTCATCTTTTGCAGAAATATAGAGGATGGTGGTTCAGGTAATGCTGACATGTCAAATGGAGATAATGAGGGAGATGTTGGAAGTCCTTCGGCGAATAAAACTAATGTAAGTCTCTCCTAACTTGAAACTTGTACTCTGTATTGTACTTTCATTATATTTCGATCTCTTGTTATGAAATGTAATCATATATATTTGGACTGTTAATTTTTCCTTGAGCTCAAACTCTGGGGACCATGAGTTGTCCTGGTGTGGCTTATTGCATCGCGTATAATATAAATTGTATACTTTTGCACTTTTTGCCCTTTTTTTTTTTGGAATGCATAAGCTTTCAACCGTTGCATATCTAAAATAGGAAGGAGAGATGTTTATATGTAACATCATATCGTTGGATGCTGCCCAGCATACTTTTTGCTGTCAGTAACATGTATGATTTGGTAATAAGATCCTCCTAGTTGTGTAAGTGGAGCTAAAATAATGAAGGGAATACAACTCAACTTGATGACACCCTAGACTAATTATGATAGGCTTCATGAATCCTTTCCAGAATCAAATTTTATGGCACCAACACTATGCCCTGCTATCTGGGATTATGACCCTCAAGAGTCAAGATACCTCAGGCATATATATCTTTCTCACCTAATTCTACTCATATAAGTCTTGCACCGACAGTCTAGCAAATTATTGTTCCTCTACTGTGCATTATTGTTATCAAGGCTTCTTCTAGGCCTTGACTCCAAGGCATCCTGACATTGTTTAGTGGATGCCGTAAGGAATCGCCTCGAGTATATCTACGTTGCCATGGTTTTGTACATATCTTTTTCCTTCGTATTGCTTTTTCACTGATCGCCACACATACAAATGAACAAGAGAAAGCCCCATTTGATGGGGCAACCACCATTTGTAAGGAGTCAATTATATGGTATTAAACGATGCTGTACATATAAAGAACCAACACGCAATGGTTTATTATATTTATGGATAGCACATAATTTATATTGATAGATTATTATATTAAATATAATAAATATCTAATTGTGCTATTTTTTGTATGATTAGTTTTTTTTATTTAAAAAAAATTATACATTCATGTCTCTTTTTAGTATGTATAGGTATAACTTTCTTATGTGTATTTTTGTACATTATTTATTATTAATGACTTATTGCCTTGTGGACACCATGACAGACATCTTATCATCTAGGCATCAGGCAGGTGGCTGCCGCGTAGACTCACAGAGCCACCATAACAACCATGATTTGTAGATCTAAGCAATTAAGCGTCTCTGGACTATCTCATCATAGCGTCCATATCTTATTCTACACCTCCACCTTTCTTTGAATGTCTTTATTTCGTATTTTGTTCTTTCCCGCTTGGCTGCACATCCATCTTAGCATTCTCATTTCAGCTACTGCTGTCCCAATCTTGACATTCACGAAAAAGAATGGGTTCTTACCTACTTCTTCAGTTTAGCAATTCTCATGGTTGTGCCTTGTGCGTTGGTTTGCTCAGGGCCAAACGTGCTTTTGAACCTATGAAGTAGGGGTACTTCTGTTTTTTGGCGTATGTAGCGAGGTGCAGGTGAGGTGGGGCGTATCCTGGGGATCCTTCGACCAAGAAAATGTAATTTAAAATGCCTAAATATATATCTTGGGTTGCTCTTGGGGTGTTCTGTGTTGTTATTTTGTAATATATATATGTTTGAACATAGTATATTAAATCTATGTAATATATGTTCCATATGTTGGAATTTCCTGAATCTCGTATACCCATAGCTCTGCACTCCCGCGCCCACACCCTTGCTTCTTACTCTCTCCGTCCTCAAAATGGTGTCTTAAAGACACAAAAAGCGTCCCCAAAAGGATGTCCAAAAGTATAAATTTTTCTTTTAAAAGTCAAGTTTACTCTTCCTTTTTATTTTTCTTTTCATACTTAAACTGGTGCACCTTATTTAAAAAGCAGACTCTAAGGTCCTATCAAGGGCAAAAAAGCAATAAATGTACTATTATTTCTTCACCTTGATCTCCTGTTTGAGTGTCCTTCAAGCACCCTTTTGGGTACAGAGATGGTAGTTTGAAATAGATATGCCCTATATTATTTTCCAATTTACTACCTGTAATGCCTTTAATTTCAGGAATTTAGAGCAAAGTCATTGTCAAGAGAGGCTGGTGAAATTGATAAGTCTAGTGAGGATAAAGATGCCAAACATGTCGAGGAAAGAGCTGATGGTCCTGAGGAAGATTTTTCATCTGATCAAGTTCCTACTTTAGCACTCCATGAGAAGTCACCAGTACAAAGTAGTTCTATTAAACTCTCTTCAAATGATGACGCGGGCACATCGACCGAGCTTCATGAGCCATCTCACTCGCATGCCCAGGAGAAAATGGTTAATGGTGAGTTGAAATATCATGATTTAAAAAAAATAACACTGTTGCCAGAAAAGTTGAAGTAAAAGGAAGCTCTTTTCATGTTGAAGGTGGTTCATCAGCTTCTGCACCAAAGACCCAAGAATATAGTCCTCAAAAGGTAAAATTTCATGATTTATTGTTGGTTGCTGGTCAAAAGATTTGGGCTAGCGATGTTGTACAAACCACTTTATTTACCTGCAAGACCCTTTTCACCTTCTTTTTTAAGTTACACGATTTTGTTTTTGGGTGTTATCTGATCCTCTGTTTTGGCAACAATCCAAGCCTTGGAATTGGAATCTGCATCTGAGGTTCTACTAATTATGAAGTCTAATGGAATTCATATTGCATTTTTTGTTCCAATTCTAAAGCATGGAGTTGAGTTTCCAAACATAAGTGAAGTATTCTAACTGTGTGCGTCTGTGTGTGTACATACTCACACATGACACTGGGTCATGTATGTATTGCTTGTATGAGCTGGTCAATTTGTGGATTTGGACTAAGATGAACTGAAATCAATTTTATATGGAAAATCTGTTTTTTCAATTGTGGGGATGAGTTTTAGATGCTCATTATCATGTCCATTTTTTTGGTTAATGAACTTAAAAGAACTGCATTCAACCTTTAAGAATGTGGTTATGGTATCTTTTGTTTTAGATAACAAATTGTGGCTCGTCAAAGTTCAAAATTGTTTGACACCATTCTCATGAATGCCTGAACTGAAGGCTCTGAAGGCATCAGCAACTTCTGGAGGAAATGAACTGAGTAAATTTAGTGACACGCCTGGCGATGCTTCTTTAGAAGACTTGTTCCATCCGTTGGATAAAAGTCTGGAGGATCAAGCAGCTGAAGCCTCAACATCTGCATCCTCATCTCATGTGAATCAAGGGAATGCAGTTCCAACAGAGATTAAGAAGAATGATCTGGCAACAAAGTTAAGGGCCACAATTGCTCAAAAGCAAATGGAAAATGAGTCTGGGCAGACAAATGGTGGGGACTTGCTTCGCATAATGATGGGAGTTTTGAAGGAAGATGCAATTGATATTGATGGCTTGGTAGGTTTGACTGCTTTGTAGTTTTGGTTGCTTGGCTTTCGTATGTAATTTGTATTTTCATGGAAAAAGATGGGAGATAAATGAATTACTTCTCAATGTCTTAATTATTACCTGACTTTATTTCTTTGTTTATTATTAATTATCAGGGATTTGATGATAAATTGCCAGCTGAAAATCTTTTGCACCTACAGGTACTCCTGCCCTTGCATTGCTATGGCCCTATTTTGAGCTTTGTCAAAGTTAAAATTAAGTTTCGAGATTCAGCTACAATATATTGTTAACAACCACCCTATATATTCCTATCACTTATTTCCAGTCAAATAAACTAGTCAAGTTTTGTTTTTGTCTCTTTTCGTGGACAAGTTTTTCTTAATTATGTGATGTTAGACATCTCCAAGCAAGTCTGTATCCAGCGTTAAAAGCTTATGTTCAGCTTAGTCAAAATTTGTTTATTTAGCAACTGTTATGAGGTTGAGTTTCAAACTTTGTCAATACTTCGGTCTCTAAATTAAAATTTCTGTGATCCAGTTGAGATTTTTAAGATAGTACATTATAAGATGTAGGTTATAGATAGGTAATTATTGTTATATTGACTAAATCTAATAGAACCTTTTACTGTTTTAATTGTGATAATGAGTCAAACACTTAAAAGTAGGAATTGATTTTGTGTTTTGGAATTTATGGACTGAAAGGATCAAGCAAGCCAAAAATAAATTCCATCTGTTCCACGAACAATAGTACTACATGCCTTATGTATGATACTATTGATCAGTACTTTTCTCTTGTAATCATCTTTTGGTAATTCTGATGACAGAATGCCTCAATATAATGACAGTTTTGCAACATGGATGTAACTGAGCTACTTCACCTGAATTTATCATTGTTAGTGTTTAAAATTCACTTTAGATTGGGTTCCCTTAGCTTCTCAGCAAGGGATATTTTGTAGAAATGATATGATTGTTTTAGGAGTAACTAGGATATTAAGCTTTGACCTTTGACCCACAAATCCAAACTTGTTTCAAGCCAGAACATATTTCACAAGTGTTAGATGAATTTATTGATTTTTTCTTGGAAGAAAAATAATTATTCACTAATTGTATTCAATGGTATTTAAGCAGTCTAATATTTTATGTTCACGTAGGCCGTGGAGTTCAGTAAATTGGTTTCGTTGTTGAGGCCTGACGAACCAGAAGATGTGATTGTATCTGCCTGTCAGAAGTTGACAGCTTTCTTTCATCAACGTTCCGAGCAAAAGTTTGTTTTCATTACCCAGCATGGTCTGCTCCCTCTAATGGAGTTGCTTGAAGTTCCTAGAACTCGGGTATGTCACTCTGCAAGGGTTTCCCAAGTGTTTAGCTGATGTTATAATTTCACAGTTTTGAAAAAATTGTTTTCCATAAAGTGCAGGTTATATGCTCAGTTCTTCAAGTTCTAAATCAAATAATCAAGGATAATACTGACTTTCAGGAAAATGCTTGTCTTATTGGCCTTGTAAGTCTTGTGTACATTCCATTCTCGTAGCATCTTTTCTTTGACATTAAGCAGCATGAGGTCTGCTTTTGTTATCCAAAAACGGTTGTTGCTATTTATATGATATATCTCTTCAATCACGAAATTATGCAGTATCTTGGATAGTAGAGTTTGTACTCATTGAAGTGATTGAATTATATTTGACTGATATACATCATGATATCGGATGGCTTGAAAAAGTTACAGTTGGAAGTTTTTTTGCTTCTGGAATACAAGCTATATTTCGAATGTAGAGTACTGTTTTGCAGTAGAAGATTATAAATATTTTTCATCATAGATTCCAGTTGTCATGAGCTTTGCTGTACCTGATCGTCCTCGAGAGATTCGTATGGAAGCAGCTTATTTCTTGCAGCAACTTTGTCAGTCAAGGTTTATTATTTCTGTTACTTCCATCTGTTAAATTTTATTTTCTTCATTATACTATAAAAAATATGGGTTAACTTCGTAGACCTTTCCATGCAGCTCATTGACTTTGCATATGTTTATTGCTTGCCGTGGGATACCTATTCTTGTGGGATTTCTTGAGGCTGATTATGCTAAGTACAGGTTGGTAGTTTGTTCTGGTCCAAGTTTAACAATCTCTTTTGGCATGCCAAATAGTCACCCCACATGTTCGGTTTGTGTATTCTGGAAACAGATATACACGAAAAATTGCCATGTGGTGTGTGATAATTTTTTACAAGTGAAAATTTGAATTTGTTTAGTAATTCAGCCAAATGACCCTGTGAAGACTTGGTTAAAGACTTAAAGCTGAATTTCTGCAATGAGATCGGGGAAAAGTTACTCTACAGGATATAAGGGAAGAAGGGAACACATTAGAGTTCTGTAGTAATTGTAGTCCTTAAGAGGAATAAAGTGTGAAGTAACAGATTAATCTTTATAAAATTAACAAGATTGCTACTAAGCTTTTAGTTTCAAATGAAGAATTTTATGGAAGGAATAACCAATATTTTTGCCCTAGGTCCCCTGCGCAATTCACTGCAAGCCCCATAGGAGATGTTCTTACTTCCATGACTTAAGGTGATTGTAGTATGAAGGATGAACCAAATGATATCTTGATTATATGTTTTTGTGTGAAGAACTATAAGAGAACATAGAGCATGTTACTTTTCAAAACTTTTAGTTGCTGTAAGACAAATTACAAATTCTGAAATATAATAATATCCACTCTCTCCTCAAGACAATATTTGCCTCCTACCAAATTGCATATTGTTGCAGCAAATCTTTCCAGATAAGACAAATGTGGAAAATAATCTCTATTGTATAATTAGTATTAAAACTATGACCGAAAGATAAAAGCATAAATTTAGAACGAATGATTAATATAATGATATTATTTTAGAACTATAATAATCAAGACGATTAATTCCTGAAAAAAAATGGAATTCAGAAAGAATGCAGAAAGAAAGGGTTGAATTCCTTGCGTATTTATAGACAAGTAACACCCCTTGGGTAGAGAAGAGGCGTTATTTATACTGCAGGATGGCATGTCATCTTGATTCAATGACTAAAGTGCATTTAACTAGGCAAAAAAGCCTTAATTGATGCAATGCCACTGTTCCACTTATCAGTTCAATTTAGAACATTTAAATGAAATCAAAACAAAAACGAAGTATACCCAAGCAAGTTTTGAACCCTTGATCCGCATCTTCTCAACGTGACCATCAACATTGAACTAATACAATTTTTCAATTTAAAAAAACCTTAATTTATTTATTTATAAAAAAGCTCATTGATTTTGAAAGTATCCTACATTCTTTTTTGATACTTCATTTAAGATATATATCCAAAGTTTTCAGATGCTAAAGTACAATAGGAGGCGAGTATAATCTAGGGTGCTAAACTGCTAATATATTCATCCAACTATCAATATATAGGATGTACAAATGTACAACCCATAAACTATTGATAATAGACTTGCAGTTTAAGTGAGTGGCTAGGGGCACAAATGTTCTGCACACGTAATTTAATGATACTAGACTTTAAGGGCTAGGTAAGTGGAAAAGGGATGCATGCCATGCACCTCTCTTTGAAGCAATTGTCACCTAATAAAGGAACATGATAAATGCGCACAGCTTTTGTATTGCAACTTTTTTGGAATTACTATCAAAGGCATAAGATTAGTTCATGTCAAAGGCAACATTTGAATGTGAGTAACGTGAAAGTAGATATCTCCTGTTATGACATGATCTGATTTCCATCACATGATCGGATTTCCAAAAGTTATGTTGTATTGACGTGTTTCACTTTCAATCTTAATTCTGCAGTTCTTCATTCTGTTCTAATTAATTTTCTGGAGTGAAGCACAGGTTTTGTTGGATTAAGTATCCAATTATGTCAAACATTTTCTGCATAATTATTACCTTATAACATACTCTTTTTTTGTTTTATTTTTTTATTTGAATTTTTCTTTATTAAAATGTTCTAGTTGATGGATACTTTTAATTGCAAGAGTAGTATATTCTTTATTTGATATTGTGCATTAAATATTGTTGAACTATACAATATATTGAGTGTGGTGTATTTTTGTGTTTGGATGGCTTGGAATATATTATTGTTATTCAAACTAAACTGAGATGAGTAATAGTTTGCTTGAAATTATGTGGTTAAGGACAACTCCTATAAATGAAAGGAATCCTTTAAGTCTAATTGATATTGATGGTATGTAGTATATACTATATAGTACATGTTCAATATCTTTTGGTATTTAATTAGGACTGAAATTCTTTCGTAGCATTTATTTTGTGTATCTAATTATGTGTGTTTGACCAGGATACTACTGAACTATCAAACTACCTAACCATATATTTTCTTTATTGCTTTTATAAATATATATGCGTTTGTTCTTGATTAGGTTACACTTTTGTTATTTATTTTGGACCTGCAATAATTTTAGGTGCATAATTCGAAAATAAAATTCTCATGCAGGGACATGGTTCATCTGGCAATTGATGGGATGTGGCAGGTGTTTAAGCTTCAGCGATCGACACCTCGAAATGATTTTTGTCGTATAGCTGCAAAAAATGGAATTTTGCTTAGGCTAATCAACACTCTTTATAGTTTAAATGAGGCAACTCGACTAGCTTCCATATCTGGAGGTGGTTTTCCGGTTGATGGTTTACGGCCTCGATCTGGTCCATTGGATCCAACAAATCCTGTTTTTGTTCAGAGCGAGGCACTGCCTTATGGATTTGATCATCCTGATTATCTTAAGGTTAAGCATGGAATGGTTGATAATCCATCATCATCTGGAACTCATGAATCTACACGTGCTTCAGTTTCTCATTCATCTGATTCAAGATTTTTTCCTCTTGATGCTGATAGACCTCAGTCAAGTACGCCCTCCGTTGAGGCTACAGTAGCTTCAAGATCACCGGATGTTGTAATGAATGATACTTCTGCTGCTAGTTCTAAGGATGGTGAAAATTTTGATAAATGGAGAAGTGATCCTTCACGAGGAAAAGTTGATCTTAGACAGCAACGAGGCACTACTGCGCAAAGAATTTCAGCAGACATGAACCGAAAATCGATCGATGGTGCCTCAAATGGACCTTCAGCGACAGCTCAGCAAGATAATATTCGACCTCTTCTTAGTTTGTTGGATAAGGAACCCCCTTCTCGACATGTCTCTGGTCAGCTTGAATATGTACGTCATCTCACAGGATTAGAGAAACATGAAAGTATTCTGCCACTTTTACAAGCATCGAATGAGAAGAAAACAAATGGGCTTGATTTCTTGATGGCTGAGTTTGCAGGTATATTTTAGTTTCCGGTCTCTCACATAGTTCCATTTACTTGGACACTGAAAGAATAATATTTGTCAGAATATATTAACCCAGCATCCGGCATTATAAAACACTCCCATATCTTCATTACTGGAATCTAGTTTCTGCTGCAGCATTTTATCTGTTGTCATGGTTGCTTTTCTCCGTTGTAAGATGTTATGTTATGCATGACTTTAGATGATATTTCTGACAAATGTTCATACTTTCATAGAGGTTTCTGGACGAGGAAGAGAAAATGCGAACCTTGAATCTATGCCTAAAAACTCTTTAGAAATTACAAATAAGAAGGTAGGAACAATGCCATCTAATGAGGGAGCTGCTGCTTCTAAATCTGGTATTGCATCTCAGACAGCATCTGGTGTGCTATCTGGCTCTGGAGTTCTAAATGCTAGACCGGGGAGTGCAACTTCATCTGGATTACTTTCGCACATGCTTCCACCTTGGAATGCAGATGTTGCTCGGGAATACCTAGAAAAGGTGGCAGACCTTCTGCTTGAGTTCGCTGGCTCAGACACAACTGTAAAATCCTACATGTGTAGTCAAAGCTTGCTCAGTCGTCTTTTTCAGATGTTCAATAAGATTGAACCTGCTATACTTTTGAAGGTACAAAATAAGTATTTTTAGCTTTGTATATTTGCTTAATAGCCCGAATTTTCTTTCCGAACCCTTGTTTCTATTATTTTGCAGTTGTTGAATTGCATTAATCATCTTTCAACCGACCCACATTGCTTAGAAAATCTTCAGCGAGCAGATGCCATTAAACATTTGATCCCTAACCTTGACCTCAAAGATGGTCCTCTAGTATCCCAAATCCATCATGAGGTGAGCCTTTCATTCTTGTACATGTTATGCCCAGCTTTGAAATGTTATGTTACAAATTGCATGTATAAGTGTTGCATGTGCTCAAGGCATTTCCTTATCTGTTTTTTGATACTATTTGCTATCACAAATCCATCACTAGCTTCTGAGTGCTGCACCCCAAGCTGGTTATATTAGAAACATCCTGTGATCAAATATGATATGGTATTCCTCACTCCCTCCCTACTCCATGGCTTTTGAGATGGATTGCCACAAGATCATAGCGCATGGTTCCAATTGCGTAGTCCTCATGTTATGTGAATTATACTTTCGTAGTATTTTTCAGAATAAGTAAAATATGCTCGGGAACATATGATGCACTTATTATTTTGTTGTTGTTACATTAGAGTTCAAATAATTTACATGTTAATGTAGTACTAGACTCTTTTTAATGCTGACCAAGAAGAAGAAGAATAGTACTATACTTATAAAAATGCTAATCACTATATTCTTCTGTTGAACTTTTAGTAATATCTGTTCTTTAAATTTGCTAGAATGATTTATACCTTTACCACCTTTTACAACATGTGGGCTGACTTGATGTTGCTGCAAAATTTCTTGACTAGTTTTTTTATTTTTGATTTTCAACAAAGGTTCTGAATGCATTATTCAATCTCTGCAAAATCAACAAGCGAAGACAGGAACAAGCCGCAGAAAATGGAATCATTCCGCATTTGATGCATTTTATCATGTCAGGATCTCCATTGAAGCAATATGCTTTGCCTTTACTTTGTGATATGGCACATGCATCACGAAATTCAAGGGAGCAGTTAAGAGCTCATGGAGGTTTAGATGTGTACTTGAGTTTACTTGAAGATGAGCTTTGGTCTGTGACGGCACTAGATTCCATTGCTGTTTGCCTGGCACATGACAATGACAACAAGAAAGTGGAGCAAGCCTTGTTGAAAAAGGAAGCTGTTCACAAATTGGTCAAGTTCTTCCAGTGTTGTCCAGAACAGCATTTTCTGCATATACTGGAGCCATTTTTGAAAATCATCACGTATGTACTTTTCAATCTCTCACTACATAAAGACATGCACATACTCACTGGTAACATGGTTTTGGTGATACAACGTATTGCAGTCAATGGCACAAAAGTCTGTGGTTGGGGATTTTATTAATGGCTTCCAACTTTTTCATCAAGTCACGTCAATTTCCCATTTTGTTGATTAAAGTAGGTTGTATTGGGTCATTGCTACAGCCATCTAGCTGGGGCAACTACTTTTTTGCGTTTTTATTTATTATATCTATGCATGTAAATATCATGTTGGTATGCTTTATGTCGTAGATCATCTTCCTTAATCTTTTTATGTAGTATATAAGATTGCGTAATTAATATCTTAACAATGTCTAGCATATATGGTGCTGGTTGAAATGGTGCATGGGTTTCATCTATCATTTGGCCCTTGGTCCCAGCATAGCAAGCTCATCTAGCCATTTGGAGGATTTTTTTTTTCCTCCTTTTTAATTTTTCAATAATTAGAATTGGACAATTTACAGCGTACCTATATAATAAGGATCAGGCTAAAATTGATAGAACTTGAGAAGAAGATAGAGATGAAGATTTAAATTGACTTGTACTATTCTTTCTTCAAGTTCTCTAATCAAAAGATAATTCATGCCTTCCCATACCAGTACCACTAAAGACCTAGAACTAAACCGGCGACTCACAAGCACTTGCCAACATAATCATAAATTGACGACTTGTATGCACATGCTACCTTCTCTTTGTATAGTTATCAATATAATCTCAGTGAATATTGTACATTCTTCTCGTGTCCCCTGACCTTACATCAAGCATCAATTTATTAGAAAACTGATACTAGGGTAAAAGCAGAAGTTATCCTTGCAGAATTTTTATTGTACTAACTGAAAGTTTCACAATCTACACACTATGATATAGCAATTAGGTTGTGATCACATTGTATGGTATATTGGACAGTTTCCATGTATGACTGTTCAGATCATGTGGATGTTTTGTCATAGGTCAAAACAAAGGAATTTTAAGGTGTCTTCACAGGATCCATTAACTTCAGATTTATTGCTCTTCTGGTGCAGGAAATCATCCCGAATAAATACTACTTTGGCTGTTAATGGCTTGACGCCCCTACTCATATCAAGGCTTGACCATCAGGATGCTATTGCTCGTCTCAATCTGCTCAAACTAATAAAGGTAGGAATTCAACTTATACTATGTTATCTATTTAGCATACTATAAAGTGAAAAAAGGGGGAAAAAAGATTCTTCAGTCATTTCTGCAACTCCTTTATAGGTTGTGAATTTTCAGCCAGTGTCTACTGGGCTAATTAGTTGATCATTCTGTACTACTCCAAAGATGTAATCAGTTTTTAAAAACTCCTGCTTCTGTCTATTATGAATTGAATTAGGAATAGATTACTTGGATATCAAGACCAAGATAAGTTGATGCCTTGATGGCGAACTCCAGTTGTCAATAGGATGTACTATTGAATAATATTAGAGTGAGAAATTGTAGATTTTAAGTGTTTAACTACTCACAGCCAGCAGGAAAACCACATTGGAGCAACTTAGTAGAAGTTCCTTATCTTTTAGTCCGGAATATTATCAGTGTCTAGTGTAGCAAGCGTCATTCTGTTCCTGACATTGATGGATCCTGATATTTTATCCTAATTAAAGCATAGTATCTTCTGTCTGTCGCTTACATTGAGCTACATATATTTTATTAGGCTGTATACGAGCATCATCCACGTCCAAAGCAACTGATTGTGGAGAACGACTTGCCTCAAAAACTTCAGAATTTGATTGAGGAACGTCGAGATGGGCAGAGTTCTGGTGGCCAAGTCTTGGTGAAGCAGATGGCTACATCATTGCTCAAGGCACTCCATATAAACACCGTTCTGTAAATTCCTTAACATCCTCTTATCGGTGTGTATATGATTAATATAGAGGGGCTGTAACTATTTTTAGAGTTAATTTTGCTGACCCCTGTTTGGATTGGGTTTCCGATTGTGTTTTTCTATTTTCGTTCGTTAAAATATATCTCACACTTAACATGCAAGGCATAAATTTGAAATGCCCTACCCATCTCTTGGGAGATTTTTGTGTCCAAAAGATTGGCCGAACATTCTGAGCTGACCAGATTTGCTGCCTTTTTTTTCTTTCTTTTCAAGTTTTCTTGTTTGGAGGTTTCTTTTTTCTCATTTCAGAAATGTATCACCTGTAAAAAGTCAAACGCATACGCTAACTGGTTACAAATATATATCAGTAAGATTCTGTTGTTTGAGAAGATAGATTTGAACAGTATGAGTCTCCGCCCTTTGTTACATCAAGTTCTTCTATTCCCATTTTTTAAGTATTCTTTATTTGTCTTTCACGGTGAAGGTTAGATAAATTTGTATTTATTTTCTATATGCCAGTTTATAATACAATTAAGTGCAGTCTGGGCTGAGAGCCTGGGACATTCCATTACACTCAAAATAGCTACCGTACTCACCACGTACAGAGACAAGGCCAATAATGTCTCATCTTGGGAACAATCGACAGTCGAGTTATCATGCAATATTAACTTTCTGACTAATGAATCCAAAAGACGATAGTAACAAACTTGAAGAGCATCACTCTCAGACAACAGAAATAGAATTGCACGCAACCAACCATGCCACGAAGCTGCTGTTAGATGTCCAAGCTATGGATTATAAGTTTCTTCCTCTAGATTGGGACACCAACTAGGGCTATATCAGATCAGCCACATTCATTGGCATTTCATCAATCTGCGTGCTGTAATATTGTTCTATGTCTCTTAGAATTTTGATATCATCGGTCTTCACAAAGTTGATAGCAACACCCTGTAATGACGGTACTCCGTTAGTATAAAGCCCAGCTAACTGAGAACTAGGCCAAAGACATGGAGAGCTGCAGCCTAATTTCCTTTTTCCCCCAAATTTAAAAATTGGGGCAGTCCACATCCAGTACTCCCATAAATACATATATATTACTCAATCAACAAAGTTCATTCAAAATCAATTATGATTGACACTATGTACCTGTTTGTTTCAGCTTAAAATTATGAAATTGTAGATTTCAACAATTTAATTTATACTGTCAGAATCGAAAATCTCATAATTTTAAGCTAAAACAAACGAGTCTTATGTATATCACACAGCATAGACGTAGCTTTTCTTGCTTGAATCCAAGTAGCAAGTGCCAAATGGTGTATATAGCTATAAAAAGAATCCAAGGAATTTTGAAAGCAACAGGGAGCAAAAGTAGAAAAGCAACAAAATTCCAAATCCAATAACTTTTCACTACAAGAAAATCTAATGTTTTGGATTGGTGATTGAAATTTTACCTTCCGTCCAAAACGACCAGAACGACCAATGCGGTGGATATAAAGCTCTCTGTTGTTTGGAAGGTCATAATTAATCACCAGGGACACCTAAAAGAAAGAAAAATTGTAAAAAAGAAATATGTGAATACCAAATAGACAAGCATGAATTCTTCTTCTATATTAGAGGTTCCTATGGGATACCTATTGACATTATAACAATAAGCTGCCCTAGGGGAAAAAAATGTAGTCAATTTCATACTCTCGACTTCATAATATATGTCTCTAATTTTTGTTATAGCATAATAAAAACAAGTGTCATGTGACCCCTGATGGGCAGTTTTCATCATAATTGTTATCAAATATAAGATTGTAAAGGAAGACGATACATAAATGATGTTCCAAACAATTGATTTGACCAACAGGAGAAATTCGTAAAATTCAGCATAGTCAATATGTATGTCACACCTAAATATATTGGTTCTTTTTTATTTTTTCCTAAGAAAGGATATTTATGGGGTTAACCGATCCCATATCTTACCGCCTTTGTCCCTAAGGAGTGAGGATACACATAGGTAACATTCGATTCGGGAAAGATCTTACATGTTGCAAGTCCAAAATGCAAAAATCAGCAACGGGATAAACCCCAACTAATTCTAGGTCCATCAAAGTCTGATTGGACTTATAACCTAAATCAAACCCGCTAGCTTGTTCTCAATTCATACTTAGTTTTTATTATTTGAAAACAAAGTTAAAATCTTTTCTAATACAAGAGACCATCTTTCTAGCCTTTCTCAGCCAAATAAGCACATCTCCGACTATATGGCATATATAAAATAAATAAAAGCACAAACAACCAAATCAAGCAGCAAAGTTCTTGCCTGTTGAACATCCAACCCCCTGGCCCAAACATCTGTAGTGATTAGAACACGAGTTGCGCCAGCTCGAAACTCTCCCATTATTGCATCTCGCTCCTTTTGAGGCATGTCACCGTGCATTGATGAGACTGTAAAATTATTGTCACGCATCTTCTCAGTTAGCCAATCCACCTGTCCAAGTAAGCGGAATTATTATATTAAGTTCCAAGACAACTTGAGAAATATGATACTACATCTACCTCAACTAACAAGAAGTTAACCAAGGTGAAAGAACAAGGCAACAGTGCACATCAACCCTTTTCAGAGTTCAATGTATGCTTAATTTCAAAAAGTGAAATAAGTAGGGGTTTTAAATGCACTTGATTTCAAAGAGTAAATAGAAGCTGTGAAGCTCTATAACCTTCCTAGTTAAAACGGATGACCAGTATCAAATAAATCAAGGAACAAAATATTAGAAGCCCGACCACTTGAGAGAAAGAGGCAATACCTCTCATATGCTTCAAATTGATATTTCATGTTGTTTATCTTTGAGATCTATGTTTGATGTTTCCTTGGGTAAGTCATTGTCCCAAAAGCAGACAACCCTCCCTCTCCCCAACATCTTCCCCACCCACCCACCCCCCAAAAGCCCAAAAGGAAAAAGGTAGATTGCTAAATATGTGAACGTCTGATCCCAGCAAGCAAATCAATATCATTCTACGAACCGTATTGCTTAATCAAAGCAGCAAATGTTCCAGAAGTAATTGTGCAATGAGAGCAATCTTGAATGAAGTCTTAACGTGAATTCATCATCATAACTAGATATATATAATAACATTATACCTTACGCTTTGTGTTGCAAAAGATAACAGCCTGGGTGATGGTAAGGGTATCATACAGATCGCATAATGTATCAAACTTCCAATCCTCTTTTTCTACTGCTACAAAGAATTGCTTGATGCCCTGCCATCGAAGACAAAATAGCTAATGTATAATGAAAGGCAAAACAAAAAACTGAGGAAGAACAGAATATAGAGACACCATCAAGTTACCTCCAGGGTCAACTCATCACGTTTCACAAGGATTCTTACAGGATCTGTCATAAATTTGCTTGTAATCTCCAAAATTTCATTAGGAAGGGTGGCAGAAATCAAAACAACCTGTAACAAAATTTACATCAATTGAACTCAATAAGCTGAATTATGAAGGTTCTGCACCATAAAAGTCTTAGACGTACGAGTCGAAGACAGAGTTGATTCCCAGCGGAGAAATGTGCACACAATACAAGGGTGCTAGATGAAGGGAACCTAGCCCCTTCAAGCATGCGCATTTCATACCGTTCCTCCCGAAAGGTTAGAGCGATTGGTAGTTTTAGTAATAAAGTTAAAAAGTTTCTCACCAAATACCATGAATTGTAGGTCCACAAATGTGCATATCTAATAAGCACTATATGGATGAGCAGTGAGTTTTGTGTTCCATCAGTGATGTAGGACAGGAAGAATTGGTTGTGAAATTTGAAGAAGGGGAACAGAAACTAATAACCCAAACTATGTGGATGAGCAGTGAGTTTTGTGTTCCATCAGTGTAGGACAAGAAGAATTGCTTGTGAAATTTGAAGGGGAAAAGAAACTAATAACGCAAACTTACATGGTACAGAATACAAGGTTTTTCTCTAGGGACAACTCTACATATGAACCTCGGTGGTTCATAATAATAATTTCAATAAACATAGAAAGTCAAATTGCGTAGAGGCATTACAATAAAATTTACAATGAACAAACTGTCAAACCCCAACCAGAAACCATAAGCCCGTTAAATTCTGAGCCTACTAATCCTAAATTAATAAACTATAAATGAATAACCACCAATAGTAACTAATTACAATATTTTAACCAAATAAAATAAATCTTATCAGTAACCCCACAAGACGCATCACTGAGAGAGAGTGACTGAGTGAGAGAGAAAGCGAGAGAGAGAGAGCGAGAGAGAGAGAGAGAGAACCTGAAGATCTGGTGGAAGATATCTGTAAACATCATAGATCTGATCCTTAAAACCTCTGCTCAACATCTCGTCAGATTCATCCTAATGGCAATTAAATATGGTAGTCAGTACGCACCTCACAATTCAACACAACACTTATAAATAACATACCCGATGTGACTAACCAAAATTAGTAACTTTATAGCTCTAGTTCGTAATGTTCTTCTTTTTATCATGTCACAAACTCTCCCTGGAGTTCCAGAAACAACCTGGACTCCATGTTCTAGCTTTCTGATATCCTCACCCACACTTTTACCACCAATGCATGCATGGGCCTGTATGTTAATGAAATCACCAATTGCCAATATTGTTTTCTCTGTTTGAGCTGCCAGCTCTCTTGTAGGTGATAATATCAAAGCTTGGACCCTGTTACGCATGAAAATTCACAAACACCATAAATTTTCCACCCCAGATATGTAAACCTAGGAAAATAACAAAATTCAAGCTTTGAGCTTAAATTGGAAAAAGGATTTGCCTCAGAGGTCACCAAAGTAACAAAACTAAGTGATGGACATGGTGGAAACAAAGCTACAAGAAATTGAATAGTAATGTACTAAAATCTAATTGTTTTTCCCCCTTTTAACTTCCATATAGTTGCCGTGCAATTCTATCCCAATAAAAGTCGTACCCAACAAATACTACATCAAACATAAAATTCCACAAATGAGAATCTCAAACTTCCACATAAGGAATTTTATTAGAACACTATTCCCACTTCACACAGGGTCTCTCTTGGAGTGTCTATCAGCTGTCTTTGAGTTTTTTGGAGAAAAAAGAAAGGAAAATGTGAAGAAAAAGTGATGATTTTCCTCCCAATTTTTATTCCCAAAAGATGAGAAGATTTGGAGAGAAAAACTTTTTAAACTTCTACCGGCTTTTCTTAAAATCAACTTTGTCTTTCACATTTTCTATGAAATCAAATTCATGTCTTAATAATAAAAGGGTACAATTATAAAATTGATAAACTCCCACAGAAGAAAATATTTCCTTCTTTTCTCGACTTCTCTTTTCTTCTTATTAAGAACTCCCACTCCCACTCCCACTCCACTCCCATACAGGTGATAAAGTTAGGGTTTTTATCCCAATTTAGAAGTGTAGCCTAAATGAGTGAGTAAATAATGTGAACTTACTCTCTAGAGCTGGTGTCGGCAATCTGGCAAACGGCGAGGGCAATCATAGATGTTTTTCCGGTACCGGATTGTGCCTGAGCGATGACGTCACGGCCGGAGACAATGGGAAGCACGGCCCTCTGCTGAATAGCGGATGGTTTCTCGAAGCCATATTGATAGATTCCTCGGAGCAGATCGTCCTTGATACCCATCTCGTCGAAGCTCAGAATAGGTTCCACATCTTTGGAGGTCTCGAACACCAGCTTCTCATCGTCCACCGTGACCCTCCGTGCTCTGTTCGCCGGAACCACCGATGCCGATGCCGACGCCATCGCGGCCATTGATTCTCAAACAATTGAAACGAACAAAAAGAGGGAAAATGGGAGCTCTTCCGCTGATATAGGTAGTCTCTAAGTCTGTGAAATCGCTTTATTGATTCGGGAAGAGAGGAAATTGAAGGTACGAGGAGTATATTACAGCCAGACTTTTATAAATTAATAATAAGCAGATACTTTTATTATTTTAGAGAGATTAGGTGAGAATTTGAAAATTCAAATTAAATTTATTTTATTATAAGATTTTCGTTTCGTTCGACGATTCATAGAGTTTACGATTATATATATGTGTACTTTATGTGAATGGACATGCATATGTTTACTAACGACGAATTGTAATAAACGTGACATTATAAAATTATGAGACATTAATTGTAATAATAATCTTATGATTGTATTTTTTTTTTCTGTCTAGTCGATGCGGATAAACTTTTTAATTTATGCATTAAATCAATGTATAATCATTAAAATTTAATTAGTGATTAAACAAATCAAGTTAAACACTAATTAATTTCAAATTTTCAGCATACTCCTCAATGGCAAAAATAAAGAATTTTTTTTTAAAACTAATCCATTGATCAAAAATGAATTAAAAGTAATATAAATATACCATTATAACCAAACCTTAGCCTCCAGTTCAATTCATTTTCACTAACAAATACTTCACAAACAAAATCTTAAAATTCATTTAAGAATAATTATTTAAAATTTGGCATTTTGTTCATAAAAATTTTAAAGAGGTAACCCACTGCTTTCTTACTTTTGTATTTATTGTCATTTCAATTTTTATCATTGTGTAAAATATTTTTTTCAGTATCATTTTCATGTATAACACGTGTGCATAGCATTTGTAAATTGTGAGTTATTGATTTTTAAAGTTTAATCAAAAAATAATAAAAATTTAAGAACAAAATGAATAACACATAAACCCTAACTTGTTTTGATAGATTTTTCGATGCAATTCTTGCATGGTTGTTCAAATCAATTAAACCAATTTGTTTAGGTTATTGAGAATTCATTTTGCCTCAAATAATTTGAAAAATGGTCAAGTTTCGGTTGAGTTCAACCTTGGCCGAAGTTTCAAAATACCCGAATGGTTTTTCTTCATTTTCCTTGCAATTTTGTTGTTGAAACTTGAATAGATTGCATAAATGAGTTTCTGGGTGTTTAATCTTTCAAATTCATACTTGATTCGTAAAAAATGGTGAAGGAATAAGGATTTGAAGTTCGGTCGCAAGTTTCGCCGCTGTTAATGGCAACCTCGTCGGTGGCGAGCCTCGAACTTCTACTCTGATTGCTTTCCAGCAACGGCACGCAGTCTTGGGGTATTCCCTTATGGGAATCATCATGGCGAAATCATTATCTCTTTTCTGTGTGTGTTTAGTTGTGACGCATGTTTTAGTGAGAACGGCGCCACCGACATCCCTTCCCCCACTGAAACCCTAACCAATGAGGAAGATGACGTGTCCAGTCGAACTGACTCGTTCGCGACCCAGACTTGACCCGATCGGTTTTGACCCCGCAGTGACCCAGTCCACTTTATTTTATTTTTTGGCCAAATTCAAATTTAAAAAAATAAAATAAAATAAAATATGTTAGAACAAAACGGGCTTAAGTGTTTGTAGAAGGGGGGATGAATACAAACTTTTCGTTCTTTCTAAATCTTTTCGCACAAGCTGGAATATTAGAAAAACTTAAAGAAATAAAGATAAGTACACGCACATTCAAGTTAAAATAGTTATATTAAAACTTGGGATTTTTCTGGAAATCTAGTTAATCACAAATGTGATTAATCAGCTACAATTTCGATAAATAATTACAGCTTCAAATTCACACTCACTAGCTTCTCACTTTCTTTGAAATATTTCTCTCAAGATATATTACAAATCTTCTCTCTAGTGTTTGTGTGCTTCAATGTGTTGATTGATCCGTTGGATTATGTCTCTTGTGTAATGAGAACTCATTTGCATAAATAGAAGATCAGTGGTTGAACCCACGTGATTAGACGTGATGCTCTTTTCAACTTAACCGCGTGTATGTCACATCATTGTCCTTTAGGAACAGTGTGTCAAACTGCTGTTGCTTTTATTGCTTCTTTTTCTTCCCCTGATATGCGTACATTTAATTATCGAGATTTGTCATTGGACCAACAAACTTCAAGAGATATCTTTTCGGTTCATATCTCTTGCCTTTGTAACAAGCTTCATCAATTTGCGTGTAAGACCTAATGAAAAGTGTATGGAGTCATAACTATCCACTGACGACAAACTATGCTATGAACTTGATCAATGCTTCTGGATCCCCTGATGACAAGTCCTGTCCAAGAACTCGATCAGTGCTTCAAACTTCACTTGATTTATCCAAGTGCTTCTTGATTCCCTCACGTTATGACTCAAGGCATACTCTAATGGATTCCACTAATGCAATGCTGAACATTCCCCCTGACGGTTTTCCCTGACAAGTTAGCTTGACACTGTCATACCCTGATGATTTCCCTTGACAGGTTAGCATGTCACTGTCATGCCCTGACGGGTTTTCCCTGATGAGTTTGGTTTGCCATTGCCATACCCTGATGTGTTCCCTTGACGTGTTGTCCTGCCTACGTTATCCCATGACGGATTCCCCTGATGGTTTTAATCACTGAAACTTTGTTGATTTCGTATGAAATGTTTGATGAGCGGAATACTTAAATGTTTTTGAGTAACAACAAACATTCCTCTTCACTATCAAGTCCTTTAGAAGTTCCAACTGATGACTTGCCTAGTGAAATGCAGTTTATCCCCTGATGACTTAAATTGATCATCAGTGGATGCAAAACTTATGCAAATATATTAAGGTTTATAAAATACCTTAAGTATTTTCAGATACACAATTTATCTTCTAAACATCATCATCATTATTTATCTCTAACAAAATACCTATACATTTTAAATTGTTTAATAAATAACTTTTGAATAATTATTTTGACATGTAAATAAACTTTTTACATGATTAAAAGTTTTATGATTTAAAAATAAAATTAATTTATGAAATTAGTGTATCTTAATTATCACAATTAATTGACGAATCATTAATTCATAAATGATTATTATTTAATTAAATAATAATTAAGGAATAAACTCTAAAATTATTAAATGATTAAATAAATTTAATTGAGGAATAATTCCTGATTAATTAAATTAAGGAATCAAGGCCAATTATTATTTAAGTAAAACAACTAAATAATAATTAATGAATAAATTCTACATGATTATTAAATGATCAATAAATTATTTAATTACAAAGTAATTAAGAAATAAATTACTTAATTGATAAATAATTATTATTTAATTAAAAAATTAAATAATAATTTAAGAACAAATTTTTAATAAATAATGTAAGACCTATAAGTTTTTTATGATTAAGATTTAATTATAAAATGTTTATTGTTTAATTAAAACAATCAAATAATAATTAAGGAACAAATTTTGATAAATGTTAAATGATTAATAAAGTCATTTAAGCTAAAATTGATTAATTAATATTAATTAATTAATCTAAGGCCTCTAACAATTTAATTTAAATTATCAAGAGATTACGAACGACGTATTATCAGTCCACAAATCTCTTGGACTCCGATTTGGTTTCAATCGAATCCCAAATTCAAGGAATGACGACTCAATTAGTCAATCACAGACTTCAGATTTTCACAAACATTTCGCATGTGCATCCTCGTGTGTAATTAAGTTAAGATTTCTCATATTATTGCATGTACATGTTTTACAAAATTGTGTTCTACGCAAGTTGCTAAGTCTAAGATTTACTAATGACTCAAGGTAAGTATATCTTCAATATACTTTATTTCAATTTATACGTATGATCATTCTTTCGATATACATAATATATCTAAGATATTATTATGTCAATATTCATGCTTCAATTTATTCAAAGTTAAGTAACGTATGATCCCTTGGTCCGACGTACGTGAAAAATGTTGTACTTGAAGCAAGTATTTTTTAGGCGGTTGTTAGCTATTCAAATTTCCCTGACATGTCAGAGAAAATCGTATACTAATGTAGAAAACTTATTTTTCACCCCATACAGTATATCCGTGTGGGTAACTAAGGTGAGGTATCAGTAATCGGACCCTCGCAGATAAAAGATTTCTGCATTGACTACGTAAATCATTATGATGAAGTCAGACAGTGATCAAGCTGACCAACTGATATAATGTTTGATACGAATTTCCTAAGGACACGTGCGTCAAACGAACATAGTTGCAAGACGTATGTGAAATTATTGCATATTCTTTCAAGTAAATGGTCAAATTCTTCGCTATCATTCGGGGACACTAGAATCTATTTTTCCTCCATGTTATTAAGAGATCTTGACATTGTTTTCGTCTAACCTCATAAACATTTAAACCTAATAAATTATTCATCTTTTAAAACTCACTCAACACTTGATTATATACTTGCGAGCATAAAATCGCTCATTTTGCTATTATCAAATGTTTTACATGATATGGCGAGAAGGTCGAGCCGTCTGATAAAAGCAATGCGAGAATGACATGATGAACGTTTCCTGATTGCCCTTTTATGAATGACATTCAAAGAAAGAATGAAGTGTGAAGCTATTATCGAGATGTTCAAATTGTAAGGCCTGTGCGAGTCTTACATAGATTTCTGCTGTTAGACATTTATTTTTGGGATAATGTAAAAGAGATTACTAATTATTTTTTTTATTTAATGATATGCATGCTTTAATGATATTACGTTTATTTTTTCAATTATTGACGGTATCCGAAATCCGATATGAGATTTTTGGGGTTATCACATATTAATTAATCGATAAATTAATATTTATTAATTTATAGAGGTTTTACTGTAATAAAGTTGAATTTAATTACATCAAAATTTAATTACCTCTATAAATTAGAGAGGACAACACCAGAACTTTTGGATGGAATAAGAAAAGTTCGAGATGAGCTCCAACTAGATATAAATTTTAAGAAAAAAGCAAGCAACATTAGAATCATATTTTCCTAAATTGTCTTAGGTATATTTGTAAATTTAAAGAATTATTAGTTTATAATTTTATTGAAACCATATATTTATATAGAGATTTTCTGAAAAATTATTATATTATTATCTTATCAAAATTTGTAATTTTTATAATTAGTCCAAGTCGTGAAAGGACAAAATTATTAATTTATTGGTGGAATTATGAACCCAATCCTTTTCTGTGTAAAGTTCGGTAATTCTAGTATCCTTTAATTTTGACTCCCATAAAACTTGATTATGCATTCGCATAAAATAAGTTTTGTGAATTTTATAAATTCACGTTAATTTATTTTTTAACATTTTAAAATAAAATATTGTAAAGTATATAAAAGAAATATTATAAAATATAAATTCTTATGTTTTAATATTTTTTAAAATTTATGTTATAAATAAAATTATAAATTTCTTCAATAGTACTATATTCAAAGAGAAATTGATCTAATTTTGAAACAAAGCAAGTATGATTTAATTATTTGAATGATTCAAATAAGGCATGGAAGTTGTCTGGTTCTAAATAAAAATATTAGAATGGGGTTGATTATGATTTTTAAAATTTACTCTGGTTTAAACTATTTCTTAATGAAAACCTCTTCCTTACTTAACTAAGGTTTGAAAAAAGTAAGTTCAAAATTTGAATGCAATAGAATAAGAAATTTTCTTATCAGTATTTTAAGACAAGTAATACTTAAGTAAGATAACAAATATAATCAAGGAAATAAAAATATGGAAGAATGAAACAATGTTTTTATATTGATTTAGTAATGCCTACGTATACTCTTCTTCTCTTATTATTTAAGACAAAACATTCAATATAAAAGTTCACACATAACTTAATTATACAAGAATACTTTCAACTGTTACAATATGTTAGACCTTGAGTCATACAGACTTTTGAATAAGTAGCACAAACTTCTCTAAATATGTATAAAATCTTGTTTGATGGCTTTCAAGTAAAACTCGTTATTGAGTAGATAACTAGCAGTATGTTAAATTTAATTGCTTTGTTGAAAGTTTTAGAATGTCAGATATTAGAGCGTTCTCTTGAATATTCACTTCTCATAAATAAAATTTTTGTCTGGTATTTATAAGTTCTCCATAATATAATCATTACTAATTGGAAAAAAAATTGTTGGAAATTTGTACTTGTTAGCCGTTGTTTTGTTTGCATTGATCTTCAAGCAGTGGTACAAGTATTTGGCCATCAGAGGATAATTGTCACCATTTGAGGCTAATTGTCCATCGACTGATATTTATCTGTCGGATGATAATTGTCCATCAATAATATTTGGCCACGGGAGGATAATTTTGGTCGTTATAGGATAATTATCTATCAGTAGATAATTTGCCTATTGGAAGATAATTGCGCATGAGTGGATATTTGACCATCGGATGGTATTGTCTATCCATTGATATTTGGCTATCAAAGGATAATTGTTTATCAACAGATAATTTGTCGTTAGCAGATAATCATCTATTGACGAATAATTGGCCATCAACGAATGATTTGACTGCCAGCAAATAATTTACTATCTACAAATAATTTAGCCGATTCTGATACATATAATATATCCTTGTTTTGTTGATGAAATCTTGTATGAACTAGTTTTCCTTAAAAACTATTTTGATTAAGATCCTCCTAACAAGTAGTATTTTATTATAAGTCATTTTACAACATTTCAAATAAAAACTATATTACATTATGCATTCCTACATTATTAATTTCAAAATAAATATTATGTATAAATACTTTTAAACAGTGCACAAGAGTTAACAAAAATTATTTTCTCACGAGCTTCATTTGATCTTGATTCAATTTTAAGCAAGTTGTAATTATATTTAAATTTAAAAATGTTATAAATAAAAATATTAAGAATATAAATTAAATAAAAATATATAAATATGGTTTGTAAGAATGGGACAAAGACGTAACAAATTTAGGAAGGATGGTTAGAAAATTTCATATTTTTTTAAAAGATAGATTTTGTAAATCTCGTTTACTTTCATACTCATCCTGTGATTATGTTCATACGCGCTCCAAATAAGTACCTTTTTATATAATTGATGAATTAGTGACATTAAATTTATTAATAAAATAAATGATAAACCTTTAATTTATTTGCGTGACACGATATAAGAAAATGCTACGTTAATTCATTCTACAGGTAGAACAAATTATTCATTGAAAAAAATATATTAAAATTTAACTAATTGAACAATTAAAATTATGAACTAAAATAAAGAGTATTATGAAGAAAAAAAATAACTCCCGTAATAAAACGTGTTATTGAAAATTACTTTAACTTTAACGATATTCTTAATTTACGTTTAAGTATGTAGTCATTATTAAGTAATAAAATTATAATATTATGTTATAATACAAACTATAGCATATATCCCCAATTTTGGGGAAATATAAATAATTTTTGAAAATATTCTAGCTTTATTTAGATACTCACATTATAACATATAAAATTTTTATTTATTATTAAATTAGCAAAATTAACTTTAAAAATTAAAACATGCTATGAAGTATCTCAAAATGGAACTATAAAGTAATATTATAATTTGATAAAAATTATAAAAGAGTTAAAATTCTTTTATAATTTGGAAAATAAAATGTATATTTTTGTCAAATATATTATAAATAATTTAAAATTTTATTTTAAACATGTTGGTCTCGAATTAAAATATATTACTTACAATTACATTGGAATGCATCAATAGATTTAGATATGTGAAGCGATTTTAATCTTAATAATTTTTTTTAATTATTTCAATTGAAAAATTAAAATCATGTTTCTTAAAATTAATATATCGAGAGTATTATATATATTTAACTCCAAAAGTCATTTAAATAGTCTTATAAGTAAATTCATAAAATAAGTAATAAATACAGAAATACTATGATCAAATATTCTACCACATATAAGATTATTTAAAATCACATTTCTAATTAAAGTGATAAACCCCATTTATAATTCCGAGCTTCAAAGCAATGAACTCGTAGAAACCCAACCCTGGTCTTATCTCTGTTCGTTTGCCTTCTTTTTCATCTGAAACTCTCTTTCAACCGGCCTTCAATTCGCTTCTCCGATCACTTTACAGAAATGTGCCTTAAACCCTACATCATTATCCCGCGCTCACACACCAGAACAACTAAACCCTTAAACCCCTGATTTTCTTTTTCACTCCCCCACCTCCAAAACTCTCCTTTTCTCTCTCATGTATTCGGCACTCGCTTCAACTCCTCCGTCCATCTCTCTACCATCTTCGTCCCGTCAAAATCCGTTCTTGAAAGCCCCTGCATTCGCCGCAAACAATTGCCGTCGATTTAGAACTTCCTATGTGGTAAAATTCTCGCATAAACCCAAAACCCCCTTTTACAATGCCGGCAAAATTATCAGATACCCAGAATTGGTAAAATGGTCAAAACCACCAGATAGAATTAGAATTGATGAAGACCCATTTGTTTATAATGATAGTGATGTATTGAGAAGCATTACAAAGGCAGCTGTGTTGACATTGTTTTGGTTAGTCATTGGGTTGTGCCCATTTGGTGGGTTTTTGAAGCCAAGAATTGCCGCAGCTGCTCCGGTGGCCAACGAAGTGATTAAGAAGTCAAAAAAGACTAAAGGTGAGGAGAAAGTGACAAATTTGAGTCATGATTATCAGAATTATACCAAGAGATTGTTAGAAACTGTATCTGGTTTACTTAAAAGTATTAAGGAGGTTGAATCTGGTAATGGGGAGGTGAATGATGTAGAGGCGGCATTGAAGAAGGTAATTTCGAAGAAGAAAGAGCTGCAAAATAAGCTTATGGGGGAACTTCATGCGGAGTTGGATGCCTACTTGGAAGAGATTGATGCATTGACAGCTAAGTCTAAAACAATTCTTGATAAAGTGATGAAGGTGAAAAGGGAGAGAGAGAATTTGGAAGATGAGAATGCTAAGGAACAAATTATGAAGTTGGAGATGGAAATGAGTACTGGTGAACAAAGGTATAACGAGGTGATGGAGAGGATTGATGAACTTGAGTATCAAATGTCAAGGAGCGAGGCAACCGTTCTAAACGTTGCCGTAAGGGAGCTCTCCTTTATTGAGAGAGAAAGTAAGCTTCTGGTAGAGAGTTTTAAAAGGAAACTGAGGCAGAAAAAACTTGACAGGTATTATTTTATTTTATTCTTTTAAGCTTATAAAAAATTGACGCATACTTGAATGTTAGAAGGCTTTCTGTCATATATTCAACAGAAGCATTGTATCAAGAAGAAATTTAATTTTATAAAATAAATTTTTTTTTTATCATTTTATATCTATCTTTTATATAGTTCTGATTTTAACATTCCAGAATTGGATTGACTGTAATCCTTTGATTTTGTGGCTCTGAAAGATGGTATCAATAGTAAAACTTGTGGTCCTTCTGATTTGTATTGCCTTCTGTATGCTTATTTTGTCACCATCACTTGAAGTTACATAGCGTTCTTTGGTTCCCACTCTTAGATGGGCTAGTCATTTGTGAGTTCATGGATATATATCTATATCTATCTATATGTATGTGTGCGCATGCGCGCAATTTTGAATTACTTGTTCTTAGATAGTAGTTTTTGCCCAAATCTGTATGTAATGAGCATTGCTAGTAATTATGTATGCTATTCACTTATAATTTCATGTTCCTGTTATAGCTTGTTCTTATAGGTAAGGTGTCAAGGACAAAACCTATTTTTGGGGGGATGGGGGGAGGGTTATTGTCCACGTAAAAATCTTTCTGTAATTGGTTTACAAATTTTTTTTTGTGGTTACCCTTTGTATACTATATTTTTTGCAATAAAAGACAACGGTCTTAAATTCAAATTATCCTTGAAGGCATAGCACGTTTTCAGTTAGTACTTGATACGTAACTGATAAATAAGTTATATTTTATATTAGTATATGTAATCATCTAGATATTTTGGCTCTAGGCACCCCGAAGAAGTATTTTCCGTATGTTTACTGTTGATGGGTGTTTTTACGTAGGCTCCATGGTATCTGATGATGTATGTTAGAGGCCTCCTCTATGTTTATGCTATCTTTTGGTGTCTATTTGCTTGCAGTGTGCCCAAACCTCTGACCAAGCTTTCTAGACTTGAAATCAAGAAAGACCTGCAGACCGCTCAAAAGGAATTCTGGGAGCAGATGATTTTGCCAAGTATCATGGAAAATGAGGATACTGAACATCATCCGTATCAAGATCCGTCCGACTTTGTTCAGCGTATAAAGCAAGGAATTGAAGATTCAAGAGAAATGCAAAGGGATTTGGACTCTGACATCAGGAAAAATATGAAAAGGTTTGGGGATGACAAAAATCTTATTGTTGACAGTCCATTAGATGAAGTTGTGAAGGGATACCCAGAGAAGTGGACATTTGGAGGTAAGGAAGCTGTAGTTCCAAAAGCTGCTAAAAGCCATTTGTTTCACGGTGCAAAGAAATGGCGGGAAGAAGCAAAGGCAGATCTAAAAAAAGATTCATTAGAAAATGTTGAACTTGGTATCAAGTATGTGGCTCAAAGAGAGGTAGTTCTTTTTTCTTCTTTTCTATATTTGTAGTAATTTAAACTATACTAATGCACATTGGTATTAACTAGTGAGTATCTCTCCCAAGAATTCAGCTATATGGGGCTGTAATTATCTGAACTTACCTTTCCTCTGTTTTCAATATTGTTATAATTCCTTGTTGTAATGTCTTTTTTTGCCTTACAGTTAATCCTGACTGTCTAAATATTTGAGTATCAATCTGCCATCTTTATTTGGTATCTGGTTTTCTGAGTTTAGCTGCAGCTAATGGCCTGAAAGAGGCCTCTTCTTTTTGTAGGCGTCTCTTATTTTGGTGTTAATATGTGAAGTTCTTCCTTCTAAGGATTTTTTACCGTATGTTGACGTTACCTAGTTTTTATCAAGTTTTTTGTTTTTTTTTAATTTATTATTATATACTTTTTTGTAAACCGTCAATATCAATCACTTTCCTTGGATTACTAGGTCAGCTAATGAATAAGCATTGTGCTTGACCTAAAAAGCTAATCATGAGTCTCTTCTATAGACAATATTCTGTTTGCGTGTAGTTTGTTAATCCAATCATGAGTCTTATTCAGAGATAATATTCCTTTAGTGCTTAATCTGGTGGGCAACTGTCAAGTAAAGAACTTCACATCCGAGCCATTGGACAGTAAACACAGCCATATAAAGACACTTTTCTGCATACACAACACTTAGATGTTGGATAAATTTTTGAAAGAAATTTTTGAAAGACTTGGGCATTGAGGCTTCGAGACATTTCATTAGTGTAAAATGGGAGGTGATCAATATATGACTATACAGGTAGTTAAAGACGGGAAATGCCAAAATGCTGCTTTACAACTGTTCCCTTGTCGTGCATTATAGGAGTGGGATTGAGAAAGAAGCGCTGGCTTTTTGTCCCAGCTTTCATTGTATGATGGTATTGGTAGAAGATAGGGGTAGGAGGGGGAAGCGGTCTTGTAAACCGTATTGTCCAAAGGATATAATAATGCCAAAAGCCTGGGGAAGGCCTCCCTACTAGTTCACCTGAGTGAGACAGGAGACCTTCATTACTTTCTTAGTATTATAATGTACGATTCTCTCCTAGTCAGTAATTTCTTAAATGAAAATTTGCATCTTTTATTTGATCTGTGCCTTGACACTGTAGCAAGCTCATAATTAAAGTACCTACTATTGTTAGTAATTCAAACTTCTATTGACATATATCTGATTGCTTGCATGTGATCCATATATTGTAGGAACGTATTCTTCTGGATCGGGATAGAGTGGTATCACGGACTTGGTTAGATGGAGAAAAGAACAGGTGGGTAATGGACCCAATAGCCGTTCCTTATGCAGTGTCCAGAAACCTTGTAGAACATGCACGAATCAGGCATGATTGGGGTGCCATGTATCTTAGACTAAAGGGGGATGACAAGGAATACTATGTCGATCTTCGGGTTAGTATAAGACATGTGTATAGTCTGTTTCATTCTTCATGCCTTTTCTTATGTGGTTCAAATTATCATTTTTTGTTCCAGGAATTTGATATGCTATTTGAAGATTTAGGAGGGTTTGATGGGTTGTATACGAAGATGCTTGCTAATGGTATTCCCACTGTTGTTCAGCTGATGTTGATCCCTTTCTCAGAGCTAGGTGTTGGTCAACAGTTTCTCGTGATAATGAGGTTTGCTTATCAATGCTGGAATGTATTTTGGAATTCTAGTAATGTGTCACATGTGAGAGACTGGATTTTTGAGAAGATTAGAGACTTAAATGAAGACATATTGCTCGTGATTGTTTTCCCTATAGTCGACTTATTCATCCCTTATTCGGTAAATTATTCAAGCGGCTCATAACTTCTTCTGCATAATGTAAATTTAAAAAAAAAAAATTTCTTCTGTAAAAGAAATACTGTTGTTGCAAAAATCTTGTTACATGTTTTAAGGCTCAGATGAAACAAGTTTCTTGCACCTCACTTTCTTTCTTTTCTCTGTTGGGTGGCAAATATCAGTCTGTGGGCTCAACATGGTATACAAATTGGCTATCTATGGCTGATATGAGATTTAGATCCAGAAATACAGTACATTTTGGTTGGTATCTTGGATTTTTCGCTCGAAGCGTCATTTATGGATATGTGTTGATTCATATGTTCCGGTTTATGAAGAGAAAAATTCCAAGACTTCTAGGTTTTCGGCCTTTACGCAGAGATCCAAATAGGCGAAAGTTGAGGAGAGTGGTAATCATTTTTTTCCCTCACAATCCAAAATTTACTTTCAGCTATAGCAGTTGCTTATGTCAAACTGAAATTGTTTTCAAAGCTGCAAGGTAATCATTCCTCCATGGTTTTTAATTTTCCATCTATCTAGAATGTTCCCTCTTTTATCTTGATGCTGAGCTCCTCTCTTAAGAATATTAATTGCCCTTTATAGATGAGCTCCCAGGAACCGATGCTGTCTCAGGCTCTCAGGGACTGAAATATTTCTAAATTCTTGTACTAATATAAGTATTTTAAATAGATGCAAAGCATATGAAAGCATGTAATGGCTAACATGCCAGAACTTCGGACTAGAGGATATTCATCTTTGATATATTAAAATGAAATGGACATGTGGGTCAAATTATTAAATATGAAACCTAATTTATTTTGGTTCACCATATTTTATGTTTATTTTCATGTCAAAGCAGTATGTTCCATATTACTTAGTTTCAACTTCCAACCTAACAATGATCTAAACAAGGATGGTTTGTTGAAATCGCTAAATTAATGTTCCTCAAAGACAAATGAAAGACGGTATTCAACTTTTGAATAGAGAGAGGTTAAGAGCTACATTTGTCTGAAGTTAATGGAGAGAAGTTAACATAGAAGTGTTTTTTTGTTCTTTTTGTTTTCATTTTTATTTTTTAAAAATAATATGCCTCTCCATTGCAGACCTTTTTGTTTTAGAAGCTTTTCAACATAAAATGTTTTCCTATGCTACACTGCAGAGGTTTATTTCACATCTCTCAACTCGTATCTCTTCTTAGTCGTAATTATGTTGTCAAGATCTTCTTGCTGCTAAGAGATTCTCTAATTTTTATTGGTGATTCTCATAAGGCTTTTAATCCTCGCGGATGTTTAGTGAAGTTGATTGTACTTATGAATTATGATGCAATTATTTTCTTGGGTTTAAAAATACATTTATGTTCATTTTATAAGGAACTGGATGGTAAGTTTGGCTTTCTTCAGGAATTTGGTTAGATAGTTTCCACTTGTATTTTAAGGTTAATTAGGTCAAAAGAAGATTCCCGCTCTGGTTTATGTGACAAATGATTATTTTGGATCTAAGAACCATTTCAGTGTTTGTGATTTTTGAAATTCACATCGTTTATGATGATTTTTATATTATACCTTTTAGTTAATAACCTGTGATCTACCATTAGCAAGTGCTGTGTGTGTATTAACCTAGGATTTGATACACTTTACTGTATCATTTCTTGTTTGAAGTAGTCAATTTGATTCATTGATTTCCCTTGCCTGTTCAAAACATTTGGTGGGACCTGATAGATCAATTTTTGTTCTGTTACATTGCAGAAAGCTTATTTTAAGTATAGGATGAGGAGTATAAAGCGTAAGAAGAAGGCTGGTGTTGATCCCATAAGTACTGCTTTTGATCAAATGAAGGTTCATACTTTAATTGAGCTATCATGTGGTAATAAAAATAGTGCAATGATATTTAACTTTTCTATATCTTTTACAAAATTTGGCAGAGAGTGAAAAATCCGCCTATACCGTTGAAGGACTTCACCAGTGTAGATTATATAAGAGAAGAAATTAATGAAGTCGTTGCATTTTTACAAAATCCACGTGCCTTCCAAGAAATGGGGGCCCGTGCTCCTCGGGTATAATAATTTTAAATATTATTTCTTTGCAGGCTATTTCTTAGTTAATATGTCCAATGTAATTTGGTATTGGAGCAAACACTCGAGCTTTTGTTTACACACTCTGAATTATATAATCAACCATTTGTTCATCTGTTTCTTTCTCTATTTTCTTTCCATCATAGAATTATATTAAGTGGAAATAGAAAAGCAGATTTTCATATTATCTGGCATGAACTGCAGGCAGATATGCTCAAACAACTGATCATTTTAACTAAAATTGACGATCTCTTGTGCCTTTCCATCCGTTTTGACTTTTACATATATTTGCATGATAAAGCACAATTTTCATAATACCATGTTGACAATCATCATGATTACTTTTCAAAATTGACGATCTCTTGTGCCTTTCCATCCGTTTTGACTTTTACATATATTTGCATGATAAAGCACAATTTTCATAATACCATGTTGACAATCATCATGATTACTTTTCTTCTTTACATTTATAAAAAGATCTAGTCTTTCCCCATACCAGAAGATTACTAAATCAATTCTCTGGTCTCAAGGAGCTTGGGCATTTGCCCCAATGGTTAAAGCTCATTCTTCAACTAAGAGGTTGAAGGTTCAACTTCCCCCACCCCCCATGTAGTAGTGTAGTTCTTAATAGTACCCAAAAAAAAAAAAAAAGTCTGGTCTCAAGGATTTGCATTTGATGTTTTTCTTTAATAAAAACTAACTAATGTTGCTATTTTCTCTAGCCTGTTGCGTACAAGGCAAAAGCTAATCTGTGCTTATATTTTAGTTGATCTGTAATCATTCTCGGATTGCAAGTTAGTTTGTATTTCGAATAGTTTCCATGTCATATACCCTGCCACTAAATTGTTTTTGCTTTACATTTTAGGGAGTTCTTATTGTGGGAGAGAGAGGAACTGGTAAGACATCCCTGGCACTGGCCATAGCAGCGGAAGCTAAAGTTCCTCTTGTTGAAATTAAAGCCCAACAATTGGAGGCTGGTTTATGGGTTGGACAGAGTGCTTCCAATGTTAGAGAACTGTTTCAGACGGCACGTGACCTGGTTGTACTTTTAAGCCTACTCCTTTTGTCCATCACTTGTAATGGATATTGGTATAAGCATAATGGATATTAGTATAAGCATGTTCGTGAATCAGTAACACATTAGAGTCAATTTGAGCACGGATTGTTCTGTAGGTTGGCAACTTCAATCCTGGAAAATAATGGGTTTCAATGTACAAGAAATATTAATTTAAATATTTTTCCAATAAAAATTGTTCGAATATATTCTGAAGACTTATAAATCAAACTCAAGTCACTTTTGAATTCTTGTTCTAGTGGAAGGCCTTTGAATGAAATCCAGTCCAAGTTTGAGATGTTCCTACTTTGACATGAAGACTAAAGTCTATATTGAACATTTTCCATCACAAACTAGATCTTCAAACGCTAGACGAAGAGCTATAACATCATTTGATTTGTCACGGGTTTGGATTTTTCTTATGTTACTACGGGTATCTGTTCTGGGGAATTTTCATGCATGATCTCTTTGTCCAACTTATGCAAATATAGAACCTTGTTTTTGTTTTCGTTTCTACTTTAATGGATCAGTGGACTTCTGGTCCCTCAATACTTCTCACTTGTATTATCAAGATTTTCTATTACTTGGACAATAAATACCTGCTTATATCTTTAAATAACACCAACTCATGTAGATCTATTTGTAGGCTCCTGTCATTATATTTGTGGAGGACTTTGATCTCTTTGCTGGTGTCCGTGGCAAGTTCATTCACACCAAGAAGCAGGATCATGAAGCTTTTATCAATCAACTTCTTGTGGAACTTGATGGGTAAATCTCAGACCTCATTTTGCTCATACGATTAGTAATTAGCAATCAATTGTAGTTCGGGCTTGACATAAGATCAAGGAATTTGATCTTACATATTATTTTTCTGGAATTCTCTTTTGTTGTATATTTTGAGCTATTTTTATTTTATTGTAAAAGACAAGGAAAGGAATGGGTGGGGCGCACGGGGGGTTGGGGGGTGTTTGGTGGGGGAATTTACAGAACATAATCTGGAACTCTAACAATTAAATGGTTGCTTACTTTTTCATTCCCAAACCACAGGGAATTTATAATCAAATGTACCATTGTGAAACCAGTTATCTTGCATTCTAGCAATACAAACATCATTATTGTAACTACTAAAGCAACTCATTATAAATTACATACCATTTTTTTGAAGATTTGTTTTTCCTGACATAATGGTATGGAATACTATGATGTGCATGAACATATGAAACCAACAATATGAACAACTTTTATGATGACTTTGCTGTGAAGCAACTTGGCCTAACATTTAGGAACTCGTGTAGAACTTTTTAGCATGGCTCCTTGTGCTTATAATCTTGTATGTCTTTGTTGCATGAAGTTTTGTAATATATTTGTGACATATGAAGAATCTACAAAATTCTTGAATTATCTAGAATGGCTCGTCAATCTGCTTGTTCTTTTTCTATGGGTTTTTTGAAGTTTTTTTTTTTGGAAATTAAGTTTTTTGTTATTGGTCCAAGTGTCAACTATGTTTCACGGGCTCATCTTGTATCATGTCCCAATCAGCAATAATTTCTGTTATTTTCTTGCCAATCCATCCATTTTTGTTAGAAAGCAGAATATTGGGAGTTAGAGTTGCGATGTGTTACCTTGGAATTCAGTAACTGCATTTGTATTGTTTCCTTTATCATTATTTTATTTCATAAAATCCTTGGCGCAGGTTTGAAAAACAGGAAGGAGTGGTTTTAATGGCTACTACTCGAGATATTAAACAAATTGATGAGGCATTACAGCGTCCTGGTCGGATGGATAGAATATTCCATCTTCAGCGGCCAACTCAAGCCGTGAGGGAGAAGATACTTCAGATAGCAGCAAAAGAGACTATGGATGATGAACTCATTGATTTTGTTGATTGGAGTAAGGTGATTATAGTTAACGTAATGTCAAACGGTTGTCTGGGTCATTTCCCATAATTGCTGAAATTGATCAGAGAATATTTGAAAGCTGCTATCAAATGAAAGCAACTTAAATTTTTGAGTAATAAATGTCTGTTAAACCACCAAACTACATCTGCAGCAGTGCAGATGTAGTAGTTAAATGCTGTTAACCTTGTTAAGTTGGTATTGATTGGTTATCTATCTCCAAAGCCATTTTTCATACAGGCATATTTGTTTTTGCTTGGTTGCTTGTGGTTCAAAACTACTTGTTTAGTAGTTATGAGCTTATTAAATGTTCTCTTTCTCATTCATTTATTCTAAAATTTTCTTGTATTTAGTTTAAAAATGTCAAGTGCTTGAGCTACTATAGACTCCAAGCAACCAAGTCCAAACATCACGTTGTAAGTTTTCAAGGCAGACCTTAGAACAAGAGGCTCAATTGACTTGAAACTTGTGTAAATTATGTTTTGCACCCATAAATATATGTGTCTTGTTTCACTTTGCATCCTTATATTTTGAAAGTGTCATAATATTCATTTAAAAGATCCTTTCAATTTCAAGTTGCACACACTATCATTCTTGCTCTTTCCTTCATTAATATTATTGGTGGTTTTAACATTTTCAAAGTAAATCTACTGATATTCCCCTAAAAATCAAAAAATAATATAATTTTGTTTAAAGAAATATTAAATAATAAAATTGGCTAGAATTCTGCAATCTGAAAAGAAGAAAAAAAATTCCTTAGAGGTGCAGATTGACACATTTCAAAGATAAGGGTGTGAAGTGAACTTTTGTATATACTTTAGGGGCGTAAAATTAGTTTACTCTTGAAATTTTGATGTTCACAATTTTGCTCAGCTCTTTCACTCAGTCATGTGCTGCATCATGAGTTCCATTTCAAATTGATGCCTCTGATTTAATCAGAACAGAAGAGTATGATTGTTTTGATCTCTCCATTAAATATTATAAATTGAAGAATGGAGTTATATAGTTAGCATGATGCTCTCTGCTTCACCAGGGAACCATTTTGCGAATCATCTTTTCAAATATCTTATTGGATAGAACAGCAAAATCAGGCTGTCCATGGTTATCTTAGTAAATTAAATACAGATACCAGAAAGAGCTTATATAATACTTAGGTGGCTAATGTCTACGCTATATTCCATATTTTCAGGTTGCAGAAAAAACAGCTCTTTTACGTCCTATAGAGCTTAAACTCGTTCCTGTGGCATTGGAGGGCAGTGCCTTTAGGAGTAAATTCCTTGACACAGATGAACTTATGAGCTACTGCAGCTGGATCGCGGTAAGACTTAACTGGTAATTCATTTTACAGTTTCCATCATGCATACAATATCTACAAATGACTAAAATTTTCTTTTCTTTTGGTGTCTATTAAACTTACCCCTGAAACTGCATGCTGAGGGGAATCGGAAGAGGTTTGGGGTTGATAAAGGGGATATAAGACTCTATCTTGTGAAATAGCGTTGCAAAATGAAATTATCAACCAATCTTTATACATCTTTCTTCTAACGTAAATCACCACAGTTGCTATAATCTTATTCCAGTTAATAAGTCCTATTAACTAATCGCCTCATGGAATTTTTTTCATTTCTCTCTTTTAAGAACTCTCCATACGGCTCCAAGATTCAGATTCCCATATATAATTGATCCTCGTGCATTTCAGATTGGAACTCCGTTCAATTGATTAAACTATTCTACGGTGAATCTAGTGTCATATCATATTTGACTCTTCAAGCCAGAGGCATAGGTATATCCCGCATCAGGTTGGGCAAGGCAGCATTGCCCCGCCTTTTTTTTTGGCCTAGCTTGATTTGTTGGCATAATCCGGATATAATAATACTCACCCTTTAGATTGTTTCAGTGGCCCAGCCCTAAACTACCTTCTTGCTTGCTGTCTCACTCCCGACCTTAACACCTAGCGACTCATCTCTAGTACATATGTTTTTCGATTTTCATTTCAATGAATAAATTCTCAATTTTCAGGGGAAGGGATCCATTTGTTCTGAAAAAAGGAAATAATACTTTATTTTGTTCGAATAAACATTTTAACCAAATCTTGAAGTTAATTTTGATCCAGATGTAATTGATTTTGATTCATGATAATATTGTAAACAACATATATATTCCAATTTTAGGACTTCATAATCTTAATATGAACATATTCGAGTATAGGGAATACTCCTTCCATTCCAAAATTAGAGATACATATATCATTAATAAATCGTATTATTTCATTTGTGATATGAATTTGCAAAAATATCAAAGTATAAAATTTTATATTTAAGAGTATTATTCATATACTTTATTAGTATATGATAATTTCACTTCAAAGTTATTAAAAATAAAAAAATTTACTTCTATTGTACTATACGAGTTTGCTAACTTATTTTGTATGAATTGAAATGTATATCTAATTTTGGAACAGAGGGACTTTGAAATGTACTATATAACTTAGTTCTGTGTTTTACTTTTCCATGATCGATATGGCCCCAGGCAATAAAAATTCCTGGGTTCGCTGGTGCTTCAAGTGCAGTTCCTCTGTGTTCAGTGTTGAAAGCAATGAACACTCATTCCGTACGAATAGTTCAGACTATCTATACTCCAGGGATAAGTCTCTAATCATTTCTAAGGTTTAGTTCTTCTCACAAGTCAGCATCAACGACATCAACACCAATGACTAGTTGGGTAGAACAGTGAATAAAACCATATAAAAGAAAGTTGAAAGAGAAGCTAAAGTAATAAAATGATTGAAAAAATAGAAAACTATATGCATGCAAATGAAAGAAGCTAATAGCACAAAGTGCTACCTCTCCAAACTGCTAATAGCACAAAGTGCCACCTCTCCAAACTGCTAATATCTTTGTCTGCTTCGTCATTATACAAACTACACCTTAATCTATCTCCCAACCCGTCAAATCTTGTTTTATTACATTCTCCGAAGTAACCCTAGGTCACCCTCCTCCTTTTTGTTTTTGTTTGGTTTCGGTTTTTTCGTTTTTCTAGGTCTTGTTCTTATTAACAAACTTCTTTGCTTGTAGGAGTATTTAAAGGTCTTCTTAGAACATGTTCTACTTCAATGTCATTTTATGATTCTATGACTTACATCCTCATCAATCTCTCCTCCTTATGCAGTATTTGATCCCAAAATTCCTAATTGTATCTTTTCCTTGGACACTTCATGTCCCAACATATTACCACTTCCTATTCGCCTCCTTTTGTAGTGGCAAACTTACACCTCCATATATTCAATACTTATTATAAATCCTTTAGACTCCAACATGTTCCTCCATTATTTCACCTTAGTATTATTGCCCTCCTTGATCTCTTCAATAACACAATATCTGCAAATAGCTAACACATGGCACCTTGTCCTGAATATATAGTTATTCGCCCATCACCAAGACAAAAAGGTGTAGGTTCAATGTGGAATCTTGTTGTAAAGCACTCGAAACACTTTTACACAACTTCAATCACCTCTACATACTTTCTAGACACTTTTTTCTTCTCAGAATTCCACTAGAAAAAAACCTTTCTTATGAATGTATCATATGCCTTCTCAAGAACAATAAACACAATCTAATTTTAAGATATGCACTTGAATGTGAGTATATAGTTTTATATACACAAATGAGAGATAAAAAATGATACACGAGAGTTAGCTAATACTGTAATGCATCATTTACTTTTCAACGCCACATGATCATTATCTAGCCTAACCTTTAATGTTGCATATATGTATTATTATTGTCAGTTAATGAGTTGGAATCTGTTAAGAGGATGCTTTCTTTCTTCAATTTCTTCTAATCGATATGCATTTTGCAGACTTTCAGCAGTTTTGTCCCCAAGTGGGTAAGAAGAAGTGGAATTGTGAAGGGCCTTAGCAAAATGCTTATAAATCATCTTGGATTGACGTTAACAAAAGAAGATTTACAAAATGTGGTTGATCTGATGGAGCCATATGGACAGATAAACAACGGTATTGAATATCTGAGTCCTCCTCTTAATGTGAGTATCTTATCCACTAAAAATCACTAATATAACATGTCTACATTCAATTAGTACATTCTGTTGTGAATTTCACTTTGTTTTTTCTTTTAGTTTAAATTCCCTTTCCATTCAATGGTATATAATTATGATGGGTTCCTATTACATTTTTTTTAAAAGATAAAAGAACGAATTATAGTAATATATGAAGAGAAGATATGATAACCAGGGAAATAAGAAGTCATCCTCAATACAGAGTCCAGAATAATGAAAAACAAGAGCTAAAAACACTCAATGAGGTGAAGCCCTCCAATCCCTACTGAATCAGTCGAGAGATAACCCCAAAGGCTCCCACTGAAGAAACCTGAACAGCAGGGAAAATAACGGTGTCCCTCAACTCTATTTTGGTGTTCACTCTTGCCCACCCCAAATTATCATATTCTCACTTTATTTTTCTTTTCCCACATGTTTGTAATTACTAGGAAAGATATCAAAAATGTGGTTAAGGTCATAATTATGTCTATAATCTTTATGTTTCTTTATCTGTTGTTGTTTGCTAGTGGACAAGAGAGACAAAGTTTCCCCATGCTGTATGGGCTGCAGGGCGAGGTCTCATTGCTTTTCTTCTGCCAAACTTTGATATTGTTGATAATTTATGGCTTGAGCCCTTTTCTTGGGAGGTAATCTGATGTCTTGATTTTCTTTTTATTGTTGTTCTTTTGCATTGCTATAACCAGAATTATAGCTGGTTGTGTATGTACTGTAAGAAATTGGCTAGTATGCTCTACCAAAACATTTGAGAAAAGTAGGTCTTGGGGCGCTGATGAACTTCAACACTTCAACTTGCAGGGAATTGGATGTACAAAAATTACTAAAGCAAAAAATGAAGGTTCCATGCATGGAAATGTTGAATCAAGAGCTTACCTTGAGAAAAAACTAGTGTTTTGTTTCGGTTCTTATGTTGCAGCGCAACTGCTGCTTCCCTTCGGGGAAGAAAATATCCTTTCTTCTTCAGAGTTGAAACAGGCACAGGAAGTACGATTATGATCAATATGTTCTTTGACTTTGAAATGTTCAATTACATTCTTCAACCTCCTCCCCTACCCCAAGAAAATTAAGTAAAAAACTTCAATTACCAACATAGTTGGTGCTTTGTTACAGATAGCTACACGAATGGTGATTCAGTATGGATGGGGACCAGATGACAGTCCTACAATCTATCATCATGGCAATGCGGTATTGCCCTTTGATCTAGCAATGTAGTACTTGATATTCGTCTGAAAAACTTGTCAACTGAGGGACAGTATTAAAAACATTAGTTTCTTAGTGTTTAATGTGTTAAATAGTGTAAAGTTTGGGTTGAAAGTTATGAGGGGAAATAGTTTCTTGGCACCAGAAATATGTTGAAAGAGGACACAATACAATTTTTTCTGGACTTATGATATAAATTATCAAATTATAATTGTAGTTTTTGTGATATGTTATGTTCTTAAGTCTTAACTACTGAAATACTTTCTGGATTTTTAGTTCCGGAGGTTATTTTGTTGATGTTTATTTAATTACTCATTTGCTCCATGTACTGTTGCAATGCACACTCTGATTGTTATTTTTGTTTATTGACACAGGGGACAGCTTTGAGCATGGGGAACAAGCATGAGTATGAGATGGCAGCTAAAGTTGAAAGGGTATGTATATGTTGTTGCAATGCAAATTGTTCTTCTGTTGTCTGAAAAGAAGGAATTCTGAACTCAACTGGTGAAGTGTGCATCCTGTGTTTATGAATTTACCTCTCATAAGATTTTGACCATCTTTGAAACAAGCTAGACTAAAATTTATGTTTAAGAAACACCTTCACCCTTTTCCTTTAAAAGGCTAAACTAACAAAGAGATTATCCACAAAGTCTAAACTAACAAAGAGATTATCCACAGGACATAATAGATTATTTGACTGTCTCATAGGTGTGACCCTGCTCGCTTGTGGTGGACCAATTCCATTCCCCTTAATATACTAAACCGAAACATACTAAATTGGCCAACAATGAAATTCATGCTTAACTAAATCATCATGCAACTAATGAATCTAGAAGCAATGAAATGCACTTTGTGACCAAGCTTTGGTGCGAAAGAGGTGCAGGTGGTAGGAGTCATGTGCAAATCTTGTAAAATTGGAGGTTGAGTGTCTTGTATACCAGTTGCTTACAAAATTGCTCATGTAAAGAATTAGCAATGCGGTATGTTATGATTGAAAATTTTGACTAGCTGACAGGGAATAGGTGGTTCAAGCTGAATCCATTGTTTGTGAGACATTATACCTAGGATTTGCATTTTCTTATCCTGAAGTTTGAGATAGTTCTTTGAGATTTATGGTAATCTGCAGATGTACTACTTGGCTTATGATAAAGCAAAAAGAATTCTCCAGAATAATTATCAATTACTTGAAAAGATCGTGGGAGAATTGCTCGAATTTGAAATCTTGACAGGAAAGGTAAACAACTACTATTTGATGGTTTTCTGAATTTGATTTATCGCACAGGTAGTATCTTGTATACTTCTGCATAGCTGAATTGTTTGACTCATTCCTTTAACTTATATCTTAATTAAGTATTTTGACATATGAAGAACCTGGCCCTTTCCTTGTCCTTCTGACAAGTATTTCCATAATGCTTCAAGCAGATTTAAATTTGCTTATGCTTTATGATGAAATTTTGATGAAAACATATCATTGGTAGTTGGATATATAATCCTTTTATTATATTGAACAACACATTATCGTTAGTATCACACCTCTTGTTTTATCGTCCTTTTGTCCAATAGTTTCTCCATAACTCTAGGCTTGAGGTTTTGGTCTAGTTTCCTACCATAAGTTTGTAGGTGGAACTACGGAAGGTTGATGCCAGGCTGATATCCAGTATGAAAATTAATGTGTCTCAGACTTCTAGTTAGCTATTTGATGCATATCCAGTTGGGTCATGAAGGTTTACTTGCCTTTTACTTCCGACTGTAGTTCTATGTCTTTATCAGTTGCGGTTTTCTTTGTTACTGTCTACAGCTAGCTGAATTATCATCTTATTGCTAATTCTTTGAATTCCATAATCCTCAGACTTGTTTGATTAATACATTTTTTTGTCATTTTTCATGGCAGGATCTGGAAAGAATTTTCGCAGATAATGGTGGTTTACGCGAGAAAGAACCATTTTCCCTTTCAAATGTTCATGATGAAGAGGTAAAAATATCTGAATTTCTCTGTAATCTGTTGATAAAGATATTTTATTGAAAATACAATGCTTTGTAGATCGCAGTGTCAATTTTGTTCTCTTAGACCACTTCCTTATCCACTATTGGCCTTTCTTCTGCTTACACATGTGGCAGGATCTACGATTGTTAGTTTTGTCTGAAGACGAGTATTATCTATGTTTGGTGATAGTTAAAATTTTAACCTTATCCTGATATCTAGTCTAGATGTGAGCGTTCTTCTGTTTCTTTTAGATCATTACAAGGAAATTTATCTTTGAGCATAGTCAGAAGATGTTCATCAATAATTTTGAGTAATCAATTGGAATACATGACACAAATTTATTTGTTTTGATATCATAATAGAATAAGTTAGAGAAAATAATTCCATCTATTTTTGTTTTAGAAATAATCACCTGACATCTGTTTGACTAATCACCTTTATGGCTTTACACTTAAAGCTTCAGAAACAAGACGCTTTGTTATATATGTTAGGAAAGGGGATCAGGATGCTTGTAACTTGTAAGTAATTAGATCAATGTTGCATAAAAGCTGAAATGTTTGAGGTCAAGCTCAAATTATTATGGCAGGATGGATGAAACAAAGTGACATATTGGGGCTTTTGTGTTTGTTAATTTTTGTGTGGCTATGCTGAAAGTTGAATAGGTTGTCAATGAGACATGTTGGTAAAGGTAGGAGCTAAAGGAATGTTGCATATAGATTACAGTTTTTGCTTTTCGTGTTTTACTGTTTTCTCAATATCCTTTTTTTTAAGGAATTGTAGAGTCTAATTATCTTATATTTTAATGCGTTCCACTGTAGGTTTTTATTTTTCATTTTTTCTCCTCATATATACTATTTTTATTCATTTTCTGCTCACCCATATTATATCAGTAATTTTTAAAAAGCAATTTTTATTGAGTTAAAGTTTCCGGTGCATATTTGATAGTCCTTGCTCCCCTTTCTTATATTATGACATGATAACTCCAAAAATGCTACCTTCTGAACATGATTAAGCTTATTAGTGCCTTGCTAAAACATTTGACTTAAGCTCACAATATGATTATGCTGCTTTAGTGTTAAACTGTTTACAAATTTATTTAAAGTTAGTCAATGAGTCTATCTAGCTTTTGTTCATCAAATATCAAAATTAACCGTTGGAGCTTCTGTCATTTCTCGTGCAGCCTGTGTTTAGAAATTTAATTGAAAACGGGAATGCATCAGGAGCTGCTCTTCTAAGTGCAACAAATTAGTACCAGTAGAAATCTGGAGGCGTGTGAATTCGTAGGTGTTGAAGAAATCTGTTATATAAACTTTTAGAGACTTCTGTTGCTGCATGGACAATTTTTTACAAACATTTTACGTGCCAATCATGTTACTAACAAGCCGACAAATGCAAGTGAGATGACCTGTACAGCGGTGTGGTTTTGTGTTGAGAATAGGCTGTCATTCTTTCCTTTTCCAACCATCGTTCCTCAGGCAAAGGTTCGAGCATCTGAGTTTTGTTGTTCAGCTGTAAAATGTTGTAATCAAAATTTTGATTTTGTATAATATATTTTGCTAAGAAAATGCAATGACATTTACATGTCTGTTGAAGTTGCACATCAGTTCTCCGGGATAGAGTTGTTTCTGGTACAGTTCTACCAAGGTGGTTTTTGTACCTTTTTCCCATTGTTATTACCAAAGAAGAAAGGTCAATTAGAAGATTTTATGAAGGTTCTCCTTCCATTTTAGTACCGGAGATACATATCCATGTTAAAACATTACGAATGTAGTGTGTAAATTTTGAAAATAACAAATACCATAAATCTTTATTTTTTTTGTTACTAAATTTAAACTATGATTCTCTCCATTTAGTTTGCATATATTGTGGCTGTTGGCCTGAAACCAAATGAAATTATTATTCGTAAAATTTTAAAATTTGTAGACGAAATAAAGTGGTTGAAAATTTTATGCAACATTGAAATTAACGGAGTAGTGATTTCCAAGCAAGTTGTGTGGTCAATTAAGTAAATATTGCATCCTGAGATTGTCAACGACAAGAAGCTTTTCATCATTTAAATTAAAGAAATGTTTGTATTAAATCTTAATTTTCATAGTTTATCTATCTTTTTCTTGATATTTTACAGTACTTTTATTATACTCCATCTTATTAATCAATATCATATTTGCCTTGTAAATCAGTGAGATCATTATATATCTATCTTATATTCTTACAAAAATAGTGATTGTGTGTGTTACTGCTCGCCTACTCCATAATACTCCCTCAGTTCTCAATATTTCTGACATATAAATTTGTGTGGATCATTATTTGATTTTAAAATTACATATACATATACATATATATATATATATTTATAATTATAAAATTATAATAATAGAAAATTGTATAAACTTTTTTATGATTATAATTGGAAAATTGATAGGCCCACATGAAATTTTGATATTTCCACGTGTGATTTTTATATTTGTACAATCTCTCATGCATATAATACAAGTAATCGATGCATCAAATATGTGACCACATTTAGAAATATAAAAAATATGTGTAAATAATGGTTTTCTTATAATTTTGTCATTTATATATTTATAAAATAATTTAAAAAATAGTCACATATATGTTAACTTTGACCAAAAAAATTATGAGTTATTTGGGAATAGAGGGAGTATTTGAATATTTTTAGTTATTGAATGATATTTCAAAATCTAGATTTGCAGTAGTAACATGAGCATTTCATTTCTTTACACAACTGCCACTTTACCCTGATTGAGAGAGAAGATCTTGAACACATTATCAAGAAATCATTATTCCACAAATCAAATTTGCCATATCTGCAACCATTTACAACCGTTATACATATTCATACAAACATGTTACAAACATTTTGGTGGGACTATATGCAGAAATATCCAATTTTGTTGGGAATAACAATTCTTTGGCCTTCCAATTCCATGCTTAAGACTTAATTACCCAAGAATGCATCAACCTTTACATTAGTAGCTTTTGATAGAAACTTCATGCAAATTGGAGGCTTCACCCCCGCCAAAGCTAGTATAGAACTAGGCAATGTCCATATACCATCTCCACAGATCAACCCTGAGGCCACTGCAGGGCCAAATGCATCCGCTTTCGCCTTATTTATCTTCTCCCAGATGAAAAGAATTAAGCTCCCAACACACATGTCAATCGCAAAGTATGATCCGAGATAAAATGGGATTGCCATTGCCATCGGAAGTGGAATATATTTTGACCATTTTTTGGGTGTAACATCGCGAATCATGTTGACAGCTATTGCTGCAGCAAAGAATATGTAGCAAAGAGTGAGGCAGTTTTTGGGCAGTGATGAGAATCCTTCAACTCCTAAGATTGCAATGTTTCTGTAGACTAGAGCAAATGGTGCAGGATATGCTGAGTCTGGAGTTCCAAGATCACTGAAGGCCTTGTAGAAGAGCCAAAAGACACAAGGGGAAATGACACAACCCATTGCTGTTCCAATTACTTGGCTCACAAACATGGACCTTGGTGAAGCTAATGTCATGTACCCTGTCTTGAAATCCTGCATTGGGTTGAATGAATTTACTATTTTGTACCAACATGTTCAAGTTATGTGATATGCTTTGTATAGTGAAGTTCTTGTGTAAGAAAGTCCACAGCACGACATATGTCCTATTTATTACGGATTATTATGTAAAAAATTGAGGAGTACCCATATCAAGGAATAAAGCTCCATAATAAAATTGATGGGTTGATTATTGCTCAACCCAATTTTTTTTAGCAAAACAGGCAGATTCTTAATACAATATTCCCAAATTCAAAGAACGAATCTCTAGTCAAAATAAGTGGTACACTTTAGAAACGCCAAGCACTTCTCTATTTTTTTTATGAAATTTGTTTTGAAAAGTCTGATAATTAGGACTCTTCAAAATTCATTTCTTCAAATGGACGCTGCATCCGAATCCATTTAATTATTACTTAGATTCAAAGTGTTGGGCATACCTGCATTAAGTCAGAAGCTGTAGAAACAATATTCATCATCACCCCACAAGCAGCAAGCCCTGCAAGGACTCCACCATGTTCTTTTCCAGCCCATGCCCCGATCGTGAAGATCGCGAGCTTACCATAAGTTGAGGCCAGTGACCAGTCAGTTAGCCCACAACCATAAGCATTGCAGAAAGCTAGAGGAGGAGCAAATACATAGATGACTAGTACATAGTACCACTCCAGCTGAGGGAAAATCTTGGGAAGAGTAGCCGTAGAAATTGCTGCAATTGAAATATAACCAACAATGGCAACCCATGATGGTATTTGTTCTTTAAGAAATACTTCACTTCTGCACTGATCATCAAAAGAGGCAGCTTTCTCTTCTGGGGTGGCCTTATCGGCTAGTGGAAGAATCTCAGAAGGGAGTTTGTTTCGAACTTGATAAGCTAAACCAACAAAAGTCTTGCTCAAAACTTTGCAAAAGTTGTAGATTCCATCTCCAAGAATCAAGGATATGGCTATGAAAACCTGAAAAATGCAAAAGCATTATTTTCCAGAAATGGAAATATGATGAGAAAATGGAAAGTCTGGAGTTTTGTGAAATTATGTACCCTGTAACCTTGAATCCCATGGAGGCTGGTGGGGCTGAGATCTCTGCTATACCAATGGCCTTTCCGTGTTTCGATGAGAGGCCACATTATACCCCATGAAAGTATTGCTCCCAATAACAAGGATATGTTTATTATGTATGGACAAATCATTCCTACCCCAACATATGTTGCAGAAAAATCAAAATAAAACCTGTTTTGTGACAATAAAAACCAGAAACAGCCTTGTAAATTAGTTTGATATATATAAATTTCTTAGGAAACAAGAGGTAGGAGATTTATTACCTGTTATCAAAAGCTTTGAGACCGAAAGTGGGGAAGCTTTGGAATCCACAATTATCACCAGCAGTAAAGAACCACTGGAAGAAACCCCATAAGAAGCTGAAGGAGAAGAATTTTCCCAATTCTCTCACTTGTTTCCTACAATGTTTTCATCATTTATAACGCGAAAAAATAGAAAAAAAATCTCAGATTCTACAAATTTTCACGTAAGATAGTGAAGATGAGATTAATAGTTACGGTGAATAAAGGAGAAAGTGAGAAGTCTAATTACTTGGCCAGTTTAGCACCCTGAGGAGTGTGAAAACTGTTGATAAGGTGAGCAGTTGCAGTGCCACTTGGGTAAATAAGTTTATAGTCTATGACCATTATCTGAAAACACAGATCAAGTTTAAAATTTTGAAGAAATGGCATCAAATAGAAACTAGATCTCTTGGAATAGTTACCTTTCTAAGAGGCAGCACAGAGAAAAGTCCAAGAAAACTAACAATGAAGAGGAAACCAATCATCCATGACAAACTTGGGTCCTTAATATTTTGTGGATTATTGGCTTCTGAAGATTGTTTTGCAATCGTTTCACTCATTCCAAAAAGATAGCTCCCAAATCCCCCTACAAGTCATTCAAACTACTATATCAAGATTACTATGTAAAAATTGAAGAACTTTTTTCAAGAACTTCTAACTTAACAAGATCATCTGTGATTCTTATTTTAAGTACATACCACTGAAGGCGATACCGGATGTCGCGACAACACATGTTTGAATGACAGTATTTTCTTGCCTAGTGAAAGGCTGCTGCAATACGCCAGATTTTTCCAAGAACTTAGTCCATGTCTTCACAAAGAAAAACCCCAACAAACCAGCTGAGACATTGAGAGAAGGGATGATCCCACTTGTGAGATTGAGTTTCATCACTATAAAACTGAACAAAACACCCAAAACCAAGCTCACAACAAATGCCCTGATGGTCAACTGGCTTTGCCATGAAGGGACTTTCTTGTCCTTGAAAATCATCTCAATTGACTGCACTTCTTTTTCCTCTCCAACTTCATTTGTTTCTGATTCTCCCACCACCTTCCTCCTGCTCAATGTCTGCTGCTCTGTCTCGGGAACCGCGATAGCGCCCTCCCGGTAACCGTTCTCAATTGTCTCATCATTTGCTAAGCTACCCATGTTTGATCCTGAAGTGATGGGGAAAACTAGGAAGGCACAATACTCTGTAGTCTGTAACTACCTTTATATAGAGAAATGACTTGTATTCTGTATTGTACTTTTCTGCTTGTATTTTGCCACTTGTGCTAATTAAAAAAACAACATTTTCTAATAAGATTTATCGCTAATAATCATAGGGTGCATCAATTAGTTTTGGCCAGCATGTTTTCTAACCAAGAATACTAGTTTAGCAAGTTTCCTTAAACTTAATCTTGGATAATCCGATGTACCTTAGCTTTTTCACTTTTTAAAGTTATTAACAATGAGAAACTACCACCTCCACTACACTTGAATTTTATCGTATGGCTTTCGATAATCTTGAAATTGTGAAATTTTGATATAACAAAAGAAACGTAGAGTGACTGTCGAAAAAGTTATTTCACCGATCCAATAATAATAATAATTTAACGAATAACATAGAAATTATGTGATTGAAACTCTTTATTCAGTCACTTATTTCTCGTAACAAAATTTTACTTTGTGAAAAAATTATCTTTTGTTTAAACTATTACCTTTAATAATAAAAAATAATAAAAATAAATCAACATTTTAAATACAACTTCTTTTTAATTTTAAGAACGTCCGAATTAATATATTCTTCATTATTTTACTAATTAGGTATCTGTCATATAAACTATTTAATAATCTTATCGACCTTTCACCTTCATATAAACAACAAATAATAATAATAATATTGTGTAATCTATCTTTATGTCTGAAGAATATGAAAATGGGATAGAGAGGCGTGACATTATGTCATGAAAATGAGAAGAAGAGTCCATAATGAGTAAACAATTGTTGATAGGCCAGCTAATGAAAGAATCCAGCTATTATGGTCGTGCATGTTACTTTGGGATCATTTTCATCATTTATTTCAACTATTTATTTAGATATTTAATTATTTACACACCCGCACACGTAATAGTAGACTACAAGGAAACTTGAGATGACGACATGTTACTTGACAAGATCCTGTTTTATTTTATTTTTCTTTTTACTCTTTAACACCGTTGAGCTCACGGTTTATTCTTCTTTGAAATTAATTACAAAATATTTCAAATGTTGAGCTATAATCGATATAGGTTTTTTTGTTACGTTGAAGAGTTATTTTAAGATGGAGTCGACTACCAGTTTAATTAACGGAATCATACTACAATTATTTTATTTGCATCGACTTTTTTGTTAATTCTCTCTCACACACGCACACATATATAAACATATGTATAAGAATTTGGAAAATGTTTATAAAAGAGAGTCGCAATAAATAAGTAAATAGTACTATATCAGCTAACAAAAGTTGATTTCACTCTCATTTAGTGATTTTGAACGAAATTTTTTGTAACAAAAAAACTCCATCATCTTTATTAATTCATCTAAAAGTAAATATATTGAAGTATTATTTTAATCATGAGGTGACAAATACGTAATATTTCTATTTTATATTTATTATTATATAAGTGCATGCATGAATTAAAAAGTCAAAACTAAAATGATACTCGAATCCATGAGTTGGCAACGAAGTAAAGGAGAATCAAGGGGATTCTATTGGCGACGAATTGAAATTAATTAAGATTATCTGTCATTTTATTTGCTTATCGTAACGTTGCTACACTGCTACACTAAATATAAAGTGGTATTTATTTATTTATCGGTATGAATCTAATCTTGAACTTATCGTCCAGACAGCGAGTTGAATATGACTTTGCACTAAACAACTTATTGTAATTTTGAAAATGAAGTTTTATAATTTGACTTATTTGGAATTTACAATTCTATTCTGATTATGGAGGATTAATCAGTTGAACGCTCAAGTTTTATGATCAATTGTCTCGTCATTGACTTTTTTATTTAGTGGGTTGGGGTCTTGGGTGGGGATGTGGGGGTTCACATAGACTCTGATTTAGTTGAATATATTGTATTGAAATCAATATTTTTATTTTTATTTTTATTTTGTGGGTTCTCTACTTATCTAAAAATCTGCTGCTTTAATTAATGTAGAGTGGTAGGTTGAGTTGGGCAGAACTTGACTATAAAAAGTAAAACTCGTGGTATTATTTTTCATTTATGAGACTCATAAGTTTTCTTGGAAAAAAAAAATTCGGGTTCATATGCAAAAAAGTGATATGTTTAAAATTAGAGAGATCTTTTTTTACAATGTTATACTATTTATAAATGTTATAATTTCTGCTGTGATGTGAATTTATAAGAATATTTAAAAATATTCATCATGAACATCACTATATTTCACTTAAAAATTATTAAAAACAAAATATTTTACTTTAATTTTCAATTATAAGATATTATAATTTATTTTGTGCGAAATTTTCGAACGAAAAGGATATAATGTACGAAAAATTCCTTTTTATTTTGTGCGGTGGAAGTTGAGGGGCCGGCATGGTTGGGGTTCACACTTCACGAGTTCAAATATTGTGTTTTTGGTTCTCAGTCAAAGTCAGAAAAAAAAATTTAAGAAAGAAAAATGGTGTTATTAGCGAAGGATAATGGAAAAAAATTGTGGCATAATTGAAAGTATGTTAGTCTCTTTTTTTTTTTTTAAAGATTCTGGGAATTAACACACTCGTAACAGTTATAGCAATCAAAAAGAAAACGAAAAAAATGAGAAAGTTTAAGAATGAAAATTGTGATATATATATGAGGGTCGGATAGCTTATTTTCATGTTCATCATATTTTATATAGAAAATAAGATCGAAAGAGTTTGACCAATAATTAATTGTCACGTGAGTGTGAAGAATGAAGTAGATTAAGCATGTGAGTTAAGTTTAATTGAGAGTAATAATAATTAATAATATCACAAACTTTCTAATTACTGTAACGAGCTCTTGTTCCCAAGGCCTCAAGACAGCCCTTTCCTCCTCAGTTTTGATTAGTACTGCATAGCATTCTTATCTCTTTAGATTATGTATCAATTCTGTCAGTTTTGACTAAATCAAACTCTCAACTTGTGGTTTATTAGTTTTTTTTTTGTTGGCGTGTGAGAAGAAGTATTATATTCATAACATGAATAGAGTTATAAATCTAGTGGGAAAAGAATATGAATTCAAGAAAAATGAATTTAAATATTATTCAGAAACTAATAAGTTAGTAAAATGAAAAATATATACGGAGTATATATATAGATTTATTTCTAGTTAATATATATATATATAGGGGACCGATCCATGTCTAACGTTAGCTCTGGAGTATTTCGCAGCTAACACTTTTACAGCCGTCCAACGAATGATCCAACGCTTGAGATCAAACTTAAAAAAAAAAAATACCCCTTCCGCCAGTGTTAGTAGCGGAAGGCATATTTTTATTTTAAAAAAATTTTCCCCTTCCGCTGGTAACACTGGCGGAAGGGAAAAAAATTTTCAAAATTTTTTTCTTTTTTTTCTCCTTTCCGCCAGTGGGAGTGACGGAAGGAAAAAAAAAATATTTTCCCTTTCCGCCAGTGGGAGTGGCGGAAAGGGGAAATTTTTTTTTTTTGTCTTTCCGCCACTAAGACGTTTTTCCGCTTGACCTTATTATTTTTTTTAAAGTCTTCTGTCAGACATTTTCAGTGTAAAAATAACTTTTAAGATTTAATTTGAGGATTTTTTTTTTCAGAGTAAAGACATTTTGAGTGCTTGATATTTATTCTTGAAAGAGATTATTTTTTTTTTAAAGTCTTCCTCTAATTTAAAAAAAGAATTGCTTGATAAAATGTTATTTTAAACCTTTATGTCATATGTTTTTATTGTTATACATTATATTACACTGAAAAATCAAATTGTATAACACACAATCAATAAATACAAATATATAACACACCATTGAGAAAAAACATATATATTACATTGACAAACATAAATTGTATTACATATGAATCAAATATAGTTAAAACAAATACAATTTCACTCCATTGATCGTACATATTTAGCATTAGTCTTCATCAGAATCCAACGTCTGTGATCCTGCCATCTTGTACCCTCTAGGAGGACCCCTGGTCATTCCTTTGTGCAGTTTCCAAGCAAGACGCAAGCGAAGAATGGATGCATTTTGAACTGTCTATTTAGCTGCAGTGGGACTTAGTCCACGTGAGATTGCGTCCATATATTTACAAATGTAAACCCCACAGTCTGAACCATTATGTTGTTTCGCCATTACAACTTTCTTCCCGAGTCTTGCATCTCTTGGGGGCCAATTGGTCTTAGGGGCAACAAATCTTAGCAATATAGGTACAAGAGTCTTTTGCTAATTCAAAAAAAAAACATTAGTAAGTGACAATAAAAAATTTAAACCAAATGTAAAGCAACATAAAATCTTGTGTACTTACCGCAACTGCAACATCAGCCTGGTATCGCGCATCCAACTGTGCCGGAGTCATCTCTGGATGCATAAGATCAATGATTTTTATTGCCCATGCCTTAACATTGAACATCACCAGGACAAAATGTTCGTGTATGCGAGAATGGAATGGCATGAAAATGACATCACATTCCGAAACACGTAAACCATTTTGTTCTACAAAGTGTTGTACAAAATCAACTGCATTTGTAATATCAGTCTCGACTCCGGCATTTATCATGGTTTGACCCACGACAATGAAGAAAGTCGGCAGATAGTACAAATTTCTTTTTAACCTCTTTTCCGTCCGTGTTATGACGGCGTCTCTTTCTGCCAACAATTCTTGGTAGGCGTCCACAATTGTGTTGCTTAACCATGCCCCAGGCGATAATTCTGTGGCCTCCTGTTGAGTAATATTGTAACCTTTAATTTTTCGAGGCCAATAATGCGAATCATCGACTGGTTCACCATTAAATCAGTGTCGAGTCAACCAATCCACCTTCCAAGGGTTTAAAGGCTTCACCATGCCCCCTTTGACCGGAACCATCAATAGATCGTATCTTGACACTCTAGCCGGATTCTGGACGGGTGGTGCCTCTTGAGATAAATGGGTTGCAATTGGATGCTCTGCGAAAGGATTGAACTCAGTTGTGAAGGATACTGGAGGATCCGATATAAACGTCATGGAAGTTGGAGTTTCTGAAGGATCAATGAAAGACGGAGTGTAAAAGGGTTGCTCTGAATAAACTCCGAGATTGGACAATTGCATTTGTTGAAACAGAGCACTATTATCAGTTAATAGTGCTTGATATTGTTGTTCAATCTGGGGAGGCTTATTCGACCACTGCTACAACATCCTCAGTGTCTGTTTCAACTGCACAATAAAAAGATACAAGTATATGTTAATAGTGTTACAAAATAGATATAATGCAATGAAATGATTATAATTAACAGTACGTACCATGTTTATTACATGAGGTTGATCAACAATGACACGATTACTGTATCGGATATCAGTGACAGCCGGTTTTGCAATTTGTCTTCGTGTCACCTTGTTGTACCACAAGTAGTACACGTCCGTGTCTAGTTTGTTTTGGTTGGTATTTTCAGATACCAACAATCCCACAAGATTCTCCTGGAAGTCGTGCCACATCTCAACGTACGGCGCGCTGAATGCTTCGTAATTGGAGACTTGAAATCTATTCTCCTTCTCTGCCCGATTCAACCTTAAATGAGTGTGATCAACAGGAGGGTCAGGTATCCATTGATAATGACACAGTTGCCTAAGGACTCTGTCTGGCATCTGATACTCAATCTCGTCAAAATGTATCAGTGGGATTCGACTGTTTGCGAACAGTTGTGCCATCCAAGCGTCCTCGTCATCATCATCAACCATCTGAATAGGCTTATACGGCTTCCAGGTGAATTTGTCTTGTGGTTGATTTTCAAACTCAGACCGGTATGTTAGGACGTTGTGGTGTGGATCTGCTCGCCTGTCCTTATAGTAAGCATGCTTGGCGTATGCATATGCTAACACACGCGGCGACCACAACTCAGATCCAGGCCGAGGCATTGGACGTCCTATCCATAGTCTGTCATATGCCCAAGTTTGCAAGACTGTCATGCATCCCGTTATCCTTCCAGGTAAGACAATTTTACCCTTAACTTCTCGGTAGTGGGATGCATCGTGGAGTGCTCGATAAATGGCTGCTAGGACTGCTGAACCCCAAGCGTAGTTCACTATATCTTCAATATCTCTAACAAAAACCCTGTACCTAACATGAAAATTAAAACAACACGTTAACCAAATTGATATCAAATTATGACAACAAATTATAATAACAAAGACAATAATTTATTCATACCTATCTGGGCATATGTCTTTGCTTTTTGTGGTAAACAATATAGCACCACACAACCACAGTATGTAGGCTCTTATGTAGATAGCTATATAGTCAACCGGTGAATCCTCTGATAGTTCACGAAAACACTCCAAAAGCCACGTCAAACGGATACCACCACCGTGCTTTGCTTCTTTGTAGAATTGGTTATAGAACCGTTCGCCAAAGTAGTCTTGAAACAATTCCTTTTGTTCCTTCTCAGACAAAACACCACAAGTAAGGGGTTTCCCGTTAATGGGTAAACCGATTATATAGTGGATGTCCTCCAATGTGATTGTCGCTTCACCACTATTAAAATGAAACGTGTTTATAGATGATCTCCATCTTTCCACTAATGCAGTAATGAAGGATGCATCGTGTCTTGGGAATAGACATCCGTGTGTAAATGCATGCATTCCAACTGCATTAAGTATATCCTTCTGTGCGTCACTCAACATCCAAAGATCATACCTCTGATTACTGTGTTGAGCAACGTCGAGTACTCTGAATTCATTTGTGTTGTATATGTGCGTCGATATATGAGTAGGTTGATCTTCCAACAAACTGTTATCTTCGGGACCCGGATTTAATTGATAATTGTCCATTGCAACCTACAAAATATTGAAAAGCCTTTATCAAACACTGCACACACAAAAAACACACAAACACACAAAAAAAACACACACACACACACTGCACACACACACACACACTGCACACACACTGCACACACACACACACACTGCACACACACACACACACAAACTTTTTTTTAAAAAGTTTTTCCCTTCCGGTACTAAGACCGAAAATTTTTTAAAAAAATTTTTAACAAATTTTTGAAAATTTTATTCTTCCCTTCAGCGTATACATGCGATAAGAAATATGTTAGTATTTCTGTTTTACGTCAAAGAGACAAAACATTAAATTTAAATACGAGTAGTTGTAAAATAATTGTTGACTAACATAGAAAGTCCTGCATAACATGAGTTTATTTTTAATAATTATTTTTTTACTCTTTTGATAGTTTTTATGTTTTTAATGTTTGAATATAAATTTTCTTTTATTGGCAATTATATTTACCTCATATTTTGTAGTCATTTTTTTAATAATCATAGTATTATCATGATTTCAAACATTATGATTATAATACTATTTTATTATAATCATAATATTGTACTTAATTATTTCAAACAATAACTAATAATCATAATAATTATAGTATTTTACTATACTCATACTATTAATCATAGTGTATAATCATAGTATTCTACTTATATCCACCGATCAAATACATCAGAAAATCATACAATTACAATTAATATAATTTAAAGGTCAAACTCGATCACGCCTCTTCTTCATCATCGTCTAAATCTAATGTGCTATGTTGAGACATTTGCGAGCGTATCTCCATTACTTTATCATGATTTCTCTTATCATGATCAGTGTATTCTTGACATATAACACATTTTCGCAGCCTTTTTGCAAATTGAATTTGTTCAATTCCACTCTTAAATCTTGTGACCTTCTTACAACCCTTAGTTTGTGACTGAAGAGGTGGAAAATACTCCTCTTCTTCGTCAATACTACCACCTTCCATGTGCAGCTCCTTCGATCTGCTCCCACCTTCAACCGTGTCATTTTCTTCAATCAATCTTGACTTACTTATCCATGCTTTCTCCTTCATAGCAGTTTCAAGACCATGCACGTAAGACGATTGCGATGTCGAACCAATTGCTGCAATTTCTTGATAAACCCTGTTCAAATGATTGTACCCTATTGTACTAATATCACCGACATCAGAGTTTGATTCAGCATTTACTTCATTTATGTAAACAGGATCACCATGAATTTTGTTTGCATTTCTCGTCCACCTGCCACAAATCAAAGACATTGGAATCTCATTTATGCTCTTGAAGGTGATATACCTCAAAATATGTCTACAAATCATGCCGCTGTGCTCAAAGCGTTGGCATATGCATGTCACATTGTCGGAATCCCCGTGTTTAACGACAACGTAATAATATCGTCGGTTTTGTGGTACCTCCTCATTGAAAACTGTATATCCCTTTGTACCACCGACCCCAAAATTCTGAATCTTACGACACGTTAACTTTTGACCCTCATAGAACTCATTCGAAAAGTCTTTAAAAATATTCTTCGTATATACAACTGCCGCATGCTTCTCCAATAAAGTTCCGTTACGCAAATTTCTTGTCTTGTACTCAGTTTCAAGATCTTGCTTTCTCTCATTCAAGTATTATTTCTCAATAGCTATTTGTGAGTTAATCACAAAATCTTTCAAACCAGTACAATTATTTACGTATTGATCAAAAAAACTGTTCATGGATTCACTTCTCCCGGTTGTAGTCATCCCTGCAGCAAAATATGACTTTGAGTATGCTCCGATCCACTTCTCCTTTACATTATACATAGATTGAAGCCACTCGTGATGTTGTAAATCATATTGTTCCACCAATTTTGCCCACCTTTCCTCGAATTCGGCAGTTGTCACTGAATACAAACATCTACAATAACAACTTATTATAAATGACAACACAAAAATATTGACAATTTAACTTCGACTATTTGTAAAAATAGATGCGTACCTGTCGAAGTCTTCCTTAAACGTTTCGTAACTATTATATAAATGATGAAGTTTCTCCGGGAATTTGTTACTGATATGCCAAGTACATATCAAATGTTTGGTGGAAGGCAATACGGTAGCAATGGCATTGTTCATGGCTCTATCCTGATCAGTTATGATCGTCAACGGAATTTTATTCTCAACCGCTTCTAGCCAATTTTCTAACACCCAAACAAATGTATCTTCTGTTTCATCCTTGATAAGGGCAAACCCAAACAAAATAGACTGATAATGATGATTAACTCCCGTAATTGGAACAAATGGCATCCCATATTTATTTGTTCTATAAGTGGTGTCAAAGGTCACTACGTCTCCAAAATTTCTATAACAAATAATTGATCGAGAATCCACCCACATGATACATGCAATGCGATTCTCTTCGTCAACTTTTATATTATAAAAGAAATTTCCAACACTTTCTGACTTTAGTCTCTTTAAAACTGTCAAAACTTCTTGTGCATCATTTGCATCAAATGTGTCATGTCGCAAGTTGCATATAACATTTCGAATATCTTCGACGGTGAATTTAACATTTGTCCTTCCACCGCTCATTGTACTCAACACATTCATGATCAAACTTGGTTTCATTTTTGATCGGTGGAGTAAATTGATTAACTCTCTATCAGCAACTGTTATATTTTTATGTGTTGCCATGAAATCTATTTTACTAGGCGTAACTATTGAATGATTGTGATTTAATTCCACTTTTGTTACACGAACTATTATTTTGCACGTTATAAACAACAAACATTCTCGCTTTGCACATTGTGCGTTCAATAATATTTCTCTTCCTCCGGATTATGCTTTCATCACCATTTTCATTTTCAAACAAATTTTTTTTCTTAATAGGTCTACCTGCTTTTCTTCATGCATATAGTATATGAGCTAATTGATTTGACCCCGAATGTTTTCTGCTCGTTAAAATTTTTACTTCAAATCCACTATTATGAGCATATGCATTATAGTATTTTTCAACTTCAAATATACTTGTAAATATTTGACCCACATACGGAGGACAAACACCATCACTGTCTATATTTATTTTTTCTTTGTCATTCAAATTATTTTGTTCTTCCATATTATTTTCTTCCTCAATATCATGTTCTTCGTTCTCAACATTCATACCTATATCCGAATCTGAATCATCAAAAAATGTATCGACATCATATATTCTATCGTTATCACTCATTTTAAAATGAAGAAGGTGAAGAGCTGAAAACCTGATTTAAATGTTCAACCTGAGATATGTTTATCTGATCTGTAATAAAGAAAAATTTTGTAATAAATGAGTTAGATTCAAAATAAATAATTTTCATAAAACTAGAGAACGAAGAAAAAAACTGAAACGATAGAACGAAGAAGAAAACTTACATGCGGCGGAATACGATAGTTTTTTGACTTAGGTCTTTGTTATCATATATATATAGCATATCACGAAGGAAGGAAGAAAAAATATATTGTACTTGTTACTATCAAGCACAAGATTGGCGGAAAGCAGGCGAAGGGGAGTAGCGGAAGAAAAAAAAAATTCCCCTTTCCGCTAGTGGGAGTGGCGAAAAGGGGAAATTTTTTTAAAATTTTCCCTTTCCGCCACTCCCACTAGCGGAAGGCAAAAAACAAAAAAATTTTACCCTTTCCGCCAGTGACAGTGGAGGAAAGGGGAATTTTTTTTTTTTTTTGCCTTCCACCACTAAGACTGGCGGAAAGAAAAAAAATGAAAAAAATTTTGAAAATTTTTTTTCCTTCTGCTGGTAACGCTGGTAACACTGGCAGAAGGGAAAAAAATTTTGAAAATTTTTTTCCCTTCCGCCAGTGTTACCAGCGGAAGGGAAAATTTTTTTTAAAATAAAAATATGCCTTCCGCTACTAACACTGGCGGAAGGGGTATTTTTTTTTTTTTTAGTTTGTTCTCAAGCGTTGGATCATTCGTTGGACGGCTGTAAAAGTGTTAGCTACGAAAGACTCCAGAGCTAACGTTAGACATGGATCGGTCTCCATATATATATATATATATATATATATATATATATATATATATATGAGGATGATCAATAGTTTACGTTA
>CM025780.1:30905601-31010666 GCA_014636745.2 Centella asiatica | reverse complement strand
TAATAATAATAATAATAATAATAATAATAATAATAATAATAATAATAATAATAATTTGATAAATATTAATTATACTTTATTAATTAATATTATACGCAGACTAAACGCTGAAGGTGTATGAACCAATATAGAATCTTAATAAGAATATGTTTATGTTGAGTTTAATAATCTGATCATAAGGGTATATATATATGTTTTTCTGAGACAACAAACTGGGTATTCTAAATTTAATACCTGAGATGTCATGTTTCAAACAAAATCCTATATACACCTCTATCATTATCTTATTTTTGTGTCTTTAATTAATTATTATTTTTACCTCCGTAGATTTAACAAAATATAAAGAGCCAACTAAGAAAAAATTGAGAAACAATTAATCTATTGCATATATATTTATTATGTGTTAAATTATAATTTGCACCATAAACTTTCCTTTATTGTTCTAATTTACACTCTAACATATGAAAGTTTTAATTAATACTCTATAATATTAAATTATACTATAAAGAGAATGAAGAAATATAATAGTACTACTATTAATCCATTTCGCCTTTTACTTCAAGTTTTCAATTCACCCACTTCCATAACTTCGTACTTTCAACTAAAAATCGTTAATAGCTATTTCCATTTGTAATTGTCGTCTTAACGAATTTTTATTTATATTAAGAAATTATTTCAATACTAATATCATTTGTTCTAATACTAAAATTACTTTTTGGCTAACTTTTATAGTGAAACGACAATATTTTAAGTAAATTTTAATCAATATAATTAATATAATTTTACAGTTTATAAAAAAATTAAACCAATACTCATAATATAATTTACAAAAAAACCTATTACATATAGTATTAATTCTAAAATTTAATATATCATCATTATATTAAAATTAATAATGTATCTCTAATATTAAAAATCAGGAAATTATTTTTTTAGTGACTATTTAGAGTAATAACCAATTATAAAATACATCCTAATTTATATTCATCAATCAATAAATAAAACATCAAGATGTAAATTTTTAACTTTTATTACATAATTTTCATAATTATTATTCAACCTTTCAATTAGTCACATTACGGTACTATATTATATTCTATTTATTGACAAATAGTGATATTATATGTTTTATTCTAAATTACATGTTCAAATAATAAATTTAATCATCAAATTTGTAATATAAACAAATTTAAGTCCTAAGGGAGAATTAAATTAAACTCCGATAGAGTTGGAAAAAAAAATTGAAATTAGGAGAATAGAATTTTAAAATTTGAGATTAGGAGAAGAGAGTTTTTATAGAATGACAAACTTAATTTCAGGAAAGATGAGAAACTCTTTAGAATTAAAAAAGTTCTAATCTAAACAAAACGGTAAATCTAAAGGAAAGAATATCGATAATAAAATACATGAGAATTTTCTTTTAAATTTTAACAATTAAAACTTTTAAGACGCGAGAAGATCATATGCATAAAAGTAAATACTCCGTAAAAAACAAATAAGAAGACTATTCACCACAATAGTGGTGTAATAATCTTTTTAGGCAATTGAATTTTTGAAATATTTGTTGATGGTGTGAAGCTCGTTGTTGTTTACTTGTTTTACATACTACACCCATGTAAAAATTACGTACACTTTTATATACTATATACTTCTGCAGTTAAATAGTGTTATACGCAAGAAATTTAAAGAAATTATAACGTTTAGGTATTCAGACAATTTATAAACACAAGTGACTAATCGTCATTTTTTTTTAGTGAATATAACTGAATGATCGTCTTGATTGTTAAGCTATTTTACATATATATAACATCCTGTGCGATTTTCCCTGTTCGAACAGTAGGTTTTAGTTGGCATGCTTTTATCTCCCGTTCCTAATTTCCCATTGGGCATGGTAATATCCACAGAAAAAGAATAGAAGGGCTCATTTAATTTTTAATCCAACCATATATACAGGAGAATAATTCTGATAAGGATACTTTAGGAATTTCACATTTTTTTTTTTTGATTGCCCAATTCCTTTCGGGGTGCATGGCATTTTTGTTTCCCAGTTGTAAGGAACTTATGAATTCAAATAATAATCCAATCACGCTCCCTTACAAAGAATGATACTAGAAAAAGAAATGCATTGAACACTTAAAAATATAGAAATTCATTAAACCATAATTATGAAAACCATATGTACATCCTAAAAAAAGAAAACTTTAAAAAGGGTACTTGCTTAAATACCATAATAGACTGAAAAAACAACAAATATAATAACATCAATTTCCCAAGATTTTATCCACCTTGGAGTTCTGTGAAGCCGATAAGAACTTCATGCACATAGGTGGTTTCACTCCGGCCAAAGCAAGTATAGCTGCCGGAACCCCCCAAATGGAGTCGCCGCAGATCAAACCAGATGCCACAGCTGACCCAAAGTCAGCAGCCTGCTTCTTGTTTTTCATTGACCAGATAAAAAGAATCAAACTCCCAACACACATGTCAATGGCAAAGTAAGCTCCAAGGTAAAAGGGAATAGCCATGCACATTGGGCTCGGAATGAACCTATAAATCTTGTACTTGGTTTCGTAACGCTCCAAGAGCTCTTTAATCACATTTATGACGATGGCAGCCATGAAAAATCCTATTGCAAGTTTAACACAGTTCTTGGGAAGTGAAGAGAATCCCTCTACTCCAAGAAGGGCGATCCCACGATACATTAGCCCGTATGGCGCAGGGTATGATCCCTCGGGATCACCCACATTGTAAGCCTTGTAAAAGATCCAGAAAATTAAAGGCGACATAATGCAACCAATAGCCGTGCCAGCAACTTGGCTAAGGAACATAGAACGAGGTGATGCTAAGGTTAAATAACCTGTTTTGAAGTCCTGCATAAGATCTGAAGCTGTCGACACAATGCTCATCATTAAACCACAAGAAGCTAGGCCAGCAAGTACACCACCGTGTTCGAGCCCAACCCAACCGCTGAAGATCAGAATGGCTAATTTTCCATAGTTTGAAGCCAAGGACCAGTCACTGAGCCCACATCCATAGGCATTGCAGAAGGCCAGAACTGGGGCTATAAGATAAGCAACGAGTATTTGGTACCATTTTAACTGTGGGAAAATGATAGGTACGACAATAATAGACAAGACTGACAGGCCTACATATCCTATCATAGCATATAAATTTGGAATCTGATCTTTCAAGAAGTACTCTTTTCTTCTAAGATCTTCTGCGCTTGCTATCTCTTCCGTTTCTGAGGACTGAGCGACAGAACAAGCTTCCTTCTTTTTGGCGATGAAACTACGTGCGGTAACAATTAGCATGTAGATAACATGGAAAAGACCATCACCGAGCATCATTGCAATAGCAATGAATACCTGTCAAGGATCAACAGCAGATATTACATAGTTAGAAAAACATAAATTAACAAAAACCATAATGTTGTGCTATGGTTTTAGAGGAAACTAGGGGGAGACAGAGATGAAAAGAAAATTAATAATTATAAGAGACGAACACGCACATACCCTGTATCCTTGAATGCCATGAAGACTGCTTGCTGATAAATCAGCTTCATACCAGCTGCCTTTCTTAGCTTCAATCAAGGGCCACATGATTCCCCATGAAATTATAGCGCCGAGAAGCAATGATATGTTAATCATATAAGGACAAATCATGCCAACACCAACATAAGTTGATGAAAAATCAAAATAGAACCTATAAATAAGATCTCACCAGAATCAATTTGGCATAGATAATTAGAATGTTTGGGTTGAAAAGGACATTTTGACAACAACAATTTTTCCGCAGGATAAGTAAACTGACCTTTGAGCATAGGCTTTTAAACCAAAGGTGGGGAAGCTACTAAATCCACAACCATCAGCAGCTGTGAAGAACCACTGAAAGAACGCAAAAAGAAAGCTAAAACCACCAGAATACATGAGTGCGGCCACTTGTTTCCTGCATCAACCATTATAAATTAATTACTGGAAAAACTCCATGAAAGAAAGGTGGGTGGGTATTATCAGCAGCTAATATTGAAGAGCATGCCAATGCCCAAAAGAAGAAAAATAGTTTCTTACTTTGCTTTCTTAGCTCCTTTAGGAGTATGGAAGCTGTTGATGAGTAAGGCTGTTGCAGTTCCACTAGGATACGTTAACTTGTACTTCAAGATCATCACCTAAGACATAATAAGAAAATTTATTTAAGAACATCCTATAATAACAGAACAGATGTTACAAAAACAATATTAGAGCCTTCTTCTTAAATAGGCTAACAAAATGTTGTTATACCTTCCGCAAAGGGACAATGGAGAATAGACCAACGAAGCTCACAACCAAGAGATACGGAATCATCCATTTAAGAGAGAGTTGCTTCACATTTGTTGGAGTGTTCCCTGCATCTGCTTGGGCAGCAACCGTTGCACTCATACCCAACAAATAGCTTGCAGTGCCACCTAATTAGTCACCACATTTTAAAAAATTATTACACAATAATTCCCAAAAAAAAAAAAAGAGTCATCATACTTTATGTTGCATCAAGTTTTATTATTAATTGCCATGCTATATACTTCATATATCAATGCATGGCCTGCATTCTGCATATATGCTTTAACGCACAACACAACAGAAACCATGCACAAGTTTTATTATGAAAAATAAAATTTCTAATACAAAAGTCGCATAATGACATGAATTTTTAACTCATATCCATGACACATGTGAATCTCATGAAATCAAATATTACACATTATTAAATCATGATTATATACATCTCGCTATTATAGACTTCTGGGTATTGTTACTATATCCATATTATGATGATATTATTATATTTTTTAAACAAAACAGAATAAACTTCCACAAATTGAAATTTTTAGAGGGTAAAGGAAACATACTGCTGAAAGCGATGCCAGAAGAAGCAACAACACAAGTCTGAATGACAGTATTCTCCTGTCTGGTGAAAGGCTGCTTCAGAAAACCCCACTTTTGGGCCAATGTCGTATAAGCTTTCAAAATCGCGAATCCCAACAAACCGGCGGCCACATTTAATGATGGGATCACCCCAGTTGTCAAATTAAGCTTACAGACAATGAAATTGAACACAACGCTCAACACAAAGCTCGTCAGAATCGCCCTGAACGTAATCTGCTTCTGCCATGGCGGCACTGCAGTGTCCTTAAAAGCATCCTCTGGCGTCTCATCGACAATACTCTCTTCTCCTTCCTCAGAACATCGAACCATTGTTGGGTTTTTGTGGGTTCGATCAGAAATGACTGGGTTTTTGTGGGTTTGTTGAGAAAATACAGAATTGTGAGTGTTTGAGAGTGACAGTAGCGATTGAACTCTGTTTTGTGATCAATGGTGAAGAAACCTAGCAAGGTAAGAGAATGGGTTATTAATAGAGAATCGTGAAGGGGGGGAGAATCCCAACAAAATTGGGAATGGTTGGGATGGATTTAATTTGTACGGAAATTGTTCCGGATTCGGATTCTGTAACAAACAAATGAATAATATACAGATAGGAAACGGAAGACTTCTTCGTTTACAGATAATCTGTCCCTCCAAATATAGTGGGTCTTTATATTTTGAAATTTTGACTTTATCTTTTTTGGCATATTAAGGCTACGTTCTGCATGCATATCTTTTTCTTTCACATACCTACCTGTATAGGGTACTTCATTTACCATAAACAATTATAATAATAAATAGATAAATAAAACTACTTACTTCATGGTTTTACAAAAATGACTATAGTTTTAAATTTTAGTTAATTTTTTTCTTTTTTACCTCCTTCGTCCCTACGTTTCAATTTAATTGATGTTTACGTCGTCTTGTTTAAGGTCGTAACCGGAGTTCAAGATATTCTATATTCGATTAAGATATTGGCTTTCGTATGAAAAAAGCACATATTATTTGTACTGGATTAAAAATTAATATGATATATATATATATATGCATTTTTTACAATTACTTTTATTAAATTTTACTTAATAAGTATGTTATTTATAATGGTATAATTATTATTTTTTTTAAGTTATATAACAAGCTATGTTTATAAATTAATAAGATAATTCACTATAAAATGAATATTAAGGTTATGGTTGATTTTTTTTATGAAATGAATAAAATTTTATTTTATATATATTACATATTTTATTAAAATATTAAAATTGTTTTATTTAAATTACATTAGAAATATCCAATATTTGTATTCATATTGATTTTATCCAACAAATATTATTCGTACTCATATCCACTCTAAAATGAAACGAATATGAATATAGACATATTTTTATCTATTTATATCTTTTTACACCCTAGTCTTGCTTATTTTGAGTTGAGTTTTGTTTGGTATCACATTACATATCATAATAAAAATTGTAACAGAAGATTTTTACCATTTAATTCATCTTGAATTTACAATACTTGAATTTATTTTGAGTCATAATTGATATATTTTGCCATACCAAACAATTTTATTTTGAGTCATACAGGTACTGTAGCTTGTACACAGCACTGCCACATATTTGAAATGTTTTTGGAAATTTGATTTTATTGTATTTATTATTTTTTTATAATAAATATAATTTTTTTCTTATTTGATTAAGTTGTTGATTTTAATATGTTATATGATACTTTATTTGTCCCAAAATAAGTGAATGGACTATTATGGGATCATTTTTATATTAAATTTAAGACTTTGTATGTCACTTTGCATTTATTATTCTAGATTTTTCACATTTGTAAATACCAATTATTTTAAAGTATAAATGGGTCTAGCTGTGAAGTTTTCTTTTTCTAATAACATATGGATAACTAATTTAGTATATTATATAGTTTCTTATACGAGCTCTTAAAAATAGATCTCATCTGCTCTTTTATATATATTAGTAATACATAGATTTGGTGATTATATCAAATTATTATAAGTTTCATTTGAGATGAGTCTGTTTCTTTGGCTGGTTATCATCACAGATGTACACTTAATAAAAAAGAAGAAAATCTTAACTTCATAAGCAAGAAATTTCTCAAAAAAATAATCATAATGCATGTAAATGTAAATAAACATGTTTTAAAATAGCAAACATACATATAAAGAAACAGCAATAATTTCAAGAAAGAAAGGATGTAATCACTCATTTAGAAAATAAAAATTAAGCAAAATCAAAGCTGAAATAAAATATAATAATTTTACTATGCGACTAATACTAACAGTAAAATAGAGAATGCAACATCAACAAATAATAAAATAAATGATAGACAACAAAATTATTAGAAAAACATGGAAAGTTACATGAAGAGGCCGAGACCCTCAAGAAAAATTATTTATCTGATAACACTTGGTAGTAAATTGTTAAAAGCCTGTCATATATAGTTTCACAGAAGATCAAAAATACATACTCCGTATCATTAATTTAAAAAAAATTACGGTATCATATAATTATTATTAACATACATTGGCATAATTAATGTTTAATCTATTTATCTGATGAAAAAGGCAATGATATATCAGCTAATATTGTTAACATACATCGGCATAATCAGCCTTTTTCCTATTTCTATGACAACTACATTACACGATATTATGTGCCTGCAGGGTCCTCCCCTTCTACCTCATTATCTTGTATCAAAACTGGATTAAAATTTGTCTGTCCCTGACGGAAAAAGCTGCGGCAACACCTCTTCAGTTTAGGCTTTTACATGCTGCTCAACTGTAACATCAGTGGTTAGTGAAAATCTGATAAACTAGTTTCCGAAACCAAAGGGTGATTTCCTCCTACTTCCGCCCTCTCCATACTGTTCATTCCATTTTCGCAACTCATTCATGCTGGCTGCATCGAATGCGACTGATGGCCCAACCTATACATCATCAAAATAATTATAGAACATGTTTGAGAATTTTTGCAGAAATGTTTGTGTAGCTGGCGGATAGGGTAGACTTGAAGTAACACTATCCCGATCTGGAGCAAGTAAAAAAAGACTAAATCTATGGTTCTTTTTTTCTTGTTCTGCGTGTTCTATAAATATTAATCTTTCCGTCCAATTGAATGCATGATTATGTATTTTATAAATATTAATTTTTCCATGTAATGTAATGCGTGCATGCATACACACAAAAAACACACACACACATGCATGTCTATGTTTCTTCTCAATATCAAACTTCAATTTATGGTGGTTGTTTATATGTTGACAATCTAATTTTTCAAAGGATTAACAATTCTAACTTACAGAAATTCTAAAAGTCCCAATTGTGAAAATATGGACTCTCTAAAAAAAATATCCTTCCCAAAGATGCATTTTATTATTTGGTTGTTTTAAGATCAGAGATACATTTCTATTTTGTAACATGAAAATCACACAAAGTACTACTCAATATGACTTCCACCATCTCCACTATCACAGATTCACCCTAATAGTGGTCTCCACCATCAAATCACTACTATTACTTCAAATAACATAGCACAATATAAATTAAACACAATACTAAGAATATATTTACGAACTTAAAAATTGTTATAAAAATCACATCTCTAAACAGAGGGTGTTGCAGCATTTTCACCGCACTTGATTGCACTCTCTTGCGTGAGATATTGTTCACTGTAGAGAGGTAAAGACCATTCTCCTCACAGTTTTATCCTAGAAACTGCGCCTCATAAGTGAGAGAATGAGCCTAGACTTATAAGCTCATAAGTTCACGATTGTTAACCGATGTGGGATATCATGGTATAGGGAATGTGCAAGTTCACTCTTTTGGGAAACTCCATCCCTTTATATACACCCCCCAAGATTCGAGGAATAAGGGATTCCATCCTTTACCGGTGTAAACCATAAGAAATGAAAACATGTTACCTGTCCGACCAGGTCTTTCTTACTACACAACTTAGACACATACCTTAGTACTTATTCTGCTAAAGGATTTTTGCAGCCTTCTTTTCTTTTCTCCATATATATATTCTTTTATGGTAGTTGGACTCGCACACCCCAACACAAGCATGCCCATTATGCCTCTAAGGAAGCTTGCACCCTCAAGAGTCCAAGACTCATGAGAAGAGTCTACGACTCGTGAGAGGAGAAGGGATACCCCTGGAACCCACCCATATGGACTGAAAACAGCATCTCAAATAATAAAATGTCTAAATTTTCTGAACTTTTAATATTTTATAGCTCCTTTGCATGATTCTTATAACCATATAAAATCAGATGTGCTTTTACGTGGTAATAAAAACCATGCTATGCATCACAAAAGATAGAGAAAATTGTTCCTCCATATCGGAATGGTCTTCAATATGGTTGAATTTTTCATTGATATTTTGGATTTGTTTACATAGGACTAATGGGTATAATTTTAAAATGAATTATACTTCATCTCACTTAAACCCATGTATGGGCACAAGGGTGGGAGACAGGATATGATAATCCGATATATATAGGCAAGATGGCAGGAGGCGAGAATATGACAAGAACCATGTTTTTGTCATTTAATTGTTGATTCCCCCCGCCCCCCCCCCCCCCCCCAACCCCCCCACACACACACATTTTTGGGATGCACTTCAACATATGCATTCACTAATCTATTCCCACTTGCCATGGCATCAAAGAAAATTTTATTCTTTTTCAGATACATTACTATGTATAAATGTCCTCCTTATATGGTTTGCTGAACAAGAAACTATACGATAATTATGTTCATCATCAGAAAGGTAAAACCAGATGATGCCTCAATACTTTTAGTATATGAACAAATATACCTTCGCTTTCGATTGAATAAAATCATCTAAATTCAGTGGTCTCAGTGTTGGAGCCAGACCATCTTCGACTCCCTGCACAAAGAAAATCATGTAATATTAACAGGGCACATGGCCGTGGGTATTTAGTTCATACCTATTAAAATGACCAATACCACCTCAAAATGCACAAGTTAATTAACAATAGCCAGAGACACCAGAGTGACAAAGAATGGAAGTTCAAAAGCAGAGGAAAACCTCTGCAATTTAACTCGTGTATCCCATAATATGATAAAGAACATCAAAGCAAACATTTGTAGATTCAGTTCCATCAAATTTAACTTACATACATGCATATAGAATTGAACTTCCATGACACTACGATGAGAATGGGAAGTCTAAAAGAAATGGCAATTACCTTCCTTTCTTGCTCCAAAAGTTCTTGAACTGGTCTATAAGCTGCAGCTATACAGAGATTCTGCAAAAGATGGACGTATAAAGAAATTAAGGATAGTACACAAAGTTCCAGAAAGCTCTCAAAAGTTAGAAACTTACCTTCAAATCACTCCCTGAATACCCTTCAGTCGCATTTGCAAGAGTCTGTATCTGAAATTCAGGTTCTAAATTCTCTTGATCAAGAAATATTTTAAGTATCTTCAGTCGATTTTCAGCATCTGGTAAGTCCACATAGATCCTACATACAAATTTACATTCAGCAAGCAGAAATAATTTGTTACGTGATTGTCTCATGCACTTCGCATTATTTGCACGATTGTTGACTACAAACTTGTGCGCATATCAGCATGACTAACATGAAAATATTAAGAGGAAAGACAGTTTTGAACAAGATCACTTTAAAGCACAGTTCAGTAGGCTAAGAGCAAAGTCTAACCTTCTTGGAAGGCGTCGAATGACAGCATCATCAAGGTCAAATGGTCGATTTGTCGCACCAAGAATGAGTATTCTCTGACTGTCTTTTGATCTCAATCCATCCCAAGCTGCCATAAATTCATTTCGCATTCTTCTAGTAGCCTCATGCTCAAAAGAACCACCACGAGCTCCAAGCAAGCTGTCGACCTGAACAAAGACACAAAAACCACATAAAATAAGATAAGGGAAATTATGAAAACATGACACATAATTATAAGTGACCAAACGAGTCCAATGCACCCAAAAAAAAAAAAAAAGATAATAAAATATCATGTTATTGTTTATAAACCAAAGCATACGAATTAAGATGTAAATTATGCAAAGTGCCACAAAAGTCTAGTGACTGGCAACAATGTAGAAAGATTCATCAAAAGGCTTCAGACTTGTCAAAAATCCAAAATATCTCAGTGAAGAGTCTATCCCAAACTCTGACCATAAAGATATGGTTACAGAACAACATTTTATAAATAAAAAAAAATCCTCCTGATAAGATTGAACAGGTTATAGAAGGAAAGAAAAACAATTTTAACTCTATAGTACCTTAATTGCATTTTCAAAAGTATCTATGAAATCCAATAACGTCATACTGAACGGAGTTAGTTATCAATGAAAACTGTCATAATAATATATGATAGTTAATCATATGGGACACCAAGAAAGAGCACATATTAGTCTGATGGAGGTCTCACCTCATCAACAAAAATAATTACTGGGGCTAGCTTGCTGGCAAACGAGAACAAGGCCTTTGTTAGCTTTTCAGCATCTCCAAACCACTGCATAAGAAGATAATAGGGAGAAAAATAAATATACTACAATATAAAAAGATTATATTTTCCAATGCATGGTAGAACAATTGAAGCAACATTAAGCAGCAAATGATGTATCACCTAACATTATACATGCAGAATAAATACAATACAATTATCATTTTCTTTTCTTTTTCTGATAAATTCAGCAGAAACAAACCTAAAAAAGCATACAATAAAATGCAAAAAACAATAAAAAGGAAAAAAAAAAAGTTGTCATATAGGGGTATATAAATAAAAGAATAATAACGTGCAGACAAAGATTATGTACACAAACATCTTTTAACTCATTAAAAATTAATTTTAAGGAAAAAAAGACACTAACATTAGCTAATATTGCAGCCATAATGTTCAGTCTTAGATATACCTTGCTCAATACTTTTTGTTGTTTATGGATAAAGATAGCTTGAATAGTCAAGAAGTATTCAGAAGTTAGTTACACAGTTGCATGTTAATAGAATAGATATCCAATAGGTGTGCGCGTGTGAGTTCTAGGCCGTGGTCTCCTTTGTAACCAAAGAAAAAAAACATTATACAACTTTGACCAACTGAATCATACATAGGTCTGCGAGCTCATTTGACTCTTGAAAAAGTAAAGAATCAGTCAGAACCTAGTTCATTGGTAGAATGTTAATAGAATAGTTGTTGAATAGGTTAACAGTTGTTTAACGCCTATATAAAGAGATGTACTTCCATCTTTGATGCAACTTTGACCAACTGTTACATAGACTTGACAGCTCCATTTATGACTCATTTGAGCTTCATGACACTGACAAGTTATTTCAACCTGTTAAGCATGCAGAGCCAGAACACACACACACACATACAACTATGCATGTGCGTACCTGTACATGAACGAACAAAAAAGCGAAGATACAAACAATCTAGCACTATTTAGAGAATGACAAGCATAAGATCATGAAACTCACATTATATATATATATATATATATATATATATATATATATATATATTATACATGAATGACTGAAGTACCTTAGAAGTGAGTGTCGAACCAGTTATGCTAATAAAATTTGCCCCAGCTTCGGTTGCTAGTGCCTTCGCAAGAAGGGTCTTTCCGGTTCCAGGAGGCCCAAAAAGCAATATACCTTTGCAAGGCTGCCAAAAAACTCTATATGATTATGCTGGAAAGATACTATACCCAGATGTGCAAATTAAGAGACAACAATGTACCCGCAACAGATTCCCACGAGAAAAGAGCTCCGGTCTTCTCATTGGAAGAATGACAAGTTCATTTAATGCCATTTTCACATCTTCAAGAGCACCAATATCATCAAACTTGACACCAACTTCACCTGGAGGAACCACTGCTGAAACGAAGTTGGACTCATATTCATCCTTGGCAAGATTCTGCCATGGGTATATGTTAGCACGAAACAAAAGAAACATCCATCAACAAATTACTCTCTCAGCCTCACAACAATGGCTATATCCTAATCCACACAATATAAGTTATTGTAGTTAGCACACCCCTAAGCATATCAAACAGACATGGTATTATTTCAGGCTCCATCACTGCTATTTATCAATAATTATTGTTCCTATGAATGCATTTAAATAATAATAATAAATTTTCAAAAATGGAATGGAAGTAAAAAACACTCCTGAAATATTTTTTCGGTTAAGATTACTGAAGGTCTTACCTTTATATTTTGCGATGGCTTCTTGGATATTGTTTCCTGCTCCTTTAACCTCGAAATTGCGATTTCAACGCTTCACAATGAAATCACAATCAACTAGGAGGTGATAAATAGAAAATCATTTCTCATCACAAAAGGCTGTTAAAATAGCTACCTTTCACGAGGCACATACAATCTGTCCCCCTTTATTGATGGAAGAAGACATGATGACAAGTAATGGTTCTTAGCCCAACCAACGACTTTCTCAGCTTCTGTAAGAAAGAAAATTCAAAAAAGAAACATTAATCTTAGTAAATAGGAAGTCCGATCTAAAACATAAATGAATACAAAGTACGATGTAATATGACTATACGAGATTTCATACTCTGCAGTAAAACTTAGAGGTCAGCCTTTCTAGCTTTTAATATTTTAACTTGCATAACTGGCACCAACCACTACAGATGGAGGTTGGATAAGGTTTGGCCAGAGATGGTGGACAATGATCATTCAATGTATGTTATTTCCACCAAAAGCCAGCTCTTTTAGCTTAATTAGAGGTCAACACACACATTGACCCTCTAAATTGAGTTAATTAGTAGCTTGTGTGCACCCTCATTTAACCAGTGGGATAGGTATCTAACACTATAATTACTGGCCTGTGCGCACGGACCTACATTATTTTTTTTATAACTATATAGTTGATATGTTTCAAAATAGTTTAATTTAATTTAATTTTTCAGTAAAACAACTTACAAATTTTCAACTTTAGAATCTAAATAAACAAAGAAATTTTAAATTGATTTCCTTAAAAAAAAAAATAATTGATTCTTTATTCTTAGGGAAGCAATATTGCAAAAATTAAATTACACTCATTGCACTACACTTTCTATCTAATAATATTTCTAGTTTTTAGTATTTCATAATTTTAAACACACACATTAATAACAGACTTGTATACAATCTCTCTCTTTCACACACTCTTTTTTTTCTTATACATGAGAACATTCTACTCCCAATCTTCTGCCTTCTCCACCCTAACCTCACCAAGTCACCAATCTCCACTGTCCACCGTCTCTTTTTTCTTTCTTTCTCACACCTCATATAATAATAATAATAATAATAATAAGACTGGTAATTCCGAATATTCTGTTAAACTACTTGGGTTTTTATGATTTTTCCAACCTGTATATCAAATTCTCGGATCTGAGGAGTTATAGATCAGTCGTTTTTAATGTTTCATGTGTTATTCCAATTTCTTTTTCAGATTTGATCCTTGTAGTAATTGTTTTTCCCCGTTTCTTAGTTTTTGTTGTGATTTTGTAAAGCTATTCTTCGTCATCCATTTTTCTTTCTTTAGATTTGAGTGGCTCTCAGTTTGACGGTGCTGGGATAGTTATTTTACGTGTTTTGCAATGTTACCGATAAGGCCTTTGCAATCAAGACATAACCGAGCTCTAACGAAATTGAAAGTATCCCCAAATCTCAGTGACCCGTTTGCCTTTAGCACACTTTCTTTTTTTGCTTTTTTTTTTGTGGCAAACAAGTTGAATCAGTCGAGGCAAATTGGTCGAAGTAGCGGCCCATCCAACTCCGTCCCGGATCACATCTTGTCTTTTATTATATCTAAGATACTGTTAGTCATATCCAGGTAAAAGATTCTGGGAAGATGTCAATTTCTGAAATTTTGAGTTCTGCTGTTCTCAGTTTATGTAGGCAGTACATATACAGTTAATATGCAACCCTCCCTAAAATCAAGGACTAACCTTTTCTTTTTCTGATTTCCATTCCTTATAAGGATATTAGTGGTCCCAAATTCTTTAGTAAATTTCCCACTCCAAATGCTATGGCGCTAGTATATACATTTAAACCATATAACTAACAAGAGGTAAAGGTGCCAAGCGACTGGACAAAGTGTTAGTGCCATGTCATTTTGGAGTCAAATCTGTGGCCTCAGCGTTCGTTCTTGTTTATGTTTCCTCAATACTAAGGTGTACGGAGTTGAATGACCAAAGCATTTATCAAACTATGTGGATATTAATTTCTTACTTGCCCTTGTCAGTACCACGCCGTCAGTATTTACATGCAATAGGTCCATGCATAAGAGCTCATGTTCCTCAAGAACCTGAAATTCTCAGAATTGATTAGGATGGGACAAAGAGAAATCTCAGCATATAAAATTCAATCGTTCGCTAAAATGATAACAAAAACATTCAAACCAATTAAGGTAGAATTAGTATCATATCATTTAGAGAACATCGGATCTATATCAATACCTTATGTAGTTCATTAATGTTGCTCCGTGATATCACGATTCTTCTGTCTTCTTCAAGTTGTTTATTGAATGTTCTCAGGGGGTCATCCTCCTGCCAAGAAGAAGATAAGTTTATTTATAATGCAACTAGTAAAAGAGTTCGATTTATTGACAATTAGCCAGCATGGATTTTAAATGCTGCCGCTGCAGTTGCTGTTAGAGAAAAACCAAATGCATTATACAGATGTTGTGTGAGTGCTTTTCTAATTTTAAGTATGTTGCAGGACACTTGACAAAGAAACTCAATATTATAAAGGATGATGAAAATTCTAAAAGAAGAAAGAGAAGAAACACTAGATAATTACATCTGAATGGGATATCGACGAAAATAACAGAACTGAGAACCAACGAAAATAAGAAATAGAAAGCAAACAAGAGTGAGAACAAAAAATAAAGTAACGAAAATTTTGAATGGGCGCATGATGATCTCTACATAATGTCTCAGAAAATTGTGACAAGTCAGATACATAATCACCTTTGGAGGGAATACAGACATAACATTGGTGAATAGCTTATAAATTTCATTATCATCGGATCTTTTTGTTGGTTTCAGTCCCTCTGCAAGTCTCTTCAGTGAGAGAGGCTGAGAAAAAAAAAAGATTTAGTATAAAGATATAATCAAAGCATAGTATGCATTAGACTTTTACATCTAACAGCTTTTAAGTATTAAATCAAAAGTAGAAGCAGAAACAAGATAAACTTGACAATAGAATACACGTATGAGTGTCGAGTGATTGCCTCCTTTTTGCGAGGTGGCAAATCCAAGTCTTAGTAAAACATCATTCGAAGGCATCATCGAAGATTAAGGTAATAATTAATATTTAGCAGTCAAGAAGAAATAAGTTATCAAGTGTGGCCATGCTGTAGCCAGTAACTGGGATAAGTTGCCAAGTACATATTTAGCCAGATACATATTTATATATTATCAATAGATACCACAAAGGAGTCAATAGAAAATGACTTACCAACTTAGCAAGACGACCCAAATTTGGAAGTATCATTGTCTGTGGACATAAGAGAAGACGAAATCATTATAAAACCTTAAAATAAAGTGTGAAATATTAAATCCAGAAACCAGACCCATCCATCCCACCCCAGGGGCTGAGAGGGGACAACGTTTGCAATCAAGATACTGAATTTGAACTCACAAATTTCTCCTTCTCCTTTGATCCTGTTTCACCTTTGTTCTGCCCACAAATCAATACAACAGGTCCTGATACCTGGTCAAACATCTCCTGCACCTTGTTCACAAAATCTTTCCTGTTTGCCTTGGACACAGCCCTAGACAACCACAGAGAAGAGTCTGGAAAATAGACGATAAGAGGTTGCACAGAACGTAGAACCTGCAAAACATTTTGTCAGGTACAGTTACAAGATAGATTTGAAATTATACAAACTTTTTTATTGAACAAAGTTGAACAGTTTTAGAATGATACATCAGACAGGGCCTCCATTGCGATATAGCAGTCCTCTGCTTCAGCATCAAGATCATGCTCAATGTCTTTAGCTGTTTATGAGAAGTAAAAAATGTAAGTTTCATCACAACTAAGAGGGTGGTAAAAATTAATACTATCTATCGTTGTTCAGTAGAAAGCATACCAAGGGCTTACCAAATACCAACAGTAAGCATGTACTCTTTATTTCATATATACATTAACTCTATTACATTACTGGGCCATGTAATTATATGTTCTGTAGCTTGTGTGAGATATATACCTTGGATCCAATATACTGAAGGTTTTGCAGATTCCGCTGCATTTTTCTCATTCCTTACCCCTTCATCCGTTTTGTTCTCGACAGCTTCCAATATGACTGCAACTCGGTCCCCATTCACCTCATACACCTCCCCGCGTTGACCACTTGACAAAGGCCTGAAAACAACATTGAACTTGTGAAGATCGCAATCTACTGTCTGAATCTACCAACGAGCTTTAAGATATCACCAAAACCAGTCCCACCATAGTATTGAAACAGTAAAAGGAGCCAATGAAAAAGAACGATCTAAGAAACATAACATTTGGTTTCAGATGACATTCAGGGTATAATAATGTTAGATACATAAATTAACAGAACCCTCAAATCATTCTTGACCAACGCATCATACAGTTGACAGATTGAAAGGACACAGGTACCATGATTGCAAGGCAGCTTTTTTAACAGAAAGGGAAATCCCAGGAAGGCTACTAAACTTGTTCTACGACATTATATATTACCATTCTCATATCTCAATTAGCACTCAATAATTTGGTGTAAAATGCTTTCTGACAATAAGAAAACAGCGTAGCATAATGGTTGTCTCCCTTGGAAATAATCAGAAAATGAAATAATCAGAAAATGAAAACATCAGCGAAGAACATGTATCAATAATTGAGGTAAAAGTCAAAGTCAGACGAACATTCTGTCTTCTTATTACTTCCCATGTTGCAGGGGCTTGAATAGGGAGAAGTATCATTATTAACACCAGTATGCAGTCTTACTCATTGACAAGAAAGAAGGTACAGGGAAGAAGATAATCCCTCCATCTGGTGATCAGAAGTCTAATCAAAATATATGGTATTTTTTCTCTACAGTTCCGGTGAAAGAAATAACGGGCATCATTCATGTACGTGTCGGCTGTATCACTAAATAGCAGTTACGAGATATCTCTCAGTACTTGAGAATATTAAACACCTAATCTTATATTCAACGAAGGTCGTCAGAACTCATTACTGCTTGAAGCTGTATAATAGATGTTATTGAACTCAAATAAAATGCAACACATACTAAAGCAAACGATAACATGAACCATGCCAATTGCTCTTCCATGCCTTCCAGAACCTCCACAACATCACTTTAGTCAGGCATAGCTTCTCCCAACCACTCAACTCACATAAGGACCGTACTGGCAGACGTCCCCTCACCTAAGCCTGAGCAAGGATCTAGAGTCATGCATGCACCTGATCATGCCATTAACAGCTATATGTTTTGATGTCGGAGAAGCAGTAATAGGATGAAAAAGGTAGATTTGGCTTAAAATCTCACACACAGTCCACAGCTCAACAAAACCCAATACATGTTATAATATTTCAATCTGAATAAAAGGGAGAGATTATAGTACCTTAAACAGATGTCATAAAACTTAATGACCAAGAAAATATCTCCAAGATCGCTAAAATATCTTTACTAATAAATGTCAACATTTTATTCTGGAATATCTTTAATAATACTACTAATAGTATTTCTAATTTATTGAAATGATTTATTTCTAAATAAAATAACAAAACTATAAAAAAATTAAATCTTTAATTATTTGCTCGACATCATGCATCCAACCCTTGAAGTAACATTTAACTAAAATTTCACATAATCTTCACAAGGACCACATTACCTAATACCAAAAACGCCAATTTCTACAAGAAACAATTAGCACCCAACTTTCCTAATTGCAAAATGAAGAGTATCATTATTATCTTTACATTTCAAAAAAGGCAGATAACACAATTATTAACATATATTAATGAACAGCTGGTTTTACTGTGCTGGAAATCATTTTCCACATATATAGTTTCCCCACACTTCTCTGACAACAGAATTTCTACATGGTTTCTACAGAAGTACAAGAAAGGTAATCTACAGCTACATACCATGCAACTCTTTGATGATGCCTTAAGAAATAATTAGCACAAAAACTTTTATACTTAAGCAGTCCCCCATCATTGCCGTGGAGTTCTAAATAACATAAAGGAACAGTAGACAATAAAGTCAAAATCCGCCAACTACTAAAAAATCGATAACCTTTACGAAAAGAAGGATATCAATAGTGAATGTTCACAGAATAAATTTTTTTTAGCAGCAACTTTATTTGTCAAAACCCTCATAAGCTATGCAGTATGCAAGTTCTTGAGCTCTTGTGGGACTAAAGTTGATATGTACCCAAAAAAAGATGCTTGAGCAAACATGCAACAGCAGCAACATTCAAAGAAGATAACTTGAATTTCAAAATCAAATGCACTACCACTCTCCTGAGGAAATAATTTTTCAGATCTGTGCTAGAACATAAAAGAGTAAAAGAAGCATAAACTATTTGTCAGTTATTAACTTCAAGTCCTGGATCCTTATTGTGAAAAATGAAGTATAAAGTTTAACACAGTTCCAATTAAGAACAAAGACTAGATCAACATCATTTTTCATTCCATATGTCCCTATCACTTACCAACCCACCTGCCACGGATAATAGTATAAGCATTTCTCGAACCATCAGATGTCGGTATCTTCCCCAATATGATCCTGTGATGCATTGGATGTATCAAACTATCAATAAGTAGGTCAGGCTAAAGTTAGTCATTGGCGTTTTGTCAATTTGGAAGGGCTTCGAATATATAGATAGCGAATATAGCAACCGAAAACGGCAACCCCCATCACAGGCTTGTCAATTGCTCAATTTTCTAAATGAAACATCTAGTAGCTTGACACACTACAATGCCGTCACAAGTTTTCAAGAATATTAGTGACCCAAGAGAAACCACTTATCCAGCATTATAAATCAATTAGAGCTGCAAAACTTTGTACGACTCATATTCCAAATTTCATATAGTGATTGAGTAGACATAAATTATAAACAGTTCAGACAAACAATGAAAAGAACAGAAAATGCAAGATAACTGTACAGGTTACAGAACACAATCAACGTGAAAGAAAGAGGCGGTTTGGAAGAGAACATGAGAGAGAGAGTCCCTACTAGAACACAATTACCTGTTATCAGCTTCGATGGTGACACAAGGCCCAACATATTTAACCCGGTCCCCTGTTGATGGATCAACAACAATTGCAAATAAATAAATGAAAAGAATCTCAAACACCTATATTCTCTCTTGTCGACTTCTGATGATGTGAAAGCAAGAAATCAATATTTTCACTTACAAAACTTGTGAATAAGTGAATACAAGAACCTTAAGGAAAATTTAGAACTCATGATCAAACATAATTAATATATTCACATAATCACATGATACAACATAATTAATATATTCACATAATCACAATCACATGATACGCTTATATGTTCCCGTTATTAGAACGCATCTTTTTCTACGAGAAGTCAATGAAACAGTTATCAGAAAGTTAAGAATACAAAACTAAGGGATGCTCAACAAAACTAACTTGTGTTTCATGAACTCAAACAAGTACAATGGAACATAATAACAAATAACAGAAGCATGTCCATTAAACCGCTTCCCAGCCCAGTAGATAAGTTCATAAAATCATGAAGCTTAAGAAAAAGACTTAGAACATTTCGATAATAGCCTCAAAACTCTCATTTTCTGATTGGTGAGTCATCCTAATCTTTTGCCAGTTCTTCAAAGTCTTTCATATTCAAACTCCAACATTGTCTTCTTGAATATATTCTATCAACTAAAATCCTTGAATTCCTCAATGTTTAAATGAAAATACTATTCAATCTACCATGCTTGCAAACAAGTAATACATTCCCTCGCACTCTTTCAGTCACACAAATAATGGTCTTGCCAAATTTGCCTTCGACAGATGATTATATGGCTTTAGGGAGGTGAGGGACCTTGTACATAAAGTCTTCAACTCCAATTTCAAAATGAGAGGCTGATACTGCCATTTGACATATTCTATGAGTTAATTTTCAGACTTTGTGTCCCTCACCTCCCTGTTTCTCTTACTAAAAAATTGTACAATACATACACACACGCATAGAAGTAATAAAACATGTAAGACATATATAGGAATCTTCAGATAAAACTTTCCCAAGAAATCCACACAAAACCTAAAGAACATATAAAGCGCAAGAACTCTTAGGCTTAGTCATTTTCAAAAAATTTGAGAAGTAAAGTGTCATTTGGTTGGAAGGAACCTTTTTATCTAAAGAACAACAAATAGAAAGTGCAAATAGTACAGCCTGGTGAGACAAGGAATCCTCCATACTGAGGTACGTGTCACTTATTAGCATAGTCAGTTAAAACAAAAACCAGAAATTGAACAACAGTGCATATGAAAGATCATAATGGAGGAAGAAAAAAAAAAGGTTTGCATCTCAAAATGTTACCTTTTTTCAACTGCCTCTTGGGCTTATCAGAAGCTTCAGTAGCCTCTTGCTTTGAAGGTTCGGAAGGAGTTTCAGATTCTCCTGAGACTCTCTGCCAAAAATGTAATTTAAAATGAGAAAATGGATTCAGGACTAAAGTCGTCACCATTTAATCACACAAAAGTGAACAGAAAGTCAAGTCTTTTCAAAATTTAGCTGCAGTATGACAGTATCCTGCTATATTTTAACTCTATATGAAACATGTCCTCACAATTTTATCACCTAATGCATTATGAGAAGTGCGTGTTTCCATAATTACATGTGCCGCAGCTAAACACAAGCATTTTATAACATTTGAATTTCAAACTGTTAAGCAGAGAAGCTCATTCAACAAATTTATAGCTTAATGATTTTCAACGTCATCATAGAACATATAAATAGTGTAATATCCCATAAAAAGGGAGACTAAAAAAACAAAAACAAAACTAAGTCAGAAACAAAATTATACAAAAAACAAAAAAGTGAAGATCAAAAAAATTTCAACCCTAAAAAAACCATAAATTCAGTACTCAATCAGTATGTAACGTGGGTTACTTAGTGTCAAAACATAAAGTTAAAAGGATATTTAGAAGTTTTATTTTAAAAGAAATCACCAAAAGTTTAACTCTCGTTCTAACCTAACTCAATTGTGAATTTGTGATGTGATTTCTTATGGACTGTCAGAGACTTAGATAACGCCCTTCCACAAAATGGACCCACTAGACACCTATAAAAAACAATTATCACCGTTTGACATGTAGACCTCCTTGAAACCCCAGGATCAAGCAATCAACCCCAAATTATTTGCATTCTTACCAAAACAACTAATCTAGAATAAATAGAGGAGCAAATGATGGAATATTTAAACCATACAAGTTATAATCAATATTTTTTATTGCTTAATTGACATATATACTGCCATATTCATGATCATAAAATTTTGAGCAATAGCTCATTCTACGGTGATCTAAATAAAATAAATAAAGGATATAACCAACAACAGAAAAAATATATTATTATTTTCATTAAGAAACTAAGGCATAATTATAGTGTTCGCAACAAAGAGTTAAACATACAAAATTTTTAAACAACAATATTGTTAGACTTAATGACCAAAAAACCAAGTAGTCGACTTTCAACACTTTAACCAAAAAATGATTAAAAACAGCAGGAGAGAAAAAAAAAACTTACTGGGTTTAAAAAATACCAAAATTAAACCCAACTCCATACCCTGGTTAACATAATTGTAGCAGGCTGATGATGTATAATAATGTTTGTTTCTCATTTCTTTCTTAATGACATGACAGCTGATATGGCATGCAAAATATGTTTAATTCCCTGACCAGAATTAGATGGATGGTTAAATTTTGGTCATTTTGGTACATTTTTCATCATTTATGTTTTTATTTTTCTTATTTTGTAGAAAAAATTGTTCTGCAATTAAAGCATTAAAAATCAACTAGTTGGCTGACAACCAGTAACAATTTGCTATTCTTAGCCAACTAATAATGCAACAAAAAAGACATTGTTTATGAAAGCAAATGAAAGAACGTAGGCAGTGGCTACAATTTACACAAAAAAGCAAAAACTGTTCTATCCTTTGAATCCAGGTATATCACGTTAGGCACATCAAGCTTCCAACAGACATTATACCTTCTCAAATTCTTCAAGATTGTATGGAACAAGCTTCTTCAATGCTTCAGCAGATGCCTGCACATCAACTTCGTCATCATCACTATGTTCTGATTTTGCCTCGCCGCTACTCGTCCACTCTTCCTCATTGCTTGCATCATTCTCGTCCTCAACTTCTGATTCTGAACTACATTCTTCAGCTGAATCTGTGTTATCCTCATCTGACTCACATTCAGATGTGTAATCTTCGCCAAAGTCCTATACATCAAATAAATTGCAAATAATGAGTAAAATTCAAAATTTGGTGAAAATATGAAGGATCTGTGTGTGTGCGTGAGATGGGGGAGGGGGGGTGAGTGGGGCGGGGCTTACATAAGGGGCAAGAACACTGCTGTCAAGCACCAGTAATGGAACTTGTAAATCCTGTGCAAGTGCTCTAACCAACCTTTCACGATAGAGCTCGGTACCTGTCAAATTAGCAGTTTAAAAAACTGTTTCGTAAGCAATCTTGAATCAACAACTTGTTGAGAAACAAAATATGAATGCATCAACAAAATAGTCAACCTGGAATGCTCTGAAGCAAAATTCTCCCACTTGAAGAAGTTAAACCGGCACCATAAGTTGCCGCGAACTTCTTATGCTTTAGATGGGAAGCAGCACATTCCACTAAAAGATTCTTTGTGTTTTCACTGTCAAAAGATTAACAAGATTCAATAATATATGTAGAAATATGTCAAGTAAAAACTTTAATATAATCATGAGTTACTTACTGAAGGTAGTAAGGAAATGTTTCCCATGAAACTGTTATTTTCTCCCAGGGAACAACCCTCCTCAAGAATTCATTTTTATATCTTTCTCTTCTGCTCAGAAAAGGTGACTCTTTTCTCTTATTCTCAATAGCCAGCTTCTCATTACTGAGCCAGTCCTTTTGATCTTGTTCACCGAGTCGAGCATGTGCATCCGAGAGACTCCCATCTACATTCACATTTTCACTTCTGATATTTCCCTTGTCAAGATTAGGCCCATCTTTTGCTGGTACACTTTTACCCTCATTTGCACTCCTCCCATCACCTTCAGAGCTGTAAAAACGAAGCTGACTACTCCTCCAACTATGGTTGGGCACCTTAAGCAATTCTATATTACCAGAATCAATAACTGTTCTTACTGGAAATTTATCTGATATATATCTTCGGATCAGACCACCTCGAGCTAAGCAATTGCCTACAATTGCTGTCTGGGTCAATGACCGAGAGCAATTGCTATGACTATAACTTGAACCAATCAAATATTTGTATGGTTGTGATATAAGGTCCCATTTTTTATATTTGTACTTCAATCTCCTAGCGTACATTGCAAAAACTCTGAGCTGATAGGAGATACCTAATGCACGGAAAATGCTATCCAAATAAGTTATTTTTTACATAAAATAAAATAAGGGAGGAACCAAAATCTAACTGTTGAAGCAAATTTTCTAAAATTCTTGATAGATAATTCTTTCCTTGTTAAAAAAAAAAATTTTGATAATGCACGTAGTTGTCTAGTCCTTCACACTTCTGTGTACACGTGCTAAGTTCATGAGCAATCAAACAGTTTGCCAGATAAACACCGCATTTAACTCAAAAACATAATGATGATAATAAACAACAATGCAACCAAAGCAGGCCATCTTAAAATTAGTGTTGTTGAATCTTCACAGAAAAATTGCAACAAGCAACCAAACATTATACATTAAAACAGTAAATAGAGAGGAGATAATGTAAACTTTCAAAAAAAAAATTGTTGTGTCCAACGATAGCAATAGAATGACTATTCCCAGTTCAGAGAAATAAAAATGTAAAATTTCAAGTCTTCTGTGCGTGATACTCAATATCTGAGAAAAAGTGAAAGAAAGAAACAGTGAGAACAACAAATTCAGAATGAATCGGAAAGAATTCAATACCCATTTCCTTCTTAAATCAAAAAGGAACAACACTACAATTCCTCAAACAAAGTTCAATGTTTTACTTCATTCGATGATTATTTATGTGCACTGGAACTCCCTCACACTCCAAGAATTTGAACAACGTAACACAAAAACAGAACTATAAACACCCAAATCATAGAATAGTAAACAATTTGTACAAATACAAGCAATTGACAATCTGGGCAATCAGAAAAACACCTTTATTTTATATGCAAGTATCAACCTCAAAACATGGGGAACTTTTGTTTCAGATGGTGTTTGATTAACTCTGAGCTCTTGCCCGTTGGGGAGTGAGAAAGATAGGAACTTTCCGGGACGTCCGTAAAAGGGGATTCCGGAAAAGGCGTGAAGATAAGGGAGAGATAAGATCTGGGTTTGTTCTTCGAACACAGTCGGAGGCTCGGAACTCAAACTAAATGGAGGGGCGGTATGTAGAAGTTTACGAATCACAATCCTGGTTTCGTATCGTTGATTATTTGTTCAGTTTTTGTGGATGTAACCTAAAAACGAATCATCCTATGTTCATATTTTCGAGTCCTGCCTTAAAAACCAAATTATCTTGGCCCAATTGCATGAGTGTTACAGCTTCTTGAGAATAAATTGGCCCAAGTTTGTCGATCTTTATTTTTCTTTATTTTTATTTATTTTTGAGAAACATAAGAAAAACTTAGAAGCTCCTTCGCGTTATTTATTTATTTTTTTTATTTACGGATTACTAATGCATTAAGCAGATTAAATTCTTTGTGAATTCCTAAACTTTAACGAGTCCACACCTATGATGAACATTATTTGAAATAGTTCATCTCATTTTATATCTAAAAAATTCAGTTAAATTGTTCAAACGGTATTCCGTTTCTTCTTTCATATTTCTTAGAATTGAAATACATTTCTTATATAAATGTGTTATAATATAATTTGGTTGGACCGTTCTAACAAGTACTCCGTTTTTTATTATTTCTATTTTTCAAAATTGACAGGTGTCTATTATATAATTATGTTTTAATAAAAATCTTAAACCCTAAAATTAATGGAAAAAAAGATGAAATATCTTTTGGTTCGTGTAATCTAAGATGCACAGGGCTCATCAAATCGTCAAATTGTAGTTGTTGGCATCTTGCCCTCAAAACATCCATGTTGTACATTCACGTTCACAAAATTAGCAAATTACTTTTTACCAAAATAAAAGAATTTATTACTAAAATCTTATACAAATTCAAAAGATTTGGTTACGAGGAAAACATAGAAACAAAATCTAAACCCAACTTACATGCTGAATTTAGCATTGACCGAACTTATGAATCACACACTAGCACTTATGACCAAAAATAATAAATTTGTCGTAGGTGTGAGTATGTGATTCATAAGATTAAATTATTCAATTTACAAACTGGTAGGTAAATTTAATATACTCTCACATAATATCCGCATCATCCTTAAAAATACCGAATTTTCCATTAACTGATGTGAATTTTATAAAATAGACAGAACATTTTATTTCTACAATCAAAACATTCATATTGTTTTCCAAAACATAAGATAAAATGCAGCAAACTATCATTAATCAAAGCAATTGAACGAAAACAAACCATCATTTATGCACCACGAAACCCAAATGCAGCAATCCTAACCAGTAATTAAACCACGACCTTAACCAAGTGATTAAAGAAAAGACACAAAGTAGAAGTGCTCTTTACAACTTTAATATCCCATTTTTTGTCTTCCCCAAACACCCACTAATCATCCTCCTCTTTAATTGCTTAGGGATCCAAAAGGATGGTAGTCTCACAAATCATAGAAGTAACAACGTATGGATCCATGTTGGAAGCTGGCCTTCTATCCTCAAAGTAACCTAACAAACAAACAAACAAGCATTCATTTCACTTCTTCTTCTTTTTTAATTTAAACCATATAAATAATTTTTAAAGAAAAATTCAATGTTCAATACTACCTATGTTCTAAAATAAGACATACTGTTTTTTTAAGTCATATGACGACATATTGAATAAAAGTTTTAAATATAAATTATTTTGTGATCAAAAGTTTATCGTAAACTATATATTTATAATAATTATATCAATTAAATAACAATTTAATTTAATTTTTTATGTCATCGTTTGTTTTTAAAAGTCAAAAAAAAATATAATTATGGAGAATAATCGTAAATAAAAAAGTGTGTTATTTGAATAACATAACTAAATAACTACTCAATAAATTGTTAAGATGTTCACCTTTGCCATCTTTTTCAGTATCGCGACCTACACGGATAGAGGCACCTCGATTGGCAACACCCTGAATCATACATGCGATGAGCAATGTTAGACCAAGAAAACGGTAAGGGGTAAAAAGGGTAAAGCATTAAAGTTCCTACAAAAATCAACATCAAAATTAAAAAGTAATGGAGATGCCTCTCATTCTCTCAAGTTCCCACAAATTTTACATGTTAGTTAATATATCCCATTCTAAACATACATTTTAATTTACACAAAATATATTTGAAAAATTCTATAATTTATAATTGAAATAAAACTTTTATTTTTAGACATTTAAAGAAAAATATCATAAAATTATATGAAAAATACTTTTAAATACAAACTTCTATATTTTAATATTTTTACAAAATCATATGACAAATCAAAACTTAAGATTTGCAACTATTACTAAATTGAAACACAAATGTATCTTTAATTTTGAAACGGATGAGATATAACTTTAACAATACATATTTTGCATCTCAGATTTTAAATCTTAGCGTAATGGAATTGAGATATATGGTAAATTTTTTAATTTAATTTTTGGGATTCAAAACAATCTTTCAATTCCATATCTTCTCCATAAAAACACCAAGATTGTTAGAGGGACTCACCCAAGAAAACGTATGGATATTGGCGGTCTCATGGCGGCCGGTGAGTCTCCGTTCATTGCCCTCTCCATAAGCTGCAATGTGCTTATCATGGCGCGAACCCAACTTCTCGATAGCCTTTTTGATCACTTCCATCCCACCGTCCGCCCTCATCGATTTTGTACTAACATATAGAATTACAATTGCAAAATGATTTTTCACTAAAATATAAAATTGAAATTGCATATCTGTGTATATATATGTATATGTATATATGATTAAAATTAGCTAATATTCATACTCAAAATGGACATTTTTATGTGCTTTGGCAATAATTAAACTCGAAATATTAGTAATAATATGAGTCAGGGACATGTCTTGAACTGAGTTAATGTTATTTCACTTAAATTTTTCGTAACAAAAAAGAAATTGTATTTTACATTTAGATTTACCTGAAATTAGTGTGGGCCCCAGCCCCATTCCAGTCGCCCTATTCGGTGAAAAGTTTGAGTGATTATTATTTTGTGACCATTAAAGCACGAGTTTACAATCAATGATTCAAATTATGCATTTATTAGTTGTAAACACAAATTTCATGAAGGGATTAGTTTAATCCGTAAAATAAAGAAAAGAAACAAAATACCGGAATGGGTTTTGGATCGAATGAAAGTACAACTCCTGCGATTTCTGTGATCCTCTGTTGCATAAAAAAATTAAACAACAAGTTTAGTGTGATTACAGAAAATTTTAACGAGCATATATAAATAATACTCCATCCGTTTTAAAATAAGATTAATATTTTGTTTTATTTTTACCAAATTATAAAATCTTAAAATTCAAATTATGACAATAATTTAATAATATTTTAATATAATAAAGAATTTATTTTGTTGAGATTTTAATATATTTTATAATATTAATTAAACATCAATCAAATTTGAATTAAATTTTAATAATAGACTTTTGTAAAAATCTCTTAAAATATTATTATTTTTTAGAATGGAGGGTCTACTAATTTAAAGCGGTGGATAATAATTATATAATAATAATACCTCTAAGATAAAACGAGCAACCCACAATTGATCACCAGCAGAAATGCCAACCGCAGGTCCAACTTGGAATTCCCACTAACAAGTTAAACCATCTTATTGTTAGCATAAAACCGAGATATTTATATTGGACTTTTTGATTGATCAGTCATTTTTCAGGAAAAAAATATTTTTTAGTCATACGTAGTTTTTATTATTCTTTTCGGATCAACTTTAATATCATTTTTCCCAAATTATCTATTTTTATTAGTTTTTTACTTTTAATTCAAATTCAAATCTTTTGATAACAATACGAAATTTTAAAACTAAACATTAAATATATCTATAAAATCAAATAAACTTAATTATTATTAGTCTTAATCATTAACACAAAAATAATATCAGTAATATATATATATATATATATATATATGGTATATCAGATTTATAACAACAAAAATTATAATAACAACAATCTCACTGCGTAAATCATTGTCATTAACATCATTGTTAAAAGTAATATTAAACTAATATAACATATATTCAACGTTAAATTTACAATAATGTTACTATAAATTTACAATATTAAATAAATTATAAACATAAATTTAGTGATTTGCATTAATTATGGAAACTTGCAATAATAAACTCACGATTTGTATAAAATTAAATTCATTGCTACAATAAGAAATATTCCAAAAAATAATAAATTTACTATATTTTTTTTTTTTATAATTTTACCATATAACAAGGTCTCCAACATATTGTATTTATAAACTTACTACAAAAAAAAAATCTTTTTTGTCAATTATATATAGTAAACTCACTTTTTATATTTATATGTAATAAACTCACAGTTTATATAGAATTAACTACAATGTTAAAAGCAAACATTAAACTAACATAACATACATTTAACATTAAATTTACAATAATCTTACCGTAAACTTGAAAATATTAAACTCCCTATTAACATAAATATATTGCACACATAAAATTCGTGTTTTAAAATAAACTCATTGTAAGAAAATAAATATATTTAATAAACTCACTGTATCTAGTTTTATTATGCGTATGACAATAAATATGCCTAATAAATTTACAGTATGACATTAATAAAATTATTATACTACAATAAAAATACCAAATAAACGTACTGCAAAACGCATAAATTGAGTAAGATTTAAGCGACATGTGACTAAACAGATTCATGGCAGTGATAATTGATTAAAATTTGTTGCGGTTGTAGTGGATAACTTGGGAGATCTTGTTGATATGGATGGTGGGAACATAAAAAAAAATAATAAGAAAAAAGAATTGAAGTAAAAAATATCTGGAGACATGAAGAGAGAAACATTTGATAAAAAATGAACGATGAAAATTGATCGTGAAAATTATATAAGAAACAGTTTAAAATAAATTAAGAGAAAATAGGGGGAAAAGAGAGAAAGTATAATTATCACAAAATTAAAATGGTAAGATAATTAAAAGAAAGATTAAAGGATAATATGGTGGAAAGGTAAACATATGATTTAATAAATAATTTTAAAAGGAGAAAAATTGGAAAGAAAGTATAAAACTTAAGGATCACTTCTAGGGAATTTTTTTAAAAAACTATAACCGACTTGAAATTGTTCCATATTTATATATGCAAAATCAATAAATAAATTTGAATTAATAAATACTCCATGTTTACCACATATTTGGCAACAACAGCATCAATTTATAAGGTAGTTGTTTATATGAATTCATCAAATCCTACCCTCCAATTTTAATTCAAAGTGATGTGCTTAAGCTCTTAGTTATAAACTTTAGATAAGTATTCTTTTAAAAAATATTAATGGACTAAGACAATAAAAAAGAATGTCTTATTTTTAAACAAATGTCGATTAAAATAAGGTAATTTTCGCAATAAGAATCGCCAACAATATACTTTTCGTCACTAAGAAATTTTAATGATGATGATGGTGTAGTCTTATAATTTTTTCTACGAAAGTGGTTGCAATATCAAATAATTTTTAAAAAATATTATGTAGACGAAGAAAATTAATTGAATTAATCCAATAAGTACTTTTAAAACATCGCACCTAAAAAAGTAAAAATAAAGAATATGATAATAACAAAATATTACCTGACCAGGCATCACCTCCCCATTGACCCCACTAATTTCGATACCTGCGTACAAACAAGCCTTGTAGTGAGCATCGACAATATCTCGACCAAATGCCTTATCTGCTCCAGTTGCACAATAGTATGGCCCCTGCATAAATTAAAACTACTTTCAAATCGAAATCCTTTTTTTTTTGGGTGATAAAACATATAATTATTGAATTTTACATATAAAAGTAATGTTATTTATTTATTTAAAAAATAGAGACCTGGGGCCCAGGGAAACCACCAACAGGCCAACCATACGGCCATTTTGTTTCCTTCTGGAGTAGTGTGTACTCCTGCTCAATTCCAAACCTATAATAAGCATGCCATGACATGAGTGGTTATGTTTACTGATTCATTTCGAATAGGGAAAATTTTGGGTAAATGGTTATTTGTTATGTGCATGTATAATTAATTAAAATACATTCCTATTTGAGAAAAATAAACAAAGCTTGATATCACTTATATTTGTAACAACCGTGTACCTATAATTTCCTTCAAATTCAAGATTAAGATTATAAAGGTTTTAGCCTATTATAGGAATGTTAAAACCACTCATATTTCCTTCGTTTTAAAATTAGAAATAAATTTATCTTTTAACATAGAACTATCTCATTTTTATAAAAAGAGTAATATTTAAAATTTTGACAAATATTAATATTATGTGTTCGACTAAAAATTTCCTGTACTAATAATAAATATTTCTCATAAAAATTGTTGTAAATATCCAATTAAAAATAAGATTAGAAAATTGTAGTAACAAATATAAAGGTTATAGAGCTTATGACATTAAGGTACCAATTTGAAATTGTGTGGACAAGAAAATTCACTCAAACATATTATGAACAGATAAGTAACACTTTTTTAAAATATATTATATTAATATCAGTTTTACCTCATACTCATTTACATACTGTCTTGATATACATACTGTCTATATTTTCCTACTGTATATATTTACATGTTATCTCAAACTGTCTCGATATACTTAACGTTGATATACTTACTATCTATATATACATATTGTTGATATACCTATTGTCTATATATATCAACTGTTTATATACATATTTTTAAATGATTAATTTTTTACATGCTATTTTATTATTTTACTCTCACTAGCCTATTTTATCCCATCACCATACCACACCACATACTAAATAAGTACGATTTATTTATAAACTATAAACAATATGTATTTTTTTACATATTATCTTTTTTTTTAAAAAAAATCATCATCTCAACTCACGATACCCAAAATGCATACTATTGTGAAATACCTGTTGTTTATTTGTAAGTTACACGTAATATTGTTTGTTAAAAGGTCATCACCACATCTCCATCACACCACAAATATTTCTTGTTTAATGTAGAAGACAAATATTAAGTATGTGTTATATTCCAAACATTAGTTATTATAATAATTTTCAAACTTACAAACGATATGTATTTTAATTTCAGACGGTATGTAAGACTTACAAACAATAGGTATAAGGTTGAATAATTTTGAGACACAGAAGCAGTATGTATTTTAATCATCAGGCCTACAAACAGTAACTATATTATTTTCAAACAATATGTATTTTATTTTTAGATCTACAAACACAAAGTATAAGGTTGTAGAGGTAAAAGGAAGAGGAGGAGGAAACGGTATTGGTGATGTATGATAATAATGATAGATTAGATCTGAAGTAAAAAGAAAGATGATGACGATGAAAGAGGAGAAGGAAGAGGATATTGTCATAATGATTGCGTTAACAATGAAAACGACAGTGACAATGGTAGCAATAGAGGAGGAGTGGCAACGGGGAAAGAAGATAAAAATATGACGGTAGGAAGATAATGTGAGAGAGGTGGAGAAGACTCGTATTAGCTCTAAGGTTACTATATTATAAAAGTTACTTTTATATTATTTTGTCAAAATATAAAAGTATAAAGGTTGTTACTTCAAATTTATTAAAATTAAAAAAAATCACTTTAATTTTAAATTATAAAAACTCATAACTATATTTTGTGTGATTGAAAATTATCTTAAATTTAAAACAAAGGAAAACGGAGGAAATGTATGATTATATTGGATCGTAATGTATCATGATATAATGACAGGAATATAAAATAAAATAAGATAACCATGATATAAAATGTCAACAATTAAAGACAGTAGGGGATATATAATTAATACCAGGGCACCTCGGCGACCACGTCAGGGTGACTAAAAATCTCGGCCGCTTTGGCCCGCTTATTGGTTGGTATTGGAATCCCAGCTGGCGTGTACGCGTCGCACATCACCTATTTTTTAATGTTTTTTTAAATATTATGCATTTGAAAATTTTAATTAATCTTAAGGGAAATTTCGGTGTATAATTAACTCACCAGGATATTGTTTCCTTTCCGGAATGGGTCTCTGTATATTGCCTGGGGACTGATTATTGATACATAAACAAAATTTGTAAATTAGTTTTTCTTTCTAAATTGGTTACATAAATTTAATTAGCAACTGTATGTAAATAAATTCATTGCAAATGTTACCATGACAAAATATTGAATAATTGTTGGAATTTAAATTAATGTCTCGTGTGGATTCTATATAGAGAGCATATATGTCATGTTATATATTTAATTATGAAAGTACGGAATTATAAAAGATAATCTAGTTGTACCTAATCCTTCTAGAAACAAAGATAAGGATGGTGATATTTAAATACGGAGTACATTTTATTCTCCTTTTACGTAAATATATCCCACCTATAAAATCATAACAATAAATTATACGAGGAATATTAAGTGGGACCCAGTTTCTGGAAGATAGAAGAATTTTATGTTTTCTTTGTTTAATAAAAGTGAAAAAGAAATATTGAAGATTAAATGAGAAATACTGTTGAACGGCGTAATGATTAAAAATATTATTATCCTTCAATCAAATAAAATCGGAGAAATAATTAGTAAGAGAGATTCTTGGCGTAGGAAAAGATCCCAAGGAATCTGGACACGGCGGTGTTGGAAGTAAGGAGATCAGATTTAGAGTCCTTCCAACGCCCTCAACTCAATTTCTTTAAAATAAAAAAATAAAAATTAAATTTCACCGGTATCACTTAAAATTAGTTGGATAATTGTAAATAATATTTTCCTAAACTTAATATCGCTATTCACGTTCATCAAAATTATATTATTATTATATCCTACTTTATATTATTTTATAATTCAACTTTACTAATCTATATATACACACACACACTTTTATATTATTTATATTAAAATATTATATATTTATCTAATATAGAAATTAACATTTTATTTAAATTTTTGGATTCAATAATACCATATATTAGAGTGATTAATTAATACATTAATACAAAATATTAATGTATATACTATTATAATTTTTATTATATTATAATATATAAAACTAATATAATATATTAATATTAAATTAATATTATTTATATATAGTTATATTATATATTGAAAAATATTAAAATACAAATATAATATACATTAACATATTATCTATATATCTAATATTTTAATATTATATTATAATTATTTAATATATGTGATATATATATATATAAAATAAATATAATACATTTTTATAAAATAAATATTAATGCATAAAATGTATTATCTATTAATCAAATAATTAACAAATGTAAATAGTAAAAGTTTAAAATATTATTATTTTATTATGATATGCAATATATTAGAGAATATGATGTATATGAGATAAATAGAGAATGTATATATGTATAAAAAGTTGTGTTTGATTATGTAGAATAGAGAATCTATTAAGGATAATTGGTGTGAATGATCTTAATTTTAGGTGACTCAGCCAAACACTATGATCGATATTATAGATTAGGGTTAACTATACCCCAACTTATGTGTAATTGTACGGTTGTAACCTATTAATATTTTTTACAAAGTATATCCCCTAACTTATTTGTTGTTGCAAATGTCGCGCCCCAAGAAAAAACAGCTTCAATTTTCCATAATTTTGTCACTTTGAGATATTATTACAATCCAAATTTTAATTTATACATGTATTTTAATGCATAATTCATATTAAATTCATAAAAATTCGAAAATTCGATATGCATTTTTGTGTTACAACCCTAATGTCATGTAGATATCTCAGTTTAAATTTTTTTATTTTAGATTTAAATTCCGCTCGTAATTAATTTAATTTAACAGTGAATGTGAATTAATTACTTAATTGTTGTTCATATACTTCATCTTCTTCAAAAATTCTCAAAACTTTCGGTTCCTAATGAAAAAAAATCATAGATTCTGAATCTAAAATGTAAAATATTTTTTGAATACCGCTTGTATGACATATAACTAAAATTTAACTGTTCATGATAGTATTAATTATGTAATAATTCATATAAATACCCAAAAAATACAAAGTATTTTTTTTTCACATTATTTGATACATGATGTTTCTGTAAAAATTTTAAATAAAATTTTATTTATTAAGATTTGAATTTTTTTGAATCATTTTTCTCCTATGTTTTATACTATCAGAGTGCTTTTCTTAAATTAATAAATCCTAAACGACTCTAAAAAATTGTTTCATGATTTTTTCTGTTATTTATATTATTTTTAGGTCCTAGGAAAAATACAAAATGAATTTTTATTCACTTTTTATGAATTTTCATAATTAATCGTTGAATAATTGTACTATTTAGGTAACCTTCTATACAAAAATTTCCAAATTTAATTTCTTATTTAATTTTGATTCTGTTTCAAATATCAGTAAATGCCTTAGTATTTAATATTTTTTGAATCTAAAAAATAATAAATATCAAAGACTTTAATTTTCAATTCAATTAGGTAAGTTTCTTAATTAATAGTAAATTATTTGTTTTGGTAAGTTTCTAAACTAATGTTAATAATTTGTTATTAAATTTGGCAAGTTTATTAAGCGATGTTGATATTAAATAAATATAGTTTTGTCAAGTTTCATTTTATTTAGAATCAATTAAATAATCATTAATAACTTTAGATTTGCATTAATCATAAAATATTCCACATTTTATACATGTGTGTGTGATTACCTTATTAGTTCTTTCTAATTTCTATTATATATTTTATTTAATACGTTAAATCATTAGTGTAGATTCAATTTCCTAAAATATTTGTATACTATTCTTTAATTCTTTTAAATAGTTTAGATAAATATTTAAGATGATTTTTTTATTAAAGATTAATTAAATAAGAGATAATAATAACAATCTTGACTTGCAACGAGTGCAGGAGGTGTGATAGTCACAACAAAAAATAAGTTAAGAATATATTTTGTAGAAAATATTAATAGGGTATCAACTGTGTAAGAAAAAACAAATTAGAATAACTTGATGATAATAATAATTGATTCAGAGTTAAAATTGGTAAACTTGTTGTGATTAGTTTTGTTAATCTGCAAAGAGATCGAGGAAAATGAAGAAAGGGAGGAGATGAAGAGACATACTAGAGAATAACTTCACTATCTTCGCCGGGAGCTTGGCCGGTACTAGACCCATCGTAGTTCCACTTCGGCAGTTTCGCCGGATCCGTCACCGGTCCTTCCAATGTCTAACATCAAAATGTATAAAATTTTAAATTTCATATCATCGTATATCGGAATAAAAATCTAGTAATTAACTGTTATTTTTCTTTTCCTTAAATAAATAACTATTATGCTGGCATCTAATAATCTGATAATTAACTGTTATTTTTCTTTGCCTTAAATAAATAACTATTATCATGCGTTTTGATTCGATGGAATAAAATAACATAAAAATAAAATAAATCTCGGTTCATTTTTTACTTTGTTACTTTTGACGAGTTTATGTATTTTTAAATTCATCTTCTAAAATAGAGATTATTAATTCTTCACATCAAAATTTTACACAAAATTTACTATTTCTCCACTCTCATACTTTCCTAATAATTTTTATAATCTTTAATTTACACCTTCATTTTTTTTTATTCACCCATTTTATATTCTCTCAAATCAAACGCAACGTAAACGTAAATGTCACGGTCGAAAAAACTCACAACGATCACACACTAATATCATAAATTTGTGCATTGGCTCACGTACTCTTTACCACAATTTATCTTTTGTTACACGATTCTTGAACATCTCCAACAATTTAGTTGCATATTTTTTTAAAAATAATATGCGGATCCAGATATATAGTAGTCAATATTGTACATAAATAAAGAATTAAAATTAAGTTGAACATACCCTTGCTTTACTCCTCAAATCCATGCCGCTTCCACCTATCCTTTAAGCAAAAAGCGAAAAAGACTGACTTGTTAATTATCAACAATTTTAAAAGTAACATCAAAAAAAAAAATTAAAGAAATGTATATATAAAATTGTGATATAATTACCAAATATATTCGGAAATTATCTTGTTTGTGGTATTAGAAATATTGATGTTAATCAAATCATTGAGAAGAGACATGGCTGCTGCTGTGGAAACAGAGAGAATTAAGCTTTGAAGGAAAATTGTGAGAGAGAAAGGGGAAGGTAGGAATGCTTAAGAAAGAGTATAAATAGGGGTTGAAAGTGCCAGCTATATATGTTTTTATATATACAAAAACAAGAGAGAGAGAGAGAGAGAGAGAGAGAGAGAGCTACCAAACCCAATATGAAGAAGGAAACAATGTTTAGACGTAGAAAATTAAGTTGGGGAAATTATTGATACTATCACACAACATCCTTAACAAAGTTACCTTTTTGAAAAGTACTAATTTATATGTAATTAATTATTTAGTACTCCGATTAAAAACTATGTAGTTAATGTTTATAATCTTGGTGTAATATTTTTATATATTTAAACTAAAGGTGGATGAAAATTTAATATGTATTTTATTTTTGAATTGGAGAAAATAATAAGTTTTTTCTCTTCAATTTGTGAGTTTTACTTGAATAATGATAACATGCTTGATAACATAATTACGAATTTACGATGGAATTACTCTGAAGGCCATATGGCTATTTAAAAATTTAATATGCCATGAAATATTATGGTTTACTATATTACTAATCCATTTTTAAAGAAAAGAGACAGACTATCAAATCTGAATATCGCCCTTCAGGTAATTGATGCTTTAATTTATAAAAATAAAGTACGTATCTCAAATTCTTTTTTCTTTTTCGATATATTTTTGCTACTTATTATTAGATGTAGCATTTTTGCTTATATATGGATATACACTTTGAGATGCAAGGAATAGCGTGATTATTCCTTGAATCCATGTAATTGATATGCAATCACGGGAATCTTCTGAAAAGGTAAAACGCATACTACTTAATTGTCCATTCGCTCTTGTTTAATTGACGCAATTTATTTATCATCGGTAACTGGAAATTATAAAATAATATAACAATATGACAAAATAAAATGAATTCGCTGATCAAAAAAAATATAATTCGTATTTTACCCCATAAAATAAAAAAGTATTTTTTTTGGTGAATGGTGATGCCAATTCTATGGTATTTTTATTCTTATTTTATTCTTTTGTTCAAAAAAAAAAGGTTAAAAGAAACTCTTCGAATCTAAAAATAAAGCATGTCAAAAAAGAATTTATAATGATATTCATAAATTACCTATGAAAATGAGTAACTAATAAATCTCGACTTCTTAACATAATGATAATACTATAATTTTATTTTATCTTGTACAAAACAAAATTCTTAACATACTATTTGATGAGAGATTCTTTGATCCAGTTAGGATGAAGTTGAATCATAAGTTATTGGGCAGGAAATACTCTGAAGCCCAATAACTTATAACATACTTATATGCCAAACAGTTTAGTCCGGCTCAATAGTTTATTAGCCAATACAAAGTACAGTTTTTAGGGGCATATGATGGTTGCTCCCATTTTGAAACATGAGATAACGACAAGCAGGTATAGTTATTGGACATAAATTTCACAGCAGCTAATTCCTTTTTTAATTCTTCCCATCAAATGATATTATTTTATTTATTATCAAAATTATCCATTTTCTTCTCGTCTCATCTTTCCATTCTCTTTCTCATACTCTATTATCTTCACAATCAACCATCACTAATATTATCACCATCATATCGTTGTCAGCATCATTACTTTGTCACTATCATTGTCCACCATCACTGCCGCCACTTAATAATATTCAACTTAAATTTTCAAATATAAGTTTCATATATTTTAGATATGAACTTAAGAACTATGAATCTAAGATCAACTTTCGCCACCGACACTGATCTCCACCATCATCGTCAATTCTCAATTTACATTTCTCCAGCTTGTCCATTTTTATCAACGTCAAGTTTTCATCTTCCAACACTTATTCATATTTCACCATCTGCTAATTTCTTTGATGGTATCATCTAAATCTTTTCACTTTGCCAACATTTTTTTCAATGTTGATAAATAGACTACTACCATCGACTATTGTTTCTTTTTTATTTTCTCCTTCTAGATGTATTGAATTTAGTTCCCTGAATAATAACATAAACGATACTTATAGTAACACTAAGTATCGTTACTATTAGTATTAATGTTATTATTGAAGCTACTGTTTTCATTCTTCTATGATTCTTTTTTATTCTCAGTATAATGAGATAGATTTGTTTAGACTTGTGAATTAACTAAATACAACTTTGATAGGCAGCAACATTGTGAAAAAATAGTAACATATCTTCATTTTACCGTAATAAATTATCTGTTACTATTTATGTATTTATAAAATCACATTTTCGATTCAAAACAAGTCGCAAATATAATTTTACAAACTAAACAGATCTTATTTAATAAAATGTAGTAGAATTATAACAATAGCTTCAAGCAGGAGGAGGAGAAAGAATAGATCATGACTGAACTGAAAAAAGGAGAAGAAGAAGAGAGAACAAGACGGATGTAAAAACAAGGGTAAAATAATAAAAGTCATAAGAAACTGCAGTTAATGAGAAGAATAAGAAATCAAGAGCACTGCTGAGGAATTTCATTCTCTTTACTGCACCAACCTAAGATTTGCCATTGAAACACTTCTTCCTTTCTATTCCTCACTTTTGATTATGGCGTTCAACCGATATTTATCAAATAGGACCGATCCATATTGAATTGAATTTGATTATTTTATATTGTAAGAACTTGATGTTGATATTGTATCAAAAAAATTGACATACAAATTAAAATGCGAGTTTCATATCAGCCTAGTATCAACCCAATTCCGATAAATACCTATTTATATCAAATTTGAATAAATTTTAAAAATATGTTTCAATAGATAAATTAATAACAAATTAAACTTCCCAATATGAAAAATTAGATAATCAATTTTATATTTAGGAGATAAATAGATCTCATAACCTACTAATCATGATATTATTAAATACAAACAAAAAATAAACTTGTTTGATAAAAACAATAGAGGAATAAGAACTCAAACTTGTAAAAGTTTAATAAATACTCCCTCGTTTGATTTTTTTTGCACGTAAGTTTAGATTAATTTTTTATATATTAAATATTATGTTTAATTAAAAAAATAATCAAAATATTTTAAATAGGAATTAGTACGAATAAAAAAATTTAACATATAAAATAAATTACCTAAATTCACGTGCAAAAAAATCAAACGACAATTATTATAAATCAGATGGAATAATAATATACTATTTTGACTTATAAATTACTAAATAGCTTAATAAGTAAAACACACAACTATTTATTTAAATATCGTTTTAGAATAACTAGTAAGCATCGATTAAAAACTTTTAAAATTCAATCGATCTGTTTCGGGAAGAAATTGACTGAGTATTTAGCTCAGTTAATTTGCCACAACTTGGTACAATTTAATTGAAAAAAAAAAAATCCGAATGATATTTAGATATTGTATTTTTAATCAAACATGTAAATTATGCAATAGACCATTGATCCCCGATTAATTTAGACTCAGAGAATATTTTCACATATTTAGATAGGGAGAATTTTTTTGATTGTAATTTGTATGAACGGTCGAGATACGGTTCGGCAGCTGATCGTACGGATTGATCAGTCTTATTGCTAAATAAGCTCAACCCTAAAAAAGGATGCGGGTGATGTTAAATATACGCCGTCCGTGTCTTTTACTTTCACATTCTTTATATTCGATTTTCTTATATAAATATCTATTGTTTGCGAGCTCCTCACTATCACTAAACCCTAAATTTATAGGGTTTTTCTGGAGGCCGCTGCTTTTTCTTAAACCCTCAATAATCAGCTTCAGATCCTTGTTTCTCTTTGCGAAATGGGTAAATCTTCCAAGAAATCTGCCACCAGAGTATGTGATGCTCACTTCAATTCCCTTCCATCTTTTGGATTGAATGATATATAAGTTATATATATGTTTGTATATGTATGTATGTATGTATATAAACACGTATATGTATATATGTAAGGAGATGTAGGTATGTGTTTTGATGCTTTGATTGGATTTTCAGATTGATGCAGCACCAGTTGTAGTGGCTCAACCCACGAAACCAATGAAAAAAGGTTTGTAATTGTTTATGTATCTATAATTTTGTACCAATTTGTTATGGATTATGGGTTTGTTATGTTTTGGTTTTTGTTATGTTTCTGGCTTTTTTGCTTAAAAGTTGTGTGCTTTAATGGTGATTTGTTATAGGCAAGAGAGAAGCTGAACAGGGTATTGAGAAGCAAGTGGCTTCGAAGAAACAAAAGAAAGATGAGTTTGCTTTAAAGCAGGCGATTGAAAAACAAAAGATTGAGGCCAAGACCCAGAAAAAGAATAAGAAAGCTGAATCTAGTTCCGAGGAGGAAGACGACTCTTCAGATTCTGAGGAGGAGATAAAGGTTTAAGTTTGTCCAGTACTGGTTAGTTGTAGTTTTCTTTATAGGATTAATTTTGCTGATATATTGTTGTGTTTGATGAAATAACAGGTTAAACCTGCGGCCAAGCCTGCTGCTAAGCAACCTGTGAAAAAACCAGTTGACAGTAGTTCCGAGGAGGATTCTTCTGATGATGAGGTGATCCTTCTTGAATTTTTAGTTAAAAATACGTCTTTTTAGTTAGTCCTGCCCTAATGGAAGCATGCCTTGAAATGTAGGATGCTGCTGTTGCTGTGCCAACTAAAAATGGCACTGTTGGGAAGCCTGCTGCTAAAGGCAAGGTGGCTAGCAGCTCCGAAGACGAGTCTGATAGTGATTCTGAGGACGATGAAGTAAGTATACAAGTTATATCAAAAAGAATGTTGCTTTTAAATATTTAATTAATCTACAACACTCTTGGGTAGTTATTATTGGACTTTCTTGTTAAAAGTACGATGATAAAGTTCGTGATTTGTATGTCGGTATATTTGCAGTTTTAATGCGGTAGAATCTAGAAATGTGATACTATTGGGTGCTACCTTAATGCACTTAAGTTCTGCATGATCAGTATGTTTTTTTATATAGTTCTGACAGTATTATAATTTTAGGAACCCAAAAGCAAAGTTCCTGCAGCATCTATTGCTAAAAATGGCACTGTCGCGGCAAAGAAGAAAGATGAATCTAGCGACGAATCTGATTCAGAAGACGACAGCAGTTCAGATGATGATGTAAGTTCTTGAAGGAGTATCTTTATTTCAACTGTTTGTATGGTCAAATACTGTTTATTTTAGTTTAAAATCTACTTTTTCTGGATTGTCACACAAGGGATTTACATTGTACAGGAAACTCCTGTAAAGGCAGTTTGTAAGGGTGCTTCAGCAAAAGTGAATGCCATGTCCACTAAGAAAGGAAACGATAGTACAGATGATTCTGAATCTGATGATGATGATGATGAGGTGTGGAATGTTGGCCTTCATCCTCGCCTCTGGATGTAGCAGCATATGATGATTTTTGTGCTATAAAACTGTCAAGTGGCAATTTATGTATATGTATCTTTTACTTCTAATTGATAACTATATGGACAGAAGCATGTATTGGGCAGTAGAATACGTACATAATAACTACAAATAATTATGTGTGCCTCTTTGACACCCTCAGTTATGGTAGAAGTAAAAAATTTGGACGGCATGCTTTTTCTGAACAACTCTACTAATTTCCCACATTTAGAGATTCCCATAGGAGATTGTGCATTATAATCCTATAGTTTCAGAAATATAAATCATACAAATATGAATTTTATGAACTTTTTCACCATATTCCTACTTTTTATCTATGATCTAGTACTTTAATCAACTGTCTACTAGCTGCCTTCTGATGTGCTTTATTTTGGTGTCGGTTAATAACTTGATATATTGCTGGAAACTGCTTTTTTTTTCAGGCCCCTGCTCCTAAAGCCGCAGATCCTTCTAAAAAGCCAACATCAAAAGCTGTTGCCAAACAGGTCTATTCCCCGACTTCCTCAGTCCCTCTGTGTGGTATATACATATACAACACAGAAGGTTTTGAACCGACTCTATTTATCTTACTCTTTTAGTTTGTTCTGTGGGTTGACAAACTGACGTGAAAATTTTGTTTCCTTTCCCTGTATTGGTAACCCAGGAGACCGAAGAAGAAGACAGTGAGGAAGAGAGCTCTTCAGAAAGTGATGACGAGGAGCCAGGCGAGAAGAAGATGAAAGTTCAGGTACAGTAACTTGCAATAAATGTTTTTTTACTGCATTGTCACTTAATTATGTTTTTAGTTGACCCCTTGTGGGACGTATTGCATCAGCCTACTACAAAAAGTAAAGAAATGGATGACTCTGAGGAAGACAGCTCCGAAGAGGAAACTTCAGATGAAGAAGACCAAAAAGCTCCCAAGACACCAGCAAAAAAGGTACATAATGATTCTATAATTTTGTGATCAAAATTTAGTAAAAATTGTTTATTTACATGTATTTGAAGCTAACGATTTGATCCTTAATTACCTGGATGTTCTAATTGATGTGTTTTGAGGATTCTTTTGATGGAAACAGAAAACTGATGTAGAGATGGTAGATGCAGAATCAGCAAAGACAGAAAATAAGAAAGCAGTAAGTTCTCAATTCTTGCATGTTACTTTTCAGTGTATGTCTACAGTATATATGAAACTTATGCTTACAGTTTTTTCCTCTTGTGCAGCCAAAAACCCCTCATACTCCACAAGCTGAAACCACAGGATCAAAAACTCTTTTTGTTGGAAACCTGTCATTCTCTGTTGAACAATCTGATGTGTATGTATATACAATATATATAAGTGCAACTTCTACTGCACAAGATAATTTTCTCACGATTGTTCGGTCTGACAGGGAGAATTTCTTTAAAGATGCTGGTGAAGTTGCCGAGGTTCGCTTTTCTGTAGATAGAGAAGGTGTATTCAAGGGTTTTGGCCATGTTGAATTTGCAACTGTGGAAGCAGCTCAAAAGGTATGCTTGTCTAAGTGTTGTTCTCTTTTATGCCTGTTTATTCTACGTTATTCTAGCAGGTTTTTTGCTGGGCACTGTGAATGTAATATAGTGCTCAAATAGGAACTGAATCAATATATAGTGGAAGTGGGAATTATTGTTTATGGAGTAAAGTAAGCGTTATGGTAGATGTCATGCACTATTTGAAATACCAAAAAAAAACCTTCTCTGTTAGTCTTGGTCACTCAGGTGAATCCTACTGATAAGAGTCGTAAAGTACTAATATGTCCAAATACTTTTTTTCTATAATTGCAGGCTCTTGAATTAAATGGTCAAGAATTGTTGGGTCGTGCTGTCAGACTTGATTTGGCCCGTGAAAGGGGTGCATACACTCCAGCCAGCGGGTATAAGTGCCTTCTTATCTGCGATTACTCGTGCCGCCTTATCTGCGATTACTCGCAACTGCATTAAACTAGATCTAACAAATTAATTTTTACTGTGGAAAATACAGCAATGACAATTCGTATCAGAAGGGAGGTAAACCCCAAGGACAAACAATATTTGTGCGAGGTTTTGATACAAGTGATGGTGAAGAACAGGTAAGTGTGCAATTCTCAATCCCCTGGAGTTATTCCTAGTGTTGGTTATTTGTTTATTTTTATTTTTGTGATACTGAACTTCAATTGTACGTGCTTCAGATCCGCAGTGCGCTAGAAGAGCATTTTGGAACTTGCGGAGATATTACAAGAGTGTCTATTCCCAAAGATTATGAGGGCGGCGTGAAAGGGTTCGTACACTAGTCTCTTTGGAAATTTTGATATTGGTGGTTTACCTTATAATTGAAACCTATGCATAAATTACTAGGACAAGAAACTATAAGATACATCTATGCAGAATAATATTCCAAAAATATACTGTGCTTTTGTGATGATTCATATTGTACTGTGTAATGTGATCATTCATATAGATCTTTTCTGATTAGGTTTCCTGAGGAGGTTTTAGATTACATGTTAGGTCTCCATAATGTTCCTGTTCTTTTTCCTGTGTTGTGTGTATTCTAATTCTTCTCTCTGAAAATTTTGCAACCTCGCATTTCATGATTTTTAATTTGATGTGTTTCCCTTGCTGCTGCAATGCTGTTTTTGTCGTAAAATTTGAATATTAGAAAATGTTACAAGGTCCTAGGTGTTTTTATTAAAATAATTTTGGTCATTTCTTTTATTTTTTACCTTTTTTTGGGGAGGGTGTGGGGGTTGAACCAGATGAGATTATTTGTCTCTTCTGGTAATTCTTTTTGAGAAGCTTACCTTTACTCAGTCTCGACTTATTCTTACATAATTTGAAAATTTCAGAAAAGCATAATTGTGCTAGCTGGTTGAGTTTTAACTATAGACGAGATTTATTTTCTTTCTTTTGGATAATTTATTTCTGTACGTAAATCTTGAGTCCTAGGAATTACTAATAATTCAATTAACTAAATTTCTGAACTTATACTTGGTTTATTATTTGCTTAGTGTTGGTGAAGGTTTTAAATTTTATTCTCTTCATTGGCAGGATTGCTTATATGGATTTTTCGGATAGCAATGCTTTTAACAAAGCTCTAGAACTTGATGGCTCTGAATTTGGATCGAGCACATTGACAGTGGAAGAGGCAAAGCCTAGGGGTGACAGTTATGGCAGTGGCGGTGGCGGCAGAGGTCGTGGTGGGAGGAGTGATGGTGGTGGGAGGTTTGGCAGAGGTCGTGGCAGAAGTGATGGAGGTGGCAGGTTCGGTAGAAGTGGTGGTCGATATGGTGGAGATAGTGGTGGCAGGTTTGGTGGGGGTGGTAGGAGTGGTGGTGGCCGTGGCAGGGGACGTGGAGGGTCCAACAGACCTAGCATGGCCGCAGCAGGTACAGGTATGTCATTTATGACTTATTGAATGTGAATTGTAATGTTTAATATTGAATCATTCTAAGAATGCAAAGTAGCAACTCCAATCGATGGCATAATCCCATCATCTCTAACAATTTCAGAAAATCTTGCACTGTTTGTGCTAGTGAAGTGCATTAACAATAGTATTACATCATCACTTTGAACCAGTTTATCATACCAAAGGAACTTCAGTTTAGAGAACATGTGAAATCCATATCATCAGTTTTGTGTTACAAGTGAGCTGGAGTGGCTGGGATTACACATTTTTTAACTGCTAGATTTTATGTTTCTGTTGTGATGGGGGTTTTCTTTTCTAATGGCTCAATTTCTGTTGATGCAGGGAAGAAGACAACATTCGATGATTAAGCCGATGCCTAGCGGTTGGCCTTTCAAGCAAAGCTTTGTTCCGGCAACTCTGTTTCCTAATTTTACTCATCCAACTTCCTTTCATGTTATAGGACTATGCGAGTACTTTGCAACTGTTCTTTTCTCCAAATGTTTATTTGGCGATATAAGTTTATTTTGCAATATTCTAGGGTTAATTTTTTGGGCAGTGTAATATTGTTTAAATGTTTTACCGTGGAGATGGACTTATTTTAAATATTTTTGTCATCCAATATATTGGAGTTTTGGTGCTAATTCCATATGTTTATTTTCTGTGCGCAACACTTGTAATTCTAATTTGACCCGAGCTTACGATTCATTCTATTTCAGTAGCAACTGATTTGGATAAATGTTCAGCACACGTATAGGGTGTCTGTGGCAAAAAAGGCAGCACACGTATGCGGAGTATAATTTTTCTCTTAGCTTAAGTGAGGGAGATGGGGAGAGGGTAGATTGGTGGATGGGGGAGGAGGGAGGGTAAATTTGAATCCCAGCAACTAAATGAGCCAACTGAATCCCTAACAGCTAAATGGGCAACTAAAGTACTCGTTTCGTCCACAAGAAAATTTCGGTTAAAAATGAGATTTCTTTTAACAAAAGGAGTTAATATACTTGTATATTATAAAATTTTCATTATAGTCTTGTTTTATCATTAATTAAATATTTATTAATATTTTTCTTTAGTTTTTGAATATGTAACTATTGATCAAATGTATTATTAATATTTGTGTCTCTGTTATAAATTCGATTCAAGTTTCTGTTATAAAGTCTACTCATGTTTCTGTTATAAAGTCTACTCATTTTGTAGAACGGATAGAATACTTTATTTTTTTACTATTAATATTTGTCTCTATTATAAATTCAATTCAAATATCTGTTATAAAGTACTCATTTTGTAGAACAGAGAGAATACTTTAATTTTTTATATCTAAGACTTTTAATACTTGAAAATAATAAAACTGCTAATTCGCATTGTAACAATTCATAAGAATCATTTATCTTAGTATTTTTGAGTTTTTCATATTAATAGTTTGTTTTGGAAAAAGAGAGTTTAATTTTCAAACGGTTTGAGATTCACTTGGGTTAAATTTAAAAATTAATCATCTCGACTCGACTTCGATATGAAAATGAATTAAACTTGATATCCTATTTAAAGTTCGATAATTTAAATGAGTTGAATTTGAACACATAGATATTTGCTTGAATATATTTGTGAGTAATTCGATTACTCTTTTTATACTAAAATATTACTCCGTATAACATATACCAAAATTTTAGGTCCAATTTTATTGTAATAACGTATTTAAGTATTAATATATGTTGTATAATTTATTTTGGTAGTGATGTTTATAAGTAAAATAATTATTACATATATAAAATGTGTTAAAAAATACGAAAACTTTACATAAATGTAATTTATATTTTGTAAAATTTAACAAATATAAATATTCGCGAGTAATTTGTGAGTAGCTCGAATTTGATTAGAGTAGAATTTGAGTATTAAAATAATATTTCGTCTAATACTTGAATTTAAATTATCGAAAATTTAGTTAGAATAAAATATGAATACACTAATATTCGCTCGTATTCGATTCATCTAACCCTTAATTTGGAATAATAGATATCGGTCACTGATTTATATAGTAAAAGCAAATGTCTTAACAAATCAAAATCAATACAGTATAATCCACCTTTATGGACTGCAAAATTTCTCCCTTAAAAAAAACAAAGAAAAGAAGAAGAAGAACAAAACAGAATTCGTGTCAATACTTAATAGTAACTCTGAACTGAAACCTTAGCTTGGGGACCTCCTTGAACATATACAAATGTACAAGTTGAATCAGATTTCAGAAGTTTAACCCAATCTGGCAATTCATAAATATTCTTTTCTTGAGTTGGAACTAGACCCCATAATGATCCTGTTAAATTTTCAACTGTCAATTTTAGTTTTGTGATGGGCTTCCGTGAAATGTTCTTGATTGTTACTCTGTGCCTGTAGTAATTCATTCCTCCAACTGTCCATGTTTTCGTTATCGCGTGTATGACCTCAACTGGGGAAGCTGCAAACAAAATGGAGATGAATAAAAAAATTTATAATGTTGGTTCGCTAGGAAATCATATGTAAATGAAGTATTTGTTCTTGTTGAAAAACCCAAAAATTGTATGCTTCTACTGCTCGAATATCATAAATTAAAGTGTTGCACTGTATAACATTTTATAGCAGTAAGTTGCATATAAACTTACATGTTGGATTAGGTAGTGGTGCTTGTTTCGGATCAGAACCTGTAAATCAAAATAGTGCAAGTAGGAATTTGATTTAAAAATATGTTGATGAATCAGAAAAAAACTTAAATGTTGAATTAAATTAAAAGGTTAAATCACTCACGTGGAGCTTGTCTATAACTTTTTGGAGTTTCTTGAGGATGAGAACCTGAAACCAAAAATTAGATTTTGATCAACAAGAAGTTAAGTTGAATCTCAATATTTTGAGATAATTTTAAAAGTTTGATCACTCACTTGGAGCATTCGTTCTTGGTGTTTCTTGATGATAAGAAGCTGGCTTTGAGTTCACACTCATGCTATTCAGCTTAGAGAAAAGTCCTATGAGAGGGGCAGTCCCAGAAATGGTAGGCTCAGTTTGTTCATAATTAGAACGATCATCTGCGAATTCATCATTTCCATTAGGACCTCCGACCAAGGCCCCATATACAATGTTGGGGTTGGCCTGAGGACGTCGGTACCAAGTTTCATATCCTTCCACACATCCAACAACAGTTCGGTGAACGAACAGAGAATCAATGGAAGCATCCCTGTGGTGAACATGGATCGGATAGTTTTGGCCGTACCCAACTAAGTAACTCATGGACTTGGGATTCTTGCCTAGAATGTAATCAGCCTACAATATTTGCGAAGAAAAAAAAAGAATTATGATTATAAGTCTAGTATTGTGTTGATATTTATTCAAGTTTTGATTATACGCGTGTCAGGGAAAGACAGTCTTGCACGCTGAGTTCGGGCTTTTAACTGTGTTTTTGTAAGAAATGAAAACATGGAATGTTTAATGGACAATTGACATGCCTGAGATTTGGCAAAGTTGAGGAGGTCTTGAGGTTTGAGTTGGGCATCAGGACAGGTGAGAACTGCATTTGCTGCAGTGAGATAGTCAGAGTAGATGGCGTGAAGAAACGCGGCAGAGGCCGCATACTGCAGGTTGTTCCATTCGTTTGTGTATAGGAGTCCCCCTAGTAACACAAAAACACCAAAAACAATTGCTATTTAGAATGACTGCTTAGTATTTACACAGCTTATTTTCATGCCTATGTTAAAAAATGGGACAATGAAATCGAGGCAGCAGAAGTTAAAAAGAAGTTGTAATTACCAGGAGTTAAACGGGCATTGTAGCCATCATTCTTTTGTAGACAAGCACAAGCGAAATAATCTGCTTTGGCTTTGTATTGGTTTAGTGTGGAAATATATGCTCCTCCTTTTCCCTCCAGTAACACCTGTGACATAGTTTACAAATTTTCCCATCAAGCAGATATAATCATATTCATAACTTTTTATACTATTTAAGGTACAACTTATCGAAAAGTGAATTTTTTTTCCAAAGAATTAAAATTTAGTTATTTTCTAATGGTAGTAAATTTCTGAAAACTACCTTAGAGAGCAGAATTTGAACTCCAGCATATTTGTTATCCCAAGAAAATTGTTTGACAGCCCATCCCGTTCCACCCATAGAGACAGCATTATCTACTACATATTTCAAGTAGTAATCTTCATTGGTTGCTTGATAGAGCCATGCAGCAGCCCACAATAGTTCATCCTTAAATCACCACAACCAACAATTGCATTAAATTATGCTGGGTTTCAAAGCTTGAGCTTAATTAACAGGTTGCATATGTGAGTTTCTCTTGTGAAATAGGTTGTATGCAAAGATTTATTCTTTCAACTTACCACATAACCAGATGATGTATAAAATGGCTTTTCACATTGGATGGAGTCAGTAGACAATCCCCTGAATTGATCCGCAAATGTGAAAAGCTGCAAAATATTCAAAATTTAGCCAAATCTTTATAAATTTTCCGTACGTAAAAAGTCAAACGAAACTTTTAATACTGAACGAAGCGAACATAATTTAATTTAAGATAAAAATTCTCTTGCCTGTTTTGCATGGACTAATAACAAACTAGAGTAAGAAGAATTGTAAGGCTGAAATGCTAGAGAAGCAGCAGCCAAGGCAGCAGCAGTTTCAGCAGCAATGTCTGAGCCATGATTTGTTGTATCAAGTTTGTAGGCAGTCCTTGGAGTTGTCATGTCCTCCGCACGTTCCCAGCAATAATGATCTGAGACTCCATCCCCTACCTAAAATTTTTAAGCACCAAAATCAGCAAGACAATAACAAACCAAGGGTCTTGTAATATGGATAATTTTATTTAGTTTTAAAAATAAATCATATATGGAAAAAGAAATGTTAAGGTAGTGAGGAATATTTGAACCTCTATTTAAACTATAATTGTCATAGACATGACAAATGAAGAGACATATTATAGGGAATGAACCTTTTATTAGACTAAACTTTTCATTTCTACCAACTCGTACATGATAAGTGTTTTTTGAATAAGTTAAAGAATTGATACGAAATTGTTCAGGAGTTTAAATCTTCTCTCTCATTTGTTATTATATCTCATCGTTCTATATAGTTGTCACGTGGATCTTTTTAATTTTTTCTATTGAAAGATTTAAAATCTTAAGATGATGTGACAATGTTAGAAGGGAATGAGACATAAGATAGGAGAGTTTAAATCATTGTCCAGGTAGTATTACTCTGTGAAACTTGTTAGAAGATGAAGAAATATGTATACTGACCTGAGCCCAAAGAACATTAGGTTGAGGATGAGCTTTGATGAAATAATCAGTTCCCCATTTGATTGCATCCAAGGCATGTGCCAATTGGTACATTTCATTTATCTCTTTCCTGAATTCTATGGCTCCCCATGAAAGCAGTGTCACACTGTATGCCATTGGCAGTCCAAACTTTACATGGTCTCCTGCATCATAATATCCTCCCACCAAATCCACCTGCATTTATATATATATGTTCATTCATCAAAAAAAGAACAATAAAGGAAAAAAGAAAACAAATCTACTTGTATGTATATAGATATAGACTTATGTTCTTTTAGTTGCACTCACAACACATTAAAACATGGTCGATAGATGACACAAAATAGGTAATCGCCAACTCTTATTATTGTTTGTGTTTGATGAAAACATATCATTTAAAATTTATTTATGCAGTATGACTATTTCACTGACAAAAATTACGTCGTTAAGATTACGTGATCGATGACATATTGTTTAAAATTTATTTTTTTTTGCGATGTGATTATATATTTTATTAACAAAAATTATGTTGTTTTGTCGTTCGACATATATAAGAAAAACAAAATTGTGAGAGACTTACTCCTTGCATATAACCATCACGAAGACCAGAATCACCACGCCATTTAACACGTTGATTTGGGGGCAATTTACCAGACCTTTGTGCTTCAAAGAACATGAAACTCTTGTCAAGGGCATCTGCATAATTTTGCTCCACTCCCGAGGCAATGGTGGCTACCTCCAGCACAACCAACAACACAAGAAATATACAAGAAAAAGCTAAACTCCTCATGGCCACTACACTTGTGTTTTTTCCTTTGTGCTTGCCAATTGGTTGATTCTTTATATGCTTATTTATAGAATGAGTTTAATGCTTTTGATTTAAAATGAGACAAATTATGAGATTTAAAGGGAATGAACCGGGAATTATGTTAGGTATTTATTTTTAATTTTTTAATTTTTTTGGTAGTACTACACAATCAAATCTAATGATTGGGGGAAGTTCAAAAGGCAAGATAGTAGTGTACATGTTCATATATTTGGAAAGTATTAGATAGAGCTACGCACGTTGTTTGCCGTACGTTACATGTATACACGATTACCATGATCGTTGTAGACTATGTGTGTATGTGAGGTTGTTTGGCCGTTAGCTATCAATTAAGCTTAATTATTTACAAAACTTTAAAAAAAAAATATGAATTTGAAATATATAGATTGAGTTTTCAGACGTAATATTCTGGTCAAATATTCAACTTTCATGCAAATCTTAGCAATTGAAACATAAATATTGAGAAAAACAAAGAGAAATATAATTCATTTTAAATATTTCATCCATTCCGAAACTTTAAGAGTTATCGAGGATGGATTTTTTATTCATGTTTAATTTACCCCAAAAATTGCAATCGCAAGGCTTAAGTGGTTGATAGTAATGCAATGTTATTGTTTCAATTAAATTAATTAACTAATCATTTTTTCTTTTCGAGAAAAGGAGAGAATAATAAAAAGAACAAACGAGACTATCAATTTAAGATAAAAATATAATAATTAATTATATAGCTGCGAATTATGTATGGCTATTATTTTATACAATTGATTAAATGTCAAACCAACAAATAACTAGTCCGGGACTCCGGGAGCTGGGTAGAAGATATTTTCATTCATTTTAAATAGCATTGTCGTGAATCTAGACATACCATTTTAAATTTTCAATGATTGAACTTCATAAAATAGAGTAAGGAATTATTCAATTTACTCGGGCCTTATTGTCACATTTTATTGTCATTTTAAAGAATATACTATATTATAATCATTTTAAAGATTTCTCTACCAACAACTGGATATACTTCGATATAATAAGATCATTTCTAGGTTTCATGGAGTATATATGTGCAAGCACGGTTGTCTTAAACTTCATAACTTATAATATTGTTAATTAATAGAAAATCTTAAAATTGAACTGAACTTGGAAAGGTGCATCACGAATTAATTTAAATTGATAAAATAGAAAAAAGTCTATTGCTAATTAATAAGTTAAAAAGAATTTTCAAACTAGAATATAAATTACTTCTTTGTAATTATGAAATGTCAATTAATAATTAATATATTTTCACGTTTATGTCGAAGACACCTGATTGGTTTCTTCCCTTTGCAATTTGATGGCCCATTTGAAGATGCATTACGGCCTATTTTATTTCAATTTAAAATTTCTAACTAATTGGGTATTCAAAATATATTCTCACGTAACCGAAAAAGAAAAAAGAGGAATAAGATATTCTGGCATGAATACTTCCACATTGTTTTTTCTTTCTTTTTGTAACAAAAAATTTGGGCGGAGGAGTCCCTTGGCTCGGTATCGGTCTCGACTACCCTTCGAAGATTTGCAGTGATATTTATAAATTATTTTAAAAAAATAAACGACTAACACGACTAGATTTGTAGTGATATTTATAAATTATTTTAAAAAAATAAATGACTAACACGACTCTCGACTGACCTTTTTAATAATTTATATAAAAAAAATAGACAATTAACAAGGGTCAAATTTTCAATTTAATAAATTTAATAAGAACAGTTATTGAGGATTGTCCAACTTCTACCCAAAGGTATGTCCATAACAATCTAGCACCACTCTTGCAAATTAAAGTTAACTTCTCCACTAAAAAAGGTTTTTGATTGGACAGTAAATAGAATGACAAGAAAAATAAAATGGATAAACAACGGAAACAAAATAATTAGAAGATAAGAATAGCAAAATTATGAGAAGAGTATGAGAATGAAAAAATAATAAATTATATCAAATTTTAATTATAATGAAAGGAGCAAATTTCATTGGTAGAATTAAAACTACACATAATTTTGTGGGATAAATAAATTAAGGAATAAATCTTACATATAAATAATTTAAAATTTATTCCATTCTCATATTATTCCATCAAATTAAATGCACCATTAAGTGTTCGGAGTAAAGGCTGAAAACAAGAAACAACCTTTTTATTACATAGATTACCTCCTTAAACTTCTTGCAGTAATTAAGTTGCAATCCTTTTAGCTGTTTTATTCAATTGCTTGTGTTTTTCAGCTTTCACATTTGATCATGAAATTCTCGCACACCCACATCCCAAAGATAGAACATCAATCTCTTGAATAAAGAGGAAGGGGAGGGGATAGTTATTGAACTAAACTCGCTTATTTGTTGCCTGATGAAATTACTATGGTAAAGAACATGAGCTGCCAATCCATAGGTGAACTCAAGGCTCCAAGGAATTTCTCGAATTGATACTGACAGGAAACGGGAAATTAAGGATTCAATAGTTTAGAATTTCAAGGAAAAAAAAAGGGCTTCAATAGTTTAGCTAATGACTACATTTGGTTCAAATCCATGTATAGAGCCCCAAATTCTGGTGCCAGTGTTAATATGGTAACAAAACTGGAATGATGATTACAACAGTACACTTCGAAGTAATCTTGTCCGAGGGCAACTTTAATATTGTATGTTAAGAAGCCTTTGTTCCAGTGTGACGGCTTAACTTGCCAATGTATGATATAGTACAAAATTGCAAGCCACGAGAAGGAAAAAAAGCATACACCTGCACGTGGTATATTATCAATAATAATTTGTTGAAGAATTGTCAGCAAAACTTGTATTTGAAAATGATTATAAGTGTCAATTCTTCACCATGTTTGAACTTTCATTCATCCAAGGTATTTAAGCAGGACCCCATCATTTCCTAGTACAAATCCCTGTTTATCATTAATAAACCTGCACAGAAATGAGAGGAGGAACCATTCAGAATCAAAAGTCCATGTTTGCATAAAAATAATTTTATTGAGCTGCCCCAGTTCTAGTATAAAGACCTTGATCCTTTTGGACCTTTACACGTTTCAGTGTGAAATTTTCATAATGTTAAGGATTCAACATGAAACAACAAATTAATTTTAATGAAAAGTAGGACTTCTATGCTGTTCAAGAAACCAGAGTATACTCTTGTAACATGAAAGAGCACTTAAAATAAACCACAGAGATGAATCTGCCATTATAACCAAAGTTGGCTGTAAGAAATTAAATATTTTAGCAGGCATAATTTACAATACGAGTTCAAAGTTCAAATTTAGATAAAAATGATTGAATCTCATAAAAAGTGAAAACTGGAGTTCTCTTTGAAGGTTGCATACTTCAATATTTGGAACAGTGAAACTGATCATCAATTGAAGACAAACATATATTTCTAGAAGAATCAGACGTACTTTACAGAGTAGAGATTGGCAGCTATATTGTCAGCTGCTTTGTCACGGATCCATGTCTTGCCTCTATTGTTCGTTTTCAACAAAATCCCACTACCTCCAGCTGCCCAAGCTTCTTCCTATAAGACGGAATACAAGTACAAAATAGTTGAAAATCATAAAAATAAAACAGCATTTCATCTGTTTGCAAATTCTAGCAAGGAGAGAAATGGAGAACTCCCAAAGTTTAATTTACACCTAAGAGGTTAGTTGCATACAAATTGTACCAATCAAGCTAATAAAACCAATCATTGCAAGTAGCTTTGATCAAATTATTGTTAAAAACCTGAACCTGTAGTGTGATGGGACTACCCAGTAAGAACACTAAAGCTCATAATCAACTATTGAAAGTATCATCCTTATGGTGACATTAGAACCAAAATCTATTTTGAGGATAGATTGTGCAGTATTCTTGTTTTTGAAGTCCATTAAATGCATAATTCTTCGGATGGTCCTTCAAACATCCATTCTTGGGTTCAAAGTGGTTCATCTCTTGCCGATACTAACCCTGTGATATTTTGACATGACTGAACCATTACAACGGTCCATTATAATGGTGCTCTCTGATCATACTTAACCACTAAATTTGGCGGAAGTGAAGTATTTATTACCACTGATACTTATTATCTAGAAGTTCTTCTTTTTCCCTCTGTTCTGTGTTTTATAACCATGGAAAGAAAAGCTACCAAATAAAGCACACAATGTAGATACCTTTTTTGACAAAAGAAAACCAATAGACAAAAGCAACGAAATTTACCATTGAATAGGAAAATAATGGAATCACCACCCAAATTTTGGCTACAGTTACAGATATTATACTTATCCATAATCTCATGGAAAAAGGTCATATATCTCTATAACTTGCGAGTATTTTAACTAATATAGTAAGAGAGCTTCATTGATATAAATAAGAACGACTCACTCAAAAGTGGCAGAATAACGCAAATCTGAATATTACCTCTGACCGGTAGCCAACATCAAGAATGCCAAAACCACGACTCTGCACTGGAATTTCTTCAAACTCCTCTGTTATCTGTCAACATTCACAAGCTATTTTAAATGTCTGATGGACAATACAGGACTGATGGTAGTTGAGACAGAGCAAAAAGATTTGTGAAGAAGCAGCACGAGGTTTCTACAAGGGAACTGGAACAAACAGAGAAGTGAACCTTGAGGTATCATGAAAGAGAAGAAAAGTTTATCAAAATATAAAAGAAAGATGGCCAAGGGGTGATCCGTTTATGCGTCCATCTTGATATTCTTAGTATTCGGTGTGCTGTGATTTCAAGTAACCGACCTCATTGATTGCTTAGCAAAAAGTAATCAACAATTTGATACATGAAGACAATTCCTAGACATATATTTTTGTACAAATGAATATACAATTTTGACAATTGAGCCAGCCGGTTTCATGTTTACTTACCCCCGTTCCTTTGCTGAGATAAAGACCACCCCCACGTACTAGAAGCCAAAGACCACCATCAGCTCTCCAACCCATGTTCTGGATTCTTCTAGCAACTGCCCTGTTATGTGGCTGCCAGTAGGGCTGCATTACATGGTTATGATAAAAATCACTTATTTATTTGTGCACAAAAGTCACCAAAAAAACATGAATACTTCAGCTCAGGGTTAGAAAATCTAGAAACAGAAGTGGAATTGAGTTATATAACAAGATTATAAGCCATAAAAACTGTCAGATGTTTACTTGAAGAATGTTGATGGTAGAGAAAAACAACAATCAATAAACATCATTAAACACTAGCAGGTGAAGAACATGTTAAAACATCATTAAACACCAGGAGATGGAAATAATTATTTTGGATGTTGTTAACTTGCTAATATGCAACTGGCAGGAAAAAAATCACTGTTCTTGAGGTTTTCAGGCAGGAGTGTCTTTCATGACCATTACCTCAACTTTACATGAGTAAATATTGGAAACAAAGTTATAACAAGAATCGCACCTGCCCTGGTTCCCATGTCAGGTAGAAGTTACCACGACTTGAAACTGCAACATAATTACCTTCAGGTGAGCGGTTCACAGTATTGAAGGTGCCTGTGTAATAACTTGCACCACTAATGCCACTAGAAACTGTTCTGCAATAGTAATACAGTATGGAAGCATTATTTCCACCTTCATATGTATAGCTGAAGGGTTAAGATCGTATAATGTATACAGCATTCATCAGCATTGGATATATTTCAGTTATGCTAAAACTTCTTATGTCAGGATTTAGTTACAAATACTAAATTTAAGCTGATCCAAATACTTGCTTCATGATAAAAGATATTTTTAACAAAGAAAACTTCACAAGAAATGCTAAGAATGCCTTTCTACCAAGTATTAAGCAAAGAGTAATTACACCACATATCTTTGACGGTCAAGTGTAGACAGAAGAAGCAGCATTTATTCATGCATATAAATGTTTGATCTTAATATACGTTGCAACAGCACTCATCAATTAGAGGGATCCTAATTCTTTGGGTTAAGCATGAGGTTTCAGTTCAGAAGGCATTGTCAAGTATAATATCTTAAGGGAAGAGCAGGAACACGCAAGATTTCCATGCCAACTCAATAGAGCATTTATATTTTAATTTTCTACCATTTCATTTTTGGTTGTCCCAAACTGTGTCATCTTTCTATATAAGTAGTTCGACAGTAACATTGTTAGTCTCTAAGCTTTGAATTTGTAGGATGCATGAATAGTGTAACCAGCACAGTACCTACATACGACAATTTTTACTCCAGCTATTAAAGTGGCTGTTTTGAGGGGTGAAGTTGGAAGAATGCATTATTTATACGATTCTTTATAGTTATATAAAACTGTGTCAACTCCTAGTGGAATGAAGGAGTACCAGAGTAGAACTCAACTTGTTTTATTATTATACCCATGATCATGAGGCTATGATTCTTATACAATTAAGATGGAAAGTCACCTATTGAGAGTAGCTGATACAGTCTCTTGCACAGCAGCCCTCCAGTTGTAGCCTCTGTTTGATGTAATATATATAGCACCTTCATCAGTAACCATCTCAGCACTCTTCTCTCCAGTTGCCTTTATGTATACCTGAGATATTCATAAAGATGACATGTAATCAGATTACAAAAGGAAGGAACACCCTACTAAACAATCAGTTTGATAAGTAGCTTGTAGATAACAACTAGCAAAGTGAAAACTGAGGACAAAGATGAATAAACAAGGGCAAACAGGCCTACCATATCACCAGGCAATTCAGCACTCAGTGGAATTCGGTCCCAGCTGTCTCCACCATCTGAAGTGTGCAATAGTATTGCAGGTTTTCCCACAATCCATCCTTCTTTCCCTTTAAAGCTGATAGAGTTGAATCTGTAGTTGAAATCTTCATCTTCTGCAGAAGGTATTGAACGTGGAGCCCAAGTTTCACCCCCATCTTTAGTCTCCATAATAGTTTGCCTGGTTCCCAGTAGAAAACCTACCAATTAATAGTCCAAACAACCAGACAATTCATATTTGAGTTAAATTCATTTGCTATTTCATTAATACAAAACTGATAACTGGAAACTACTTGAAAAGCATTGCTAAGTAGAAATGTTTTTTCTTTTTTGGATACTTGGGATGAATTTACAGCATACTTTGAACTTTTGATTCTGTCAAATCTAGTGAAACATAGGGCAAGTTTATTTGATAGATTGGATTAGGTGGGATTGTTAGTCCCTCCATATTAACGTAGTGTTTGGGAGTTTTTAGTTTGAGAGATAAGAAAAGGAAAGAAGAGAAATAGAGAGGAAATTGATGTTTGAGAGTTTTTTAAAGAAAGAAATGAAAAGAATAGGAAGGAAAAATACTTAAACTTTTCTTTCCATAAGTGGAGTGAATTGGAGAGAAACAACATATAACCTTAAGTGATAATTTCAAAATCTCAACTTTATCTTTTAATCTATTGTTAATATCTTTTCTATTCCATTCATGTCCCAAGTTTTCACTTCTCTCCAAAAAAAACTCCCAAACGAAAGGAGAGAAATCACAAAAAATTCTTTCCTCTCCTATTCACTTCTTTTTTTTTCCCCTTCTTTCCATTTAAAACTCCTAAACACTATGTAATGGTCTCTCAGGACAGGATTCATAATCACCCTCGACTGAATTCACAGCGTGTGTTTGTTTGTAGGATTATGGAAGGGATTTGACTATTTAGTCCCATTTAAAAAATAATCATGTGTGTGTTTGTCACTTTAGACCGGACTAATTAATCTTACGAAATAATCCTAAGTTTGTTTGACATATGGGTTGGACTAGATAGTCTCATTTAAAAAATAATACCACATATAAGGGATTATCATGGGCTTCATTACTCCAGTTCGACAGAATTATTAATCTAGTCATGTGTGATTATCAATCCGAAGGTACTACTATTCCCATCCATCTTTGTAAACAAACATACCCATAGTTCCTCGGAATTGGATTACGAAACCCAAGTCTTCCCTCCCCATTAGTTAATCCCTTATGCTAGGCACTATTCCGTATTTCTTAAATGAGACTATTTAGTCCAATCCGGAGAATTAAAACAACCATAGTGCTATTCAGTATCAAACTAACAATGACTTAGAGTAGTCTAAAGTGACAAAACAAACATAAGATTGTTTATTGAATAGGACTAATTAGTCCAATCCCTCCAACAAACGTACCAGTAGTGAAATGAGACAATTATTGGGAACTGATCATGTACATTGCCTATGAAACGACAACAAAAACCAGCGTACTGAAAATTAAAGAGAAGTACGAAGAAGATACCATGAGAGGGATCTTCGGGGACGAAGGCGATGTCGAGAAGTACAACACCAGGATCAATAGGAAGTAAAACTCTTTCCCATTCAGAGAGTTGCTCTTCGGACTTCGCCGACTGTACATCCCACCCTAGAATTGCTGCCGGAGCTAGAGAAATCGCTGTTACTGCTGCGGCGGCGGTATCGGCAATCAATTCTCTGCGATTGAGAGAAGCTTTTGGGACGACAACGCGATGATGGGTTTGAGAATTTCGAAGATTGAAGAAAGTAGTGCTAGTAGAGATGGTAGAGGAGAGAGAATAGAGGAGGGAGGGCTTAAGACTGGTAATAGGGTTAGAGCAATCTGTGAGAGTAGCAGCAACTGCCATTGTTGTTGGAGTTGGAGCTGCTGCTGCTGCTTCTTCTTCGTCCCTTATCCAAATTGGGTTTACAGTTAACGGCTTCGCGGGAGGTTTGAAGTACGGGTGGATAGAATTATTATTTTTAGATATATTTAATATTTGGTCCTTTTGTTTCCACGTAATCTCTCACATTCTCACCTTTATTTTTCATTTTTGGTCTTTTCTGATTTAGGCTGCATTTGTTTTCTTTTATTGAATTCTTCTGCTGATCGAATAAGAGATGTGTTAATTCAATGCATTTGCTTTGTTAAAGCGTTCAACTATTTTTGGCTTCTGAAAGAAAAAACCATACTTTTGATTATTATTGAAAAAGCAGGATTCAGATTATATTCTTGACCCAATCATGTATTTATTATTATATATTAATTTTAAAAAGAAGAACATGTTTAACATTATTTTTTAACGTTTCTCTCTTAATTGAACTCTTTAGTATTATTTTTTTAACCCTAATTACAACGACCCCGTCTATCATCTTAAATTTCCTTAATTGCATATAAAATAATTATTCACATAAATAATAATAAAATATCACTTTCAAATTTGCAATATAAAAATTATAAATAATAAAAATAATTTAATCAATTTAAAAAGTATGACTAATGGAATTATGGACAAAATATTAAATGTGATATTAGATAATTTAATTAACATAATTATCATACCTATTTAAAATTAATTTCATGAAATACGTACAACAGTTCTTAAGTGTATATTAAGTAACTTTGAAGTATGTATTATCATAATTAATTATTTTGATGTATATATATAAACACATTATAAATTATACAAATAAATCAATATTTTGATTAAAATTATATCGTTTAACTCAAAGAATTATTTGTTTTATTAGTTGAGCTATCTTTGTAAAGTTATTATATTTTTGGGGTTACTAACATTTATCATCATTATTTTGTTATAATTATTTTAATTAATACCTTCAATTATAATCGATTAAATTGTGATTTGCTTAATTATGTTTATTCGTTTAATAATTGTATGGTGAATTATGTTATATGTATTTGTTATATTTTATTTTAGTTAATAATTATTAAGATTTATCATATATTTCAATTTTATTTCTAAGTAGTTTGTGGTTTTAATATGATATAAATATTTTAAATATTTTTATATTTTATTTTTGTATGATCTATTTAACTTTGTATTTGGATGCTTAGAATACGTTTTCAAATTTATAATTAACATAATATCTATAATATATATGAGTAAGTGTAAGATGACATATTTTAATTATAAATTATGTTGACTTCAATTCAATTTAATTAAAAATTTTAACACAACTTAAAGAAATCTTAATGAATAATCTAAAATATAGTGTTAGATATCATATTCATTGTAATTTTTAAGTACTATGGAGTATATTTTATTATCTTTTAAATTCTATTATCAAAACTATAAGTTCCTCTTTTATTTATATTATAAATTTTATGTGATGAAATTATTAATGTATGTTAACATTATATTGATAATAAAGTAAATAAAGATATATATTAAATATGAATAAAAATATATGAGATTAAATTTGAATTTACAAAATTAGTTTAACTTGGTGAAATCATAAAATTAGTAATATTTGATATATATGCTAAATTTTTTTTGTATCGTACGATCAAAATTAAGTTAATTTATATAATTTTGATATTAAACAATAATAAAATATACTTTATATTGATTTAAAATATAAAAATTATTAAATTACAATTATTAATAAAATATTTAAATTAAACAATAAAATAAAAATAACTCGTGCCTTATACGAGTTAAGACACAAGTTGCAAGCTAATATTGATTTAAAACTGTAACTTTCAAATCAATATACTAGCATATATTTTTTTAGTTTAATAAGCGAAACCTCATAATCATAACATCAAGCGCACACACATATATATGGAGTATATATATTAAGATCTAATTTTAGTGTTATAAAATTTTAATTTGTGATATGCATATATTAAGATTTTATATTATAAAGAGTGTACAGATTATTGTCTTATAAATAGTTTGTACTGTTTATTATTTTCTTTGTTACTAATCAAAACTTAAAGATTTTTATCACAGTTGAACTATAAAATGTTGTACTTTGTTTGTAATTTTGAAATGAACATTTCTGCGATTCTTTAGTAATATTGTGTCTAGTTAGTTAATTTTTTTTTTGTATATTTTATTTATATGGGGAAAAAGAAACGGTGGTAATGATAACAAAATTAAAATACCATAAAGGTATTATAGAAATTTTGCATATTCAATTTAACTATCAAACAGTTTTATTTTATCTGCATTCAACATTTGAACGTTCTTCTTATCTATTTAGAGTCATTCAAATTTTATATTCAACATTCGGTACTTAATATTTATTCAAATAAATGAAACGTTGCTCCATCTAACTCTTCAATTCATTTTTCATAATATTTGACACTTAACACATATTTAAAATATTTTTCACATGCATTTTACTAGATTAGTCATAGTACGTGAAGAGTATTTGATATCCCCAATGTCAATTAAATAAGTACAATTTGTCAAAATATGTCATTTTTATCATTAAATTAATTTTCTTAATAATAATACACAAAAATTAAATGACAGATATAGAAAAACAAAGAGAAAACTAATAAGCTTTCAAAATATTTGCGTAAGTTTAATACTTTCTTTCCTTCTAAAAAGTCACATTGTAAAAATTTATCTAATTAAAATTTGATTCATACTACCTACTTATTATTTGATTTTTTTAAACCTAACAAGATTAATCATATAAAATACATTAAAATTCGAATTACAATTACAATTTTAAAATTTTATAATTTAATACAAATAAAATAAAATATAACATCTTGTGAAACCAAAAGAGTAATCTTTTACGTTAAGTCCTACTAAAGTTCATCCTATATCCTATATATAAAAGTTCCAAGGGGGAATTTAACTGCCATCTATTTCTCTCTTCTTCTTTTTTTCTTTTCGGAAAATTATTAAAATCCATTATTTTCTCCATACAAAAAAAAATTATATTTGAGTTTTGATGGGTAAAGGATGTTATTTATTTAATTGAGAATTACATGTTCAGACAATAATTTTTTCATAAAATTTGTTATAAATATTGAATTAATGATAAATATAACATTATAATAAAAAAAATAAACAAACATAACTCCTTTTGTAGAATAAATCTCATTTTTTAATGTAATATTCTTTTTGTTGAACAGATGGGGTATTTTTCTTGGGCTAATAAAAAAAATGTCCCCTGAAATTGACAAAAATCTTGATTTTTTCTCCTTTATTTCTTGAAATCAACAATCATCTCCGGTTAAAAAAATTGTTTCTCTTTCTAACTATTTCCTCTCATTTCGTGAATTGATAAATAAATAAATATGTATGTATATATCTATATACACACACATTATCCCATTAATACGTTTTTACCCCAAGCAAATTTGCGACCAAACTGTAGCGGCCTCGTACGCTATGTATTTCTTGCATATAGTTGTAAAAAATGACATATAAATAAATAAAAATCATTTAAAAGAAAACATAAAAATTGAACCAAAACCATCATCACCTCCATTTGCAATATTTTCCCGCCATTACCACCGTTAGTACGTCCTTCCAATCCATATATGACCAGAAACTATCATTACTAATACTCCGTATCATTTTACTATCAACGATACTTTGCACATTGAAAGTAAACCAAGAACAAACAACGAAATGCATAAATTTGACTGTGTTGGTCATATAAAACAAAAAATGCCCCCTATTTATAAGTCAAAAGATAGATTTCACAAAAAAAAAAAAAAATTCGGGGATGAAACGTGTTTTTAACTTTTTAATAGGTACCTTGGGGCCTAAGTAGAAGAGTTGAAAATTATCTTTAATTAATTATCATGTACGTATAACTTTGATAGTAAATTTTTTAAATATCGAAATTAATTTTGTTTGAAATTAGTACCGAAACAAGATAGCGAAATGACAAAGATACAACAATATAATAGCACATGCATATTATATACAATTTCCAACTTCAAAGTATGATAGCCATCGCTTATGGATCTATCTTATTGTTACGCAATTCTAATGCCTCAATTTCAATACATATCTATGACGAGTAACATAAGTTTTTGTTGTTTTTCTTTTTCTGATAAACAGTGTGATATTTATAAGAAGCCAAAATTTTTTATTTTTCTTTCTTTTCAGCAAAGAACTTATTAATAAGACTATTTTGTACTAAACTCTCACCGAAATGGAAGCAAATGGCCGGAAAGGGAGAAGATGCTTCTTAAAGAAGTAGTAGGGCTTGATTATTATTGATAAAGAAAAGAAAGTGAGAGTAAACGAGATTCTTATTAACTTTAAGAGACACTTTTATAATTAGCCCAATTTTTTTTATATTTTAATTCTGAGTTATTAAAATGGAAAAAAGTCACTTTAGTGCACCTCATGGGAACATTTCGCTTTAGACAAACAAATGTTTTACTCTTCCAAATTAATACTTCATATAGTAATTTTAATTAATTTTATAATAGTAATTTTAATAATTTTGAGTGAAATTATTAAAACTGAAAAGCCACTATGGATAAAATTTATATCTGAAAATATGTGTTAATTGAAGCTGCCGTGTTAAGCGGATAAAATCTGAAAACTGATGCTTAAATATTTTTATTCAATACATACTTAAATATTCTTGTACCCATTAAAATTCTCTGACACTTCGTATGAAATACTCTGTTGTTAGGCTGTATTTGTTTAACTCTTAATATATCTTAACAGACTAAGAATCCGAGCTTGTATCGTTCAGACCATTTGTTTAGTTGACCACTTATCAATTAATAAACTCAGTTTTATCTAAATGTAGTAATCCAGAAAAATAAAGTTGAATAGATTAAAACACGTTAAAATAATAAAATAAATTAATTCAGATATTTAAGGCAAAATATCAAATAAATAATTAAATTTATATTCATATTTAGACATAAATACTTAACTGATTCAATAAATTCATATCTGGTGAATTTATTAAGATTCAGATACTTAATGAAACAAATGCAGCCCTAGAATATCCTAAATTTCTGCAGAGTAAATTTTACTTTATAGATCGGATTCCTTATATTTGATTTTAATATTTTTAGCTTCTTTTTTCCTTAATAATTGTTTAACTTTTAAAATTTTGTACAATTACATATTATTTAATTAGTGGTAAGTGCTACTATGCTCGTAGGGATCAATTGTGCCATCTTATGTCTCCGACCTTGGCATCCTGACATCAGTATTGACAAAGACAATATTAACTTCATCAGTGAATGAAGAGTCGACTGTATAAGATCTAACTTCATCGGTGAATGAAGCCTCCATCAGAAGTTGATATCAGTGGATAATTAAACACTGATTAAATCTCCATCAGGATTTGACATCGGTAGATAATGAAGTACTGATCAAGTTGTCATCTATAACTTGCCATCTATAACTTACCATCAGTGGATCTAGAAATACTGATCAAATCTCTATCGATGCTTGACATCAGTGGATCGTTATGACCTAATTCACTCGTCATCAGGACTTTGAAAAAGCAGCATGTCTATCACGTGAATTCACCAACTGATCTACTATATACATAGAAAGAGTTGTTACACAAAAAACTAAGCAAGCCACAACACTCAAACACTAGAAAGGAAGTTTTGTAAAAATTTTGCGAGATATATTCAAAGAAAAACGTAGCTAGTGAATGAGAAAAAAGAAGTTGTGATTTATTACAAATTTGTAACTGTTAATTACGATTGTGATTAAACAGATTTTCAGAAAAAAACACCAAGTTATAATACAACTATTTTAACTTAAATGCTTGTGTATTTATTTTAATTTCGTTAAAGTTTTTCTGATTGTGGTAGTTATTTCAGCCTGTGCAACGTAAGTTTTAAAAGAGCAAAAAGTATGTAGTGTTTGTATTCAACCACTCTTTCTACAAAAATTTGAGATTATTTAATTCTAACATCTACACATTACATATCTAAAACCTTAGATCAAAATCGTTAGATTCACCATCATCATCAGCGTCACCATCACTGTCGATGTCACCATCACCTTTGTAACCGCTTAGATAGCCACCATTACCATAGTAATCTAAGATTTGAACAACAAAAATTTTATATTTGAACTTGAAACACAAATTTTATTTTCTTCTTCTTTTTGAGCGACATAAACTCAGATTTAAATAATATAAACGTTTAATGTTATTATGTGGATACCTTAAATATATTATGCGAATAAGTTAAAGTTAGTATGTTATGAAAAATAATATTATGTAAACAGTGTAGAGTTATTATGTAAGATCCAATAGTACTAAACTAATATCAGTGAAAAATTGTTGAACTAAAGTGATATATGTTTTAGAAAGACGCACCAAATTATTTTTGTCCCAAATATTTTTGAAAGTTTAACATGTGATTCTGTTTATCTTTTTGGTATTCTAATTGTAAGTCGATGTAAGAATAATTTAAAATCAAAATTAAATAAGATTTTGATTTAAACCAATTAAAATTATTTTTAATAATTACAAGAAAAAATTATATTAATTGAGTTAACAACCGACTTAACAAAATTTACTCTATCATAAAATATAATTTATTAATTAATATATAATAAAACAATTGATAGAAAGATAAATAGAGATATTGATAATATTAAAAAAAAATATAAAAAGTTAGCTATTAGAGTTACTATTTAATCAGAAAGAGAAATACGCGTGTAATAAAAGATAGCGGGGTAGATAAAGGGTCGGGGTTTAGACGTTTAGTAGTGGGCCTGAGATTCCATGCGGAAGTTGTAGGTGACCACAACTACGATGAGAAAAGGCTAACAAATTAGTCTTTCTTAATATCGATTGACTTCTCTTAAGTGGCAACAAACACAGCATGTGTTTTTGAATTTTCATATAAATAATGTCTGATAATGATCGATTGCGAGGATCACTACCTATATATAACAAGCTGGAGGGCACTCTACTCCGATTAATTTAATTATTATTTTTATTTTAGTTTTTATACCGTTATATTTTTTTCAATATAAATTATGCGAAAAGTTTTTGTACACGGAATTTTAAGAGCGAATTCAAGATAATAAGATAAAGAGATTATTAGTTCAAATTCTCGGAACAACATATAATAAATTTTTTCAAAAATAATTCACCAACTATTATAAAAAAATAATAATTAACAAATAAAAACCAACACAATTATACAATTAATATATAATTAAAAAAAATTATGGATAAACATTAGTTACGTAACGAGAAAAAAAAAGATCATAGATACACAACTAAAATATGAACAAAAATATGATAGTATCAAAATTCAAAATGAAAGAGTAAACTCAATAATGAACAAATGAACATCATAAATATAATAACTACAAAAATTACTAACTAAAATTTACACTGATAAATCCCAAAACCTACATAAATATGAATATATTTTTTTTGTAATAAATATAATTTTTTACATAACTATTTATTTATCCATTATTTATGTTCGACATAAATTTTAAGTTTGTTGTTATGTTGAAATGATCAAAAAGTTTATAAATATAATACATATTGAATTTTTTTATATATATAAAATGACACAAAAACGAGTCCATTGTTGCATGAATAAAGAAGCTAGTATATGTATTCTGGCGCTTTAAAAAAGAGTAAGATCTAAGTTTTTTACGGATATTAATATTATATATTTGATTCATAATTATATATTTAAATAATTATTTTTAAATAAATTTTATAATAAATATTCAATTAATAATAAATAAAAAGATTATAATAATAAATTTTAAAAAATACGTCATGATATAAAAAAATAATACAAATATTACTTCTTCTTTTTTTAAGATAAATCTTATGTTTTTATGGAAGAGTATATATTATGTACGACCATATCCCATTTTACATTACCAATGCAATCGGACCACTGTGTGCAATGAATGAGATCGTACATGCATGCACCAATCGATGTTGCCATGCACTATTTTTTTCCCCCATTAATATGATAGACATTAATAAATTATATAAATAAATATATACAAAAAAAATAAATTATAAAATTTTAAGAGACACATTAAAATTTATCAATCTCTTATAAAATTTAGTAACGTATCTTATGTACAAATTGTGTTTTTAACATCAACCTTTCTTTTGTATTTTGATCGCTAATAAGTCAAAAATGTATCATCTTAATACAAACTAGACAACCAATCTAAGTTATGATGCACATTTTACATAATAATTGTAAAATTTACAATTTTACATTATAATTCTAAATTTGACAATGGACGGAGATCGACGAACTACCACGAAGGTAATCAAGCGTTTAACTGTAAAATAAATATTTACATCTCTTTCTTTAGTCATGTTATATTATTTATTGTAATTTTTAAAATGAAATTGAGATATTGTAGAATGTTAAAAATTTACCCTTAATCGTGTTATAATATACACTTACACTTTCATGGCGGACCCAAAACTTTTTATTTATGAGTGTACTTTTATTTGTATGGCTTTCCAAGGCAGCACCCCAAAATTTTTTATTCCTCAACTTTTAAAAAGAAAGTCTTATACACATGACTAGTACGTATACTGAATATAACAAGTATTCAATCCATTCTTTCAAATAATTAATTTCAACAAAACTATAGCACTAAACAGTAAAAAGCTAATTTAAACTGTTAAAATCAGGACAAACACCCAAAAAATGTATCCAAATATTAAAATGAACCAAATTACGAACCCCAATATAGTTACAAATAAGTAAAGCGTAGTGGAGTTAGAAGTACAATTAATGTAATAAACATTTAACAGCTAAGCCTTTGGAACAGATTAGGACTCAAAGTTTGATGGACTGGACTGTTGAATCTCACTAAAATAATCCCGTGGAAAAGGGAGTTTGGCGAAAACTTGCAGTTGCTATGATTTGAGCACTCGGCCAGTGTTAACAACAATGGGCAAGTTACCACTATTAGTCATATACATGAACTACCAGCAAAATATATAGATATTTATGTCCGCACTTGCAGACATTTGCAATAGTGTAGGTCCGCCATTGCTTTCTACTCATAAATACATCAAATCAAATAAGGCTCGATTCCCACCATAATCGTTTTTTTTGTTGAGCAATCTGTTAAATACTATTATAAATTTTTAAAAAAATCAATAACATGTTCTGACCTTAAATTGAATGACCTAAACTTTTATTTATCAAAATAATAAAATAAATAAGACTCGATTACAAATTAATAATTCCAATACTATTAATATTTTGCTTTTGGAAGCAGAATAATGCATCTTCGAATCTCTATTTGTAGATACGACTTTTATACTGTTCTATATATAAATGATAATATATTAAATTTTAAATTAATATTAATTTATTTGATTCAATTGTTATAATTTTACGGTTAATGATAAAAGTCTTTCATCATAATATAAATTATATTAATTTTAAAATTTAATATAACATTGTTTAATTATTAAATATAAATTTAAGACTAAAATAGAGTATCCTTATTAGCAGCAAAAGGAATGAATGAAAACTTACGCATGTATAATTGCAAATGTACATACAGGCTAGACTTTATTAGAGTGAACCATTGCTCGGAGCCTCGGACCGGTATGGTAAATACCTATATTTCAAATTCTTAACCTGAATTCTAAAATGTCACGTTAAATGCCCTTTATGTTATTTCTGTATTTTGGGAGGTTCCCAAGTCTAGAATTATAGCTTTAACGAGTTCGTTTGTTCAATCTTACGAGCTAAATCAACTTTCGTTGATATATATATATATTTATATTTTATTTATGTATTTTTCATTTCATAACTTTTAAGACTAAGTTGACTTTGTTCAACAAAAATTTAGTTACTTCTTCCATCTTGATTTATTTGTCATAATTGACTTTTAAAATTAATCAATTTAATTTTTAAAATTAATAATTTTGAAAATATATTATGAATTTTAAAAATATAAAAATTGACTTTAATAATATATCTAACGTACTCTCTTATGATAATGGTCATGTGCCTATTTTTAAAGCATATATATATATATTCATTGTAACAAAAAAAAAAAAAATCATTTGAAAACAAAGTAGTTTTACCATGAAAGTTAAATGGGTACAACTGTACAAGTAAAAGCGAAAGTAGAGAGTATTTCATACTTATATTAATGAAAGAACTATAATTACAATTATGAGAAATTACGAACGAAAATCAAATTTACTAATTATAAAATTACAATAACTATATTTTAATTTCAATTAATAGTAAATGTTAATTTTGGAAGGCTAAAGACAGATAGCACAAATTTTCTTTCTAGTTTCCCCACTATATACTTTTTGCATTTCTAAGTTATAATTATTGTTAAAAAATAAAAGTCAACCATAATAATTAAATACTTAACCCATTGCATATTTTCCTTTTTTCACATAAACAATTTAACAAATTGAGAATTAGGTAGAAAAACTGAGGGTATTTAAGGAGTAACGCATCCATTTTTATCCATATTAATTTACAATAAATAGGTTTAATTTACAAAGACGCACTCCAAATTGGAGACGAACACATACATCTCGGAGGAGAGAGAAGAAGAAGAACAGAGACGCAGAGACGAAGAACGAAACATTAAAAACACACACAAAGATAAACGAAACCTCCCCCAGATCTAAGTATTTCTTTCATGTTATTCTAATCTCAGATCTCAATCGATTTTGATTATGTAAGTGAATACTGAAAGGTATAGATACGATTACATATATGTTTGTATGAATGCATGAATTAGGGATTTTTTTGGTTCTGGTGAGGGGTGTGGTAATCGAGAATTGCTGTTGCAAATGGAGAGGGAATGGGGAAATGATATAAGCATCGGAATCGGAGATCACCGATTTTCGTCGGTGACTGATTTGCCATCGCCGTCTTCGTCGAAGCTTTTTTCGATTTCTTCTCCTTCTTCGTGTTCGCCGTCGCGTGGCGATGGCGGTAGTGTTGCGGTCGGCGTTGGTGTCGGTGGTGCCAATTACATTGAACACCAGGTCTCCAGATACGATACTCTAGCCGGTGTTGCTATCAAATATGGCGTTGAGGTAAGGTCTAGATTATTATGCTATTTTGTGCTTGATTGCAATTGTTGAAATGTAATTATGTTTTATGAATTTTGATTGTTGGCAATAACTTTTTACTTGTACAAGGTCTAAAATTCTCAATAATTCTTCGGTGAGATATGATAACGCCTTACATGACTGTAAGATTTCAAATTTAGATTGGTATCTGGAAAGTAAAGTGTGAACATACCTTGTATAGATACGATTGTTAGAATTTGCTTACTTTGATGGTCTGATATTATCACTCTGTCAGTCCCACAAGAGAATTCCCTTTGGGGAAAAAATAAAAATAAAAATTCCACATAGGGTTCACATTTTGGTTGTAGAAGTATAAAATGATAGTATGACTCCTTGTCCTCAAGGTTCACTATCATGCCACCACTTCTATGCTAAGCAATGTATACCAGAAGTAAACATCAAAAAATTTCGTCAAAAATTTGCTTCAATCTCAAATGGTACTCTTTTGTCAAACATAGTGCATGCAATTTAGAGTAATATGCAGATCTATTGCACAAATTTTAGAAGGCACGAAAACTTCAGATGAATGTGAACACGTTATTTTACGTGGACTGTGGGCATCAAACTGTTTTATATAACTATGCATATAATTGTGGGTTCACTTATTCCAGAATACACAAATGGAGCTTTAGGTTTTTTCAAATAGATGGTGCCATAGCTAATTATTGCTCTTGACAATACTTTTCACATGGTGGATCAGGTGGCTGACATTAAGAAGATAAACGGTCTGGTGACTGATCTCCAAATGTTTGCTCGGAAGACTCTTCAAATACCTCTACCTGGGAGGCATCCTCCATCTCCAGTAGTGGCAAATGGGTTTGATACACAAGGGTACTGTTATCATCTTTTTCCTTTTAATCTACTCCAGTTGTCTGCTGTCTTAATTGTATTTCAGCTTACAGTGAGTACTTATTATGTGTTTTTTATGACTCAATGTCATCCAATGTACTCGCTTTATTCCGGAATTTCTATAAGAATGATAGTTGTCTTTACGTGGTTATGTTTCCTCTTTGAATGTTGTCCTGTATCCAATCAATGTTTAAAGAGTTGTACTCTGCAACTCATACTTGAACTCTTATCTGATTACACTACATTCAGCTTGTAGAAAGAATATAATTTACTCAACTGAGTAAAATGCTGATGCAGTTTAGACTTTAGAGTATGATTGTGGTCATGGTTATGCAGAAAGATGGCAATGACCGTTGTGACAGGGTCAAGTTACTGATAAAATTGGACATGGTTGTGATAATCTATTGCCGACTACCTTTTTTCATGTCTCTTGGTGATTAAAGTGTGTGCTTGTTGGTAATGGAGGACTCAATGTTCATAGTTATGAAATAGAGATCTCATGTTACCGAACTTATTATATTGCTATCTGATCAAAAGTTCTGGTCTTTGTTTGCACAAGATTCTCAGTGGCTAATATCCTTATGTTGATACTTGTTTCTTGTAGACCAAGCAGCTCTGAGCAGACTCCACCTAGAGGAAAGCATTCCAATTTTTTTGATTCATTCCAATCGCTGAAGTTGACATCTTCTTCCACGCGTAAAGTCTCCCCTGCCATGAACAATTTACAAGGATATTATGGTCTTAAACCACCCAATCAAAAGACATCACCTGAGGAATGTGAAATGGCTGTCTATCAGAGAGGAGGATCACACCACTTAGCGGATGGACTATTTGGCATGTCTTCACCTCATATGAACCCACCTCTAAGTCTTCATAGAAAAAGTAAAAGTGTAGCTAATGGTTTCAAGTTGGAGGATGTTGATCTGGCTAATGGTGTATCAATTGCGGCTGCAGGAGAAGGCGACTCTGATAATTTGGGCAGTAATTTGGTAAGACGGCGTCAGAAATCCGAAACTGACTTTACTGCTCGTGCCCCCGAACTATTGTTGAAGGAAGATAATAGCAGTGGTGGATTTTCAACTATTGCTGGTAAAGGTTTAGCATTGAGGCCCAAAGCTGCTAGAGGGACCGTCTCTGGAGCTGATAATGAAGCAGGTTGGCAGAATTCTATATCTACAGCTGTTGGAGAATTTTCATTGATCGAGAGTTTGAGCGGTGTAAAGAAGTCGTCAAGTACATCAAGTTTGCAGGATTCAGATAGTAGCTCATCCATCTGGCCAACGGTGAACTGGAATCTGAAGCCAGATCTTCAGGCCCTGTCTACTGCAGCCATTGCAAGACCCATCTTTGATGGCTTGCCGAAGCCAGTAGCCAGCAGGAAGAACAAAACTGCCGTTGATTAGTAAAGTTCTTTATCTAATATAAATATCCCTTTTCTAATTTTGTTTATGTCGGTTGATTCCGTCTTTATGGAGGAGATGGGAAGAACATAGGAGAAAGAAAAGTGAGGAGACTATCATTTCATCAATCAATATTTAGGATGATACTATATGCTCTAAATTTTGTCCAGAGGATACGTTACATATTTTTCTCTACCGGAGTTGCAATTCAAACCAAGCATTGGAATGCGAGGACCTGGAACCATACATATTAACTCTACATAGATTCTTGTTGCGAGGTGTATGCGCCTTGGGAACTTTTATAGCAAGTGTACATTAGTTATTTAGATCTGTTTATTTAAGATGAGAGGGAAAGGATAATTGTTACGTGCATCTATCTATATATTAATGCATTCACCATTGTTGATGTGTTACCCGGACATAGGTCATTGTAGTTATCCTATGTTGGAGTAATGAATGAAATGCTAATGGTTATGTTCCAGTTTATTTTTTTTATCTTTAGAGCTTAACATATGCTTTAAGAGTTCAGCTACAAGCTGGAAAGATATCTACCTCACACCTTGTGGTACTATTAAGCTACAATTGAATTTGGTAATTGAAGCTTTCAGCCCCTTTTCATTCCTGTAAACTTCCAAGCCTTTTGAGTAGCAACTTATTATGTTTTGTCGAAAACTGCTGCTGTGGTTCTTGACGGTTATAACTAAGGTAAGCTTGCGAATGGGTGTTTGAATTTGGTCATTAACTAGGTAAGCCTGTCAATGGACGTTTGATTTGGTCATTGCTTTCAGGTTTACTGGAAAGAGAAACTTGGTGTGCGACATGTTAACCAGTCAGGTTCTACAAATGACAACCAGTGATAGCTGGTTGTCTGAAGATTGAAGAGTAGTCGTGGAAAGATGGTTTTCATGGAAATGGCGAAATGGAGCTTACTAGACTCCTGGTATGATTTATTACATTTTCACTCATCTCGATTTCATGATGATGTCCATCTTTGTATTTATTCACGTTCCACATTCTTTACGCAATCATAGATAATGGAAGTTGCATTTTTTTCGGTGATTTTGTATGGATCAGGTAATAAATACAGGTGCACTACCACCAAATTGTTCTAAATTCCATTCTCAGCTCTCTTCCTTTGAAAAATGAAAGAAAAAAGTAGTCAGCAATTGAAGAAAAAACTTCCATCATGATGCATTTGTTGATGTCATTTTGCATACCAGTGATGTATTATGGATTTCACATAAATTAACTTGAACAAATCAAAATTAATCTAAATGTATAAATTCTTTATCATACAATAATATATTATTTTTACATTTTACATAACGTTTTGCTTTTATATTTTAAAACTAGTATTTTTAAGACAATTTTAGCACGGATAAAGCACACTAACTTTTTAAACTGGGTGGGGAAAAAAAAACTCTGTACATTAAACGAAATAATTCATCTTTTTACCGTATTTTAAGACAATATAATGGTGATCACTTTTTATAAACTAACTTGATGGAGAGGAAACAGAACAGTGAGGATTGAAATTGAAATTTCTTTCGTCCTAAACGATAAGGGCCTAGAATAATGGTAATTTTTAAGCAAACCTTTCTAGTGCCTAGAATAAGGGCATCATGAATGCAGTTATACGATGGGCTAGACGTTTATGGCGGTCAAGAGGAATGGTCTGAACTTTTGCTGTGAAAAATTCAATTTTAGAAGAGTGATGCAACAAAATCAGCATTAAAAAAAATGATGAAAGCTCATTCGGATTAACATTGTTTTGCTGTTTTTTTGTCGTTTGTTTTTTCTCTTTTTATGGTGATGGGAGTGTAAAGCACATTCGGTTACAGCTAGAATTCGATGCATAAAAAAACACGGGCTAACTGGAAGTAAAAACACGGGCTAACTGGGGACCCATTTCCAGGAAAAGTTATAATATATAAAACGTGCCATAGGGTCTCAAACTCCACGCAAAAGGTTGCTGAATATTCCTAAACATTACAACATCTATATCTCGGGCCCCAATCCTCAGAACTACAAATGGAACAGTTAGTTAAACAGAGGCTTACTACTAAAGGAACAAGAGAAGAAGAGCAAGAGGAATGCATGCTACAGATCAGAACCAAGTTGCATGATCTTCATATATCCATAGTAGAATGAAAAAGCTGATGGTACAAGCAAAAGGAACTGAGATTGAAGAAATGAAAACTTAAAAGAGATCCAGTAGGAAGCCCAAGGATGGCTTAAGCTGTGGCCTCCAAGAACCAACGGAAGACAAATCTGGTCTGCAGGGCATCATATGTGGACCACCATGGCCTAATGAAAGTAAAAACCACTAAGTTAATCCTATTCCACAGCTGTAGTTTTGAGCACTTACGATGTCACTTAAAGGGAGAACATAGCATCTTCTCTAACTGGGGGAATCACCTGGAATTGGTGGTCCGGCAGGAAATGTGCTAAGAGCAGGTGATCGAAAACCAATAATATTTGTGGGAGGTCCAGCCAGGAGTGTGTTCACGAGAGGGGGTTGAAAACTTGTGGGCGGCCTCTCAAGAGGTGGCCGAAGATAACCTGTTGGTAAATCTTGTTAGAACAACTATGATTCTCCAAACGCCAAAAAACCTAAAAAAGAAGAAAATTGGTGAACATGAAAATCTAAGATAAACACGGACCTGTGACACTAAAAAGAAAACTATACAAATGATGCTCTGTATATAGTTGGAGAATTAGTTAACTTGAAAGATCAAGCATTATCATTCGGTAACACAGTTGTATGGCTCTTGGGAAAATTCTTTTTGCCTTAAAACAAAGAATATCACAATATAATTCATCTGTAATGAGATGAACATGCTAAATGTAGCCAAATTTACTTTGAAGTGGCCACTCACTAGCCAAAGAAGATGGAAAGTCCCAGTCTCAGATGCTTAGACCATAAAATTTCAGCATCAGATAATTCCAAAAGGCTAATTGCAGAAAGCTGTGATCAGAATGGCCCAGGAAGGAACCAACATAATTGAGTGACAAGAAAAGGTGGTATAGTAATGGATTATATATAGTACAGTAAGATTTCCAAAGGATACAATTTTACTAGGTAAAATGAGAAAAATTGTATTTTTGATGGAAGTATTTGGCATTTGTGAAAGTGGGACATAGCACAAGATGCAAAATTTTTACCTGGGTTCTCAAAACAATTACCATTCTATATCCTATTAAATTGAAAAACCAAAACCTGAAGTCCTAACATATATGAATCATTTCACGAGGAAATTAGACTACATTAATTAGGAAAAAGAGTATAAAAAGAAAAGAAACCTATATTACATACTCCCTCCGTCCCACAAAAAATTGCAACATTTTTTTTTGGATGTCCCACATCATTTGCAGCATTTCACCTTTTAGTAAATTAAGCTATTTAAATTATCCACAATACCCCTCCAGTCACATCAACTAACTTCATCATTCATTATATGGGTCCCACCACTTTCACAATTCAAATTCAAGATTTCGAAATTCCCTCTTTTTTATGTATAAATTCCAAAGGACATTTATAAAATTTATCAATAATCAAACTATTTTTAAATAACCGTGAAAAGTCAGTGTTGCAATTTTTATGGAATGGAGGGAGTATATGGCAGAACCAATTATTTCGTACGCAATATATCAACCAAATAGCTGAGATATAAAAGGAGAAAAAGTTTTGGTTCAAGCACTATTATATGAACAGCCATTAAAAATATTGTTACTATATGTAGATCATTGTTTAATACATTCCACATACCTTCCTGAGCAAAATTAGGCCCTGAACCTGATGAAGTTCTCCATCCATGTAGCTGCAAAACATGTTGATTGTCAGAGCTAAACTCATTTGATGGCATCCACCATTTTTCATCAGTAACATCATGATGAGTTGGTAATTGGGGTGGTGGAGGGTAAGGATGCTGAGGATGTTGCTGAACTGTGGGCTTTAAAAATGAGAAATGGCTTGAGGGGGAGGGACAGAAGCATTAGCTCTTTGTGTCGCAGAAAAATTTTGAGGTTGAAATTGTTGATTATGCATTGGAGCTTGGGTAGCTCTATACAAGTGATTATGGACATCTAGTGGCCGTGCTGAATTATATCCACAAGGCTCTTGTGGAATACTGAATCCTAAAGATACTAAGCAAGTTGACGGCTGTGGCAACATTACATTCCTGATATTAACATTTATAGGAGTCCCACAAGGAGTATTTCCGGCCACTTGAACCAGTTGGGTCCCCTGTTAATGAAGGAAGAGATTAAAAGCTGTGTTCCAACACATAAAACTACATTACATAAGAGAAGAAAAGATGGAAACAGCGGTTAATATCTTACATTAGGCGTACTGCAAAATTCATGTGGTATGGCAATTTTGGTGAAATAGATGATACTGGTAATGGAAATGGAAGTATATGTTGAGACAATGCAGAATTATGAGGCAGTAGAGACAACTGAGGAACCACGGAAGTTGGCATGCCTGCAGGTGGTGGAGGATGCAGAAGGGCATGTGATGGAAGAGGAGGAGGAGGGGTTGGTGATGGATGTGGAGGTGCGAACTGTGGTGGTGGTGGTGGCACCGAAAGAGGCAAAGGTGGAGTACCAGGAGGAGAATCAAAAGGTACTGGGGAAGAACCCTCAAGACGAGGAGGCAATGCAGTGATGCTATCTGGAGCTGCTTCAGAAATCCTGTCTAAACCTTTCCCTTTAGAGAGAATTTCAAAGGAACCAGTCTTAGGAAAAGCCTTTTCATCTTTTGGGGGTAATGATACATCTTCCATTTCAAGCTCACCATCCACATGATACATCTTCCATTTCAGCTTCCCCTGTAGTACAATTTGGCTCCACAAGTGATCCATCACCATCTTCGGTGCATGAATTACTGGGAAGGTCCTCTTCTTCATCATCTATAAAAATTTGAGAAGACAAAAATCCGGGCAACTGAAATGTAGAATTGCTGACACAATAACCAAGAAATACTACTCAGATAGATTTAAACATTTCAGTAAAGAAAAAGAAAAAGAAAGACATTGCAATATATGTTTCTATATGCATGTATATATGTAACTGCAAGCGTACCAAATCAGGAACTGGGAGATGCAGGGACTTGATTCCTGGGAAGTTTTCTTTCTTTTATTAATATTTCTTCCTTTCTTTCTCTCCTTTCTGGTTTTGATGTGGTGTGGTGAATGTGGGGGTCGGGGTAAGTTTTTTATATTGAATTGCAAAAAGAACACTAAAAACAAAATGCCTAGCGGTAATCTAGAAAACAAAAATATCTCAACCTTAAATAAAATATCAGAATAACGTATCCTTAGAAATTTCTGACAATCTGTATCCTTAAATAATATCTCACAATTCCGTATCCTTAGAAAACAAAATGTCTCACATAAAGCATTTCCTTTGACAGGTTGAACTTCAAGCAAGACGTCAGTGTAAGTGAACTTTCTTACCAGCCTAGACTCTTGTCTATTTCCTCGATAGTCTCCGATGTAGGCACAGTTGATGAAGTTTCAATCTCAAAATTTATGTTCTGGAGGCTAGTGCGAGAGCTACAGGATGACTTGTCTTTCCACGATGGAACACTTTTTCCGAAATAACAAATATAGACATGCATATCAAAGATGTACTTAGCAAGTTTCTGATATCAAGCCGAGCACTTTCCATCCCAAAAATCAAACTCAGCCAGAAAGAAAGAATGGAAAGGAAAAGGAAAGGAAGTCCCAAGGCTTTCAGAGAAATTATAGAAAAAGACGTGGGGAAGGAGATACAGAGAGTTTGGGAGGACTGAGAAGAAAGATAAACCTGTACAGAGAGAATCAGAATATTCTAAAATTCCAATTTCCAAGCCATGCTGATACTTGTTCGACAATATATATCTACCAAAAATCCAAAATTGCTGAATTCCGACTAGTGCATCTATAACCAAGGATTCGATATTATCACTACTATGCCTCCTGCCATTTCATTCCACACACTATTGCTTTGAGAAATCCTTTCCATTAAATCCAGGATTGATTACAGAGAGAAAAAAGGCCTGGCATACACTAATTTGGCATCCCCCCACATATTCCTAAAACCGGTCATAAAGCCATTATCTGCTGTCAGACAAGCAGATCTCATCTTTAAAGAAATAAAAGGGACAGATTTAAGATTAAAGATTATACTCTTAGGATGAAATCAAGTTGCTAGAGGCCTTGCTTCTTGTCTATGGTGGACCAAGATCAATTCGACTTCAGGAAAAAATGAACCATGAATATGATGATGTCACAAAAATCATGCCTGTATTAACTCCAACTTTCTGCTGGAGTCCCACAAAATCATCACATAGGTCCTTGATATCTTCAACGTACCCCTTGGTTCATTGGAGTCTCTCAAAAGCAAATCCCCACAGAGGAAACAATAAAGCCGTTGTACCAGCCCCTTAGTGAATACAGCTCCTATGGAAACAGAAGACCGAGGTCTTCCACCCATTCCCTCTGTTCGGTTGGTTCCACTTTTTGTTCTCTCTGTGTTGGGACTTATCTAATGGTGGGGAACCAGGTAGGGCTAGAATTGATGTTGAAGGACTGGGAGAAGGTTGAGAGAGATAAAGATATTCAAGCACAAAGCTTCAATAATAATAATGTATTAATTTATAGATGAATAAATCAAAGTTTACATCCCCTTATAAAGTTGACTCAAAACCTAAAACTTTATGAGCAAGACACTCCTAATTAAATAAGGAAATAGAATCCTAATCATTAATAACGACCTCAACAGATAAAAGTCCTAGAATGATATAATATTATCTAGTAATTGGGCTTACAACTACTATAAATCCTATTTAGCCAAAAGTAATATTGATCCAACCAAGTTGAGCAGGTTCTTCGGACTCGTCCTACATCATCTAATCTACATGTATTTGGACATTGACGCCTGGATGAAGCACATTCGAAGTTAAAATCAGAAACTCCTGAGTGTGCATCAGAATGCATAATATTCACTGCAAGAATGTAAGCATCCTACAGAAGCTCATGATTAAACTTCATCTGTTTCTTTAAATGTGCCAAGATGTCTTCCTAAACTCAAGTGCTCCATGTAATCCAATCATCTGACATGTTTATAGTTCACTCAGAGAAGATTAATAAGGCTTTCATTTTCATCAGCATTCCCTCCCTAAGTTGTTCTCATTCCTCAACCTGTATTTTCATCTAATATCCACAATAACAGTTCGATTGTATAATATATACAGTTTGGGACAAACCCAAAGCCATACTGCCATTTTAACTCCATCCACCTGTGTTATGTTTTCTTCCATTGCCAAGACTAAAAATAGATGCATTTGTAAATCAAGCAACTCATACAAGGTACTCACTGTACTTAACAAATATGAATGAAAAAAATTACAAAAACGTACTTACATTTCCTTTGTACCGAAGAAGTGCACAAAATATTTCTTGGGATCTAGAGTTTTTTTTCCAATCTTCAGGTCTGCTGACCTGAAAATTTTAAGCCCACAAAAGTACCTCATAAACATATACAAAAATGTTAACAGAGTTAAGAATACCATGTATTTTAGTGCTGCAAGCCAATTAATGATGAAAGTAAGAGCACACAACCATAAGACACACACTAACAAGCTAAACCATAAGACACACACTAACAAGCTAAGGACCCTAATCCCTTCCATTTACTCGCAATAAAATTAATAATCAATTAACTAATAAAGCAATAATTAGATTTGATATCGGAGTAAACTAAACTATCATATTAGTTTATATTACCCTAAAACTTAAGAATAAAATACAGTGTGCATATTTATTGCTAATAACAGGAGCCCAAACTATAATGGCTAGAGCCCAAACTTGTAAGTTGTAACAGGCCAAACTGGCAACTCGGTAAGAGTCCAAACAGAGATGAAAAAGAAACAAACTAGATAAGAGCCCACAATCAGATGAGACCCGAAATAGAGACACTGAAGCATGGAAGTCGCAATGGGAAGAAAGGTGAGGAGAGAGGGAAACGTTACAGAAAGAATAGAAACAGGGAAGAGGAGACAAAAAGAGATGAAGAGATTGACGAAGAGAAGATCTGAAAACTAAAAGATCTACCATATCCATGCATGTGCATCTTTCTGAAATTTAAGACCATCTGGAAGTTTTCCTCATAGATAAGAATATACCTGTCTGAAAAGGTTAAAAAACTAATACACACATGAGTCTGATTCAGGTAATGTTAAGTAATAACGTAAAATACGATAAATATGTCTTACATTTTATCTATCACACGTATGCTTTTCATATCAATCTTAAATTCCTTGATAAAGATACTTTAATTGAATTCTAATGGTAGTGTAAATACAGACACACGGACACACATCTATGCGGGTATTTAATTATCATGCAGTACCTCCCACTTTTTAATATATTTATGTTACGTACTGTTGTGTTGCATGAGGTCTGTCTGTCTCCATTTATTCACTATCAATTGAGAAGAGTTATAAGCTGAAACATCAGAGACCATTCCAATATAAAGGCAGAGAGAGAGATAAGTTACTCCATCTGTTTACCAATCCACAACATTGTTAAACAATATCACATCAATACAAAATTATCTAGACTACAGTGCTTCCCAGCCCTCCTGCAAGTGATAAAGAGTGATTATGGAGGGCATCTGGGCGCAAAACCTAGTGACGCTTTAGGTATATACAGCAATTCAGTCAAACAAAGAAAGATGCGAATCAAACCTTGTAGCAACAGGTGATAGTGGAAAAGTTGACAGATAAATCACCCTTACTGTCGCTCTACTAAAACATACATGAGAGTTTCACCTAAATTTCCAATATAGTGCTCGTTCAATTCAGTCTAAGTCATTGGATCCAAGACTCGGAGTACTCAAATTAGGAATCTGAACTGTTGAACCTCTCTAGATCCCTAGACTCAAGACCCTTCCTTTCATGGTTGTCACGTCATTAATAATTTGATCAGAGGCTAGTCATACTTAGTGAAATAAGCAATATATATTATGAACCCAACGAGATAAACAAACTCTCTCATTGGTTTGTAAGAAATCTTACAAGAATCAGACTTTCACTGTGTACATGGGGCACCTTGCAAAATCGATTTAGCTCATGATTTCATATCTTCAACTCATAATAACAGAGATACACATAATATACTCCGTATATCAACATGAACATCAACTCTTTAACCCAAACTAGTTGGGGCCAGTGGTCGATGAACCCTTAAAAAATACATCAAAAAAATAAAATAGAAAAAAATAATAATAAATAAAATAAAAATAAAAATAGAAATTGAAACATAAATATGTGGCACACGCACGTGTATATAGCGAGATATAAGAAAGAATAAAGAGTATACTCAGGAGAGATGTTTTAGATATACAGAAAGAACATATTGGCAGAATACTTCTACAGAGCGAATAAGAAAGATGTATGAAGGAGAGAAATCAGATTTCAATTGAGCACTGGACCCCCAAGAAAACAAAGAAACAGTACTATATATTCCATTGGAACATTGGGGATCTCGCAAGAATGGAGAATCAACTTCCCATTCACATCTATCAATACATGGCATCTATAGAACATAATTCATAAGGGACAAAGATATTTGATAAGTAAAACCCAGTAATCAATTACTCCTTCCACTTCTGAAATCTAAAACAAAATATTTACTAAACAGACATATGCGGTAAAACAAAGCAAATTGCTTCATTTAAAACTGAAATGTAACAGAAGACGAAGTGGGCCTTGCTGCCCCAAAGTATCATCGTCTGCTGCCTCATTCCCTCTAGGGTTGTCATGTGCCCCTTAGAATTTTAGTTCCCTCAGACGAAAACAACATAAAAAGGTAAAACTTGTTGATTACAAAACAAATGGGGGTGAAACTTTGGGGCAGCCTAGCAGCTTCCCTGGAACATACGTCAGTCCCTTTGACACGCTTACTTGGAAACCCCCCAGAAACAAAGTTATGTTAGCTATTTACTTCTGCTATACACCAGGTGCTCTTTTCATGTAAGTAGTGAGCAAATTCAGAGGAAGTGACTTAATTAGCTAAAGACGAACACAATCAACAATCAAATGCTCCAATTTAATTTGAGTAGAAAAATGAGCACCTAAACTAAAAGAAAATATAATCAATCAACAATCAAGTCAAAAACAAGTGAAATCTAATTCCTCGGATAAAACGAGTGACCCAGTACATAAAATTAAGCAAAATTATCAGCATTAACAGAAATTCGAAAGAGAAAAACAAAATAAACCTTAGCAGGCCATGCAAGATGCCCCTTGACCTTGGCGAGGACAAGATCCCCCAACTTCAACTCACACGTCGTGTTGGCTCCTTTCGCTCCGCGTTTACGCCCGGGAGCCATTGGTACAAGCACAAAACCCTAGTTAGCAGCAAATGGCGGTGGTGTTTGTCTCAGCAAGCGATCGGAAACCAAAACCTTGCAAAAAAACCCCAATCACTCCGGTGAAAACGGCCGGTGACGATAACCGCAGACTTGTCGAAGACTAAGTGGCGTGTGCATTCGAAGTGTAGAGAGAGAGAGAGAGAGAGAGAGAGAGAGAGAGAGAAGCGGTGGAAGAGGAGTTTGAATGCATATAATATAACGGTTCGGGATACACGCACGCAGTGAGAGGAGGTAAAGGAAGTATTCTTGTGAATTGTGAAGGAGGAATAGCTGACGCAGTTGAGGGTTTTATTGTAATTTACTCTGGCTTTTTGTTTTGTCGGATTTAAGCCACGTAATTCTTGCCGATTTCCCTTTTTTCTTTTTCTTTTTAGGGTTTATTTGCAATGATTAAATTAAGAAAGTTGTATTTAAACTGATTAATTTGTTGAATTCACTAATTCCTCATGGAATAAATCTTTGTACATAAATTATTTTATAAAATAAACTCACAAAAATATATAAAAAGAACAAAATTAATTGATCTATCCTCGGAACAAAAATGAAACCTAAATAAAATTCAAGAAAAAATACACATAACAACTTCATCACTATTTCAAATTAATGAATACAAAAATATTGTTCACCAAAAAAAGATTTAAATATGAAAAGATATTGTGAGAAAAAGGAGAAGAAAGAGATTCTTTTTGTTGTAAAATCTAGAAAGAATTTTGTATATCTCTATTATATTGTGCTTAGGTACACTCTTGAATCAATACTTTTACGTGTTTTGGCTCTTTTTATTCTTATCATTTATTTTTTTTAATTGTTAGTTGATACTATTATATACGTAATATGGAGTATATTAAAAATCATACTTTAGTGATGACCAATTTTTTCATCTTCTTACATCAATTGCATTCAAAACATCAGCCAACATCTTGTAATATCAACCCGTAAAAGATTCCATTTTTCGTTCGTAAGATTATGTAATATTGCTGGTTTTCTTTTGGCAAAATTTTATTTATGTCCTTCCATTTTATAATCAACTTTTAATATTGTACTTTTCCTTCAAATTAATTATTGAATTGAAACTAAAATTGAAGTGACAAATGGGACGGACGATGAAGGAGGAGGGAGTTAGGGCGAGACTGGGCTCAGGCTAGTTATGGGTGAAAGCTATGGGGAGAGGACAGGTGGAAAGACAAATTTATTTTCCTTTTTTTTTTCTAATTCAAATTTTTTAGAGTAATTTGTTGAAATGTTATCTAATAATATAATGTAATTAGTTACGGACAGGGATATTTTTTTTTTTATTTCGTTAATATTTAATGAAAATCAAACTAGTTGATAGCGTAATAATGTATGTTTTATTATGATTTCATAATAAAATATATGAATATTGAGATACTTGAAAACAACCTAATGTTGTAATTTATTTTTTAACATCAAAGTTCTTGTAATCTTATTTATTATTCTTATACAATTGTTATTTCTAAAAGTTGTGAATTTAATTAAGTAAATTTTTTTACTCACTTTCCAATTTCCAGTTCCTTGTTTAATTTTGTTATTCTATCGCTATTCTTCATTTTAAAAAATTTATTTTGATTATAACATCGTATATATAAGTATCTTTGAATTTATAATTTATAATGTCTGTGTGTATTTGTAACTATTTAAACTAAAATTAATATTGAGTTGATGACTTTAGTTACCCTTAAATAATAGTCACATGATATACATGTGATATATATATTTTTTCTCAGATTTGGTTGGAATGACTTTTTTGTTGATTTAAGAAGAGAACGAGAATTCAAGTGACGAAATTGAGATATGAAGGATTACAACAAAAAATTGACTAAAAGATAAAGAATTTTGCCGTTCTTTTGCATATAAATGAGACAATGTAAATTGTGTAAGTACAATTTATTTGTTCAAATGATTTCCGACGTCGTCTAACGCATCTGAGTTGGTAATGTGCGTTGACAATCTTGATGTTGGCATGTGTTCTTGGTCTATTATATTAAGCACTCAATCACAGTCTCATTTAAATTTTTTTGAGAAAACAATTTCATTTCGGTGTTTTAGTTGTAGAATTTTTGTACCCATCCAGCTCTCTTCCTTATGAGCAAGGCAAGGCAGGCTTCTTTTTCTTCGAGGGTTGGTAACTTCATGCCATAATATGAATAAAGATGTATTTTGGACCTCTGATTTGTTAGTTGGATTGTTCTTTGTTCCAAAAAAAAAAATGCATCTTAAATATTGCTTCTTTATATTGAATAAAAATATAATTGTAAAATTAATAAGTATTGAAAGGAAATATATACTCCGATAAGTATCTATGTGTATTATAAATTTTTTGTTAAATATATAATTATTCTAATTAAATGTTTTTAGTTAATAATATAACGTACAAAATATATAGAAATTTCAGTATGAAATCGAATGTCAACTTATTACGGAGTATTATTTTATTGAGCTGGTTAAACTGTTTATAAACTGCATTCTCTATCAAGTTTGTACATGATCCATTCAACTTTAGACTCTTCCATTTAGTTGACTTTCATCAAGATCATACAACCTATTTTTGTGCTTTTTTTACCCGACTCTCTTATTTATTTATTACTTTTAACTCAAATTATTATTTCATCAAAAATTTTGGTGCTCAAATTTTATTCTAATCGAATTCGAGTCAATTACGAACTATTCACTATCGAATAAATTTGGTGAAAATTTTCATAATAAATACAAGTTTTTATTTTTTTAGGATAAAAATTATATATAAAAATTTATTTTATTGTAGTATAAATAGAAGAATCGAACTACTCACGAGTATATTCGGCGAGTACTGATATACTTAGATTTTACTTATTTAACTTATCAAACTTTAAATGGAATATTAAATTTAATTCGTTTTCATATTAAATTCAAATCAAATCGATTAATTTTCGAATCGAATATGAACGAATCACAAATATTGCCGCAACATTTTTAAAGTTGTCCGCTAATTATCAAAAACGGAGTCTTCCACTAGACCTCCGCTCATTGAATCCATAATTGAAGAGCAATTTTATATACGGAGTATAATACATATATATTGTCTGCTAATTATGAAAAAGGAGCTTCCACTAGACCTCCACTCACTGAATCCATAATTGAAGAGCAATTTTATATACGGAGTATAATACATATATATTTTCTGCTAATTATCAAAAAGGAGCTTCCACTAGATCTCCACTCACTGAATCCATAATTGAAGAGCAATTTTTTATATATATGTATTATAAATTTTTTGTTAAATATATAATTATTCTAATTAAATGTTTTTAGTTAATAATATAACGTACAAAAAATATATAAATTTCAGTATGAAATCGAATGTCAACTTATTACGGAGTATTATTTTATTGAGTTTTCTTCCCTTGCAGCTGGTTAAACTATTTATAAACTGCATTCTCTATCAAATCTGTATATAATCCGTTCAACTTTTGACTCTTCCATTTAGTTGACTTTCATCAAGATCATACAACAACTATTTTTGTGTTTTTTTTACCCTACTCTCTTATTTATTTATCACTTTTAACTCAAATTATTTTACAATAATGAATATATATATGTGTGTGTGTGTTGGAATATATATTCTAATTATATAAATAATAATAATTGATAAATATTAATTATGTTTTATTAATTAATATTATAAATGAGAAAAAATGTGAAGGAAAATTTAATTACTTGAAATCATATTGGTTGGTCCAAGTAAAACTTGAATATCCTGATCATGAGAATTCGTAAATGTATCGTCTTGGAGGCAGTAGTCTTGTTATTTCGAATTAACATATGCTATCAAAGATGTCGAATTAACATATGATATCAAAGATGTATTTGTATATATATCATCTTGGAAACAACAATTTTGTTATTTCGAATTAACATATGATATCAAAGATGTACTGTTTCAAACAAAATATTATATATATTCTTATATTCAAAGATGTACTGTTTCAAACAAAATATTATATATATTCTTATATTTTTTTCTCTCTATATTTGTTGTGTTTAACTATATATAATTCATCGTCATGGTTATGACGTCATCCTCATGAAGTCATGGCCACAGTTCTTTATTACTAAAATTCAATAGCATCGTCCCAAAAAACTCTATATAAAGTTACACAGTGCAATTTGCAAACGATCATAAACTCATAATTTCCATTTTCAAAACTCAATCTATTCAAACACAAGAAACTACCATGGACCAGCTTCGTAGGATTGCCAAGGCTCATTACCACCAGGGCACAGACAGGGCCAAGAACCTGGCGCACGAATTCTTCGACGCCATGGACGAGGACGGAGACGGGGTGGTGGACTTCGAGGAGTTCATGGATTTCATGAAAGAGGAAGGGTACGAGGATTACATGGACGAGGAGTTGTTTGATAAGTTAGATAGGGGTCAAAATGATAATTTGGATTTTTGGGAGGTGATGACACTTTACTATATCATCAAAAGTGGGAGGCCTTTTTGTTTTGAATGTGACAAGTTTTTGGTGGATGTTTATTTTGCATGTGTCGAATGTTTTGAGAGCCGTAGAGGCCCTTATTACATTTGTCTTAATTGTTATAAGGACTCCAATTATGATCATGGACACCATGGCCGTCGCGCTCGTTTCTTGGACAATTTTACTATGTTGGAAGCCCAGCGAGTGGCAGCTCTAAATCAGGTTAATATAATATAATATAATATAATATAATATAATATAATATAATATAATATATATATATATATATATATATATATATATATATACACGGGAAAAAAGATAGTGAGCTATAGCTCATTTTTTAAATCATACTCATTTGTAGTATATTTCAGTTTTCAAAATATATCTTAAAAGTCGTACTAATGACAAGCACTGGTACAATTAGTTTCTCGCTTCTTTTGTTACACTAATATAGTGCAATCGATGAATATTATATATTGCCCTCTCATTTTTAATTTAAATTTAAAAAATTCTATATATTTTTATTTTAATTTTTTTAAAATTTAAGTTAAAACAGATAACTATAAAGTTACACGTCTTCTAGCAACTTGTACTTACAAGTTTTTCAATGATATCAAAAGTTTGTGGAGAAAAGTAGTCAACTTGAATATGTAATAATATACAATTAATGATATGAGGAAAATGCATTAATATTCATGTTTATATTTCATTTTTAGAAATTATAGATTCTTACATGTAAATTATATTGTCAGAATTTTTTTTTAAATTTAAGTTAAAATAAACATAGTCATAATACTAATTTAATAATGATGCAGCCAAGAGGTCCACCGCAGAGGTCTCAATCAGCAAATAATGCAATGGTACCATATTCTTCTTCCGCCCGGAATCCTTCCCGCTCTTCATCATCCCGTGCTAATGTTCCGAGAAGCGGAAGTGTATGTTCATTTTTCCATATTACATTAGTTCCAAAAAAATAAACATTTTTTTTATTATTTATTTTTTAAAAATTTGATTTTAGTTGTGCATAAAAGCTAACGAGTATAATGAATTTGATAATTGACCTCCTATTAAATTTAACATATGTCATCCTTAAAATAACATTAATTAGAAGTCAATAATATTATTTTTCCTTAAAATTACACAATTGTTTGTGTCCGGAAAAGAAGTCAACCATTACCATTGTATTTAATATGCTCCATATATAAATTCACCGCCAATTTTAGCTGCAAATCGCACATCAACTCCGTCACCACTAAAAAGACATAATTTGATTATTTTTTGCAAAACTTTCATAAAATGATATTACACGAAGCCTATTGGGTAAGAAATCACTAGTGTATTCCAAATTAGAGATATATTTTTCTTTTAACGTAATATTTTTGTGAAAGTTATAATTTCATCTGTGATATAAATTTGTAAAAATATATTAGTATAAATATTTGTATTTAAAAGTATTCTTCTTAATATATATTTCATTTCAAAGTTATTAAAAATAAAATATTTTACTTTATTTTGAATTATAAATTTCACAAACTTATTTTATGTGAATGATATTGTTTAACTTAGGACAAACAAATACCCATATTGTGACCCATTATAATTTTATAAAAACTATAATTTAAAAAAGTACTTTCTCGTAAAACAAGTCGTCGACCTAAATCATTTCCATAAGAGACTGCTCCTCTGTTTTAATAATATAATTTTTCCATTTTCGGAAAAGTAATAAATCAATCTAATATAATCTAGATAATACAATTAATACAAAACTCAATAAGAGGAAATTTATTTTATTTAAATTAGCTAATGGAGCATATATATGTATTTGTTTTATATAATTTCAGCAGAGGAGAGATTATAATAGCCCATTGAAGGTGGCGTTCAAGGCGTTTGACGTAGCACTGAACATCGGTAACCTCGCTGCGGGAGTGGGTGCTTGTTCCATTATGTGAATTAGGGGTGTATAATAGTCGGTTCGATCCATTTTTCTTAAAATAAAATAATTAAATGGAAAGTTTCAAGTATTGGGTGATCTGTTGGTAAATTAGAATATCTCTTTCAAGCCTTTGGGAGTATTGGGTGATCTGTTGGTTTTGGATTGAAGGTGTATATTGTCCAAGTATCTTTGGACATAAGTTCTTGTATAAGATCATTTTATTTATTATTAATAAAATGTTTCTTTTTGATGGGAAAAAAAATATCTCTTTCAACAGTTTAATACAATTCCAAAGAATATATTGAGATCAGCAAAAAAAGGAATCTAAAAAAACATCCTAATTAATACAATAAATAGGTATATAATTCATAATTAACGGAAATTATCTACCTTTATTTTGCTCAGATAAGTTTGGGCTCTAGCGGCGAGGTACACCGTGGATGAGACGCCAAATAAAATAAGTTGAATGTATACATTATTCGTTGTATTTTAAAAATAGTGATACGTTTGATCTTTGAAGTTAAACCACGACATATTGAATATTAAAGTTAATATAATCTATGAAAAATTTTAAATGTAAATTATGTTTTAATCGAAGTTTTTGTCATAAATTATAAAATTAAATTAATTATTTTAACTAAAATTAATTGATCGGCATTAATTTTAAAGTTTAAAATACCGTTGTTTGATTTAAAAAAAATTAAAAACATATTTCCAACTTTGAAATGAATGATAACAAAACATAAAAGTTTTAAGCAACTTTAAATATATTTCAAGACTAGAATATTATCATCAATTTTGAATAATGGGTTCTTGATTTTTCTATAATGAATGAACATCAGCTCAGTTTGCAAGCATAACAAAGAAATAATTAAAGAAAATGCTTGCCATCGATTCTCCAACCATTTTGCATTAAAAAATGCTTATGGCCTTGAAAATTTTAACATATTTCATTAGTCATTGCTTAATGATTGAAGAATATAGACTGATCCTGGGTTTTGGAAGCCAATGAAGGTGAAAAAGATTCTATTCTTGAGTTTGATGTATTTTACACTTAATTAATTATACTTCTTTCATTTCAAAATTAGACATGTATTCTCTTTTAATATAATATTATTTTAAAATTTTATTTGTAATATAAATTTATAAAAATATGAAAGTATAAAAGTTTATATTTAAAAGTATATTTCGTATAATTTATGTTATTCTACTTCAAAAATCTAAAAAATAAAAAATTTTAATTTTAAATTATAAAATTTGACAAACCTATTTTATGTAAATTGAAATGTAATTTTAATTTTAAAATAATTTTGGAACGGAGGGGAATGTGATTTGAGGGTAATTCTGTGTCTACTTTGTATTAAGATGGATGAACCCTTCCAAGAAAACGCGCCAATGACGTAGAAAAAGCCAGCTAAAATAAATGAAAAGGACATCATATAATTAAACATGAAAATTTTACTTTTTTGATTGAGTAAGCTGGTGTTCTGTATGAAATAAATAAAATAATTTAGGTTGCGTTTGTTTGCCTATTGAATTAGGTGGGATTAGTAGTTCTTCATATTATTATTTAGGATTGAACTATTTTATCAGAATAAATTAAAGTTTATTATTTAGGATTGAACTAATTTATCAGAATAAATTAAAAAGGACTATTTTGTGATTGTTTATTTTATTTTAGACTATTACAACGTTTTAAGTAAAATAATACATAAAAATTTAATCCCAAAATTAGAATTAATTAAACTCATTTATTCTCGTACCTTTATTTAATTTCTCATATGAAAAATTATTTATTAAATGAGACTAACAGTTCGATCCAAATTTTATAAAACAAACACTATATTAACTTTTAAGTTTTAAGGGGCACTTCCCGGTATAGTATAAAGATTGAAATGTCCCAACAGTGTAGGCTAAAACTCCTTATTCCCTCGAAGTGATGTTTTTTATTTCTTTTACAATTTTACCCTTTTTTATATAATGTTTCTATTTTAGGTCAAATATCATAATATCAACGCAAAATATTAGACAAAACTTCAGATTTCAAATTCCAAACAAAATTAAATCAAAATTTCCTCCAAAATTTACGCACTAACATCAATAAATCTAAATATATCGTCTTTATACAATAATAAATTTTATGTTATTATTTAAATGTTACTATTTAAAAAAAAATAAATTACTTTGATCCGTAACAACTTTAAATAAATAAATTTCCTCATCAATATACATCTCAAATATAATAGAATTAAAATATCTTATCTCAAATAAAAGTGGGTGGTACATTAGCAATAAAATTGACACTAATGTTACTGATTAAGACATTACAAATGTTACTATTTTATTTTTCATATCACTATTCAAAAATTGTTTAAAGATATATTATAGTGTATCATTCAAAAGTATCATACAAATCTCAATCCATCAAAGAAATAAAATTAGTCAATTTAATCAGAAACAATAAAATTGTAAGAAATAAATCTGGACTCACGAGCTTATGAAAACCTTTCCATTAAACACAAAATTATCTTAGCAGTCAAATTTATTATAAGTTTAAATGGTGTGAACATGTGATTATGAGAACCATTCCATTACATACCAATTTAGGGGTTTCGCATGTTCAAGCAACAGTGCTAGAAGCTAAATCAAAATATAATAAAAATACTTATTGGGTTGTTAGGTCTCTATCGGTAAAACAATTTATTTCGGGTAGAGTGTTAAAAATGCAAAAATTATTTATACTTGTATTATTTTGGTCTCAAGTCTTGACCGAAAATATTAACCTATTTTTTATTTTCTCTCAATTATTAGATATCAAACAAGTTCAACTCGCTCAAACAAATCACAGGCGAATTCACATAACTCAGATCTACCATCCAATGGATCCACCTAATTAGGACGCCAGATAAGAAAATCCACATAATAATTTTTGACATATATCATTATGTGTGTATTAACAAATCACAGGCATAGGCTGTGGAAGCCAACAAACGTGAAAAAGATGCTATTCTTGAGTTTGATGTATTTTACACTTAATTAATTATATTTCTTTCTTTTTAAAATTAGAGATGCATTTCTCTTTTAATATAATATTATTTTAAAATTTTATTTGTAATATAAATGTATAAAAATATGAAAGTATAAAAGTTTATATTTAAAAGTATATTTTGTATAATTATGTTATTCTACTTCAAAAATCTAAAAAATAAAAAATTCTAATTTTGAATTATAAAATTTTACAAAACTATTTTATATAAAGCGAGATGTAATTCTAATTTTCAAATAATTGTGGAACGGAGGGGATGTGTTTTGAGGGTAATCCTCTGTCTACTTTGAATTAAGATGGATGAACCCTTCGAAGAAAACGTGCCAATGACGGAGAAAAAGCCAGCTAAATAAATGAAGAGGACATCATATGATGAAAACGTGCCAACAGTGCTAGAATCTAAATCAAAATATAATAAAAACACTTATTGGGTTGTTAGGTCTCTATCGTTAAGACAATTTATTTCGGGTAGAGTGTTAAAAATTCAAAAATTATTTATAATAGGATTATTTTGCTCTCAAGTTTTGACCGAAAATATTAACCTATTTTTCCTTTTCTCTCAGTTATTAAATATCAAACAAGTAAACATCAATCAAGTTAAAATCGCTCTAACCAATCACAGGCGAATTCACGTAACTCTAATCTACCATCCAATGGATCCACCTAATTAGGACGCCAGATAAGAAAATCCACATAATAATTGTTGACATATATAATTTTAAAATCCGGAAATAAGTAAGCTCACATGACCTTATTTTAAAATCTGATTAAAATAAAAGATGCAGCGATTGATGCATGCTATCTAATCCAGTCATCTGTATAACCTATGTTAGAGAGGCCCTCAAAATGCCGTAATAAAACTTCTAGATAACACACTATAGCTGGAATTAGGCATGACAACCGGACCATATATGAAATGGGGGAAATTTCCTCAACTCCTATTGGCGAAAAATGTAAAATTTCTCAAATTCGCTGATTAACATTCATCCCAAATTTCCCGCGGTGTTACCCCGAGTTTTATATATATATATATATATATAGCCGATTCATGTTTAACGTTAACTCTGAAGTCTTTCGTAGTTAACACATTTATAGCCGTCCAAGAAATGATCCGACGCTTGAGATCAAACTCAAAAAAAAAAAATAATGCCTTCCGTCAGTGTTAGTAGTGGAAGAGAATATTTTTTTTAAAAAAAAAATTTACCCTTCCGGTACTAACACTGGCGGAAGAGATTTATTTTTTTAAAAATTTTTTCCCTTCCGTCAGATCTCCTTCCGCTACTAACACTGTCCTTCCGCTAGTGTTAGTAGCGGAATGATAAATTTTTTTTTTAAAAAAATCCCTTCCGCCACTATTACCAGTGGAAGGGGGAAAAAAAAAATTTCTACAAAAGCCGAATGAGTCCCTTGCTCTGTCATTTTCCCATCTTGTAAAACTGAAATATGATCTGCATTTTTTATGGTGGATAGTCTATGCGCAACCACAATTGTTGTCCCATTTTGCATCAGCCTGTCTAGAGCTTGTTGTACCACAGTTCGGACTCCATGTCGAGTGCACTTGTGGCCTCGTCTAGTAACAGAATTGCTGGATTCTTGAGAACTGCACGGGCAATGGCTACTCTTTGCTTCTGTCCACCTGATAGTTGAATGCATCTTTCTCCAACTCTAGTCGAGTAGCCCTCCGGAAACCGTGCGCGTTGGCAAGCTTTGCAGCTTCTATTACTTCTCCTTCGGATAGGGGAGAAATTTTTTTTTTCCCTTCCGCCAGTGGTAGTGGCAAAAGGGAGAAAAAAAAAATTTCTCTTTCCGCCACTCTTACTGGCAGAAAGGGGAAATTTTTTTTTTTTTTTGCCTTCCGCCAGTTAGTAGCGGAAGGGTAAATTTTTTTTTTTAAAAAAAATTCCCTTCCGCTACTAACACTGGTGGAAGGCATTATTTTTTTTTAGTTTAATCTCAAGCGTTGGATCATTCCTTGGACGGCTATAAATGTGTTAACTACGAAAGACTCCAGAACTAACGTTAGACATGGATCAACCCCCATGTATATATATATATATATTTTAAACTTGTTTAGTTTAGTTATTCTTTTCTTTACTCTTTTATGTTTTACATATATAAAACCTTTTAAAATTAAATATAAATTATAGAGTAATTTCTATCAATCTGGTTGGGGATGGAGTATGGAAATCTTGAACCCTACCATAACCCTATAACAGCTTCGGGTAGAAAATCCTAGCGTATAACTAATGTTTCAGACACTGCACCACGAAAGGCTTGAACAGCATACAACCTGACGCATAATCAGTTTTTTTTTAACTTGTGCAGTTTTCAAAAGTTAGGTTTGGCCATCTTTGTATAATACCAATTAAGCTTACAGAATCACTTGACAGGAATGCAGTATTTATTCGGCTACGCAACTCTAGATTTCTCAAAGTTGGGCTAATTAAAGGCATAACTGAAAAAGAAAAGATACCCTGAAGAGTGTATGTATATCATCGATTAAAGTCGACGAAAATTTTATGCAGCTACAGAAAATGGAATTGACTCGTGCCATCGACGTTGAAAAATAGATCAAGTTGCACCGAAACAAAGGACTTGATTGAAACTCATAAATGAAGGTTTATAATAGGAGGGAAGGAGAGAGCCAATATTTCTTATCATTTGGATCCTAACTTGAAGTTTTATCTTTGCTTTCATTTCCAACAGCATCAGTAACTAGAGCCATTGGCCTCTGATCAATAACCTCATCAATTATTCCAAATTCCTTCGCTTCTTCTGGAGTCATAAAATAATCCCGATCCATGTTCTTCTGAATAACATCTATGGACTGTCCAGTATGCTTTGAATACAACGCATTTAGTGCATCCCAAACCCGAACAATTTGCTTAGTATGAATCGTCATATCTTTAGCCTGTCCACTATAACCGCCTGAAGGCTGATGAACCATGATTGTTGCATTAGGAAGGGACCGCCTCTCACCTTTTGCACCAGCAGCTAAGAGGAGGGAACCCATCGATGCAGCTTGACCCATGCATATTGTATTGATTGGAGATCGAATGTACTGCATTGTGTCATATATTGCAAGACCTATAACAAATAATGGAAATAAAGAGTCTGAACTACTGCTAGAATGCCATACGTCATTGTTACTAGGCACGTATCCTATTGGAGTTCAAAAGGCAAATATTGAAATAACACATTTCTCTATCATAATAGGGAGTCAATGTCATTTCCATTAAATTGAAACACCAGCACGGATAAGATCATTGTACATGTAATGGAAATCTGGAAATTTACACCCTAAGATTATCATTCTACAATGTAATCTTAAGTTTTTCGTTAGCAATTAGATATAACTGTTTAGGTTTGAGAAATTCTAGTTAGTGTTGCTTACACCTAGAAGAATTCTCCTAGTAGAACTTTAAGGTACGTCTTTAGGTAATAGTATCATACTAACATATATTCATATAACATGATAACCTGTTAACAAATTAATAGTCCTACGAGGCATTCTCCTTATAGTGGAAACTTAAGAGTTATGAGATACTGAGCATGCCACCTTTGTGATCTACACGAGTAACATGACCTTGTGACAAAGAGATACATCTGATAATCTTGCCTTGTAACGAAAATAGATCATGAAAGGAGCACCGAAAATTTCCAAACCAAGAACCTTCAGTGCACACTCCACCCTGCCTATAGGGAAAACTAAAAACATTTGAGTTTTTATTAAATTGGTGCTTTTTCTTCCTCCTTCCTTTTCTTTTCCATTCTGTTTCGTTCGTGTTTCTTTAGTTTGGTATTCTTGCACTAAAGTAGCTAAAATATGAATTTGAAAATTTCATGGAGAGTCCTTGCTAAAGCTTAACCGACAAAACAATTAGAGTTGAGTTATTACCTATCATAATACATGTTCTCTGATAAGTTATTAATTAGGTTGTATTTTTGCCAGCAGATTTCAAACCCTTCCAATGAGTTTACTTGACTGACGATTAATTGTTTGTTAAGGATAAAAGTCCAAGAGGACAAAGCCCAGTGCCGGTCCTGTGCATTACATGCTAATTTTATCATGTCAGCACTCAGCAGCAGTAGAGTAAACTCATTTACAAAGTACAGACCAGCAGAAGAAAATTCTAATAAGTTACAACCTAGAAAATATGCCAATTCCTTCCAACCAAAACTACAGTTAGAATGTAGGCATGTAGTAGTGGAAATATAACCTTCTCAGTCAAACCAGATATGGATTTTTAGGAAAATCATACTACTTTAAAGACTAAAATTAACGGAAACTAAATTGCATAGGGTTTTGAAAAAGCAGAAGTACTTTAAAAGTATAGAATCACAATACAACCTAAACCTTCAAGCAATTAGCATAGAAAAATTCAAATTTATAAAACTTTCTGTAGATTACCAAATTGATCTCACAAATAAAAAAACTAAAATTGCAATACCCAACCAAATAAATCAGCATTCTTGAATTCAGTAATGGTTCAGAATATGAGAATGTAGTGGTACCTGCAGTGACGGCGCCGCCGGGAGAGTTGATGTACATGTGAATAGGTTTAGAAGGGTTTTCAGATTCAAGGAAGAGAAGCTGAGCAACGACGACATGAGCAGTATCGTCTCCGATAGGACCGTTGATGCAAACGATTCGCTCTTTGAGGAGGCGAGAGAATATGTCGTAAGCTCTTTCTCCTCGGGACGAGTGCTCAATCACCATGGGAATCAGACTGTACGATCTCCGATTCGAGTGGGAAGACATGGATATCCATGATTTTCCGCCGGCGATTCCATTTCCGGCGACGAGCTTATTCACACTTCGTGAAATTAAGCTCCTCATGGCTGCTATGGAAGGGAAATGCTGGGTTTGTTCTAGGGTTTAAGGCACTATTTTGCTTCAGGAACCTCCCAATCAACAGCGGAATAGCCAAATGCGCCAAAGGAGAAGAAATAGGAAAATTACAGAAAACATCCCTAAGCTATTATGTCATTCTGGTAATAAACTTTCAGATAATTATACTAGCCTCCCCACTCCTTTTCTTCTTTCTCCCACCACCGAGACAAATAAGCCGAGGGCCTCGGGAGATAAATTAAAGTACGTAGTAGTTTTTAATTTAAATGTTATTTTTTAAAATTAACAGTAAGATTTTTACATTAATTTATAATCTAAAAAAAATGCAAATTCTACTTAATTTTTAAATTAAAAATTGAATTATAATTCAAATGTTGAAACCTGTTGCCGAATAAACATAATGAATGTTGCTTATGTTAAAAGGAATAAAAATAAAACTTTAGCAACCAAATGTTTAGAGTCGGAGCTCACGCTCTACCCCTTCTCTCTAAATAACAAAACATCAATCTAGATTTTTCTTAAAGAAAAAAATTCTTTAGAGAATGTTGTTAGTCGAGGTAATTATGTCATTTCACGTTCTCAATTTACTTCGAACGTTAACAACACCCTACAAAGAGACTTGGGTTTCGTTGCAAAAATTATCACATGACGTATGTATGCATATATGTCTTTAAAATGTTTAAGTATGAGTAATACAACTTCAATTGCTTTGTAAGTTTATTGCATGAATCTCGTTCTATGTTTGTTAACAAGACAAATCCAACAATAATAATAATATATGGAACCTAAAGAAAACAACGGCCATCTTGGAGAAAAGACAAAAAAGAAAAACACGAATTTGGTTTGGCTTTGGCTCCTTTGGAGTTCCTTGAAAAACTCCACAATGTAGATTTTTTTTTTAAATTTTAGTCATTCATTATATTAACAGTTGAGATTAATGTTCTTCAGGTTATCTACTAATTAATTGGTTCCCAAAATTTCCAAGTATTCATACTCTCTTAATTCCCAATCGATCTCTCTTGACTGATTTATATCATCTTCCTAAGTTGCTCTTGTTCTCTGTGCAATTGTTCGACTATGTAACTGGGAACACATGAGATACACTAGTGAAATAGAAGAATAGATGGATATGACCTATTCAAGGGATCAGTTTTTGTGTATCAAATTCTATTTTATCGTCTGCTCTAATTTATTAAAAAAAAATTCTTCTTAAATAGCATTTTAGTTTTTACTTATAAAAAATTTTAAAAATAGAAATTTGTCAATTTTTTAATATATATAATCGGAGATGAATCACACATTAGTACAGATAAGTTAATTTTTATATGATTATAAAAATGATGTAAAAGAGCTCACAATAATCTCAAAAAATTACATATAATTTTTTTTCATGCTCTTTTAATCCATACGATTAGATTTTTTTTCATATATTTGAAAATCAAAGCATAATGGTCCATACGTTTAGATTTTTTTCATATATTTTGAAACTAAAACATAATACTAAGTGAGTAAGTTTATAAAAATGAGTTATAACTCAATTCTCTTTTTCCAATCTATATATATATATATATATATATATGGTACGGAGGATATATTATCTAGTTTTATTGCATTTGCAAGGAAGGTCTCTTGAGGAATTACGAAGATTGGGTATCTGTGGTAGTCTGAAGCTTTCATGGAAACCGAGCATTCAAATTATGATGCTAGAAGCCTAGAGGGCTCTAGTTAGTGTTAATCTCTGAGCATCACTCTTGGAGTTTTAGAGAAAAATTTATCCATACGAGTAAATTACATATTTTGTGAAGAAAATGAGTTTGCAGGGATTAACTTCAATTTGTTGGTATGAGGAAAATCTACCGATCAGTTGTTAAGAGGATTAATCTGAACCATTAATAAGATGGATGGTTAAGATTAATTAAATGATAATTTTAAGAAGATTGATCTCAATTGTTACTATGATAAATGACTAAAATTAAAAGAAAGACGAATGGTAAGATAATTTTATGAAGATTGATCTCAATTGTTAATATGATAAATGACTAAAAGTAAAAAGAAATCTACATTGTGAATCTAACGGAACCGAATCCGATTTTTATGTGTAGCTTGCGGTGATAAGCATGGATGAACTTTGACTCGTAGAGTTCCGATTTCCTTAATTTGTCTTAAACTCTTGATTCAGTTGAGAAAATCTATTCAATCCAGTAAATCTTACCCTCTGCTCCATTATCCTTAATATAAATAACAGTTATAAAAAAAACCTTAATAAAAATAACTAAATATTGGACCATTTGGTTTCCTTGATGAAAGGAACTGAAAATTGGATTACTTGTATGGCTAAATATTGGACCGCTCATATGATAATCATTGAGGGAATGAAACAATGATGAAATACACCATAGAAGACCGAAAAACATCGGCCACTGTCAAGATGTTTACACAAGAATAATAAGCTAACCTCGCACAAATATTGCTTCCTGAATAAAACGTTAAATATGAAATACTTTAGATGATAAACCAATTATCATGCAAAATACTTGTTTACAAACATCTTGTACCCAGAAATAACAACCCACTATTGTGGAGAACGACTGAATATTGATATAGAAACGAAATTTCAAAGGCCGTTATCTGGAAAGTATGCAAAAATTGCAACAATTTCTTCTAATTGAATTATAAATTGAAAGGATAAACTGAATCTTACTTCATAATATAGGCATTAACATCTAAGAATGTCCCAAAACAAAACAAGGTGTAGCTAGATTAAAACTAAACAGAGGTCTGACAAAACACAGTTCAATAAACGAAGAAAACTTTTGCAATAACCGCATCTCTCTAGAAAAGAGAGGTTCCCTTCCCCTTCTTATCTCCACCAATCTCAAAATGTTTGCACCTCTGCAAAACCAGTAGAAAAAAATATACAAATCAGAGGCTGGATCAACTAATGCCTGACATCCATCTGCTTTCAAAATAAAGAAACAAACCTTGATTGGGTGCTGGGATACATGTTTGCAACCCTGGCATTGCAGCCTCAGCACAATCTTTTTTGTAGTTTTTGCCTAATGAAAGAGACCAATTAAGTAACAGTCAATACAGTATCAAAAACACATACCACAAGTACATTTTATTTTTCTGCCTTTAAAGGCTACATTGTCAAGAGAATGAAGCGGGAAGAGGGAGGAAGGAGATTGGGGGTTGGGGGGACATGTAGGGGGAGAGGGTTCTCCAACTTAAAGAATAATATTTGTCAAGCAAAAGGGAATCCCATAAACTGGGTATTACCTTCTTGTGGAAAACAGGCTTGGTTTGTCCACCATAACCGGACTGTTTCCTATCATAACGACGCTTTCCTTGGACAGCCAAACTATCCTTGCCCTTCTTATATTGAGTAACCTTGTGTAAGGTGTGCTTCCGGCACTCCTTTGACTTACAATATGTCTTCTTTGTCTTTGGAACATTCACCTGCAGAAGATAGAAAACATATACTAATATGAGATACATAAAAGTAAACAATATATGAGTTTAACATCACTAAACAAAACATGGTATATTGGTATTTTTCATGATCTGATCTTACAATAAATGCACTTTAGCATTGACTTGGGTGCCATTCCCTCATGAAGAAAACATATTTTAATATGCTAGGCAATGTCGCCTACATAAAACTAATATCTATTCTTGTAGTAATATTTGTCAAGAACCAAGACACGTCCATAACTTATTTTTTTAAATATGCAGCTCACATAACCTTACAAAGACTCAAACTAATGAAGCTCGTATGACCTCATACTTGGTGTTTGTGCACTCGAGAGGATGGTATTGCATAAATGAGTAATTAACAAGGGCAAAGCAATACTCATAATAGAAAAAAACATTTGAGTGTAAAAAGAATGATACGAGGAACAAATACTTAATTTAATTTCAGACCTCAATAGTACATAGTGCACACATGCATATGAAATTCCAAGTTGAGCTCAGTCCATTTTTAATATTTGAAGAAAATAAATACAAAGAGCTCCAGCTAGCCTCCTATAACAGCACTGATAATCTAAATTTTAAGTAAATACAACTATCCAAGAAAATTGCTACTAGTTTGTGGACATTGATGTTGAAATATACCATACAAACTCCTTCAGTTCATCAAAAATATTAGTAAGATAAAAATTTGCTTGAATTTTTTCTCTATAATGACAATTCAAGTATCATTCATTGAACAATATAACATTCAACGATTCAGCGACTACCGCATTAGAAATTGCTACGAGACCACCAAGCTTAATGCTTAAACAGAGTACATCAATCAATAATTCTTCAAGTGATAATACTACTTGCAGGGGATAAAAGATAAAATAAAAGACCATTTTCATATGCCCATGGAGCTTGCTACTAGAACAGCTAAATTTACATCACCAGATAATTTATAACGGGGAAAAAACTTTCAAAAGAAATTTCTAAACCAAAACAACCACCTGCCCCCCACCATTCTAACTGAACATGTGTAGGAAATGAAATATATGAACTAAAAATGTTCATTGACCAATTCCTTTTTACAACAGATGATTGGGTTGATACAGATTTTCATATGCCCCGAAAGATTTAAACTAAGAACTTAATGAACTAGACAACAGGAACTAAAATAACCAAAATAAAATATTTCAAACCAGAAATGATAAAAAAAATTTATGGCTAATCTTACTGTAAAAACATCAAGCAAACCAATAAATCCAAAAACAGTTACCAATCCTAAATTGCTTATAAAAGGGATTAACATGTTAGTTCAGTTCCTGCATATGAAAAGGAAGGAGAATAAGCTAAGCATACACGATCGAGGTTTAAGAGGCGATTACCATGGTTGAACTCTGATAGCGGACAGATCTGGCGACAAAGAGGAGAGTAGTTAGCGAAGAAACACAGCAGAGACCGCTAGAATGTTCGGAAGCAAATATAAAGATAAGGTTTAGGGTTTTAGTGGGCCGGAATTGATCAAGTAATTTCTGGGCTCCATAGAAGAAGCAAGCAGAAATCAAGTGGGCTGGTATAGTTATATGCTGACTAGGTTCGGCAAATGGACGGATTTAAACGGATGAAAATGAATCATCAAATGACATGCCGGTGTCATATTTGAAATTTATTTTCACCTCACTTATATTATTTTAAAATCGTTCGGTCCAAGTGATATTTTATTGGTATAAAAATTATTATACCACTTTTTATATATTTATTTCTTTTTTCTTTCTTAGTATTATTCACACACCTCTCTCACATCTTCATTTTTAGATTTATCTTTCCGTCTCTTCTTCAATTCAAGAATTACCATTATTATCATGTCGTTACCGTCGGCGGCTCACCACCGCCATCATCTTTTTCATCATCATAACATTCGTTGTTTCAATATACACTAGATCTAAATCTAATTAGATTCATCGTCGTCATCACCACCGTTGGAGTCAATCGGAGTTACCGCCATCGAAACTTCCATAGCCGCCACCATCATTAGAGTTGTTTTCATAATTTTCATGTTCTTCTTCTAATTATATGTAACAAATCTATATTAACTCCGCTGAATTCACCATTTCACTACCTCTTTCATTCTTTTTTATTTTTTAGATTTTTTAGATATTTTGATTAAAGAGTCGTTAGTAACATTAATGGAATTGTTAGTAATTTTAACTATATATTTTAATAATTTTCAAAGATTATTAGAAATTTAGTAGTATTGTTTGTATTTATAGCACACTAATGGTGATAATGATTTTTAGTAGTCGATATGGAGAGGATATTTGATTATAATGTTATGTTTTTTCTTTTAAATAGTGGCTTTGGTGGTGACTTTGATATTGGAGGTATATATATATATATATATATATATATATATATATATATATATATAT
>CM025780.1:30595189-30905591 GCA_014636745.2 Centella asiatica | reverse complement strand
TATATATATATATATATATATATATATATATATATATATATATATATTAATTATTTATAAATTTTGTTTGATAATTGGCATGACAATAGTGGTGGTGTACTATTTATGATCGTAGTAGAGAATATATTTTTATCTCTTTTTTTTTCTTTCTACTTCAAATTTGTTAGATAAATTGTGACCTCCTGAGTTGTTTGTAATTTTAGCAATTTTTTAAGTAATTTTAAGTAACTATTTAGAAACTTTGACAATGTTTTTAGTAAGTGTCAATAAAATATTTAGTAACTGTAGTAAACCGATAATGATTACAGTAATTGTGGTGGTAATAGTAGAAAAAGGTAAAATAACATTGAAAATTAAATTAAATTACTTGTAAATTTGTATTACAAAAATTGGTTCATTTATATTATAAAAGTTAAAATATTACAAATATTAAATTATACTATTGCTATTCATCTTTCTTTTTATTTTCATAATTACAAATAAATTTACTAATGTTGTTGATGTTATTTTTAAATTACTAAGAAAAATATGTACGTTACTAATTTATCAATTAATATTACTAAAAGATATGGTTCTAAATTGATTGGTAACTGATGATGGGCGACTGAAGGTGAAGACAATTACTGATGATGACGACGACGACTACTACGACCGGCGATGATCGGTGACCAGGTGGTGGCTGTAATATTTTCTTAATTAATAATAATAATTATTTAATAAGGGTAAATTTGAAAAGAATGTGATAAAAAGTACTTGAATGAAATAATTAAAGAAATATATCACTTAATGTCATTTTGACCCAATATTATGACCCACGTGTTATTCTTCCAAAATAAATTTATAATTTATGAGTTTTTATGAATTTATAGTTTTATAGGCTATACATGGATTATCATAAACACATTTACCCTCTTCGTTCTAAAAGATTAATTAAAACTTTAATTAAAATTTTTGTTTAAAAAAGTTGCATTACAAATTAGTACATAACTAGTTTGGATGCTCATGTATAGACACCGGTAGTTTTGTTTTTTCAAGTAATATTAAGAGAATTATAATTTTTTATATATTTAATTTTATGTATACATATATAAAAAATGTAAAAGTATGACGAGTATCTATTATTGATCTTTGCTCTTCATCGCTAAAAGTATGGCGAGTAGGAGTTTTAGATGTTGATGTTCTTATAGACATGTTCCAAATCACATGGTAATTGCAAACTCATGTCGATCGAAGAAGAAAACGAGAGCTATTGAGGAGATTGAAGAAGACGGGAGCGAGAGAAATTTATTTTCCCCAATTTTTAGCCTAAACTATGACGTATTTTTTCTTTTTCTTTTCTTTTCCTTATTCTTTTTAAGGATTCCAATTTCCAAACAGAGGATTCTATTTTCTTTTTCCTAGTTTCAAACTGTTGGAGTTTGATCATATTTCAACATTATCTATTTCCAATTAGGAATAGGTTTTTCTATTTTCTATTGGGATGTGTTTTATTTATATTCCTAATCAGAATAGGTTTCCAATTGGGTTTGGATTTGGTTATTTTTTTCAATTCCTTTTGGGTTTCTAACATTATATTGGGGGTCTATAAATACAATAGTTTATTGTGTTTTGGGTAGATCAAAACTAAATTATAATATTTAGTTCTTTGTGAGGGTCTCTTACAAGGGGGTGAGAATATTATGTAACTATTGAGAGTTTGCAAGGTAGATTAGTGGAGTGTGAGATATTTCACCATAATTGTATCTTGTGGAAAACTTGGATCAATAGTAATAATATTCAGACAGGCTGGATGTAGCCCAGATTTGGGTGAATTAGGGTAAATCTTTGTATTTTTTCTGTGATTGAATTATCTCTTTGCTTACGGTTTGGTATTTGTCAAGGTCTTATTCCCAATATCTGGTGTCATAGCTTGGTTTGCGCACAGAGTTTCTGGGATTAATCTGGGTTTAAGATGTTGACAAATACATATAGAGTTGAGATTGAGAAATTCAATGGGAAGAGCTTTGAGTTGTGGAAACTCAAGATGGAGGATCTACTCGTGGATCGTGATCTGTGGTCGGTGATTGAAGATCCGAAGCCGGTACTTATTATAGAAAAGGAGGATGGTAGTTCTTCCTCTGTTGTTAATACGACGACAAAAGATAAAATTGCTGAGTAGGAAAAACTGGATCGAAAGGCTCGAGGATTGATTCGGTTATGTCTAGCCGATACTGTTTTGGTGAATGTTGCCGGTGAAAAATCTGCAAAGGACCTATGGACAAAATTAGAGAACCTCTACCAAAGTAAATCTCTTGTCAACAAATTATTTCTAAGGAAGAAATTGTACAAGTTGCGGATGGAGGATGGTGGATCGTTCTCGACTCATCTTCAGGAATTTAATACCTTAGTAAGTCAATTGGCTTCAATTAATTGTGATATGAAGGATGATGACAAAGCCATTACCTTACTTTGTTCACTGTCAGACTCGTGGGACAATTTGATTGTTGCGATTGGTAGTGGGAATACAGAGATCTCGTTTGAGAGTGTTGTTGCGGCCTTGTTATCTGAGGAAATGAGACACCAAGGTATGAAGAGTTCCACCAAGGAGGCCTTGATTGTAAAAGGCAGAAACCAAGACAAAAGTAGGCGGTCAAACGGCAGATCTAGATCACGTGGGAGATCTAAAAGCATTGATCAGTCAAAGATGCGGTGTTGGAAGTGTCAAGAAATTGGACATGGTAAGAAAGACTGTCCAAACAAAGCAGCCAAAGGAGACAAGGGTGATCCTAAGAAAAAGGAGGATGATGACGATTTGTACTTGGTGGTGGCTTATGTGGCTCAGTCAGATTCTGATGTGTGGTATATTGACACTAGAGCTTCCTATCATATGACTTCCCACAAGGAGTGGTTTTGCGAATATGAGAAATATGATGGGGGTAATGTCTACTTGGGGAACAGTGAGACACTAAGGATAGTTGGACGTGGGAAAGTTAGACTCAGAATGAGTGATGAGATGGTGAAGACCCTTTCCGGAGTTATGCATATTTTAGGACTCAGCAGAAATTTAATATCAGTGGGCATGATGACAGATGCAGGCATCACCTTCAGTTGTACTAAAGATTCATGCAAGATGACTCGCGGTTCAATGATAATTGCAAGGGGCACTAGATATGGTACTTTGTACAAGCTGCTAGGAGACACTGTTGAGCCTCAATTTAGAAGTGCATTGATTTATGAGACAGAGCCTAGTGATGACACTAGTGTAGCCATGTTGTGGCATCAGCGGCTCGGACATATAGGAGAGAAGGGGCTTTTTACCATAGCCTCGAAGCAGCTAGTGGAAGGGGTCCCAAATTGTTCTATGGGATTTGGCTTTTGTAAGCATTGTTTGTATGAAAAGCAAAGCCGAGTAAAATTTAAGGGTGAAGGTACAAGGGCTACAAGGGTGTTGGATTTGATACACAGTGATCTTTGTGAGTCTCCGGATGAATCTCTTGGAGGATCAAGGTATTTCATTTCCTTTATAAATGATTACTCAAGGTATGCTTGGATTTATTTTTTGAAAAGGAAATCGGATGTGTTTGAAAAATTCAAGGAGTTCAAGGCATTAGTTGAAAATCAACTTGATAGAAGGATCAAAGTTCTTCAGACAGACAATGGTTTGGAGTATAAGTTCGTGGACAAGTATTGTACAGAAGTAGGCATTGCAAGACAGAACACCATAAGGTATACACCTCAGCAGAATGGAGTGGCGGAACAGCTGAATCGTACACTCATGGATAAAGCTAGATGTATGCGAAGTTGGGCAAGCTTGGAGCCTGAGTTCTGGGCAGAAGCAGTTGCTACAACATGTTATTTGAAAAATCGAACTCCTGCTTCAGCGGTAATGGATCAAACACCATATGAGGTAATATTTAGAAAGAAGCCAAGTTTGAGTCATGTTCGTGTGTTTGGTTGTGATGCTTATATGCATGTGCCTAAGGAGAAAAGGACAAAACTTGACTACAAATCTGAGAAGTGCAAGTTTGTTGGCTTATAAAGATGGAGTCAAGGGGTACAAATTGTGGAATCCAGAGACCCGGACTATTGTGTATAGCAGAGATGTGGTGTTTAGAGAAACATCAAAGGTTGATGATGTCACTGAAAATTTACCCAAGGAGACTAGTCATGTTGAGTTTGATATGAGCTCAATAAAGGATGTGGAAGATGAAGACCCATATGGTACATCAGAAGCTGTTGATGATGATTCAGATGAAGAACAATCAGTTCAACATGATGATGATGATAGTGTTGATTCAGATCATGGAGTGGAGGTCGAACAAGAGCCTCAAGCAGAGCCAACATTGAGGAGATCCACACGAGTTAGGAAAACACCTAGCAGGTATTCACTTAGTGCCTCTTATTCTTTGACAGTCATTAGTGATGAACCTGGTTCAGCTAAAGAGGTGAGAGCCTTAGATGATGCTAATCTGTGGGAGAAAGCAATGAAAGAGAAGATGCGGTCACTTGATCAGAATCACACATGGAAGCTTGTGAAATTGCCTAAGGATAGGAAGGCAATTGGGTGTAAGTGGGTATTTAAAAAGAAGCAGAATGCAGATGGTAAAGTGGAGAAGTATAAAGTTAGGCTGGTTGCGAAGGGGTATTCTCAAATAGAAGGAGTGGACTATGCAGGGATCTTCTCACCAATGGCAAAGCTAACATCTATTAGAACTATTTTATCTGCGGCAGCTGCTTATGATCTTGAAGTTAAGCAAATGGATGTAAAGACAACCTTTCTTCATGGGGATTTAGAGGAGGAGATCTACATGAAACAACCGGAGGGGTTTGTGGTCAAATGAAAAGAGAACTTAGTTTGCAAGTTAGATAAATCCTTGTATGGCCTAAAACAGTAACCTCGGATGTGGTATCAAAAGTTTGATAGTTATGCTCAACGGATCGGATTCACTCAAAGCCATGCCGATCATTGTGTATATGTGAAGAGGTCAGGTGAGGATTTTGTCATTCTGACTTTGTATGTTGATGATATGCTCTTGGTGGGTAATAACAAAAAGATGATCAAAACTGTTAAGGGATTGCTAGCGCAACAGTTTGAGATAAAGGATCTTGGGGTTGCTACTTACATCTTGGGCTTACATATACGGAGAGATCGGGGACAACAGAAACTGTGGCTTGGACAAAGAAAATATGTTGAAGGAATCTTGAAGAAGTTTAACATGTCTGATTACAAACCAGTCGGGACTCCTATGTCAGTTGGAGTTAAAATGTCTGCGGAGCTATCTCCTAAGAGTGATGAGGAAAAGGAGCAGATGACACACATTCCATATGCTAGCGCGGTTGGTAGCTTAATGTATGCAATGATGTGCACTCGACCAGATATTGCTTATTCAGTGGGAGTATTGAGCAGATATATGTCTAATCCAGGCAAGGAGCATTGCACTGCCGTCAAAAGAGTGTTCAGGTATCTTCGTGGAACCTCATATTATGCTTTATGTTTTGAGGGTAATGGAGATAAGGTGTCTTTTGGTGTGACGGGGTCAATTGATGCAAATTGGGGTGGTGTCTTAGACTATCGAAGATCGACAAGTGGTTATGTATTCAACTTGTTTGGTGGACCGGTTAGTTGGATGAGTAAGAGGCAAAGTGTGGTTGCCTTGTGATCATCTACTGAAGCAGAATACATGGCATTGACTCATGCGGGGAAGGAAGCAATATGGCTTCGTCGGCTGTGCAAGGAGCTTGGATTTAAGGAAAAATCTGTTGTGGTGAAATGTGATAGCCAAAGTGCTATACATTTGGCAAAGAATCCAGCGTATCACTCCAGGACGAAACATATTGATATTTAATTTCACTTAATCTGAGAAAAGGTGGAGGACAAAGTGGTGCACTTGGAGAAAGTTGACACAGTGGCAAATTGTGCGGACTTCTTGACAAACCGGTTACTTTGGAGAAGTTTCAGTGGTGTACTTCTGAAGTTGGGTTAAAGACTCAGGGTATAGGAGCTGCTGCATTGTGTGTGAAGTATTCACCAAGTGGGAGAATGTTGGAGTTGGATCATACTTCAACATTATCTATTTCCAATTAGGAATAGGTTTTTCTATTTCCTATTGGGATATGTTTTATTTCTATTCCTAATCAGAATAGGTTTCCAATTGGGTTTTGGATTTGGTTATTTTTTCCAATTCCTTTTGGGTTTCTAACATTATATTGGGGGTTTATAAATACAATAGTTTATTGTGTTTATGGGTAGATCAAAACTAAATTATAATATTTAGTTCTTTGTGAGGTTCTTTTATAGGGGGGGTGAGAATATTATGTAACTATTGAGAGTTTGCAAGGTAGATTAGCGGAGTGTGAGATATTCCACCATAATTGTATCTTGTGGAAAACTTGGATCAACAGTAATAATATTCAGACAAGCTGGATGTAGCCCGTATTTGGGTGAACCAGGGTAAATCTTTGTATTCTATTCTGTGATTGAATTATCTCTTTGCTTGTGGTTTGGTATTTGTCAAGGTCTTATTCCTAACACAAATGGTGCCTAAATGGACTTAATTATATCCTTTCAAGGAAAAAAGAAATCCTTAAAAATCTAACATAAAGATCCATAAGCATGTCTCTAGGTGCACACTTAAATATGATCCATAAATATGATGATTTACAAAATTTCATATTGTGTTGTGATGTATAAAATAATTTATAAAACTTTATAAGTTCTATAAATTTTACTAACGAAAACAAATTAAATTTATACTATTTTAACATCTATGCACATCACAAATTAAATTAAAATTAAAATTTTTAATAATTTTAAAGTGAATTTTTATGATACACATGATGATTACACTTATATACAAATTTTTATATTTTCAAATTGTTGCTCCAAACGACTACGATTCAAAATTTTAAACCATTTTTTTATCTTTACTAATTTTGAAGTGAAATTTCATGATATATACTCTTAAATATAATTTTTTATTCTATATTAGTACCACAAATCAATTAAAAGATTTTTAAATAGTATTTCATTAAAATATAAATATATTTTTATGTCTAAAATAGACATAATATTATTTATAGTTTGAGTATGCTATATATTGTAATTTTTTTTATAATAATAAAGGAATATCATGCCATGTAAAAGGATTTGTTTACATGCAATATGGTCAAAATCTTTCCAGCTATTTCTTTTAGTTCATAATTTTGTTAATATAATCGTATTATACAATGTATATCTATGAGTTATATTATACGGGGTATGTTTTGAAAAAAATATATTATTTTATGTTGTTTGAAACTATTATAAAGTGAGTTTCCTTGCATTAATTTTTTTTTAATCTTCAACGTGTTTTTGAGAATCTCCTAATTTGCATCATCTTAGGCCATTCACACTATAATGATTCTTTTTATTTTTTTATATCATTCAAAATTTTTATTTTTGTAAAATTATATTAGTATTTTTATTATACAAATTAAAAAGATTTAAATAATATATATTTTAGTGTAGATATTTACTGTTTAAAACTCTTAATAAATTCTTTATTTTAAAAATTATAATTTAAACATAATATTTGGAGTTTTAATTTTAAATTTCTTAAAATAGAAGATTATAGAGACATCTGTAGAGATGTTAAAAAAATAGTATTTTATGTTGTTTGAAACAATTATAAAGTGAGTTTCCTTACATTAAAATTTTTTTTAATCTTCAACGTGTTTTCGAGAATCTCCTGATTGGCATCAGCTTACGCCATTCACACGCCAAATAGGTGATTTTTTATTTTACAAATTAAATTATATTTTTGTATGTCATTCAAAATTTTTATTTTTGTAAAATTATATCAATATTTTTATTATACAAATTTAAAAAATGTGAATAATAAATTTTTTAGTGTAAAGATTTATTGTTTAAAACTCTTTACGGATTTTCTGTTTTAGGAATTATAAATTAGACGTAATTTTTAGAATTTTAATTTTAAATTTCTTAAATAGAAGGTTATAGAGACGCTTGTAAATAATGTTAAGATATCTGCCATGAATTACACCTCAATGCATTAATGTATGTTTGCAAATAATGGTACACGTGTATGAAGTTGGGGTACACACGTGCGAAGCTGGAGCAGATCGGTTGGTAATTAATGTTTACTTTACTCTTCTCATATCTCAAGTCACGATTAGCCTCCATTTTTTCTTATTTCAGTCTCTTGTTCGGAGTTCTTTTGCTTGTCTTTTGTTGTTCCTTGTAAATTTTCCAGTCATAATATTCATACAATTCTTCAAGAAGATGTTTTTTTTTCTTTTTCTTTTTATGGATCCCTTACGTAAAACTTAGCTTTATTTAGATATTTACATGTTTTGTTTCTCTTGATTTTTACAAACATCATCGATGAATTCTATTATATATAAATTTCGTTGTTCTTCTTCATCAACTTTAACATATGTAGTTGTAGGTGGTTCTTATTTTCCCTTGTTCAGTGCATGTTTTCTATAAATCTTCCGTTTTTCTCTAAATTTTTTTTTTGATATTTGTTAAAAAGGGTCGAAAATTTTAGATCCAAATACAATCGTTGCAGTAGAGACAGATCTGAATGGGTGCTTCATATATTACCTTCTTATATATTTCTATCCTCTATTGTGAATAAAACTCGTCGAAACTAACATGTAGGAATGAATTCCTGAAAATTAATACAGAGTACTATTTCTGTATAAATAAAAAATAAAAAATACAGAATACTATTTTGAGCTGTTTCTCGTTGAAAATAGTCGTACAAAATTCATACCTATATATATCAATGAGGATAACAGCTTGGAAATTGAAAGAATGTATATAGAATTTTCTTTTAATTTAATTTTTTTATTCAATGAATCTTCCATACTTATTTTCCCGTGTCGATATGTCTTCAACACGTATGTATTCTTTTTATTCAATGAATCTTTCTACCTGTATGCCAAGTACGTCCAACAGTCTCCCACCCGTGTTATCATTGGTGCCTTTGGTTGAATAATATACTAAACACGAGTCTTTTTTTTTTTTTTAAATTAACTAAAATTATTGAGTATATAATATATAATTTTTAAATTTTTAATAATTTTGTTATATTAAATATGAGATAAGTAATTCATATTATTGTTTATAATAACGTTAGTTTTATATCAAAATATTTAAAAAATTGATGGGTGTGTTTTATTTTTTTAGATATACATTATTTGATAAGTTAGTTATTCCATTTAATTATATTTTTAATATTATATATATATTTTTTCAAGTTTTCAAGTTATTTTAATTATCTGTAATAATATACATGATCTAATAGTAACTATATTTTATTTTAAATTAATTAAAATAATTTAATAAATTTTTTAAAATAAATTTTTTAATTTTTTTTAGTAATTTTAGCGTGGTGTTCTATTTTTTTTTATATAGTTGTTTTAGATTTTATTTTATTTATTTTTTAGTTGTTAATTATCTTATTAGTTTTTTAGATTTTTATTTCTTTTGTTGTGATATTTTAATTTTGAGAAATGTACATGATTTTTTAAAATATTTTATATATATAATGTGCTAGTTCACTCATTATAAGAAAGTCTTTGCTCCTTTAAGATAGATGTATAAACATATATTGATAAGGTAATGTTTTTATAACAATTTGTTCTAAACCTGAAGACAGAAACTCGATAAAATTCCAAACCAAATAGAATCATGATTTTAGTCAATCAGAACTCAAAACTAAGAATTTGATTGAATTAAAATTGCTTTTAGTAATATGAAAAAAGAAAAAAATAATCGAATTGATCTAGTCAACAACTGATCCATCTGAGTCGATTTTGTCCCTAAAACATGGTTTGTTAATTAATATATAATAATAATATATAATAGATAGATAGATATTTGCTTTTCTTTTTAATTAATTAAAATTTTTCTTTATTTATTCATTAAGATAATAATCTTTTTAATAATGTTTGAAAAATGATATACTAAAAAATAATAAGCAACTTTTGTACATATGAGCCCGAGTAGTAATAAATTATGCGAGTAAGATTTTATCAAGGAAAAAAAACTAAAATATGCGAGCTATCTTGGTTCGCGGTCTAGTTCAAACTTCACAACGAAGTAGTCAAGACGGAGAAGAGGAGCGTCCATACGCCGGCAACTTGCTTGAAAATCCCGGCAAAATTGACTTTGACGGTGATGCTAGTTACTGCTCCGCAAATAGATTCCTCTCATGGTCAAATTCACAACAAGACTCCCTTTTTAGTCAACAGTACTTGAAATTAAACTTAACAGATAATTTATAATTATAAATTTGATTAAAATTATTTTATTTATGATATATTTGATTATAATGAATTGAGTTGTGATTATATAATTATGTGTTTTTAATCACTACTTAATTAATTATATTATATGTAATTACTATATAACTTGAATTATAATATTGGATTATTGTTTGATTATGTTATACAGAGTGTGTAATTATATTTGATCATAATAGTTGAAAATTAATCAACTTTGATAAACTAAGCGTAGTTACGATTTTGATTTTGATTCAGAATGAATTTATTTTTGCTAAAAGCTAATATTAACATATAATTGTAATTACAATATCCAAATTTGACTTGGCTTGAATTATATTATTTAGTATCGATTCAATTGATTTGAGGCGCGTCAACCAATTTATATACCCAGTTGACTCTTCTGTTAAAATAATAGTATTCTTGTTGAAATAATATATAACTATAAATATTTATTTTTTGGTTGTTTTAAAATTAAGAATGCATTTTTATTTTTAGATTATAAAAAATTATGAAATTTCTTAAATGTTATTTAACTATATTACACTACTCCAATCAATTTTACATTCTACACTGGTTAGTAGTTCATATTATAACTATTATTATTATTATTCCAAATAACATGATAATAAAAATATATTTAGAATATAACATTTATCTCTAAAATTGTCATTTTAAAAATATATTTATAATTTTGTAACGAATCACGTATAATAGAATTCACAAATAAGTTTGTTCAAATACAAGTAATATATACATTATGCTTTGTTAATTTTAGGTGACAGACTAAAGCTCAATAAACTCCAACAGAAGATAATCACATCAACTTGTATATAGTATATTTTATACCGCTAGTATTCATCTTAATAAAGCACCAAACTTGCTTCACTAGTTCGGTGGTACAATTAAACACCCAATTTTCCAATTGCTATCAATTTCACTACGAATTTTCTTTTCTTTAAATATGAAAGTGGTCTTGGTTAAGCTGTCGGGTATACAACTGCTTGAAGGAATATTGAATGTTGTTCCCTTCAATTATTGGATAAATGACTAATGAACAGTAAAAATGACTATCTCTTTTTAATAATTGAGTGGAAGCAAGCCAATTTTCATTCATCTTACAGTTTATTTCCAATACGCTTACTACCACAAAAAATTCAATATGCTTGATTTTCTTTTTTCCTTTTGGTCACTCCAATATGCCCGTGTAATTGTCATTTCTTTAGTTATTATATATTTCTTGAAGTGGTCAAGTTTTTTTTTACATATTTATATAAAAAATTGTAAATCCCTAAAACATACACGACAAATTTTAAATTATAAATTGAACGATAGATAAAGTAGTAATTAATGGTAAATGATATTCTTCAAACAAAATATTATGTTGTCATATCAACAAATATCGTCAAAAAAGTATTGTACTATTGTCACGGCATAAATTATAGTGTCGTCGCTAAAGCAATCATTAATCTTAAATTCAACATAATTTTACTTTGATGATATTTTGTTAATTAGTGATCGAGAAAAATATCATGATCAATAATAAGTGGTTCAAGTGATAATGAGCTTGTTCTTCTTAAGTAAAGTTTCGAGTTCGAGCCCTAACCCTGTGATTGAAGTAAATGAATATCAGAAGAGCTTACACTTCTTTTTTTATGGAGTTTGACCTAACTTGAAGTCAAATAAATTATTAGATACCAAATATTTTAACAAAAAGAAAAAAAGAAGAAGAATGAACACCATGTCTATATTCTTCATTCTTCAGTCCTCTTTCCAGGAACCTTTTGTGCTGCTGAATTTGGCTTCATCAGATTTTGTGAATCTCTCTCATGATTTAGGTTAAGTCAATATTAGACCACTCATTGCATTCGATTACAGAAAAGTATTGCATTATTTTTAGACACCTCTCTAATCTCTTTATTTATATCATTGTACTAAACTGTCGGCTAATCATGAATCTTTCATCATAATCACGTGACTAACTCTCTGCTGCATCTGTTTCCACTGGATTCTATTTTATCTTTAATTTTACATTCCGATTCTCTATCAAATTTGTTAAAGAAAAAATTAATTTTTATTGAAAATATTTTTTTATCAAATAGATTTATTTTCTGTTCAAACTCTTGGTAATCAGCATGAGAAAGAAAGATACTATGAATCTTATTAATTTCCACTATCTCAATAAAATTTTCTAATGAAATTTTATTTCTATTTATGATTGAATAAAATAAAATCTGAATTTTTTTTAATTGTTCCATGATATGACTCATTCATTTGTCTATCTGGTTAATTCCCAAACCCCAACGGCAATAAAGCATAACAGAAAGTAGAAGCCAGATATGGATTTCTAGAAACAAATAGCCCTTTTTCAAAATTTGGCATCCTTTTGTCCCCAATTCACAAATATAATACTCTCCATAATAAACTCGGGCCATTCGTATCAAATTTATAATATACATAGTATTTGTATAATTTTATATAATTAATAAACGTACTAAATTTACACAAGTAATAATTTAATTAATTAAAAAATTCCGACAAAATTATTCCGGTGCTTGTTTCTCTGGAGAAGCCCTTCTAACACCACCTTTTTCTTGTACTCCACGGAATCCAAATCCTGTATACCCGAACCCGTTTCATTCTCCAAATCAACCTTTGAGTCCATGACTTTTCTCAAGTGAGGAACCAAAATTAACCATGCACATGTACACATCATGGCACATAATTTGCCCCAAAGTAACATTATTACTAGAGTTACCATTACAACTGACATCCCATAAATTGGGTCTAGTTTGCCGTGGGTTTCGTGGCGAATACTATCGCCTCCGCCGCCGTCTCCACCAAGTCCGGCGCCGCTGCCGGCTGACTTCTGTTTCTTTCGTTTAGATGGGAGAGGAGATGAAGAATGAGACGGCAACTTGATGGTGACATTTGGTGAACCCGGATTGCTAGACCCGGTCTTCTTATTTTCTTTTCTTCGATTTGTCGGTTTTTTAGACGTGTCATCTTTTACTACTGAATTTGATTGGTCCAGTTCACCATTTTCGACGACAATTTCTTCCTCTATCTCTATCTCTGATTCCTTCTGCAACCCAAAAAAACAAAAAAATTAATTTGGAATTTCTTTAATTGTACTCATTTTTCACTAAATTAATTCTTTTTGATTAAACTTTATCAATTATTTTATAATGAATCCATATCTACCTTGTTTATATATGTTCTAATTAATACACGTTGTTCTTCTATTTTTATTTGTCATCATTTGACTTTGATGATACATACTACTAAATTTTACTTTATTTTACAAATGACAGATTTTAATCGATGTATTTAGTGCAACTTAAAATATGATATATTTTTCAACAAGTTAATTAGAAATATACCTTGTTAACTTGATCATTGATGGCCTGCTGAGGAATCACTGCCGGAATACTATCATGGTTGACTCCGGCGGCTTGCTTGGACATCATAGACCGGAGAGAATGAAGCTCGCGGCTGCGGTTCGACACCGGAACATCCACATCCACCGGAACAGTTTTGACGGCATAACTATTCACAGGAAATCTTGATGAAGATATCCAACTAGTCTTCTTCTTCTTCTTCATCTTCAAGTTACCATCAATTTTGACCATGTCCTCCTCCATGTCTTGGGACATCTTTTTCTTGGGCCTTCTTTTGAAAGATCCAAAGCAACCCATACAAAAGCCCCTTTTGGGCTTTAATTCGCCGGAATTTTCTTCGATTTCACCGGAATTTTCTTGGATGGAATTAGGATCTAAAGAGTCAGACATGACCAAAAGTGGCTGGCCACGGAAAATTTGCAGAAGCTATGGCCATATTGAATAAAAGTCTTTCATTTATATATATGTATGTATATAGCGTGAAATTCAAGGGATGAAAGTTACTGAAATATATTTTAATTTCCCATGCAATTTTTCTAATCTTTTTTTTTTTTAAATTGTTGAGGTGGTCTGAAAGGTTAACGACTTGGACTTGGTGGGGGAGTTGTTTCTTACCCACGTTTTCATCAATTCCATATATATATAGACACTTTCCTATTCGATTTTCATCACTTCATGTATATCCACTCTCATCATTGGTACCATTCTATCTAATCATCACTCACAATCAGTTCAGCATGTTTTCTCATGATAAATTATGAAGGGAGATTGTAACCCCCATAGAAATAAAAATTATGTTCAATTTATTTCAGTTTAAAATTTAAAGTTTGTAAATTATGATAATATAATTTATATTATAAGAATTTATTTATTTTAAAATTTAAATTAAAACAAATTAAACCTATATTAAAAAAATTATATTATCAAAACAATGTAGTGTAGAACCATAATTGCTATGACATATTGTACAAGTTTGTTATTACATACAGCTTCCAAGTTTATTGATATAATAGAATTTCTTTTTATCTTATATTATCAATTAACTACTCCATATTTTTATATTAATATAACAATATCATTAAGTTTTTTGAAAAATTATTAGATAGCAAAAAGAGTTGAAAAGAGATGGTAAAATTTATTTCACAAAAAGAGTTATTATTTATGATTTTTTAAAATTGAAATATTATATTTTCAAAAATTTATAATAATCTTATCATTAATTGAATATTCGTGACAAATTTCTTCAAAAAAAATTTATTATTTAAATATTTAAATTTCAATCAATCATTTAATATATTTTAATAAAATTTTATTACAATAAAAAGTTAAGAATTTAGAACTCTACATAATTTGGTTTATAACATAAGAATTGTAGTTGATTATAAATTAAATTTTAATTGAATAAGTGATAAGTGATTTTAATTTATCTTTTCCTAACTCGTTCATAATTAATTTTATTAAATTTTGAATCGAGTTAAAATAATGATATAATTAATTTAAACATCTATTTAGAAGATTTTGGGTAAGAATTTTGTTCCACGTCTTATAAGGAAGGAAGAAAGATGTGGGGCAACGTCAACATTTGAATCTGTCGGGAATAAATGTGAATGTGCATCACATGCTTTCCTATTCCAGGCGTCCAGGTTTGATTATTCTTTTTTTCCCCCTGTTTTCAGTTTTCATAATTTTCTCTAGACCCCTTTAATAGCATTGTAATGTATAAACCTCACCATATATAAATGATCCACTTGTGCACAGTGCACTATTGTATTATCCAAATACAAGCAGGTCAGTTAATGGATTAAATCAAAACAAAATTCACTTTGATTTGTGATGATCCATTCACTTGAATCATAATTCGATTTATTTAATAATAGAGCACAATTTCACCTATCACCCACTCGAATATATTCATTTCGTTTAATTTATTTCATTTGAATTTTACCAATCATTAGAACAAATGTTATATTAGTGTGCCTCCCAAGATACAGTACCTTCAGGTCTATCGATAACACACAACTGGTAAGAGACCAAATAAACAAAAACAAATAAATTTTATGAGAAATCTTATCGACACCAACAAGTTACACAAATAAATGTACATAAATATATGTAGCAAATTATCAATTATTAAAATTTTAATGGTTGATCCATCAGGGTTCACTAACCTTCTATAAAGTTTAGCCGCATCAATTTGTTTATATTTATTTGTGTATAAGTTACTTTCTTTAGTATGATTCAAAATTTATGGTACGGTGCAGAGATGCAAGAGGACTAGGAGAGCTCAAAGGAGAAAGGGCCTATATGGATCAATGAGGGATTCTGACCTGATTAATTTGATCTGATCTGCAGATCACTAGATACAAAAATGCTATAGCCTGCAATAATCCATCTTGATCGATTGACAACTCTTTAAATAAGTTATGTGATATCGATTTTTTTTTTTTTGTATTGAAAATTTCAATTGAAACGTATATTTTCGTTTTTTATTTTCTATTTTGGTTGTATGGATCCCCCACACCCCCCCCCCCCCCCCCCCCCCAAAAAAAAAAAAAAAAAGTACAAACAAACTATGATCAAAGTATGCCTCTAGCAAATCACCTTGCAAAAATATAATGCTGTAAAAACGAATCAACTTATGCAAGATTATTTACAAAGTGATAACACCTAAAGTTGTTCGGACCAAAGTTAAATTTTCTAATATGTGGCTACCACTGTCCAATTTAGGCCGTGTTAATGAAATGAAAGTAATAATAAATTTGATTCACGAGTAATTATTAAAAGAGATAAAATCACAAAATTTTATAATTTTTATGAGAGATATTAGAAGAATGAACAATTTTTTTGGTATATTACTTCATCTCATGAGCAAAGAAATTCCATGACTGAAACTGAGTAACGATCTACCTAGTATATCGTTAATGCAATTCAAATGCACCCCACCAGTTAATGTTAAAATGGTGATCAATGAGAGATTTCAGTGGGACGAGTGACTCACATCTTATGTTTAATTTTTCTTCTTCTTCATTTTCTTTTGCTTTTGTTTTTAAACTCTTTAAGAGTTACGAAAACCAAACGGGAAAGTTAAAAGTTAATTTTCATAAAAAAGCTATTAATGTTTGAATGGTAAGACATACTATACATTATTGTGATAAAATGTACTTGAAATATATTGTTATAAATTCACCCAAATCTTGACCTTTTCACTAAATAGTCAATAGTGAAAATAGTCAATAATTAGTGAAATCAACAAATATATCTTATTTAATCATTTATTTATCAAACACAGCAACTTATTTATAAACAAATAAATTAGTCTAAATAAATTGTGCCAAAAAAATACCTTTCAATTTCTTCAAATAAGCCGATCCTATTAAAAATAATCGTTCACAAAGTATTTAAGAAGAACCAAACAAGACCTTAGTAAAGTCGGTGATCGAGTCATTGCACAGAAAAACGGAGACGATGGGCGTAACGGAAACGATAAAGAACGCCGAGAAGTTAGTAGAGAAGTTGATGAAAGAAAACGACGCATCGCACGATGCGGCTCACGTTTTCAGGGTTCGAGATCTCGCTCTTTCTCTTGCCATTGAAGAGGGATTATCTTCTTCCTCCGATTCCATGGAAATTGTATCATCCTCTAAACCCTATCTGATGTTTTATGTCTTCTCTCATACTGCATTTCTGCTAAATTTTAATGCTAATTTAACACTTTAATCTGCACAAAATTTTACAAGCACTGATGAAAACTGTTAAGGACTCAACTGGCTCTAACTTTTTGGCTAGGTTCCAATAATTTGATATTTTTTAATTTTAAGATTTAATAGATGTTGCCTCGTTTGACATATCTTATTTAAGAAGTACTTATTTAAAATAAGTGTTTATTTTATTTAAATAAACGAGAATGTGTATTTTTTTAATAATTATTTATATAATAAGTGATTGCGATTGAAAAATAAGTACTTATTTTAAGTATAAATTTTAAATAAGCCCACCTTCGCCCAGCTTATTTCTTCATGTTTTAAAAGCTTGTACACGGCTTAAAACACTCGATTTAAGTGTTTCTTCTACTTAAAATAAGCTATAAGCTCTAAGAGTAAGAATAAACTCTTCCAAACGGGCCGTGTTTTGGCAATTTGACTTGAAGAAAACTAATGTAGGACATTTGTTTATTTTTCGGTGTGGAATTGAGTGTAATCTGAAGCTTCATCTTTCTGACTCACTTGGCAGGTTGAACTAGCTGCACTTCTTCACGACATTGGTGATTTGAATATTCCTTCTTACTATTTTCACACCTACTGTTTAAGCACAGATAAATTTCTTGTGCCATGACTATACTGATGGGACTGATTTTGGCGAGAGATTACTGGAAGGGTTTTTGGTGCTATAGGTTCTCGCGGATGAAAGCCTTAATACTTAAAACAACGAACTTCGATACTCTGTGTTAAATACAACATCTTATTTTGAGATTCTTGTTTTATTTCTCATGGATGAAAGCCTGAATACTTAAACAATGGATTATTTCGTGTTGAATACAACATCTTATTTTGAGATGTGTGTTTTATTTTTTCCATCTATCTTAAAGAAGCATTAGTGGACTGAAATTTAATCTTGCTGAATTTATCAATGTTTTCTATATCATATATGTTTACCCAGTGATATTTAGAATTATAGGCAAGCTAAGTTGCAAGGGTGTGGGTACGGGGGGTGCTGGTGCGGAGATACAGGGAGATGGGATTCAGGAAATTTCAAAATATGAGGATTCGGATGTGGCGGGGATACATCGTACAATTAATAAGGAGTATCATATATATGTGTGTGCTTTGCACATATATAATACAAAATTTTAAATATCGACATCGAATATAGTTTTAGTAGCATAACAAAAATATAAGAGATATTACAAGTGTTTATTAATAGTATAATAGCACTAATTCATAGATTTAATATAAGAACTTTAAACATATATATTACACAATAGAAACACACAAAATACCCGAAAGAAGTACCCCCAACACATGTTTTTAGGCATTTTAATCTGCATTTTTCATGGTCGAAGCACCCTTAAAAGCACCCCTGACGCACCCCATGAAGAATCCCCGGGGATATGCCAAATGCCTCACCCTTGCGCACCCTGCACCCCCGCCACACCCAATTCTCCATACTCCAAAAAACAGAAGCATTCCTGCTTCATAGTAGGCAAGATACTTTGCTCCAAATGCGCACACAGACACAAACATAGACATGTAGTTATTGGATTTTGAATTTCTTGTTAATTTCCTGGGATTCGGATTGTTACTGATGTCACTATTTATTGGTTTTTAAATGCAGGGGACTACAAGTACATGAGGTTAGTATTTATATATATTTTATATGATTTAAATGAAATTTCCTTCTATTTTCTTACTTTTTCTTGTCTCTGAAATTCAAAGAATGTGTTTAGTTTTAACTTATGGTGTTGATTAATAGAAAGCAGCTGATTTTCTAGTATCTAGGCTTTTTGCTTCCAACCTCTTAATGTAATGTGACAATGTTAAACTGTGTTTCTTGCAGTTACAAGCAAATATGTGGAGATAGTCTTTTAAGGAAAGACAACTCTATGTGTAGCTATATACCTTGTGGTCCTTCGTTTATTTATTTGATTCTGACTTTACCTTGAAAACTTTGTCTCTTTCCTTACCTCTTTGTTTGAGTTCTGAATCTTGTGATACGTCTTTTCCACATAGAGATCCTTCTGAGGAGAAAATTGTTGAGGAATTTCTCAAAGATGAAGGCATAGAGGAGAGCAAAAAGATAAAGATTGTCAATATCATAAAAAGGATGGGTAAGTTTTCCTGTAGGATATCATATATGTCTAATGTGTCGAGGAAATTGTTTCATTGGAATTTTAGTTCTGTATTCCTGTTCAGGATTCTCTGATGGGCTTTAAATTTCTGCATAAAGCCTGTAAAAATGTTGCATATACCAACCTTTGGACCTCTTAAAGACGAGGAATTTTTCCTTGAAAGTAATCTATTACGACTTTTAGTGTAGATAACTATAAACCGGATATTTCCCGCTGTATGCATTGTCAACATGGGTTTCCCCCTTCTTCTTTTTTCCTGCAAAAATAACAAGGGAGCTTTATTTAATTAAAAGTACCATTGCACCCATCAATCCCAACCAAAACCAAAACATTCATACAAAAGATTCCTCAAAAACAAAGGTTTGTTGATCATCAAGTCAAGTTCTGCCAAATTTTCAACCGTAACAAACATTTCTCCTTGAGATGCCGCCTTCTTGCTTAGATTATCCGCTCCCTTGTTATAACCGCGATCCACCTTCCTAAGCCACACTTGCAATAGCTCTTGGCATAGCAACCTGCATTCACGAGCCAGAGGAGCACAGGAAGAGTCATTTGACAGGTTAGTATGCTGTAGCAGATTCAATACCTCCTGACAATTAGAATATAAGATGACATTTGCCACATTATAAGTACGAGCTAGTTTAAGTCCATTAAAAACTGCCCACATTTCAGACTGTACTGGTGTGATTCCTCGAAGTTTCCTGAGCGACGCCACTCCAAAGGAGATCCATGGATTTAAGAGAATAGCTGCAGCTCCACAGCTCCACCTTGAGCATGTTGTGAGTGTCCTTTGCAACTTCCATCAGTAAACAACACACACCAATCCCTTGATGGGACTTTTTCCCACTTCTGCTCATGCTTTACAACCCCCTGGTTGGGAAGTATTTTAACAGTGCCTCTCGCATAGAGATGCCACCAAGCTTGAGCCAAATTAATTCTAGCCACTTGAGAAATTGCCAAACATTTGTGCTCAAGTCTCTGCAAGTCTTCCCCATTTCCTATGGTATTGTGTAATGATCAAGTGGTAAATTCTGTCATTTACTTTTTCTTGGACTCTTGATTCTAGATTTTATGTGTCAATCAATAAGCTTTACATGTAATATGTTACTATTGCATTTCTCACCCTGCTAATTTTTTAGTTGAGCATGTCCTTGCTGTTGGGTCCCTTGCAACATTTGTTCACTTGTAAGCTTATTTGATGATCATGCTCTGTATCTTAATAATAATAATTTAGCATGAATTTTATGTTCTAATAATGTATATACTTAATGTTTTTTTTTAAAAGTTTTTTCTCCTGATGTTAACTATCCAGCTATAGGACTCTCTGCCCCCACCCCCTCACCAAAAAAAAGAAGCGAAGAAAGAGAGATTCGTTTCTATATTTGAACTTCAACAATGTCTATCTTCACTTGTCAGGATTTAAAGATGAACTTCAAGGGCATGGAAACGGAAGTTATTCGCCAGAATTTGGGGTTGTTCAAGATGCTGATCGTCTTGATGCAATTGGTGCTATTGGTAATTTTTATGTTTTTGTTAGTGCTGAAATTCTGGCCATGACTTGACATTTGTTCTATATGAACTTAACAATATGGTGTAGGGTGCAAACCTATAATAGAATGCTGGGAGATGGGCAAACATTTATATTTGTGATATGTTTTGTTTATTCTTCAAGACTAAATAAGTCACTAAATGGAACTTGTTTGTGGGTAAGGGAATTGAAATATTCAGTGCATGTTTCGTTCTGTGCAGCAGGCATGTACAGCTTCTACTACAGAAAGTACAAGCATGTCAATATGTCTTGCATCATTGCTCTGGAAGGGGTTGTTAAATTGTGCTAAAAATAGAGCTGTTAATTTGTTTGATAAAGTAGCATTAGATGCATCTTGGAGTTCCAAATTACAGTCACCAAGGTTCTTCTGTCTTTAATTTTTCTTTTGGTAAACTTCGCTTCAGGAATTGCTCGTTGTTTTACTTTTGGTGGGAGTAGGAACAGAGTGCTCTATGATCCTAACATACAAGCCCGATCAGATCTGTCTAAGGAGCAATACATGAAGCAAGATGAGCAAACTACTGTAAATCATTTTCATGAGAAGCTTTTGAAGCTGAAGGATCTGATGAAAACAGAGGTTTAAACAATAGTTCAGATCCGCTTCAATTATTTTAAGAAACATTAGGATCTTTAGATCAACTTCTATGTATGTGAATAACTTAGGCTTACAAGCGCCTGTCCATGGATATGCAAGTGCGTTATTCTGTGTGTGTGTGTCTGTGTGTATATGTGAGTCAACTTTCTGATTACACACAAAAGTACTGTAAAAGATTATGTAGTATTTAAAATTTGATATAGCTATTAATGACGTTTGAAATTAACAATGACAGGCTGGGAGGAGAAGGGCTGAGAAAAGGCACAAGTTCATGGAGGAGTTTCTTGACGAGTTCTACAAGGAGTGGGATGGGAAGGCTTGAATGGGGTATCTAATTCCTCTTGAATGTGTGTACTTCATAGTTGTTATATGGTGAATCATATTGTGTATGGAAAACCCCCAGATCGTATTTTATATATTGTATTGTGGAAACAATATATAAAATTAATGAAAATTTTATATTGTATTGTATTGTATTGTATTTTATATATTGTATTTTATATATTGTATTTTATATATTGTATTGTATTGTGGAAAACCCCCAGAAAATTAATGAAAAGGCGATAATTTATGTGGAAACATATATGTAACTTAATTTTGCTGGACAATCAAGCATATCTTCTTGATTATAATGTTAAAACAGCCAGTGGGACTCGGTCATTTAGAACGTCCGCCCTTGATGAAAATGAATCATCGGGCGATCTTGATGGCAAGAAATTGACAGCAATGGGAACTTTGGGCCTAAACAACTAATTTATCATTGAAAATGTAAAAATGAAATTTATTGGCCGCGCAAGCATATTTGCTTGAATACAACGCAAACGTGGGCCACTGATCAGAATTCTAAACACAATTGATCTTAAATAGATAAATAGTAGTTAAATATATAAATAGCTTAATATTATTTAAGCAGCATTTTCTTACGCCATAGTATAAGATTTCTACTGAAACGGTATAAGCTCACAAGACTTCGAAGTCTGTTTATCCTTTTTAATTATCCATATAAAATTTATCAATTCATGTTGCTAATTTGAGAAAAAATTGTAGTTTGTTGTTATCGTGTTGTACAGTAACCAACTTTTGATATGGTACTAGCTTAAGTACATCCTATGATACGTATCAAATTGTGTCTTTATCATGTTGAATTGCACAATACTTTCTGCTATGGCACACAACTGTGGGCAATTTGTGATATATATGAATGTTTTTAAATTTTAAAAAGAAATTTAATTTATAGAATTCTGTTTTTATAGCTTCATTTTTATACATATATTCTGAATTCTGTTTTTATAGCTTCATTTTATTGCTACGACCGTAAACAAGTCGAGTTTGAGTTAAGCCTAGTCTAAATTGTATGTTAAACGAGTTGAACCGGGATGAATAGTGTAAATTACTCGAGCTGATCTGATCAGAACCGAATAAACGGACAACTCGACTTGTTTACAGCTGTATGCACGGGTTTGAGAAATTGTTTAATATATACAATGGACCGAAAAGTGGAATAGAATGGAATACTAATTTTTCGTCCTTCTGTTCCTGTTATTTTTGCGCAATACAGTGTTTTTTTTTCTTTCTATGTTTGTTTATTTCTTAAGGTAACAGTTAATTTCATAGATAAACTTTGAGAAAAAAATTGGAGCATCTTCTAAGGCTTTGTGAAGAAGTTTTTAGAAGTTATTTTTTTATAAGCATGGTCTCACACTTTCACATACGCCTCCAAGCCTTCCTGAAGGGGTTAACGCACAAAGTAGTTACACTTTCGGAGCAGAGCCTTTCTATATCAGGTATTAGCGCATCATATCAATTTCAATAGCTATGGGGTGTACTTATCCTTGCTGTTAAAATTTTCTCTTCATAATCAGATTCTTGAACTAAGTGATTGGTGGTAACTTCTTTAGTCTAGTTCAATATGCCGACAATTGCTCTGTAACCCAGGTAGTGAGACCTTCCTACTAAATGAAGAAATTAGTGAGTAGTAACTAAATGATCTGTTGTATACAGAACGGGTTTCTTGACTTATGTTCATGATCATAAGTAGGTTGTAATGAAATGTTGTTCACTACTTACCATATAAACTTAAACTTGGTCCAAGTCTTGCTTGACAAGAATGAGAGGAGATCATGTTTTGTTGGGGAATTCTAATCTAGACCATTATTTTATCTGTGCTAGAAGTTTTAATTTATCAAACCTTTATTTGAATAGCCTCCTATATATCTGGAGGTGTTTCAAGGAAATATTGTTATTGGTGCTTTAGATACACTTAAGTTATTTGTTGAGATATAGTTATGTTTAAAAAATATCATATATTGCATTATGGATAATTGATATAAATTACGAATTTAAGAATCAAGCAATCACATCAAATCATTTACTACATATTATTTTAGGGTCTAATAATATATTAAAATGCATAGTCCTGATCTTCTCTCGGTATCTCCAATCCATTCTTTCTTCCTTTCCCGCCCCCTTTGATTCCATATGTTGTGAATATGATATAATCGAATGTATATAAATAGGAAGAAAAAGGACAAAAAAATTAGAACAAAGAAAAGGTTATTGACATTCAGCAGTTCCTGAAGGATCTTAATATATCATATTCTTATACTTTTGAAGCTCAGACTTGTCACGTCTCTGTAGTTTCACCTTCAGGCCATGTTTCATGTACATAGTCAACGCGAGCTTTGGTACCACAAGATGATTTTCCTCCACTGTCACTCGATAACGGTATAAAATAGAAGCAGCTACAAATTTCATCTGGTAGTACGCAAAGTCTCTCCCTAAGCACAGCCGAGGTCCGCCATTAAAAGCAGTGAACTTGTAGGCCGATTCGCTCAGAAAGTGGCCATCTCTCAGCCACCTTTCAGGCTTGAAATCCCTGCAGTCCTTTCCCCATATGCCTTCCATTCTTCCCATAGTGTAGATTGAGTAAATTACTTTTGTCCCTTTCTTCAATACTGTACCGTCTGGGAAAACATCATCATTGATGACCTGAACAATGCATGAATATGCTTAAAATTGTTAGTACAGTGCTGAAAAATGGTTTCATGTCTCATTCGTTGGGGGTTGTCTTCTTCTCGTTTTCCATGTCTGTGCTCGAGGATTTGTAGTATTAAAATAAAGAGTATTCAAACTTTCTTAAAGAATCTTTATCATCTTGCTATGCTATTAACTTATCAATTCATTTAATTGCATATATGGATGGATAGATTTCATATGGGTTAAACTTGCAGATGGTTCCATATGTGGTGAAATTACCATAGTACGATTGGAATAACAGTAACATAATAAAACAACATAATATAATATAATATAATGGTAAAAGTATCAATTTTACCTCCTTGTGATCTACTGGCACTGAAGGGTACAATCGTAGGGCCTCTGATATAGCCGCATGCAAATACTCCATTTTTTTAACTTCCTCAGGCCTAAATATTTCATCCTTGGTCCCCTTTCCGGCTTCCCTTTCAGCAACTATTTGGTATATCTCCGAAAGGATTTGCTCCTCAACTTGTGGATTCTGATCGAGTAGCCAGAAAAACCAGGTCAATGCAACTGACGAGGTGTCCCTTCCGGCAAGTATAAAGTTCACACAGATGTCACGCAAGAACTTTTCGGAAAACGGTTGTCCTTTGTCGTCTTTTAATCTCATAAAAATGGTTAAGAGATCTGATCTCTGTTTCTCATTTTCAGATTCCAATGAGAGTTCCTTCTTCCTCGTCCTAATTACTTCCTGTGCAAATGCATCCACTCCTTTTATAGAATGTTTTAGATTCTTCTCAACTCCCAAGTTGAGATGCCTCATGGTTTTCCATACCAGTGTTGGAGTAACAAACCGGATTATGGCAGCTTCAGTTGCAACTTCAAAGGCTTGAGCGAAAGCTATATCTGGAAGCCCGGGACGTAAGCAGCCTGGATCAACTCCAAAGGCGATCATACAAACATTATCAAATGTAAGTCTTAGGAGGATGTCTTGTAGATCAATCACATTAGAGTTCTTGACCGATTGCTCAAAGACTGGCAAGAGCCTAGCATGAACCAGCTCAAGTAATGATTCTGTGGTTAAGTGCCGGAATTTCGCTGAGTGGAACTCAATGCTAGCTGTCTTCCTCTGTTGCTGCCATATTTCATCGTCTGCGTTGAAGATCCCATCTCCAAGGAGATCTTGCAGAACATTTCGAAAATATTCTCCTTTGGGATAATTTGAGAAGTTTGTCTTGAGCAGGTGCTCTAAGTTACGTGGATCTGAAGTTACTACACACTTGAGATTGGTGAACCAAGGGCCTTTGAATGTGAATGTTCCGTTCTGCCGGCGAAGAACGTCGGAGATCCACTCGTACAGGTTGCCTCGTACACCGAAAAGCAAGGAAGGTAACATTCCGATGACTGGCCACACAGGTAGGCCTTGGCGCCTTTTTTGCCGGAGAGAATGTATCACAACAAAAACTAGAAGGGCAAGAAGAAGTTCTAGTAGTTGAATTTCCGGCATTTGGAAGAAGAGTTTCTTTCCGACAGAGTTGTCGGAGGAGGCAGAGGAAGTTATGTTTCTAGGGTTGTTCATATTGTTTAGATGATAAGAAATGTGGTAGTACAGGGTATGTTTGGTTGGGTTGATCATGTGTTATATGGATGGTGCTTTGTGTACTTTGTGTGTGATTGAGTGTTTGGCGTGCATGAGTTTGATTTGGTGAGCAGACATGGAAGGGCTATTTTGTCATGAGACAGTAAAATAATTTTCTTGGGCCAGAGGTTTTTGTAATTTTGCTTCTCAGCTTTTATTGCAATTAACTTGAATGCTTTTGATTGTAAGAGTGATAAATGCTGGTTGACCCTTTAAAGGAAGGAGTTCTGGAGGATGGGGAGTGGTTACGACGGTTAACCTAAGAACACCGCTTCTATCAGTCCAAACACGTCTTCTATTTTGCATCTTGGTTAGCTAAAAAAGTGTAGGGATATGGCCTAGATTTAGTGTTTTTTTTTTAAAAAAAAAAATTTATTTATAAATAATTAAATTTAAAATTGTAAAGGATGACACATAGCAGCTTACTAGTTTTAACGAAACCCTTTTGATATTTTAGGATAACTACACGGTACAGACAATAGATTCAACATAGGATAATTGATACATTGTGAAAGTTTCGATGGTAAATATTTATATCGGGGATAATATGACTGTGTTTATTTTATTAAATATCTGAATAATATAAAATTATTGAATTAGGTAACTATTTATGTTTAATTTGAATATAAATAATTATTTGTTGATTTAGATAAAACTAAAACTAAGTCTATTAAGAGATTTAAATTTTAATAGTAGACTAAACAAACGGTTTGAACGATACAATATCTTAATACAGTCTATATCTTCCAAATATAACTGATTTTTGCAACATTTTAAAGTTTTTACTTTTTTACCCTGCCTCTCCCCATCCATTACATTTCCAGGCTATCTTTTCTTCTGATTTACCTCTACATAATGACCAAAAATTACATCAATACTCTTTCGAAGAAAACCATGGGAACACACATGATCCATCAGTCTTAAAGCCACAATCCGTTCATCTAATTTTCTGAATTGAAGTGCGTATTTGTGTGCTGAATATTATATTCCGCGGACAAACTGGTTAGATTAGGTAGCCTATTCTGGAATATGTTTGTATTACTTGGATTATAAGACGTATGCTAAAAACTCAATTAACATAGCCTTTTGAGTGTTTGTGGGAAAAACACAACCAGTCAAATAAAATAACAACAAATATATATTCTTTGCGTGTCTCTGAAGAAATATAATCCAACAAAACAATATCATTCCAAATTCATTAATAATAAGGTTTGAGTTAATGATTTAATTTTAGGAAAAAGTAGTTAGCCCCTTGTTTGTCCTGACCGCTAGCTAGCGTTTTGGTCGTTATTGCCAAAACTAGAATTACCGTACACCACCATAATATATACTCCATGTGTCTATTTTAAAATTAGATATACATTTTTTTTTATAAATTTATAAAAACATCAAAATATAAAAATTTGAATCTAAAAGTATTATTCATCTACTTTATGGTATTTCATTTTAAATTTATTAAAGTGAAAATTTTCATTTCACTTTTTAATTATAAGATTTCGTAAATTTATTTTGTGTGAACTAAAATGTATCCGTAATTTTAAAATGAATTGAGCGTTTTCTCTTCTGCCATAACCTATTGTTTTCTTATGGGCATGAAAAACTGTTGCTGATTTAACGCTAATGAATTGTATTCGACTTTACTTGTTGCCTAGATTTGGCTTTTACAATAGTTTTCTCGTTTCCACAAAGCTGTATAAATGTACAATAGTTCCCTAAAATTTCGTTATATCTTCGTGCCAAATTTAGAAATGTTTATTGTGTTTACGAATGATTAAAGCGGTCAATTTGAGAAAGCAGGCGAGACTCCAATACGTTATAAATATAACCTGTATTTGAGCAGAAACAAATGTTTATTTTCTAGAATACAGGTAGAATATGCGAGATACATACATATATGTATGTATATCCATTCCATTTTTTTAATTGTCATTTGACTTTTGTTTTTTAGGTAAATTTTTGCACATGTTAAAAATTTATTTAATTTTTTAAAAATCAATAATTAAAAATATATTAAGTGAAGATTATTTATGAATAAGAATAAAAATAAAATAAAAAATTTAACATATATAAAAGCTCACTTAAAATAACTTGAAAAAAAGTCAAACGCCAACTAAAAAAAATAGAGTATAAATTAGTGTATATAATTACAAAAATGAATATAACTCATTTTTCTTTTTACCGCATACTTTAATTATAGATTGTGATAAATTTCTCGACCTATATTCTGCAAAGGAGAGCGGGAATATTATGGAGTATTATTAAATATATCATGTACTATTGTATGTGCATTTATAACACAATTTTTGTATTGAAGGATAGTGTCATATTTGTCTGAAAAATGGAAAGAGAGACTGTCTTTTTTGGTGGGGATGAAAGCAAATGCTTATCAGATTTGGTAATAGAGACGTCTCTCTTTTGGTAGGGACGGATACAAATCGATGAAGAGCAGATTGCCATGGTTTTTGTTTGCAGAAATTTCCATAAGTTAAATTGCATGCGACAGTTGAGCAGTAATTCCATAATTTTTTAAAATTTTGTTAAAGATGAGCTCTACTAATCCATACCTATGTATATAAGTCATGGGTGAATTCGTCCTTCCGTTGGGTCTATATTGTAACAATACGTTTAATTAGACTTATATTATATAAAATAAGGATGTCAATTAGTGACGTTTAGTTATGTTTTGTATATATACTTTTTATATTTTATTTGAAATATTTCTTTGAGTAAAATACTAACAGTTCATGATTGTACTAATTTAACTTCGAATATTCTTAAGTTTCTCAGTAAAAAATATTTTCAATTTTTAATATAAACATTAAAAAAAGTTAAAAGAAATAAAGGATAATAACATATAAAATGGACAAAACAAATTAATATTCTTACAAAAAACAAAAGAATTAGACCTACCACGGCCTATTTTTTTTTTTTTCCAGGAAAAGGGGCACATGCTCTTAGCTAGTACGGATGACGTCTCGCTTATCATATTGATTGTGAGAATTGATGGCTTCTGCTGTTTAATTTATTATTGCGCTACAACCACAGACTCGGTTGCAGTTGCAGGTTTATTTAGCCGATGATCGAACCCAATATCCAATACCCCGAACGTTCTGAAAAAAAATTATATTTGATAATAAAATTTGTTTAAAAAAAAATAATATTTATATTATTTTTTTTATTATAATATTATATTTTTCAAAATTTATCATTATAATTTTCTGGATATTTATAATAAATTTAATGAAAAAAACTTAATATTTTTACATGTAATTCTCAATCAATTAACAAAATTAATTAAAAGTCGTCAAAATTTTGTGAAATAAAGAGAGTATGATTTAATTATTTAATATTTCATTCTATACAATTGTGAAATATCTTTATTTTGATTTTAATGGTTCAAACGATACATATTATGGAGTACAGATTATATAGATATAGATAGATTCATCTCGACGAAATTAAACTACATATGAATTCGATCTCAGAAAAAAATAATCACGAATAGAAAATTCTTTGCCAAAAACAATTTCAAATCTAATCCAGTTAGAGAACTAGGATAGGAATACACAGTGATCACAACAAATTGCAAACAATTAACCACCATAACACAATATAGAGCTAGTAGCAGTAACAACAACATATTTTCTTAATCAGCGAAAAAGAAATTTTATTGAACTCACCAAGCAATAGATATGTCCACATAGTTCGGACAACGTCAAGACAACATATCAAAACACAACAACAACGACACCAACACCAACACCAACACCAACATTATAATTAAAGTAATAAACCAGAACCATGAAACTTTTCTTTAGTGATTTCATCCAATTTAGTTGCCATCTCCGACGTTAAATAATTCTCCCAATCTCCAACCTCACCCTTTCGAAAAAATGCAAAAAAATGGAAAAAACTTTCCTCCTCCTCTGAAAATTGGCAGTCCAAAAAATTTGCAAGACGTCTCAACTCCAAATGGGGTTGTTTTTTCATGTCTTCATATTTGATGAACAACAACTGTGGCATTTTCAAGCTCTCTTCCCAATAACCCAAAATATGGTCCACATGGGCCCACACAAGCTACGTCCTCTAGAGAATAAATCAAAAGCCTCTTCCAAAGAAACAGGCCGAACCTTGTTTATGAAATGATAGAGTGAGACGAAAGTGTCCTTTATTCCCCTACATATGTACACTATTTTGCATGCACACGACTCGTCTGTTATGGATTCCGGTAGGGTTATAAATGGAATTGGCAATGCAAAAATCTTCCTCAGATTGGAGGATGGAATATTAGTGCCATTTTCATCATCGTCGTTGTATTACTACAACTCAATGAGTAGTCAGAAGGCTTAAGCCACATGAAACCTTTCACTAGGTCATGTGGATTTTGAGTGAGTAAAGGGTGAATTTTGTCTCGAGGATGATGAACCGACCAGTTCAATAAAGCGAAACCGAGCGCTTTCAACCAGGTGGTGCCGGATTTTGGGGCGGCGGCGAGGAAGACATCGGTGTCGAGGGGTTGTAGTTGTTGTTGGAAATCAAGAATGGATTGAAGCATTAAGGGTGGAAACCAGAAACCATGGTATTGATGGCCATGGGGAGCTTGAGATAGTAGATATGTTTCTTGTGGTAAGGATGAAAGCAAGTCTTTGAGTTCTTGGCTATCATTTTTCTCATCATCAACATTATTATTAGGAGGAGATAGAAGATCAAGAGAAGGAGGTTGTGATGTTTCTTGCATGGTGGGATTTTCCAAGAAAATTTGATTACTCAAATTGCATGCAATACTTGAGTTATTGATATGATGGAGTACTATAGCTAGCTAGTTTAGATGTTTAAATAGAGATGTCCATCCTTTAAAATTTTGTAGAATAATGTTAATATTATCAGTTAAATTCTGTGCAAATACAGGCTTTTAGTTTTGTACTGAAAAAGTAAAGGTTCACTGAAATTATTATTATTTTTCCTTTTTTTTTTGTAAATTTTCTTCAATTTAGTTTGTAATATATATATAATCTTAAATTCTAACTATTTCAAAATATAAAGATTAACAACTATTTGACTATACGAAGTTGACCAATTTATTCACTAAAGATAAGTTACTTATTTTTAAAAATAATTTGTAGAATAAAATCCAATGTATATTTTGCTCAAAATTATATCCAGTGTCTATGCATTCAATAAATAATTGAGTACAACTGTACAAATGATATATACTATGATCATAATAAATCAATATCTAAAAACAGTCATAATCAGTTTAGATAATAAGTGTAATCAAATTGGATAATAAAAACTATAATCGAATTAGGAAAGTTGCATCAGTGTAAAGTTAAAAGTGAATCATGTAATAAATCAAATTAATTAATAAAAATTATAATCAAATTAGGTAATATAAAGTATGATCAAACTAGCTAATGTGAAATCCTGCGTAGCTAATTGTACTTTTTCGCTTTTTCTTTGGTTGATTATCTTTTTAGCTGTAAATGTTAGATTGAAAAAGGGAAATAAAAATTAGTTCATTTTTGTAATCATGCTCACACGTGCTATGTTTTAGTCTCTAAAAAATATAAAAAAAAATACAATTATACGGATTAAAAGCATGTGTATGAAAACTTAATATAACATATTAATTTTGTGAATATTTCGAGCTCATTTACATAGTCTATCTATATAATCATGTAAATATTAATAAATCTTAATACCTGAAAATGTATTAATTTTACATGATTATAAAAATCATGTTATACACCACAAAAAAAATGAAAAATTTTATATACCCTCTATTTTTTGGATACATTTTCAATCTATCTAATCGTGTTTTTGATTAAATTTTAGATAAATATAAAATTATTAGGTATAATTTTAAAAATGAGTTGTAGTTCATTTCACTTAATCCACACACATATATATTTTATGTTAAAGGAGATGTATAGGATCTAACTTGCTCCCTCCGTTTCATAATAAGCTGCATTTAACTTTTTTTACATTTAAGTTTAGGTAAATTTTTTATATATTAAATATTTTATTTTAATTAAAAAATTTATATATATTAATCGTTGTGTTGAATTGTTGAACTGTTCCATGCCAATGTTTCGAACCAATACTTGTCTACTTCAAGGTCGGCGTGGGAAATTGACGCGAGGATTGAGAGGTAGGAAAGGAAATAACTTTTGAGTTTTGCTTGTTTCTGTTGTTGGATCAACATTTTGTGGACAAAAGTATTGGTAAATGTGTTGCGCCGGAGTAGAAATGACCTGGTGTCATATGTTTCAGTTTGGGATTTCATGGCTGTGCCCAATGTGTTTGTTGAATTGGCGCAGTGAATTTGCAGGCTACCCTGATGCATTCTAGTGGTTTTGTTCAAGATTATTTGGACATATATTTCCAGACATTTTATTATTAATAAAATATTTTTTTGCCAAAAAAATATTTTATTTTAAGGGTGACTTATAAGTTAATAATAGTCAAATATCCTTATAATTATTTTAACTTATTTTTTGTCTTATAAGACAGATAAGTGCCAAACATTTTTGCTTAATTATAAATAATTATTTATTTTTAACTTATAATTTTATTTATACACAAATTAATAGATTATAGACAAATAGATCCTCTATTTTAAGAGTGGTAGAGAGAGATTTGATTTTGAATTTTTTAGAGTTGTAGAAGAAAATAAGATTTGAATAAAAAAGTGAGGAGAATCAGGGATGGAATTATCAAAAGACAAAGGTCAATGTGAAGTGGTCAGACGGGTAAGTACCATGACAACTGGTCTTGCATGAGCTACAAGTTTAAAAAAATCAAAAGCCACCTGCCTCACTTATTTTGTTTCTTTTAAACAATTAATATTTTATAACTAGAAAATGTTGAAATTGCAAATGGTGATGATAAAATAGACTATGATAATGATTAAGGTTCTTTTTCACTGAGAGGTTTAGTCACTGTTATTTAAAAAAAGAAAAAAAACACCGAATCTAAATATTAGAGAAACACAAAATTATACTTCAATTCCTACAATTTTTACATTAGTACATTGAAATCATAAAGACTAGGAAGTTTTATTTATATGAAATTAAATAAAAAAAATTACACTTCAAATGACAAATTAACTCTAAAAAAGTATACAAATAAATTCAAAATAATTACTTTCATTTTCAAAAGAAAGAACAAAATATAAAATTAAAAAAAAAAGACTAATACAAAAATAAAATCAAAATCTTAAAATAACGTGCATAAAAATTATACATTCAAACAAAAATAGTTTAAACAATAAAGCCCATATTGTGCACGGACGTATGAACTAATATTATTATTCATTGAGCATATGATCATGTCGAATCAATCTTTTATTTTTATTTCAAAATTAGAGATACTTGTTACTTCACACAAAATAAATTTATGAAATTTATAATTCAAAATTATATATATATATATATATATATATATATATATATTTACTTTTTATAACTTCAAAGTTATAAAATTTACAAATAATATTATATTCTTACTCAACAAGAGAGATATGCAATTTATCGGAGTCAAAAATAATATTGTATTGAAAAATATATCTCTAATTAAAAGAAAAATAATTTCTACTCCAATTGCTCAAACCATATGAATTTTATCTTCGAAAATTGAAGCACATTTGAGAAAGTTCTGTACGCCTCATGGGCAATGTGTGGTCACGTTTCCCACGCCTAGCCGAAAGTATGTGGCTAGGGATCTAGCTTCTATCCTATCACGTGAATGGCGATATAATGCGACATACTTTCTTTATTGGAATTAATAAAAAATTTAAGAATAACAGAAGAAGAAGTCTAGCAAAAAGAATTAAGTGAATTAAATTAGATAATTTTTTTTTTTGTAACGTTGGGTGAGATTATGTTGATAACTTAATATCATGTTCTTATCACTTCATCCGTTTTAATTTACATTTTTAAAACGGTAAGTTTTAAATGCAATTTTAATATTTTAAATATATTATTATTATGTTATTTGAAGTAATAATAGTGGTAGTTATAGTAAAAATTATTAAATAGTTAAATTAGTTGGAGTAATAAAATAATAAATTGACATTTAATTTTTTTTTTTAGGTTTTTATAATCTAAGAATAGAATTATATCTTTATTTTTAGAATAATAAGAAAAGAATATGTATATTTAATTTTAAAATAGAGAGAGTATATTTTATTAGGTGGATTGATGATGTAGATGATCTTTGTTTAGTGGGGGTAAATACACACAAACGCATAAGCACACATGCACACACATGCACACATACATATATATATATATATATATATATATATATATATAATATTACATATTAAGGACAATTAATTATAGACTTTCATTTTTGGATCTGGTTTCTTTAAAATTCTTTAAAAATTGTACAAGTTGGAGTTCCTTAAATCTCGGCTTCATATTCAAAATTAAAGACTATTATTAATTTATTTATTACATATGTCATTTTCTCTCTCCAACCAACCATACATACTTTAAAATTCTTTTTTTTTAATTAGCATTTGTTTCTTATTAATCTTTCGATAACTTTTTTTAATATTAAATTAATTCATATAAGCTAAATATTTTATATTTTTATATTTACAATTTATAGATTTTTCCATAAACACATATAACTAGTTAAATAATTAAAAGTATTTTATAAATAATAAAGTGTGTATAGTGTGTGCGTTCACATGTTATATATGTATGTATGTATGTGATCATAATACATATTCGTAACAAAAATTATTATTACTGGACTTTATAGAAATTATTTAAAGATATAATATGTTGCTGAATTATTAATACTGAAGTATTTAAAATCATTAACTGATGGTTACAAAATATTTGAAATAATTTATACTACATAATATTATTTTAAATCAACTCATATTAAATCAATGTCTGGATTATATATTTTGATAATATAGTTTTACATATTACATATATCATTTTATATAAAAAATCAAAGTGCTACTAAATTATACTCATGAATATTATATAAATCTGATTACTATTACATACATGTTTTGTTTATATCGTTAGAAATTATTTTACTCAATGTTTTATAAGATATATTTATAGGTACTTAAATTTCTTAATTCATAGTTATATTTATATTATTTTAATTCACTAATTGTATACATTTAGACATACATAAATTATAAAAATTATCAAAAATGAATAAGTTATATGATTTACTCAAGAAAAAAAGTATAAATGATAAATGGATATAATAAGTAAGGATTAGAATAAATATGATTGGAGAGAGAAAAAGACATATACAATAAATAAATTAATATCATTGATTTTGAATGTAAGGTTGATATTTAAGTAATTCCAACTTGTAGAGTTTTTCAAGAATTGGAGTCGGATCCTATATTTTTTGAGTTACAAAAGTAGGTTGTTGCCTAAAATTTACATATCACGCACACACACGTACACACACAACAATTGTAACCAATAAAGCTTTAAGAAATGATCACATGATCATTTTGGATACATGTCAGGTTAGTTATAATTTATTTTTCAAATCCTACCTACTTATGTTGTATTAGGATATTTAAATATATGAGGAAAATCTAATTATACATATTGAGACATGGAAAATTAATACTTGTATAATACGTGAATTTTTTGACTTCATTTACGTAATATTTATATTAATATAAAAATCAATATATTTTAACTATTCAAAATATATTAACTTTACGTGATTATAAAAATTATAGTGTGCACCAAAAAAATATGAAAAAATTTATATACTCCTCTATTTTTTTAAATATTCTTAATTTGTACTATTAAAATTTTCAAATATATTTCTACACTTATGAATAAATCTAAAATTAATGGGTAAAATATGAAAGTGCCAACTCGGTAGTCAGATATAGATTGTAAACTCTTGTTCCCTTGTTTCCACAAATAGTGTAATATTTAAATTTTTAATAAATATTAATATTACATGTTAGAGTAAAAATTACGTATATAAATAATAAATTTTTGTCATAAAATTTGTTATAAATTTTCAATTAAAAATAAGACAAGAAAATTATAATGATAAATTTTATAAAATACTCCGTATTACATTATAATGAAATAAAATATAAATATTGTTTTTTTTACATCATCTTATTTTCAAATATATTGCTTTCTTTAGATAGTAATACATGAATTTGTGTTTGTGTTCTGTATTTTTGGTTTTGTGTTCACATCAATAGCACCTACACGAACGCTAACAACCAAAAAAGAAATTTGAAACAGAAAAAGAAAAACGGAACAAACGTACGTTAACGTGGACGTACTACGTACATGCATATATTTTATTCGTGAATATTATTATTGCTGCAAACAACCTCTAGTCCAAGACAATAGAACATACTAGAGTATACACGCTGAAAACCTCTGACCCAAGAGATTTGGACAAAATAGATTTAGAACACAAACTTGGTAGGTAAACACAAACCACCGACAAAGATTTTAACACAATATATATCCGATTCTGAAAATTTTAAATTTTGATAATATCATTTATCATATTATAAATTATAATTTTTAAAATTTAAACCAAAACAAACATAACCATAATATATAATAATAGCAGTGGCATCATGTGTTCATAAAAAGTTCCGATATATCAATCAAGATCATATAATCCGAAACCATGAAACTTTTGGTGAGTAATATTGTCCAACTTAGTTGCCATCTCCGTCGTCAAATAGTTCTTCCAATCTCCAATCTCACCTTTCCGGAAAAATGAACTGTTCTTTCCTCCCGAACTCCCAAAAATTTTACCCGTTTTATTCACCTCCAATTTGTTCAAATGATCAAAGCTACACAACTTCAATATTTGCTGAACTAAACCTTCACTTTCCTCCTCCACAGAAAAAGGGCACTCCAAGAAATTGGCAAGACGACTCAACTCAAAATAGGGTTGTTTTTTCATGTCCTCATATTTTATAAACAACACGCTTTTCGGCCTTAGCAAGCTTTCTTGCCAATATCCCAATATTTGATCCCAAATGGGGCCGCAAAAATTACGCCCCGCGGCGAAAAAATCAAAAGCCTCCTCCAAAGAATAAGACATAGTGTTACTAGGTCTCATCTTGTTCACAAAATGATAGAGTGAGACGAAAGTGTCCTTGATGCCCCTACACATGTACACAATTTTACATGGAGATGACTCGGCCTTGACGGATTCGGGCAGGGTTATGAATGGATTATGAGTTGCAAAAATCCTCCTAGTGGGAATTAAGCTACTACTCAATGAGTAGTCAGAAGGCTTAAGAAAGAGGAAAAACTTGACGACATCATGTGGGTTCTTAGTGAGCAAAGGGTGGTCATGGTCTTGTGGATGGTGAACCGACCGGTTCACCAAAGCGAAAACGAGTGCTTTCAACCAGGTGGTTCCGGATTTGGGAGGGGTGACAAGGAGGATATCGGTGTGGAGAGGATGTAGTTGTTGTTCAAAATCAAACATGGCTTGAAGAACTTTGGGTGGAAACCAAAAGCCATGATATTGATAGATATCATTGATAGCTGCATATATTAGACCTTTTTCTTTTGGTAGGGAAGAAAGTAAGTGTTTGAGTTCTTGGCACTGCATCCTCCTCATTATTAGCTTTAGGTCTTGGACTAGATAAAAGATCCAAGTGACGGAGGAGTTAGAGGAGGAGCTTGTTGTGATGTTTTTTTCTGTGTTGTGGGATTTTCCATGAGGCCAGAATACTCGGTGATTTGGTGGAGCTTACTAGCTAGCAAGATGTCTTTAAATGCAATGATTTGAGAGCAATTGTTGAAGGACAAGGAGAGTGGGTACTTACTCTTTTCATAATTAACGTGGTTTTGACTTTTTACAAGTAAATTGAGGTGATATTTTATACATGTTAAATATTTTATTTAATTTTAAAAAAATTAATAATAAAAAATATTTGATATAAAATTTAATATGAATAAAATTTTTAACTAAAATTAAATTTTAACATATAAAATACAATACATAAACTTACATGTAAAAAATCAAAACGACAACTATTATGAACTAAACGAAGTACTAAAAAGTAGTTTAGCATAATTTTTATAATTTTTTCATAGGACACAAATTAAAATTTTGAGTAGCATATTAAATATTGGAGTGCAACCAGTTAATACGTAGTAGTGACGGAATACTCAAAATTTATGTATTTTAATAATATATAATGTAATTATTATAAGAGATTAAGGGAGGAGCCCAGCTGGGTATCGGAAATTTCACACACATTAATTCATTTTTTACTTTTACTTTAATTTGAAAAATTTCAACCGTACGGATCGAAAGATCATACAAAAACAATGAGTAATAATTTTTTAAAATATTTTTAATAAGATCTATTATTATAACTATATAATATTAATGTATTTTTTTCATTAAAAAATATGTTCTTGTATGGTTATAATATCTAAATAAAATATCACAAAAAATTCTAAAAAAAATATTTCTCTTTATTTTTAAATACATTTTTAATCTGTCCGATTACAATTTTCAAAATATTACAAAATATAAAAAACGATTAATATGTATAAAAGTTTTTATGTCACACATATTTTCCCCCTTATTTTATAAGTATGCGTAATACAGCTATAGCATACATTAGTTTTTTCTTTCTTTTTTAAAGTTTTCATAAAGGGTCGAATACAATAATTTGACGTGTTTACAGAAATCTGGGACCACATATATAATAAGGATTAGGTCCCGAGAGTCCATCACATTTATTGCGAGGAAAACGTAGCTATCATTAGCCAATCAATGAGATTTTTCGTGTTTCAGTATCTTCGATAAGGATTTTTGGTGACTCACACTTTGTCCAATTGTTTCACACTTTGTTTTATATGGTGTTTAATTTGTTCTTCGTTATATATCTATAAAGATGTAAAGGTTTTAAAATTTAGGATAAATTTGCATCATATATTCTTTTTTAAAAATAAAAAATTATCTATAAAACTAGAATGACTCCCCCTTTATTATAATATTACGCGTCAATTTACGTAAAATACATGTATATTAAATCATAAAAATCTATCGGTTATTGAAATAAAATTAAAATTTCATAACAAAATAAATTTAATTTTTTTACATTTTATTTGAATTTCTGAATTCTCACACTAATGATTGATTTTTCCCCTCCTTCATTTCTCTTCTTAAAAAATTCAAAGACAACCTAACGATTAATTTTCTCTTCATTCTCTTTTATTCTCTCTAAATGTAAACTTCAATACAAGGTAATCTGCAAATTTTTCTAATCATTATCATTTTTTATTAGATGTGAAACCTGTGCATAACCTATACATATTTTATTAATATGTTTTCTTTTAATATTTTTAGTTTGACTTTTGTGTTTTTTAAAGATATTTTTAAATGTTGTATAATATCTTAGAGTAATTTTTTATATTATGTTTTTGAAGTTCATAGATGATATATTTTTAAATTGTGTGTTTTTTTTTAATCTTTTGTGCATGTGAGGTATCTTTGTCTTTCTTTTTTTTTTTAAAAAAAAAATTATTAAAGATTGAGGTCATGAAGTTTTTGTTGATTTTGTTTTGATTTTATGATTTTATAAGTTTTTTTTTGTTATATGATTTTAAATTATTTAATTTTTATTAATTTTTTGGACTAATTTTTACTATGCATTTTTATTTGTTTTGCAACTCTTTTTAGAACGAGTTTTTCGGATTAGTTTTTATTATAACTTTTTAAGGTATTTTTTTTATTCTATCTAATTGACTATACATACATACTTCGAATTTCTTGTCTTACTATTTTATTATATAGGTGTAGATGTATTCTTTTGAAAAATAAATGCCATGTATCCCAATTTTTTTGGACTAATTTTTATTATGCATTTTTACAATATTTTTATTTGTTTTGCACCTCTTTTTAGAACGAGTTTTTACGATTAGTTTTTACTATAAATTTTTACGATAAATTTGTTAATCCGACCAATCGATTGTACGTACGTATTTTTGATTTCATATCTTTCTATTATATTATATAAGTATAAATGTATTCTTTTGAAAAATAAATGACATGTATCTCACTTTTTTCGTGCATTTATCATAACAAAGGTAATTGAAGTAAAATTTTGTGTGTGTGTGCGTGCGCACACACACACATAATCATGCTCTACTATGATGACTATAGACATTAATTAGTACAAAAAAATTTTATATGTATAAATTAATGTGATTAAATCCTATAAAAAATTAGTACTCTATTTATTCCACAAAAAAAATAATATTTAAACTTTTGACGATTATTTATTTTATATTTTTTGATCAATAATTAAATATACAAATAACAAATTTTTCTCATTAAAATTGTTATGAATCTTTAAGTTATGATGAGATCTATAAGTTTATAATTAAATTTTTTCTTAATTTATAGCAAAAATAACAAAGAAATTTTTTAAATATATCTCTTTTTTTGGAATAATTTTTTTTCACATGTAACTTTTTTTTGGAACGGAGAGAATAATACATTTATTACATATATTTATATATTTTTATTCTTATAATTTACTTTTTTTTTGGTATAATTTATTGATGCATTTGTTGTTGTCATAATTGATTGGTTAGATAACATGTAAATTCTTCAATTAATAATCGGAAACTCAGGCACATGTTTTTTGCATAGTAGAAATACATCGGTATAAAGCACATGAAGGTAGGCCCGAAAAATTAATATGTGGATGTACCAAAATTAGGGGCGAAAATAAATTGAACTTGAGCGAACAATTTCTTACTTAAATTTGGCTCGTTTAGAATTATTCGAATTCAAGTTTGAGTCAAGTAATGTGTTTAAATAATAAAATTGTGTTAGATTCAGTTTAAAAGTATGTATCGATACAACTCGGTTCGAAAGTACTCAACTTATTTTTTATTCGAGTTACTCATGAGTCGGTCTAGTGATACTAGAATATAATACTATCTAAAATTGAAAATAATCCATTGAAGTATTTTAATAATTTTAAAATTTATTAATATGATTAATTGTCAAATTAGGACTTCAAAATCTAATTAATAATGTTTGTTAATTTTAATAATTCTATATATTTATTAATGGATTAATTAAATAGGTATTGAATTTCAAATCAAGTATGGATTGTTGTGTATGTATCGAGTAGGAAATGAAAAAATATGAGATACTCGAATAAAAATATGAGCGAACATCCCTAAATTCAAATTCGGCTTGAGTATCATTTTTACGAACTCAAATTCGAACCTTAGTATTATTTCTATTTATCGAATACAAGTCTCGATATCTATTTACGAGTTATATATAACCGAGTCTTGACTAGTTTGATTCGATTTACATCCCTAACCAAAATGTGAATACGATTTCATTCACCTTTTTGCCACCACTAAAGTTGGAAGTTTGATTCAACCATATTTCTATCGTCTCATTTTTTTCCATTAAAATTTTACTTTGAATTAAAAAATATTTTATTTGTTTCAAACTTAAAAATACATTTTATGTACTTTGCACTAAATAATTCTTATAATTTAATTGAAGTGAATTTTTTTGATAACTCATTGTTAAAGTAAATTATCATATAAAATTATTTGTACGTACAAAAACTATATTATAAAATTGCTAGGCATTTTTACAAATATGAAAGTGTTAACACGGACGTTGAAGTCTACATCCCATTCGGCAAGATATATTTGATCGCTTGAGAAAATTTCAGACACTACTTAAGAGATGACAATTTTATAGGAGAAAATTTTGGAACATGATGAAAATTACCAACTATTGAATATCATTATATTCTCTTTCATCCCTCTTTTCTCACTCATCAGTGTCGGTGAGTTTTTAACAATAAAAAAAGAAAAGATGGTAGAAGAAAAGAAAAGAGGACAAAAATTAAAAATCATCTTTTCTCTCATTTTCTTCTCAAAAGTAAGAAGACATTTTAAAACAAAATAATTATAGATTTTTCTTTTGAAGTCCTCTACTTTTTTTCCTAAAAAAATTTAAGATAACCTAGTGATTTATTTTTATTTTTCATTTTTCTCTTTTAAAAAACTCAAAAACAACTTAATGATTAATTTTCTCTCCGTTCTCTTTTATTTTCTCTCTAAATCTAAACTTCAAGACAGGGTGGTCTACAATCATTGTCATTATCAATTTTTACTAGATGCAAAGCCGTGCATAACCTATACATATTTTATTAATATTTTTAGTTTGTCTTCTGTGTTTTTTAAAGATATTTTTAAATGCTATATAATATTTTAGAGTAATATTTTATATTTTTTTTTAAGTTCATAGATGATATATTTTTCAATTGTTTTTTTTTAATTTTTTGTGCATGTGAGGTATCTTTATTTTTTTTTAAAATGTTGTATTATTATTTACATGTTTGAGTAAGAATTACGTGTATAAATAATAAGTTTTTCTCATAAATTTTTTTTTATAAATGTTCAATTAAAAATAAGATAAAAAAATTATAATGATAGATTTTGTAAAATACTCCGTATTACATTATAATAAAAAAAAATATAAATATTATTTTTTTACAACATCTTATTTTCAAATATATTGCTTTCTTTAGAATGGTATAGTAATACATGAATTTGTGTTTATGTAGTTCTATGTTATTGGTTTTGTGTTCACATCAATAACACCTACACGAACGCTAACAACCAAAAAAATGAAATTTGAAAAAGAAAAAGAAAAAGAAAAACGGAACAAACGTACGTTAACGTGGACGTACTACGTACTCTAGTCCAAGACAATAGAACATTCTAGAGTATACTCACTCAGGGAAAAAATACCGACATACACAAAATTACGTTGAAAACCTCTAACCCAAGAAATTTGGACAATAGAATAGATTTAGAACACAAACTTGGTAGGTAATCACAAACCACCTGATTGTCGTGTGACGTAATTGTAAAAGTGGGTTGAATATAATTATTAATTTTTTTTTAAAATTAAATTATTTAATACAGTTTAAAACTTAAAAATAATTAAAACAATTTTACTGAAAATATATAACATATAAAACAGTAAATCAAAATTTTAAGATATGAATATTAATTTACAATATGTATATTTATTGTAAATCAGTTTGAATATTTACAATTTTTTTCTGATAATAATTACCAGCTGCACTCTAGAAAAATAATTTTTACATTCTTTCAAGTTTTGCAAAATTTGCTATACTTTCGTAATATAATTACAACTACTATATAATCTGAAATAATATGTATACTTGTGTTCTTGTGTATCGCAGTGATATATTGATGTATCTATCTTGTATTTCAGCTGCTCCATGTCTGTATTTATAGACATAGTTCCCTTGTACTTCAAACTTTTATAGTGAGTTGTCTCCAAAAATATCTATAATATTTTTTGATAATTGCAGTTTTGTCACATAATTTTTTATTTTTGCATGATTTTTTTTACCCGCCAACCTGTTATGTAATATCTCTGGTGTATCAGCACACCGGCTCTCTTATTTTCCTCATGGAGTTCTCATAATAAGTTATCTCTATGAATTTCTTCGTTTTTGATTGGACTAGCTTCCAAATTTTCTTCTTTCAAGTTTATATAAGTTATCTCTGCAGTTTTCACACCAACAGTTATATACGCATGCTAGTGTATAAGTATATCTTATCTATATATTTTACTTTATCAGTGTTCATACCTGCAGTGTATAACTTATCTCTTTAAAGTTTTTTTGGTAGACTGTCTCTACTTATTGGACCAACATCTATATTTTAATTTCATTGTCTTTAAACTTGAGTTAGTGAATTTGTGAACTCAGCCATGTGTCAATTCAGATGTCATTTTTAGTATTTGATTATTTTATCTCTAGATGGATAATCTCTGTTTATTAGTGCATATTTATCTCCTGACAAACTATTTAATTTGTTTATCAATGGATATTTATCCCCTGTTGAGTTGTTTTGTTCATCAGTGGATATTTATCCCCTGATACTTGGGTACTTGACTTCAGCGATAAACATTTTTCTGATGATTTTGGCGACAATCATTTTGAGTTTGACGAAATTATTGATTTGTCCAACGATTTTAGCAATAGTCATTTTGAGTTTGGTGCCGTTGTTGATTTGACCGACGACTTTGGCGATATGCAAATAACTTTGACGACAGTCAAAATGACTTTGGTGTTGAGTAATGTTGAGTTTGGCGTTATCCAAATAACTTTGACGACAGTCAAATCTTCTAAAGGCTACTTTAATGTAATCAAGTGCTTTTACCTTAGTCTCTAGTAGTTTCAACATTAGTCTCTGATAAATAAACACTTAGTCTCTGAAAAACTTAGTCTCCGATAAACAAAAAAACTTAGTCTTTGATGAACAAAAACTTAGTGTCCGATGAACTAATTTTGCTTGACTAATTTTGACTTTTGTTAAATTCTTCAAATGCAATTTTTGTAATCTTTGATGCGTACCTGCAGTCTCTGATAGAACACTACTGCGGATACTTATAAAATTATAAAATCTAACAATTCTAAGTGTTATACATCATCATCAAATGTTATAATTTCTAACACCACCAACAAAGATTTTAACACAATATATATCGAACTTAAATTCTGAAAATTTTAAAATTTGATAATATAATTTATCATATTATAAACTATAATTTTTAAAATTTAAACCAAAACAAACATAACCATAATATATAATAATAACAGTGACATCATGTGTTCATAATTAGTTCCGATATATCAATCAAGATCATATAATCCGAAATCATGAAACTTTTGGTGAGTAATATTGTCCAACTTATTTGCCATCTCCGTCGTCAGATAATTCTTCCAATCTCCAATCTCACCTTTCCGGAAAAATGCACTATTCTTTCCTTTCGAACTCCCAAACATTTTACCCGTTTTATTCACCTCCAATTTGTTCAAATGATCAAAGCTACACAACTTCAATATTTGCTGAACTAAACCTTCACTTTCCTCCTCCACAGAAAAAGGGCACTCCAAGAAATCGGCAAGACGACTCAACTCAAAATGGGGTTGTTTTTTCATGTCCTCATATTTTATAAACAACACGCTTTTCGGCCTTAGCAAGCTTTCTTGCCAATATCCCAATATTTGATCCCAAATGGGGCCGCAAAAATTACGCCCCGCGGCGAAAAAATCAAAAGCCTCCTCCAAAGAATAAGACATGGTGTTACTAGGTCTGATCTTGTTCACAAAATGATAGAGTGAGACGAAAGTGTCCTTGATGCCCCTACACATGTACACAATTTTACATGGAGATGACTCGGCCTTGACGGATTCGGGCAGGGTTATGAATGGATTATGAGTTGCAAAAATCCTCCTAGTGGGAATTAAGCTACTACTCAATGAGTAGTCAGAAGGCTTAAGAAAGAAGAAAAACTTGACGACATCATGTGGGTTCTTAGTGAGCAAAGGGTGGTCATGGTCTTGTGGATGGTGAACCGACCGGTTCACCAAAGCGAAAACGAGTGCTTTCAACCAGGTGGTTCCGGATTTGGGAGGGGTGACAAGGAGGATATCGGTGTGGAGAGGATGTAGTTGTTGTTCAAAATCAAACATGGCTTGAAGAACTTTGGGTGGAAACCAAAAGCCACGATATTGATAGATATCATTGATAGCTGCATATATTAGACCTTTTTCTTTTGGTAGGGAAGAAAGTAAGTGTTTGAGTTCTTGGCTAGTAACTTTCTCCTCATTATTAACTTCAGATCTTGGAGTAGATAAAAGATCAAGTGACGGAGGAGGTAGCGGAGGAGCTTGTTGTGATGTTTTTTTTTGTGTTTTGGGATTTTCCATGAAGCCAGAATACTCGGTGATTTGGTGGAGCTTACTAGCTAGCAAGATGCCTTTAAATACAATGATTTGAGAGCAATTGATAAAGGATAAGGAGAGTGGGTACTTACTCTTTTTATAATTAATATGGTTTTAACTTTTTACAAGTAAATTGAGGTGATTATTTTATATATATATTAAATATTTTATTTAATTTTAAAAAAATTAATAATAAAAAATATTTGATATAAGAATTAATATGAATAAATTTTTTAACTAAAATATAATTTTAACATATAAAACACAAAACATAAATTTAAATGCAAAAAATCAAACGACAATTATTATGATTCAAATATTTTTTTTTATTTTTAGATAATTTTTTAATCTGTCCGATTATAAATTTAAAATATTACAAAATATAAAAAACGATTAATACGTATAGAAATTTTATGTCCAACTAGACACCTGTTTTTTTTTCCCCTTATTTTATAAGTATGCATAATACAGCTATAGAATATATTAGTTTTTTTCCTTCTTTTTTTTAAAGTTTGTTAGGTCCCGAGAGTCCATCACATTTATTGCGAGGAAAACGTAGCCATCATTAGCCAATCAAGGAGAAGGATTTTTCGTATTTCAGTATCTTCGATAAGGATTTTTGTCGACTCACACTTTGTCCAATTGTTTCACCCTTTGTTTTATAGGGTGTTTAATTTGTTCTCCGTTATATATCTATAAAGATGTAAAGGTTTTAAAATTTAGGATAAATTTGCATCGTATATTCTTTTTTAAAAATAAAAAATTATCTATAAAACTAGAATGACTTCCACTTTACTATAATATTAAAATTATGATCGAAATAAAATTATACATGCATATATACGTACCTATTAGACTAGTGTACCTAAAAAAATTAAATGACATATAAATATACTGTTATTATTCATATGTTTTCTCTACACTACAAAGGATAAAGGAAAATAGACAAAATAAAAAAGAGTTATTTACGCCGTAAGAATGAAAATAAACATTTTAAATCATAACAATTTGCGGGGAATCATTTGACTCGATTAATCCGTCTCAACTATAATATAATCAAATGATATATTGATATCAATTTTCATATTAATATCAAATTTTTGTCAAAAGTAATTCAAATCAAATTTAGATATCATACTTTAAATTGTATACTATTATTTACCCATTTTAAAAAAAAAAATTAACATTTAAAAAATTATCTAGTTGTTTCGCGAGAGTCTATAATTAAAATTTGATTTGAATTTAATTGATTTTGATTGTAAAATGATTAACATTATAAAATATATTAAAATTTCAACAAAATAAACTCTTTATTATGTGAAAACATTATTATACTCTTGTCATAATTTGAATTTTAGGATTTCACAACCTAATACAAACCAAAATAAAGTGTTGCTCTTTTTGTAGAATAAGGTAGAATAGAGGGAGTATCATATTTTATCAAAACAAATCTAATCCAAATCAAAATCAAAATTATAATTACACTAATTATATAATCAATATTAAATAAACAATTCTTGACTATTAGATTAGTTTTTAAGAAAAAATATTTAGATTGGTAAAAAACATTTCCCTTATTTTTGCAATTTAGGTATGTGCTTAAAATTTGAATTTAATTAGTGTTTAACCTAATTTGTTTAGCCACTAATTGAATTTTTATGGTTATGTATTGATTTAATACATAAATCAAAAAGTTTACCCGCACCGGTGAGACAAAAATGTGATTACAAAATTCTTATCACGATTAATGTTTCTTAACTTTTATAACATCACGTTCATTATAATTTATCGTTACTGGACGTACGCGCGTCAATGTACGTATACTAAATTGTAAAATTTTATCGGTTATTGAAATGAAACTAAAATTTCATAACAAAACGAATTTAATTTTCATACATTTTATTTAAGTTTCTGAGTTCTCACACTAATTGATTCCCCCCCCCCCCCCCTTCCCCCCTCCCCCTCCCCCCTCTCCTCATTTCTGAGTTCTCACACTTATGATTGATTTCCCCTCTTCATTTCTCTCCTTTAAAAAACTTAAAAACAACCTAATAATTAATTTTCTCTTCATTCTCTTTTATTCTTTCTAAATGTAAACTTCAATTCAAGGTAATCTGCAAATTTTTCTAATCATTATCATTATCATTTTTTATTAGATGCGAAACCTGTGCATAATTTATTAATATTTTTTCTTTTATTATTTTTAGTTTGACTTTTGTGTTTTTTAAAGATATTTTTAAATGTTGTATAATATCTTAGAGTAATTTTTTATATTATTTTTTTTAAAGTTCATAGTTGATATATTTTTAAATTGCGTGTGTGTTTTTTTTTTAATTTTTTATGCATGTGAGGTATCTTTGTCTTTGTTTTTTTTTTAAATTTTATTAAAGATTGAGATCATGAAGTTTTTGTTGATTTTGTTTTGATTTTATGGTTTTATAAGTTTTTTTTTGTTGTATGATTTTAACTTATTTAATTTTTATTAATTTTTTGGACTAATTTTTACTATGCATTTTTATGGTATTTTTATTTGTTTTGCACCTCTTTTTAGAACGAGTTTTTCGGATTAGTTTCTACTATAAATTTTTACGGTATTTTTTTTATTCTATCCAATTGACCGTACATACATACTTCTGATTTCTTGTCTTACTATTTTATTATATAGGTATAGATGTATTCTTTTGAAAAATAAATGCCATGTATTCCAATTTTTTCGGACTAATTTTTACTATGCATTTTTGTGATATTTTTATTTCTTTTGCATCTCTTTTTAAAACTAGTTTTTAGGATTAGTTTTTACTATAAATTTTTACAATAAATTCATTAATCTGTCCAATCGATCGTACGTACGTATTTCTGATTTCATATATTTCTATTTTATTATATAGGTATAAATGTATTCTTTTGAAAAATAAATGTCATGTATCCCAATTTTTTCGTGCATTTATCATAACAAAGGTAATTGAAGTAAAATTGCGCGCGCGCGCGCATACACACACACACAGATATATATATATATAGTCATGCTATGCTATGATGACTATAGACACTAATTAGTACAAAAAAATTTTATATGTATAAATTAATAATATGATTAAATCCTATAAAAAATTAATACTCTATATATTCTACAAAAAGAACAACATTTAGATTTCTGACGTAATTTTATATTTTTGATCATAATTAAATGTACAAATAACAAATTTTTCTCATTAAAATTGTTATGAATCTTTAAGTTATGACGAGATTTATAAGTTTGTAATTAAAATTTTTCTTAATTTATAGTAAAAATAACAAAATTTTTTTTTAAATATATCTCTTTTTTGGAATAATTTTTTTTTTACATGTAACTTTTTTTTTGGAACGGAGGGAATAACACATTTATTACATATATTTATATATTTTTATTCGTATAATTTACTTTTTTTTTTGGTGTAATTTATTGATGCATTTGTTGTTGTCATAATTGATTGGTTAGATAAGATGTAAATTCTTCAATTAATAATCGGAAACTCAGGCACATGTTTTATGCATAGTAGAAATAAATCGGTATAAAGCACATGAAGGTAGGCCCGAAAAATTAATATGTGGACGTATCAAAATTAGGGGCGAAAATAAATTGAACTTGAGCGAACAAGTTCTTACTTAGATTTGACTCGTTTAGAATTATTTAATTTCGCGTCTTACTATTTTATTATATAGGTATAGATGTATTGTTTTGAAAAATAAATATCATGTATCCCATTTTTTTTTCTTTGTATCTTTTAGCCTTTCTATGAGTTGGATGAGTAATGGATAAACAGTGGAAGTAAGAGCAAAGTGGTAGTAGAAATGAGTTGCACTACAAAAAAAAATGGCCTTCAGTGACGATCAATTTTTGGTCACTAAAAGGGCCTTTGGTGACGAAATATGGTCACTAAAAACCTTTAGTGACCAGAAAATTTGTCGTCACCTGCTCTTCACTGAAGCCCAGTCACTAAAGGATTTGGTGACCACGATTTTGAAGGTGGTCACTAAGTTGAGGTAGGAAATTTGGTCACTAAAATATATTGAGTCAAACAGTGGGTGAAAAATCAGGTCGGATCCGAGTCTTCTTCAACAGGTTTCTGCAGGTCGCCGGCGGCCGGCGCCATTTCCGGTCGGCCGCAGTCTTAGCAGGTCGATTCACGCATGCACACATAACGAAACGAGATAGGGGCACCCCCATTACAATCACCATAGGCGATTACCCTGTTTCCCTACACGCCGTCGCCTAAAACCCACTGGAAAGGATGATCCAAGCTCGCCGTCGGCAGTTCGACCACCATTAACGAAGAAACTTGAAAATCTCGAAAATGCAACTATTTTTGACGAATCAAGTATGGAAATGAATCCTAAGACTTCCAGGAACTCATTCATACAATTAATTTCAGGTTTTAACAACTAAATCGCAAGAAAAATCAAAAAGAACAATTTGAGTATTTAAAACATTTGGCCGAGCTTGAAATCGAGATATGCTTAACCATTTCTGAAATTGATTGAGGGAAAATGTCGACTTTGGATGCAGAAACAAGATCATGTAATCACTTTGAACAATCATTAATCAATTTGAACGTGAATCGCGAAATGAAAAAGTCGGGTATAAACGGGTTACGAATTTTTTATTGAATTTTTTTTTATTAAACTTTAAAAATCAATAACTCTCAAACCATATATGCTATAAACATGTGTTATATATGAAAATGATACTGAAAATTATTATCTACACAATAGTATAAACAGAAATGATAATAAATGTAAAAATAAAATAGCAATGGGTATACCTCTTTAAAGCTTCAATGGAAAAAAATAAAAAAAATATAAATTGAAAAGAATATAAAGTAAAAAAAATAGTAAAAAAAATATAAAGTAAAAAAAAAATGATAATATAAAGTACAAATATAAAATTAAAACAGAAATGATAATAAATTACTTAATATGGAGAGTTATAGTAAAAAATATAGTACCATTTTTTTATAAAAATATTATCACTAATATATGACACAACAAAAAAAATAATATATCATAAAATTGTATGTCATTATAAAGTAAAAAAAATTACTATACGTTATTAAATCATAAAATTTTTTAGAGTTAAAAGTATTTTTTCACCAAAAAATTTAGTGACCAACATCTCTATAGTCAAGAAGTTTAGTGACTAGATTTCTAGTCACTAAAACAAGTTTTAATGACTATACCAAGCCGTGGTCACCAAATTCGGTCACTAAAGAAAAATTTATTGACCACTTTCTTATTTTGGTCACTAAATTTGTTTGTTCACTAACATTTGGTGACCAAAACAAAATTAAGTCACAAAAGGCTGCTTTTGGTGACCAGAATTTTGTTTATCATTAAAATTTTCGTCACTAAAGACCATTTTTTTTGTAGTGTTGGAGGCTTGACAACAAACATAGCGGTGAGGAGTACATAGCAATGAGGAGGTTCCAGAAGGTCATGGGAGATTTCATGCATCTAGTGAGACTATTTATAATGTCTGATGCAGCTCCCTCACTTGATTAGATAGATGTATTGAAAGGATTACAGGTAAAATGAAGAAGACAAATCATATACTAGAAAGTTGATTCAAAGAGTATCGACAGCAAAGGCAAAATCTAAGTATCAATGAATTGGATCAGGACTTTATTCATGTTATGCTTTCTGTCATAGATGACAATCAGTCTCATGACTGGCCGAAAGTTAGAAAGAAATTTTTTTTTTACATACCTTACTTGCTTGGATAAATGTATTGAAAAGATTACAGGTAAAATGAAGAAGACAAATCATATACTAAAAGTTGGTTCAAGGAGCATCAACAGTAAAAATAAAATCTAAGTATCAATAACTTGGACCAGGACTTTATTCATGTTATGCTCTCTGTCATAGATGACAACCAGTCTCATGACTGACGGAAAGATAGAAAAAAAAAAAATACATACCTTTCGCATTTAAGACTGACAAAAAAGATTTTTTTTTTGTAAGTCGTAGCAAATGGCTTGCTCACAATTAGCTTTATCAACGTTGTCTTTTGATTCTTTAGGTGGAGCAATGATATAGCTTTATCAATTATTATGATTTATTTATGGATTATGATTTGACGTTATATATATATATATATATATATATATATATATATATATATAAGTGTGTGAGTCCTACAAAGTTAAACTTTATATTATCTACTATTTATTTAATTGTTATTCTAAAATATTCATGAGTGTCTTTTGGGTACTATGCATAAATAGACAAATACATGAATGTGTTTGATGTATTTTAATCTAGTTGATACATATATTTGAGTTATTGAATGTAGTAAATATAATGCATGTGGAGGTTCTAAGATGTTCTTTGTAATTATAAAAATAGGACAACTCATTTGTTGTGATAATCATTCAAGAAGTTCAAGTTATATATATATATATATATATAGACACGTTTTTTAAAAACAAATTTTATTAATGTTACTATATTTTTTTGAGTGAAGTATTAGTGGACAATCACGTGAATCACTTCTCAGTTCTCACATATTTAAATACACACTAGCACGCTAGTACGGTAGCACACATTGTTTGTACATACATTTTGCAGGGTACATACATTAACCCCACGCACAATGATGCTTTGACATTCTTTCTCAAAAGGGAATTCCTATAACTTCCAATAATTTCCGAAAGACAGCATTTGAATTGGGGAATAAAATGTGTGGAGAATGAATTTGATTTAATGCTGCGTTTGAATTGAAATAATAGAATGAGAGAAAAAATAGATTAAATCATGAATGTAATCTTGTCAAGAAATATATCAAAGAAGTTTGTTTCATTCCTCCGTCACAAATGACGGACGAGTAAAATAAAAGAGTTTCGTCCGCCACAAATCATTGTGGACGAATCTCTTTATATTTTACTCGTCTGCTACATATTGTGGCCGACAAATATAAAATTCTATTTAAAAAAATTTTAATTAAAAAATTGGATAATTGAGGGGCAAAAGTGAAAATTTATATCTCTCATTCGTCTACTATTAATTGTAACAAATGGAACCATAATTTGTGACAGATGAAGGAGTTTCACTTGTCAATCTCGTCATTTATAACTGATATTTTTTTTCTTTTTTTTTGTAATTGACATTGTCAATTTACTTTTCGAACCTATCATAATATCTTAAAATTACGTGCTCCGCCATATCAATTGGAGTGATAAATTGCCACATTCATGTTTGCTTGCATTGGTTCGTGTCTTACCAAAACTTTTGTAAGTGCGTAGCAAATTGTCAGCTCACAATTAGCTTTATCAAATAATTTATGATTATGATTTGACGTTGCATCCCACTTTGTACTAGACAATGAATATATTTTTGTATTCTTATTCATTCTCAATTTTATTTTGAAAATGATCATAAATATCATAATATAACTTTTTTATGTAGATCGTATTTTTTTCTTTTAATCACGCCATACCATATGATATCATTTTTAAGAAGTTGAGAATTGATAGGGATGTAAAAATTTATCTAATGCAAAATATCAAAACGCATTCACAAATTTTTTTCTGTTGTCATTTTGTTTTTAATTTAATTTTTTCTTTGAAAATATGTTTCATGTTTCTCATAATCTGAAGGAAAATATTGTATTTCTAAGGCCATAAACGAGCCTAGATAATCTCGAGTGAAGTTTGGTTTAATTGATTAATTAAACAAATCAAGTCTATATCAAATAAAATATTATATTTAAAATTGACTCATTTAAATGAATGATTTGAATTGAGTCAAGTCGATCTAATCGAAACACAAGTCAACTTGATTAAATAAAATGGTGAAAGTAATACATTGTCTACTATTTAATTTATACAAACAAATACGGTACATCACGCAAATAAATTGAGCAAAAGTTTCCTCGAAGTTCAATATTTCAACATGTTACAATTTGATCAAAATACAGAGAGAGATGAATTCTGATGACTTCTCTAATAATATCTCTCTCTGAAATAAAGAAATCTATCAAAATTTATTTACCCAAGTTACAAAATTAATCCAAACTAAAATACGAACCATGTAACTTAATCACTAAATGACATCAAGAAATCAAATTTTGCGAACAAAGGTCGAAACCAATTTTTTCAAACAATGATTTTGTGACACCAATTTCTTACCAATGCAAATATCATTCTTTAATTAATCTGTAAATATATAATTCATCTATTCTGTTCAGCTCTCACATCAATCATGCTCCCCTGTTTATTCTCTATCATGCTCTCTGTCCTTGGTTGAATTTCCTTATCTTAGCGAATAAGATGTTTTTTCAATTTAAAAATAATTATAGATACCATTTATTCTATAAAAAAAGTAATATTTAAACTTTTAACAATTTTTAATTTTACATATTTGACTAAAATTACATATAAAAATAATAAGTTTTTCTCATCAAATTTATTATGATGTTCAATTAAAGATTATATACGAAGATTGTAATGACAACTTTTGAAAAATATAGCATTATAATAAAAAAATTATGCAAATATTATTTTATTTTTATAACAAATTTTATTTTCAAATGTTACTCTATTTTTTTTTTAAATGAAACCGAGGGAGTAATATTTTTTAGCTTATGCTCAAACTAGCATCTGAACTCATTTACACTACTTCCTTGATAGTTGAGGGATCATAGAGTTGATGTGCTTGTGAATATATCAAGTGCAAAAAATTGACAGTGAAAAAAGACTAGAAAATTGTACCAACAAAATCAACGAATAACCGAACATAGTAAAATAAAGACTATAATAACGATAGTTCTGACGCTGCAACCTCCATTGCCATTTCTTTCATTATTACATTTTATTTTTAAGAAAATAATCATACCACTGCCAGTAATATTAAGCTAACAAGATTCATCTAATTCATGCTCTTAAAATCAGCGCGCATAGGTATCACTCGAACTACCTCTATTTTCTGCTAATGGGCCAAACAACCGTGAAGGAGATAAATCAGCTAAATGGATGGCGAGGGAGCTAGCACTTATGCAGCAATTAAGCGAATTATATGTACTCGTAATTGTATATTTAATTAGACTGCATTTGGATTGAGGAAATAGAACGAGAGGAAAAATACATTTGATTAATGCATTCATAATTACAATAAGAAATCACAAAATTTTATAATTCGGAGATGCTCAAACTAGCATCTGAACTCATGATTTACATTACTTGACAAAGTTTAACTATATATCATCTCTTTATATATATATATATATATATATATATATATGATTTAAAATGTATGCATAATTTGACAAGGACACCTAAGTTTTTAATTTGACTGCATCATAATTCAAGAAGAAGAATGGAAAAAAGATTCTAAATCGTTGAAATGAACATGATACTAAGAAATCAATTTTATTCTCCTATTGTCTTATTTGAAATGGTTTTTTCTGTCTCCTCCTTTTTCGAGAATTACACCCACCTATTTAGATATACTACGTATCATTTAAATATTACATACGAAATGGATTTTATATTTTGAAATGGAGGGAGAAATAAAAATGAAATCTAAGAAATGGTGTACTTGATATAATGAGCTAATTTATTTCAATATATGCCCCATCTTATATGTCACTTAAGATTTTAGTTCGTTAAATATAAACAACTAAAAAATAAAATATTTGTCAATCGAAAAACGAATGATGTAGATGATGAGACATGTATTGGGACAAACAAGTCATTCCAGTAAATGATGCACCTATGTATTCTTCTCTCGATCTATTTAAACATGAAGCTAGCTAAGACACTACTCCATTAGTAATTATAAAAGTCATGATTGCATGCATACAGGTTAACTGATTTTAATGGAAGATCCCGCCACCATATCAAATGTTTCGCAAACTGCTCTTGAACTTTTATCTCGTCCTGGACCTAATTCCGATGAGGAGAGATTTTAGCCAAGGTTTCAGAGATTTACTTTCATCCCTTCCAACACACACAGATTTATTTCAAGCCCATGCCTATCACTATCATGGATTCTGGTTTCCCCCAAAATATTTTGCAAGTTGTGATTGGTTTTCGACGACAATTTCAACCCCTCGACACAGATGTCCTCCTTGTTACCGCTCCAAAATCCGGTACCACCTGGTTGAAAGCACTCACTTTTACTTTGGTTAACTGGTCGGTTCACCCTCCTCGAAACAGTGACCACCTCTACTCACTCAAAATCCACACGATCTTGTCAAGTTCTTTGTGCTACTTAAGCCTTCCTACTACTCCTTGCCATACTCCTCAACCACTACAAGGAGGATCTTTGCATGCCATACTCCATTTGTAGCCCTGCCCGAGTCTGTAAAGGACGAGTCGTCCACGTGCAAAACTGTCTACATGTGTAGGGGTATCAAGGACACTTTCAGTTCACTCTATCACTTCATCAAAAAGAATATGCCTAACAAGGCTGTTTCTTTGGAAGAGGCTTTGGATTTGTTCACAAGAGGGCTTAGTGTATGTGGTCCTATATGGGATCATATACATGGTTATTGGGAGGAAAGCTTGAAGAGGCCGCACAGGGTGTTATTCATCAAATATGCAGACATGAAACGAGAACCTGCTCTACAATTGAGACGTCTCGCCAGTTTCTTGGACTGCCCTCTCTCCGAGGAGGAAGAAAATTCCGGTATGGTAGATGGAATACTGAATTTGTGTAGCTTTGACCATATGAGCGGTTTAGACCAGGAAGAGTGCATTCTTCGGGAAAGGTGAGGTTGGGGACTGGAACAATAGTTTGACAGATGAGATGGCAACTAAACTAGACAACATCACTCGTCAAAAGTTTCATGGTTCAGGATTGTACAATCTTGATTGATCCATACGCTAAGCAGTTCGCTTTCATCTGGCGGTGTTGTATGGTGGTGGTGTTTGTGGAGCGCCTTGTTCAGGAAAAAGAACAGGGCGAGGGGCCAGGGGTGGAGTGGGGTTTGGGGTAGGGGTGGGAGGTGTTACAATGGTGTCGTCCTTGTGGTTACCGCCATTATTGTATATTGTTATACAACCCGAGCACATCTTTAACCTTTTAAAGCAGTCATTTGCAGTGAGATATCAAAACAAATCAAAGAGGATGAACGTTTACAGAACATTAAGAGATCAAATTATATCTCAACTCGATCTGATTCCATAAATCCCAAAATATCACATGGCACACCGTAATTAAAGATTAAAAATCGGAAATAACATCACTTTAAATATATAACCATGTTGAGGATGTTGTACACTCGGAGTATTGTTGAGAACCTGAGAATAATTTGAAACCGAAGACGAGCAAAACGTGAGAATTATCATGTACACTTTAAATGACATATGCCCTTTATGAATACCCTTCAAACAAAATAATATAGTTACAGTATAACACGACAGAAATACATAATAATATGGTATTTACAGTATGTAAGTTGAGGAATTTATCACAATCCACGATTATCTTTTACTAATAATAATCAGTATTCAGAACACAATTTATAACCGAAGGAGGAAGAAGAAAATTCAGAACACAAATAGCAAAACCCCAATGGCAATATGTTCAACTTTATTGTTACACTAACAATTTGAGAGCACGGGTAGACTTAATAGCGGTACTTGGTGGAGTAATCCTTAGGAGCAATCACCAAACCACGACCTTTTCTTGCACCACGATAGACTGTTTCGATTATGTCAATGAACTCCTGTTTGTCCTTCATTGCCCAATTAATCTTATTGTTGTTCCCAGTGCCAAGATCAATCATGATGTGTTTGTTCCGAAAAAAGAACATGACAGTTGAGGGATCATACAGTTCGTACATAGTATTGAAGTCGGGCACCTCAGTGATGTCCACCAGATATATCACTGCAAAATTCTTTATCGTTTCAGCAACTGAAGCTAGCACTTCATCCATCTAAAAGGAAATACCATACAGATTAAAGCTCAAGAGAACACTTCACTTGTACTTAAATTTGAGAGTGAGTTGCAGCAATTAAATAAAACTTGTGAATATATCAAGGGGAAAAATTCCACGGTTGACTTCAAAATTTCACCGAATTGACGGTGAAAAAAGAAAAGAAAATTGTACCAACAAAATCAACGAATAACCTAAGATGGCAAAATAAAGACCATAAATATAGCTCTACCACTGCCTCTATTCCATGAAGGCAAAAGGTAAGCCATTTCTTTCATTATTACATTTTATTTTTAAAAAATAATTATACCACTGCCACAAATATTAACCTAAGGATTCAATAAAGTTATCAGGCTAGGCCATATTAGTCAGTTACAGTTTACATTCATCTCAGTGTTGTGTATACATGATATATGTCTGATGTGGACGTATTGTACTTGTATGTGTTCTGTTCTGCATTTCAGTTGCAAGGACCTATAAGTATTCATGTGTTGTAGTGTTGAAAGCTTTGAGGCTTTGATGAATGAAAATACACCATGCGTGAAATTTTTCTCTCTCGAGATCATCTCAATCTCTGTAATTTCTTCTGAATCCTAACAAAATTCATGTAATCCATTCTCTAAAAATTAGACTGGGCCTCAACCGAACTACCTCTATTTTGCGCTAATGGGCCAAACAATCGTGCAGGAGATAAAGCTGCTTAATGATGCTGAGGAGGCTAGGACTTATGCAGCAATTAAGCGAATTAACCATACTGGTAACTGCATACTTGGTCTAACTTCAGAAGTTCTGTTATTCTATATCATAATATATATATATATATATATATATATATATATATGACTTCAAGAAAAAGGGTGAGGTCATGAGTGCAAATGTTACAGAACAGATATTTTGGGGATCTTGTAAAGGGAAAAGATAATGCACTCTGCAATCAGTGTTGGCCATCAGCGTCATGTGTTGCAACAGCCAACAGGCTTTAGGTATATCCTACCTTCTCCTTCTCCATAATACGTGTATGATTGAAAAAGAGGAGGAAGAAGAAGAAGAAGTGTATAGTTGAAAAAGAGGAGGAAGGAGGAGGAGGCTGCAAAGTGGCAGTGGTTTGGCAGAGGCATAGTAGATCTAAAGAAGATAGAGGAGGAGGTTGTTGAAGTTAAAGAAGAAGAAGAGGTGGCAGCGGGTGAGGCAGAAGTGGCGGCGAGAGAGGAAGAGGAGCAGGACGTGGAGGCCGCGGGAGGAGGAGGTGGAGGCCGTGTGGAGGAGGACAGAGAGAAGGCTGATAAGAATGAAGGAGAGAAAGTAACGGGAAAGGAAAAAGAAAGAAAGGGTTTTATGTCTTTTAAATAAAAAATGGTACTCAAGTAGGAAGCAAGTTTTTTGGTGGTACCTATTTGTCCATAGTTTTACAAAGTGGTATAGGCTTGTCTTTGCCCCATAAGTAATTATAAAAACAGGAAAGTTCTTAACAGTACTCATCATACAAACATCATCCAGTAAGCATAATCATCATTTCTGCAAGTTCAGACATCCATGAAAAAGTCTGCTAAGATCAATTAGGCAATAATCAATGCAATACGATATGATATTCGCTCTGAATTTATAAAATAATTTCATTTTCATTTTCTTTTGCCTGAAAACAGAGTCCCTTTTCTAAAATATACAAACGTAATACATAATCAGAAATATGAATACTGATGAGGATCTCAGCTTAATGGCCATTTCAATCATCTATATCTATTTGAATCCCTTTTTCTCTTCCATGACCCTAATTTTGTTGTTATACACAGCAAGGTGTTTCTCAATTCACCCAAGTATTCAATTGAACTAAACGATGAAGAGGCCTCTAAGTACTACAACAAAGAAATTTTAGAGGAAGACAAGGAAATTCAAGCTAATTTGTAGGACTTCGGTATGGAATGACGATTCAAGCTGATTCGTGATTTAATACTGCAGAGGTAATTGCAAATTCAAAGAAAGCTTACACGTCCAGAGAGTAAACAGCTTAAGCTACTTATCCAATCAGGAAGCTACGAAAACAAATTTAAAAAAATATCAAACGAAATCAGAAACATACATAAAACTAGGGTTTCATATAATCGAAGTTGAAGACGAGAAAAAAAATTCAAATAAAGTAGAAATTGAGCATGCATACGGAAACATTAAGACGCGAATCATGAAGAAAATCGATAAGGGGATGGAATCGAAGAGAAGAAAACCTAACCTGCATACAAGTTTCGTCCCAATCGTGACCAAATCGGATGACGACGAGGCGCTCTTCTTCGGCGAGAATGGCCTGATCGACAGCCCAACCGGAGTGCAAGTGAGGGAGCAAGTACGACATCTCTACAACTAACAAGCTGTGTGAAGAAGAGGAAGAGCGAGAGAGAAAGAGAGGAAAATTTGAGGCGTCAAAGGGAACAAAGAGGGAGATGACACACCTCCCCTTCTGCTACGGCCCACAAGAGAGTAGAAAGTCACAAACGCCAGACCGTAAAATTGAAGTATTAAACCCAAAAAGTTTAAACCGCAGTTCTGATTATTACAGTATATTTTGTGGGAATTATCTGTTTTTCTTTTCTTTTTTGTGGTACTATTGAAAATTCTTATATGCTACTCCCCCTGATTTTATGTATGTAAAAGATAAATTTTTTTATTTTTTAAATATTTTATTTTAGTTAAAAAGTTTATGTATATTGGTTCTTATTTTTTTTTAATTATTATTAACTTTTTTTAAAATTAAAGAATACTTATATAAAATCGGAGGGAGTACAAATTTACAATGGATATAGAGATTTGAACACTCGTTAATTATGACGAGAAAGGATGAGTTTTTTCTCGATAAAATTGATGCTCCAAGGATCAAGCTTATATCGGTCTTTATTTTAAAATAAGTACTCTTATTGTTTAAAAATAAAGAAATGTTTCAAAATAAAATATAGTTAAAAAAGTAATATTTATTATAAAAAAAAAATCTAAACTGACAACCGCTTATGTATGTGAATTGTACTTAATGTGTGCAATTCTACTTCAATTACCTTTGTTATAATAAATGGAGGAAAACAAAATTTACTTGGTGGGAAGAACTTTTTTTTTTTTTTTTTGCCTTTGGCCAATTTCATTGGTTGAAACAGTTTATTTATTTTTATCTTTTTACATATCTTCTGCCAGTCTTACTGGTGGAAAAGATTTTATTTTATTTTTTGTTTGTTTGATCTCTACTGTTAGATCATCTGATCGACGATTATAAATATGTTAGCTACAAAAAGTCTCTATAGCTAATGTTAGTCATAAATCCTCCCCCTATATATATATATATAAAAGAAAAATAATGATTTATTGTTAAAAACTAGTACAACAAAAATAATAACATTTAGACTTTTGACGACTATTAATTTTATATTTTGATCAATAATTAAATGTACAAATAACAAGTTTTCTCATCAAAATTGTTATGAATTTTTAAGTTATGACCAGATTTATAAGTTTGTAATTAATTTTATTTTTAATTTATAGCAAAAATAACTAAGAAAATTTTTAAATGTAATTTTTTTTGGAATAATTTTTTTTTCAAATGTAACTATAAAGGGATTAGGACATTTATTATTTATATTTATATACGTTTATTCGTATAATTTATTTTTATTTGTATAATTTATTGATGCATGTTTTGTTGTCACACAAAAATTGGTTGGTTAGATAAGATGTCAATTCTTCAATTAATAATTGGAAACACACGCGCATGTTTAAGGCATAGTAGAAATAAATCGGCATAAAGCACATGAAGGTAGGCCCCAAAAATTGATAGATATATATATGGATTATAAGACCTTGCCTTAACAAAGGTTGTCTAAAGCATATATAAAATTAAGTTGTTCCACATATTAGTACGAATGAAAACATTCTGCACTTTCCGTTTCGATAAAACACGACGATCGGTTCTCTCAACTTCTTAAACCTACCACTTCTCTTGATCACTGTCTACTCTCATTTCATCTATAATTTCTGAAGAACCACTTTAATAATTTCAATTTGTAATAATGATTGTCGTTTATGTTTTTTTTGTTCAATGAGGAGGATATATATTGTCTAATCTAAACCTACGTAATCTTCTCCATTCCAAATCACGATTAATTAATCACGCGGCTCTGATCGTTTCTAAGGTAATTCACTTTCTATATCTATGTATGAGTGCATGTAGTGGGTATTACTGAGGCTTTAATTTGATGTAGTGATAATCTAAAACACTTATAACTTGGCAGGATTTATGAATAATTTAATAGTGAAGGTTGAGCCACTTTGTGTTTATAATAAGAAGGAATCCGAGCCGATATATAATCTACGCAGTATTTTTTATGTAACTCAGTTGTTGAACATATAAAACAATTGTTTGTTGTTTCTAATTCAGTTCGTGATTATTAATGCTACTGTTGTTATTTAGCATTGAAAAAAACAAATTTAGAAACAAAGATTATATTATATAATTAAGAGTTGTAGCTGGAAAATATATAATTTTTATTCACTGCATTACTCTTTATATAGAGCTGATACATAACAACTTATCAAGATAGAATCCTAATATCAAGATACTAATAATATGCTAAACTGATTCCTAATATCAAGCAATAACAAACAAAAAAATATCTCTTAAAGACTTGGTCAATTGACCAATTATTTAGCAACATTAGTTGACTTATTATTCAGCTGCAATCTAAGGTATATTTCAACACTCCTCCTTTCCTTAGTAATTGCAAAGACCTAGTTTGTCTCTGAATACTTCAAATCTAGCTTTTGGAAGAGCCTTGGTCAATACATCTGCAATTTGTTCCTCGCTCTTGCAATGCATCAATTTAACTTCACCATTCTTTTGTTCTTCTCGCAAATGATAAAACTTGATATTGAAATGCTTAGTCCTGCCATGAAAAACAGGATCATTTGAAATATCAATTGCTGCTTGGTTATCAACATAAATATGTGTTGACTCATTTTGCTGCATGTGTAAATCAGCAAGTATCTTTTTAATCCAGATTGCTTGGTTGACAGTAGCATTTGCCGCTACATATTTTACTTCCCCTGTACTTTGTGCTATCACTTCTTGCTTCTTTGAGGACCAAATAAAAACTCCAGAACCAAAACTAAAACAAAAACCTGTCGTACTTCTCATGTCATCCTCAGAATTAGCCCCGTCACTATCAGAATAACCACAAAGGTTTAAATTTTGGCCAGAAAAATATTTAATGTCATAATTAGTTGTACCCTTGATATATCTTACAATCCGTTTGGCAGGTTGAAAATGCACCTCACTTGCGCAATGCATGAATCTTGAAAGCAAGCTTACAACAAACACTATATCTGGTCTAGTAGCCGTGAGATACATCAGGCAACCAATTAGACTTCTATATTGGTTTTCATCAACTTTTTCAACTCCATCTTCTTTGCTAAATTTCTCCTTTTGATTCATTGGTGTGCTGGTGCTTTTGCAATCTTCCATGTGAAATTTCTTAAGTATTTCCTTTGCATACTTCTTTTGATTAATAAAGACTCCATCTTTATCTTGTTTAACCTCCATTCCCAGAAAGTAGGACATTAAGCCAAGGTACATGAACAGAAACTACTATTAAGTTAGCATTTGAATGTTGTACATATAATGTAGCTTCACTTGGACTTTTAACAAATCCAAGGCTTTGAAGAAATTTATCTATCTTGATGTATCTGGGGGCTTGTTTAAGACCATATAATGCATTCTTCAACAAGTACACCTTCTCCTCTTGTCCCTTGTCTTGGAATCCTTCAGGTTGCTCTACATAAATTTCCTCTTTAAGATCACCATTCAAAAAAGTAGATTTTACATCTAGTTAGTAAATCTTCTATCCCTTTTGAGCGGCCAAGGCAAGTAACATTCTAATTGTATCTAAGCGAGCTACTGGAGCAAAAGTTTTTGAAAAATCCACTCCAAACACCTGGCTATATCCTTTGACAACTAATCGTGCTTTGTATTTATTTATAGAACCATCTGCATTAAGTTTAGTTCTGTAAACCCATTCAACTCCAATGATCTTCCTATGTTGAGGTTTGTCCACCAACTGCCAAGTGCCATTCTTTTCAATCATTTTAAGTTCCTCTTTTATTGTTTCAATCCACTTGTCATCTTTTTCAGCTTCTTTATACTCTACAGGCTCAAAAATAACAATATTGCTTCTTTTATAAACATCAGATAATGACCTTGTACCTCTAATCAGGATATCATTTATGTTGTCGTCAAAGTATTCTGAAATCTCTGGCAGCTTCTTTATGGATTCCTCCCAGTTCCATTGTTTATTCTCAATGAACTTGACATCTCTGCTTACAAGAATTTTCCCATTTTGTGGTTAAAAAATTCTGTAAGCCTTGCAAGAGCTGCTATATCCAATAAAAACTCTTGGTTCAGCTTTTTTATCAAGTTTGTCCCTTTTAACATGTGGCACATAAGAAAAACAGAGACATCCAAAAGTTTTTATATTTTGTAAATCTAGTTTGTAACCAAACCAAGCTTCAAATGGCGTATTTTTCTGCAAAACTCTAGTTGGCAGCCTATTCAGCAAGAATACTGCGGTATTAGCTGCCTCTGCCCACAACTTCTTTAGCAACTCCTTTTCATATAACATACACCTTCCCATCTCCATGATCGTTCGATATTTTCTTTCGCTTACACCATTTTGTTGCGGAGTGTACGGTGCAGAAAGTTGGTGTTCAATACCAGCTTCTTCACAAAACTTATTAAAAATTTCATTTGAATATTCTATTCCATTATCTGACCTTATTATTTGCAACTTGAAACCACTTTGATTTTTCACCTATGTTTTATATTTCCAGAATGTATTAGCAACCTTATATTTGAATTTAAGAAAATAAATCCTACAAAATCTGCTCTAATCATCAATAAACACAATATAGTATTTATTACCATTTAAAGATGATGTTCTATAAGGTCCTCCGACATCGGTGTGTACAAGTTGCAGTTTGTTTGTTGTTCACCATGTTGTTTTAGGGAAAGGGGTTCTAACTTGCTTACCATATTGGCATGCCACACAATCAGCTAGCTTGTTCTCAAGCAATGACACACCTTTCACTAAATCATTTTTCTGCATATACAACAGTCCATCATGATGAAAATGCCCGAGCCTTTTGTGCCATAATTTTGTATTGCTTATGGTGCTTGAGAATGCTAGTTGTTCCTCCTCTACTAGATTCAAGGCAAAGCTTTTTGCTCTCATTTTTACTTTAAAAGCTTCTCTACCTTTTGCATCTTTGATTAAGCACCATTTACCTTCAAATATGACTTTAAAGCCTTTTCAAGCAGCTGCCCAACACTTAGCAGGTTTTGATCAATGTTAGGCACATATAAAACATTTGTAATATATTTCATACATGTTAAACTTTCAACAACCACTATTCCTTTACCCTTAACCGAAATAAATTCACCATTTCCAATTTTTACTTTGGAAATAATAGATTTATCCAGTTCCTTGAAGAGATTTATGTCATTGGCCATGTGATTTGTGCAACCACTATCAATTAGTTATGAATCGCTAGAGCTGTTACTAGTAGCGAAACATGTTGTAGCAAAAAGATGTTCATTTTCATATTTTTCAATAGAAGCTTTTGCCTTTTCCCCAACATGTTGTTGAGACTTACAGATCCTCTCCATGTGTCCAATATTGCCACATTTTCTACACTTGACATTAGGCCTCCACCAACACCTTCTTTGCGGATGATTGGTCTTTTTGCAGTGTAGGCAAGGTGGATAAATCTCATCCTTGTTCTTTGTATCTTCATTGTTTTTCTTATCTTTGCCTCCTAAAGTTGTTGTCTTTGCTTGAAAAACACCCTCCACAGTATTTTTAGTCCTCATCATTCTCATTTGCTTCAGTGCCTGCATTGCATTCACCAATTTTGCCAAGGATATAGTCGAAAAATCTTTAGATTCTTCTAATGAAGAAATTTTAGACTTATATCTTTCTAGCAAAGTCACTATAATTTTTTGCACAATTCGTTCATCAGAGAAGTCCTTATCAAGTAGCCTCATCTTATTAACTATGCACAACAACTTGTCAGAATAGTCTTTGATAGTTTCTATGTCCTTCATTTTCAGCATTTCAAACTCCCTCATCAAGTTGAGCACTTGCATACTTTTGGTTCTTTCGTTGCCTTTGTACTCCTTTTTGAGATAGTTCCAAATCTCCTTTGTTGTCCCTAAGTTCATAATTGTTGTGAATATAGTGCTTGAAATACCAGAGAATAAGCAGGCTTTGGCTCTGGATTTCCTAGTCTTCTTCTCTTTGTGAATCTTTAGTTGAGCCATGGTAGGATTATTTGGCAATTCTGGAACGTCATACTCTTCTTCTACAGCTTCCCAAAGATCTAAAGCTTCAAGATGGACTGTCATTTTAATAGCCCAGACTTGATAGTTATCACCTTCAAAGATTGGTGGAGCAACATGAGAGAATGTTGTTTGAGCTTCCATCTTCAAAGTTGGTTTATATTTAGATTCACTTTCTTACAGATCCCTCAAGATAAATGGCTTTGATACCAATTTGTTGTTATTTAACATTGAAACTAAATAAAAACAAATTTAGAAACAAAGATTATATTATATAAGTAAGAGTTGTAGCTGGAAGATATATAATTTTTATTCACTGCATTACTCTTTATATAGAGCTGATACATAACAACTTATCAAGATAGAATCCTAATATCAAGCTACTAACAATATGCTAAACTGATTCCTAATATCAATCAATAACAAACAGAAAAATATCTCTTAAAAACTTGGTTAATTAACCAATTATTCAGCAACATTAGTTGACTTATTATTCAGCTGCAATCTAAGGCATATTTCAACAGTCACTTTATGTTTTGGTGAAACTATTAAATTATCAATATTATAGTTAATAACTCATTAGAATTGTTTTAGATAATTAATCATGGTAAAACTAGTTAAATGAAAATTTAGTAAGTTATTAATAACTTGAAAATTTTAATGGTCCGATTAAATCTGAAAATTTTTAGTTTTTTTTTATTAGAATTGATATGATTTTTGTTTAATCTTTTCCATAATTTTTCACAGTTATGAAAGAAGTAAATGACATCGAAGTTGTGAGTAATCAAGAATGTTTTCAAGCTATGGAGACTCAAGGAAGTAATTAGATAGATGGTGATAAGGAAAATGTTCAAGCTGAGGATGCAAATATACTTGGTAAAATTTTTGATAACCATGAAGATGCATATAATTTTTATAATGCATATGCCTTTTCACATGGCTTTGGCATTCGTGTGCATGACAAACACGAAAAAAGATAAACAAATGAGGTATTTAGAAGACAATATGTGTGCAATAAGCAAGGTTTCAAAATTTTGAATAACAAGAGGTGTACTAGAGAAGAGTTAAAATGACGAAGGGATACAAGAACTGACTGTAAAGCGATGCTACAAATCACCGTTGGAGATGATGGAAAATGGGTTGTTGACCAGTTTAATGATTTACATAATCATATTCTTACTCCTACACCATCTAAGCAGTGAAACATAGGTCTCACAATAAGTTCCATCTTTCAAAGACATGCAGAACTCTTGTATCAGATTTTCACGAATCAAGTTTGAAACCTAATCAAATAACGAAAGTGGTAAAGATTACACCACAACAATGCTCTGATATTTTATCTAGTGAAAGAAAAAATAATGTTATAGAATTATAAAGTATTTTCAAGAGAAGGCAATGCAAGATAACACTTACTACTTTGCGATAGATATTGCTGAAAATGGATACTTAAAAAAAGTCTTTTGGGCAGACGGAAGATCAAGAGAATCATATGCTAGATTTGGTGATGTGTTGGTATTTGATGTAACTTATAAGACAAATAAATTCAGGATGCCGTTTGCACCATTTGTTGGAGTGAATCACCATAGACAAACAATACTTTATGGTGGTGCTTTATTGGCAGATGAAACCGAAGAGACCTTTATTTGGTTGTTTGAACATTTTCCATGTTGTATGCATGATACAACCCCAGTAGCAATTATCACCGATCAGGATAAGGCAGTGCACAAAGAAATTTTAAGAGTTTTTCCAAATTCTAGACATAGATTTTGTGCATGGTACATCAATAAACATGTTTTAGAACAACTTCAGTCATTAAGGGCTTATTGTAGTGACTTTCCGGAGTCTTATAAGAAATGGGTGAAGAGCCAGACAATTGAAGAATTTGAGAATGAGTGGCAAGCTCTAAACTTAAAGTACGAAGTTGAGGAGAACAATTGGCTAGTGAACATGTACAACTTGCACAGAGAGCATTCACTCATTTTTTGATGGGTATGTAACTTCCAATACTATGTTGAATGAATTTGTTGTGAAATATGATAAAGCTATGACATCTAGAAGGAAAGGGGAAGAAGATGAAGATTTTAGAACTATTAATATGAAAGCAATCTTGTCAACCATTCATCCTATTGAAGTGAGAGCTGGAGAGTGTTACACTCGTAGTAGATTTGAAATTTTCAAGAAAGAATGGGTTGCTACAAATAGTTGCTCTCGTGAGACCTTGATGAAAAATTCAGAGGTCATCCGATATAAGGTAGGATTGCTAAACGTTGACAAATAGCGGTGAAGATTAGTTGAACTTCATATTTCGGGAGATTTTAAGGCTACATGTTCGTTCGTGTGCGAAATTTGAGACATTCGAAATATTGTGCAAACACATACTTTATGTTATGAAGAAAAAAAAGGTAATGGTGCTTCCTAACGACTATATTTTGTGTAGATGGACAATTGATGCGAGGTTTAAAGAGAGTCATGATAATGTTCACTCGATTGATTCACGTTATAGTACATCTATTTTATGGTCGGCTCAAGTTAATTTTGGTAAAGCAATCGAAGAGGCACACGATTATATTCCTGAAGTAAAAAGACTCAACGAGTTTTTGGTGAAATTTGTGGATGATCAGAAGTTGAGAAAAAAGGAAAAGCAAGTTGAAACATCTAGTGCATTAGAGTCATTTGTTGATACTTCACAAGTGGAAGTAATGCCACATTGATATACGAGATCCTATTGCTCCTATTGTGACTAAGGGGCGTCCACCAAAATCTAGTAGAATAAATTCAGGTTTGGAAAATAGTTTAGAGAAAAAAGGAAAGAAAAAGAGAAAATGCTCCTATTGCGGTGGCTTAGGACATTACATTACTGGTTGCCCAAAAGAAAGGTAATTTATTTTTCAAGTGTTAATTTACCTTTATTTCTCATGTGAATTTCTATAGCTTATAACATTTTTTTTACATTTCTTGTAGGTGGACAAATGAAGCTTATAATTCAATGGTATTTGAAACTTGTTTCTGGTGGATAAAGGAGTGGAGATCAAATTTAAACTGCAATAGGTTGACCATTGTATTATGTACTTGAGACTTGTTGATAAATTGATCAAAAAATATTATCATTATCTTTTTTTCTTTTAAAAATTGATATTATGTATATATTCTATAATTCAGTTATATTCCAGAAGAATTTAAACATGTCAAGGATCTTGTTTTGGTAATTGAAAGTGCATTTTATTCATTATGTAATTATGGATTTGTAACTTGGCACATGCATATATGCTTTAATACTTTGTGGTTTCATATTGTAGTCAATTTGTAATCACGTGGCTTATGACTTTAGCTGCCACAAAGGTGCTTGATAATATACCCTAAGCGAAACAACTTATAAATTGGAAAAAATATTTTATTGTCGAGCATAGCCATAGGTGGAGATATAAAGTGAAAATTTTGAAAAATTGCAAGTTTTCTCACTCTTAGCTTAATTTTGCCATGAAATATTTATATAATTACTCCACAAAGGCGAGTGCAGATATTAAACTTAATTGTCCAATTTTAAGGAAGGAAGAATTTGGAGAGTTGTTCATCTATTTCAATAGGATATATGTTAGGGGTGACATCTCTAAGTAACAGAATTGTAAGCATACAAAGAAAACTATATTAGTAAAAAGATGATCGATGATATAATTACGATCAGCCAAAACAAAAAAAAATGAAAAAGAAATGAATGTGAAAGCTCAATAGAATGAATGTATGTAAACTTGGTCTATGAGATCAAGTGTTTTTATTTACTTCCCTTTGCACTTTTTCATGTAATCACAAGCCAACTATTACTAAAAGTTATAAAAGATATGGATGCTCTGTTGTACTATGTCTCTGTTCAATATGCCGCAAGATAACTTCCCAGTTGTTTGCAGTGAAGAACATGCCTCCAACACTCATCTGAATTACATAAAATAAGAAGCAAGTCAAGCAACATAGATGTCCCAACATTTTAAGAAGACATAAAATTATTTTTAGATTATTTTATATAATCTAAATTATGTGGCTTATACTATTTATGGGGTTGTTTACTTATAACATTAATTTATAAATAATTTATGAGTTGGTAATATTAGACCCATAAGTTAATAGTTAATACCCAATTATTATATCACTCCAATTAATTCATGTTTAATTTATAAACATGAATGTAGCAATTTATCACTCCAATTAATATGGCGCAGCACGTAATTTTAAAATATTATGATAGGTTCGAAAAGTAAATTGACAATGTCAATTACAAAGAAAAGAAAAAAAATATCATTTATAAAAGTCTTATTAATTGTAATTGTTAATTGGTTAGAAACTAAAACCTTACGAGTGGCACTATAATTTGTGATTGATCTATATCTTTTTACGAGTTAAATATAACCGAGCCTTGAGTAGTTTCATTCGATTTACAACCCTAACTAAAACGTGGATATGATTTCATTCCCTTTTTTGCCACCACTTAAGTCAGATAGTTGGTTCAATTGTATTTCTCTCGTCTCATTTCTTCCATTAAAGTTTCACTTTGAATTAAAAAATATTTTATTTGTTTCAAGCTTAAAAATACATTTTGTGTACTTTTCTTATAATTTAATTGACGTGAATATTTTTTGATAACTCATTCTTAAAGTGAATTACCGTATAAAATTATTCTTAAATACCAAATCTATATTATAAAATTGCTAGGAATTTTTACGATTATGAAAGTGTTAACACGGACGTTGAAGTCTACATCCGATTATGCAAGATCTATTTCATCGCTTGAGAAATTTTCGGACTCTACTTAAGAGATGAAAATTTTATAGGTGAAAATTTTGGAATATGGTGAAAATTACCAACTATTGAATATCATTATATTCTCTTTCATCCCTCTTTTCTCTGTCATTAGTGTCTGTGAGTTTTTAATGAAGAAAAAAAAAAGATGATAGAAGAAAAGAAAAGAAGAGAAAACTTAAAAATCATCTTTTCTCTCATTTTCTTCTCAAAAGTGAGATGAAATTTTTAAACAAAATAACTATAGACTTTCTTTTGAAGTCCTCTACTTTTTCTCCTAAAAAAAATTTAAAAATAACTTAATGATTGATTTTTTTTTTTTTTTCATTTCTCCTTTCAAAAACTCAAAAACAACATAATACTATGTACGATCCCTCAACCGTCATGTTCTTTTTTTGGAACAAACACGTCATGATTGATCTTGGCACCGGGAACAACAATGAGATTAATTGGGCAATGAAGGACAAACAGGAGTTCATTGACCTCATCGAAACAGTCTATCGTGGGGCAAGAAAAGGTCGTGGTTTGGTGATTGCACCAAGTACCGCTATTAAGTCCACCCGTCCTCTCAAATTTTTAGTGTAACAATAAAGTTGAACATATTGCCATTGGGGTTTTGCTATTTGTGTTCGGAATTTTCTTCTTCCTCCTTCGGTTATAAATTGTGTTCTGAATACTGCATTATTATTAGTAAAAGATAATCGTGGTTTGTGATAAATTCCTTAACTTACATACTGTAAATACCATATTATTATGTATTTCTGTCGTGTTATATTGTTACTGTATTATTTTGTTTGAAGGGTATTCATAAAGGGCACATGTCATTTATTTGGCTCTTCTTCGGTTTCAAATTAATCTCAAGTTCTCAACAATACTCCCAAGTGTACAACATCCTCAACATGGTTATATATTTAAAGTGATGTTATTTCTGATTTTTAATCTTTAATTACGGTGTGGTGTGCCATGTGAGATTTTGGGATTTATGGAATCAGATAGAGCTGAGAAATAATTTGATCTCTTACGTTCTATAAACGTTCATCCTCTTTGATTTGTTTTGATATCTCGCTGCAAATGACTTCTTTAAAAGGTTAAAAGATGTTCTCCGGTTGTATAACAATATACAATAATGGCGGTAACCACAAGGACGACACCATTGTAACACTTGTTGGAATAAAAAATAGTTTAAGAAAATAATTCTTGCACAACAAAAGAAAATTAAACTCACAAATATATATATAACTCTTACCAAGAGAATAAACTAGTTCTCTTGATTCTCACTTACACAAATTGACTTAAATACATAATTATTTATAAGACATAAAATATGTTTATAGTACTACTATAAAATATCAAAAGACACTCTAATAAATACTATTTGACCACTTTTATGTACATAAATCTAATCATGCATGCTTCTTTCTAGATACACTCATGTACATGAATTCAATATGTATTTACATATCAACCTTCATATACTAATTAATATAATTTAACTAATAATATTAAATCAAGTTCATATTTCCAACAACACCTCCCACCCCTACCCCAACCCCCACTCCACCCCCCGCCCCTCGCCCTCTTTCTTTTACCTGAACAAAGCACTCCACAAATAACATCACCATACAACACCGCCAGATGAAAAGGAATTGTTTAGCTTCAGACGGATCAATCAAGATTGTACAATCCTGAACCATGAAACTTTTGACGAGTGATGTTGTCTAGCTTAGTTGCCATCTCATCTGTCAAACTATTGTGCCAGTCCCCAACCTCACCTTTCCGGAAGAAGGCACTCTTCCTGGTCTTATTAACCTCTAAACCGCTCATGTGGTCAAAGCTACACAAATTCAGTATTCCATCTACCATACCGGAATTTTCTTCCTCCTCGGAGAAAGGGCAGTCCAAGAAACTGGCGAGACGTCTCAAATGTAGAGCAGGTTCTCGTTTCATGTCTTCATATTTGATGAATAACACCCTGTGCGGCCTCTTCAAGCTTTCCTCCCAATAACCAAGTATATGATCCCATATAGGACCGCATACACTAAGCCCCCTTGTGAACAACTCCAAAGCCTCTTCCAAAGAAACAGCCTTGTTAGGCATAATCTTTTTGATGAAGTGATAGAGTGAAATGAAAGTGTCCTTGATACCCCTACACATGTAGACAGTTTTGCACGTAGACGACTCGTCCTTTACAGACTCGGGCAGGGCTACAAATGGAGTATGGCATGCAAAGATCCTCCTTGTAGTGGTTGAGGAGTATGGCAAGGAGTAGTCTGAAGGCTTAAGTAGCACAAAGAATTTGACAAGATCGTGTGGATTTTGAGTGAGTAGAGGGTGGTCATTGTTTCGAGGAGGGTGAACCGACCGGTTCACTAAAGTAAAAGTGAGTGCTTTCAACCAGGTGGTACCGGATTTTGGAGCGGTGACAAGGAGGACGTCTGTGTCGAGGGATTGAAATTGTCGTCGAAAATCAATCACAACTTGCAAAATATTTGGGGGAAACCAGAATCCATGATATTGATAGGCATGGGCTTGAAATAAATCTGTGTGTGTTGGAAGGGATGAAAGTAAATCTCTGAAACCTTGGCTAAAATCTTTCTCCTCATCGGAATTAGGTCCAGGACGAGATAAAAGTTCAAGAGCAGTTTGCGAAGCATTTGATATGGTGGCGGGATCTTCCATTAAAATCAGTTAACTTGTATGCATGCAATCAAGTCTTTTATAATTACTAATGGAGTAGTGTCTTAGCTAGCTTCATGTTTAAATAGATCGAGTGAAGAATATATAGGTGCATCATGTACGGGAGTGGGTGGCTTGTTTACTCCGATACATGTCTCGTCATCTACCTCATTCGTTTTTTGATCGATAAATGTCTTATTTTTTACTTGTTTATATTAAAAAAACAAAAATTCTAAGGAACACATGATAACTGTGAAAGGAACGAGATATGGGATAAAACATATATTGAGATAAATTAGCACATTCTATCGTGTACACCATTTGTTAGATTTCATTTTTATGTCACCCTCCATTTCAAAATATAAAATCCATTTCGTATGTAATATTTAAAAGATACGTAGTATATCTAAATATGTGGCTGTAATTCTCGAAAAACGAGGAGAAAGAAAAAACCATTTCAAATAAGACAATAGGAGAATAAAATTGATTCCTTGGTATCGTGTTCATTTCAACGATTTAGAATCTTTTTTCCATTTTTTTCTTGAATTGTGATGCAGTCAAATTAAAAACTTAGGTGTACTCGTCAAATTATGCATACATTTTAAAGCATAATATACATACATACATACATACATACATACATACATACATACATACATACATATATACATACATACATATATACATACATATATACATATATATATATATATATATATACATATATATATATATATATATAAAGAGCTTGAACATGTTTTTTTTTTTGCTAAGTAGCTTGAACATGTTTTCTATTGGATTAATAATTTAGGCTCGATTTAACTCGACTCGAATTCATTCAAAAAATTTGAATCAATTTGATTCATTTATACCGTTCAATTTGTGTTTAGTTCGACTCAACTCAACTCGATCACTTAAACGAATCGATTTCAAACATAATATTTTGTTTGATATAGAGTCGACTCGTTTAATTAATCAATTTGACCAAATTTAACTTGAGATCATCTAGACTCGTTTACAGCCTTAGAAATATAATATTTTTCTTCAGATTAAGAGAAACATGAAACATATTTTCAAGAAAAAAATTAAATTAAAAACAAAATGACAACAAATTAAAAGAGTTCTGTAAATGGGTTTTGATATTTTGTATTAGAATAAATCTTTACATTCCTATCAATTCTCAACTTCTTAAAAATGATATCATATGATATGGCATGATTGAAAGAAAAAAACACGATCCAAATAAAAAAATTATATCACAATATTTATGATCATTTTTGAGATAAAATTGAGAATCCATAATAATATTCATTGTCCGGTACAAAGTCGGATAGTGAAATCATAATCATAAATATATCATAATAATTGATAAAGCTGTCTCATTGCTCCACGTAAAGAATCAAAAGACAACGTCAAATCATAATCATAAATGATTTGATAAAGCTAATTGTGAGCTGGCCATTTGCTACGACTTACAAATGTTTTGATAAGACACTAACCAATGCAAGCAAACATGAATGTAGCAATTTATCACTCCAATTAATATAGCTTAGCACGTAATTTTAAGATATTATGATAGGTTCGAAAAGTAAATCGCCAATGTCAATTACAAAGAAAAGAAAAATATCAGTTATAGAATTTTTTTTTAAATGTGTGACGCAAATTCATTTTAATTTTTGTGAGCTTTACATCTTAAATAAAACTTTTAGATGCTGGTGAATTATATTATTAAAAATATAGAGCTCATAATTTTAGGATGAATTGTTGTAGTTGTGGTTGTTGTGGTGGTTGTAGTAGTTGTTATATTCTTATTTCATGCATTTGCTCTTCCCACGCATGAAACATCAAAAATGTTGTTGTCGGTTGTCAACGCTGGTTGACATCCCTCAACAATGTACATCAAGCGAAACAAATAAACCCAACACCTACCACCATACATAATACATACATACATATATGTATAATCAATAATGATTTATTGATTAAAACTAATATAACAAAAATAATAACATTTAGATTTTTGACGACTATTAATTTTATATTTTGATCAATAATTAAATGTAAAAATAACAAGTTTTTCTCATCAAAATTGTTATGAATATTTAAGTTATGACGAGTTTTATAAATTTGTAATTAATTTTTTTTAATTTATAGCAAAAAAACTAAGAAATTTTTTAAATGTAATTTTTTTTTGGAACAATTTTTTTTTTTCAAATATAAGGGAGTAGGACATTTACTATTTATAATTGTATACTTTTATTCGTATAATTTATTTTTATTTGTATAATTTATTGATGCGCGTTTTGTTGTCTCAGAAAAATTGATTGGTTAGATAAGATGTCAATTCTTCCATTAATAATTGGAAACTCGCACATGTTTAATGCATAGTGGAAATAAATCGGCATAAAGCACATGAAGGTAGGCCCAAAAATTAATATGTGGATAGACCAAAATTAGGGGCAAAAATGAGTTAAATTTGAGCGCTCTTTACAACGTCAAATCGTAATTGTAAATAAATCATAATAAATGATAAAGCTCCACCTAAAGAATCAAAAGACAACGTCAAATTATAATCATAAATAAATCATAAGACTAATAATTGTGAGGTGGCCATTTGGTACGGCTTACAAAAGTTTTGATAAGACGCGAACCAACGCAAACATGAATGTAGCAATTTATCACTCCAATGAATACGGCGGAGCACGTAATTTTAAGATATTATGATAGGTTCGAAAAGTAAATTGACAATGTGAATTACAAAGAATAGAAAAAAATCCCAGTTATAAAAGTCTATTAGTTGAAATTGTTAATTGGGTATAAATTAAAATCTTATAAGTAGCACTATAATATTTGATTGATCGAATATTCTAATTTGTGACATGTTAAATTATAATTAATTACATTTATAATTCGTTATTTTGTAACTAATTAATTAAAAATATGACCAAAATTAGTGGGAATAAATATCTCAAATTCTTATAGTGTGCCCCTGCTAGCAAACGAAATTTGTATGGATTAATTTTTTTTTTCACCAAAAGTGCATATCCGAGTATGTATATTCATACATTTTCAGCGAAAGTTTTGAACACTACTGGCAGCAATTTCTTACTAGGTTGATAGTTTATCCTCTTCAATTCAATTGTTATGTAAATATTTTGTCTAGAGGTGTGTTTGAATGTTTCCCTTTGGAATTCTAGATCAACAATATTTGAATTCTTGAATGAAAAAATTATTGCACGTTAATTAGAAAAAACTTTGTAATCCTTTTCGCAATAAACTGAGTTTGCGTTTAGATTGAGAGAATGAAATAAGAGATAAAATGAATTTAATTCAAAAGTATTTACTAAAAAAAATAACAAAGTTTATGATCCATATTAGAGATGGCGATAAAATGAACAATTCTTCCAAATATAATTTTATGAGTGAGGAGTAGGAATTCTTTATTGTGATTCTCGCTCTCATTCATTCTCATCTCTCTTTCTAGCACTACGACTGCGCTTAATTTGATGGAATTGAATGACATGAGAATAAAATGAATTTTACACTATTTGTTAGTTGATTTGTGTGTAATATTCATTCCGTGCTTCATTTCTTTCCACAAATTTATATGTATTTCTAAATCCACCATCTAAGATAGAGTTCATTCATTCTATCACAACCAAAATTTTACACACAATCTATTATTTTTCAATTCTCATACTTTGTTAATAATTTTTGTGATCCTTATCTTTCATCACTATTTTCTTTTATCCAACCATTCCATTCTCATTTCATTCTATTTAACCAAATGCAATCTACTTTTCATTAAATTAAATTCATGATTTGATCTATTTCCCTTCTTATTCTATTATCTCAATTCAAATACAGTATTAAATCTAATTTATTCTCCACTCATTTCATTCCCCAATTCAAATGCACTCTTAAAAAAAAAACATTAATAAAATTTGTTTAAAAAAAGTAACATTTATATATATATTTATATATATATAGTGCTACTGTACTAGTGTGTATTTAAATATGTGAGAACTCAAGAAGTGATTCACGTGATTGTCTAGTAATACTCCCTTCACTCAAAAAAATAATAATAATAATAAAATAAAAAATATATAGTAACATTAATAAAATTTGTTTAAAAAAAGGTAACACACAAACATATATATATATATATATATATATATATATATAGTGCTACTGCACTAATGTGTATTTAAATATGTGAAAACTCAAGAAGTTATCCAGTAATACTCGCTTCACTCAAAAATAAAATAAAATAAGTAACATATATAATAGTAGACAATATATTTGCGTGATGTCACGTATCTGTTTGTATAAATTAATAGTAGACAATGTATCACTTTCACCGTTTAATTTAATCAAGTTGACTTTTTGTTTCAATCATGGAAAAATAATTCATAGGTGATTAGGAGTGATCAGTCTGTTCTAATATATGTTATATTTTCTGTCTCATTCATTCTTTGATTAATAAGTGTCTTATTTTTAAATTATTTCCGTTGAAAGAACTAAAATTTAAGAGGCATGTGACAACTTTGAAGAGAATGAAATATAAGACGAGCATATATTGTGATAGATTCACTCATTCCAGGTGACCAACTGAGCAACAAAGTATAAATTGTATATTGAGGTAGATTAGCTCATTCAAGTGAGTGTCCGACTCCCAAACATATTTCTTGATTGAGGAAAGAGAATATGAATTAATAATAAAAAAATATTTTAGATAAAAGTTAATATGAATTAAAAAATTTAACATAAAAAAATTCATCAATGTACAAGGAAATCAAACTCCCCTTATAATGAAACAGATGGAGTATACAATAAAAATATTGGTGCCAATAAAAAATAGTGTTTAATTGATGCCTACTATAATTAACTTGTATACTTGAGTCGAGATTTATACTTCAATCTCGAAACAAGAATAAAAGGTGAAGATAAAAAATATGAACCAATTTTGTAGCCTCAATATCATAGTTCATGGCATTAATACTGAACAACAAATTAGCTGACTTTGTGTTTCCGTTATGGGTCTAAAACTCATTGTTTTGTTGGAAAAAATGATCCGCGAATGGAGCATGTAACCTGGAGAACCTTGCATGCACTTATTGGATTTTATTTATACCATCTACTATATACAGCAATGTATTCCGTGTGTCCGTATTAAATCAGTTTTTCAGGATCAAAATAAAATTGTGAAAAGAAGTTGTTAGAATGAAAGATAGTACAACACCAATGGTTGTATTAAAAATAAATTAAACTTCATATTAAATTTTAATTTTTAAGATTTTGAAACTATATCGTAAAAAAAATCTACGTAACTCTTCCCAATATATAGAAGGAAGTCTTAAACGTAATATATATATGATGATCCATGATTAGTATTGGAAAAAAAATATTTTTTTCCAACTCAATCTTCACAGTCCAAGTTTAAAAAAGACGGTGAGATCAAATTTGAGATTTTTACGTTCGCTAAAAATTGTAACGGAAGTCTCAAATTTTTCTAGTCCGCCACACATTATAGCGGAAGAGAAAAAATTGGGATGAAAATTTTCATTTTTGAAATACTTGATTTATGGTTGTTTGCAAATTATTAACTACCGAACATATACATCTTTTTTTTATACTGGATTAAAAGCGTAAGTTTTCAACTTTTTTTCCCCAACTTATGGTTTGAAATTATTATGTTAATGTTGATGACGTGAAATACAAATTTACCTTCACGATATTCACGATGATGTCCGTTAGTGATGTTAAATACATGATTAGCATATTCAGAGTTGTAATTAAAGTGTTATACAAATATATATATATTTGAGTGAGAACTTTAAAAAACTGTCAATGGCGATTATAGAAGGAAAAAGTAGAGCTCCTAATTTTAGAATGAATTTGTCTCACACCTTTTTAAAAAAAAATCCAACCGCGTGAATGATCTACACATAGGGCATTCAAATTTTTATATTATTTGGTGGCGTGTAACGCTGCTTTTAGGTTTGTGTATACTCCATTGGATTGTTAGGTTAAATTTAGTATTATGCCAAGCTTCCTAGCTAGCTAGTGCTTCCTTGCAATCAGTAGCAGAACATCAGAACTTCAATTCTTTCATGGAAGATCATCCCACCATGAAAAATACACCAGAATCTTCATCCATTCCTACTTCAAACACCGCAATATTGGCAAAACAGATTAATCTTAATAACAGTCAAAGCCAAGAATTCATGGACTTCCTTTCGACCATACCAAAAGAGAAAGGTTTTTGCAACTCCCAAACATATCAATACCAAGGGTTTTGGTATCCACTTGCGGTTTTAAAAGGCACCATCACTTTTCAACAAAATTTTGAAGCCCAAGACTCCGATGTACTCCTCGTCACTGTCCCAAAATCAGGCACCACATGGTTAAAAGCACTCATTTTCGCATTACTAAACCGGTCGGTTCACCCTCCAAACAGCCAAAACCACCCTTTGCTCGAAAAAAATTGCCACTCCCTTGTCCCATTTCTGGAGTTCCTCCAACCCTCAGCATACAACTCCTTCTTCACCACCTCCCCAAGAGTCTTCGCATGTCATACTCCATTACTAACCTTGCCCAAATCCGTCAAGGACGACTCGACTACTTGCAAAATTGTTTACCTTTGCAGGGACATCAAGGACAATATGATCTCGCTCTGGCACTTTCTAAACAAGTTGCAAGATCAATACGTTCCTTTGGAAGATGTTTTTAGTCTTTATAGCAGAGGAATTAGTATATGCGGACCGGTTTGGGAGCATATACTAGGATATTGGAAAGAAAGCTTGGTAAGGCCGCACAAGTTGTTGTTTGTCAAATTTGAAGATATGAAGAAACAACCAAGTGTTCAATTGAAGCGTATTGCGAATTTTTTGGAATGTCCATTCTCAGACGAGGAAGAGAATTTGGGGTTGGTTGATCAGGTCTTGAACTTGTGTAGTTTTGATGTTATGAGCAATTTGGAGGTTAATAAGACTGGAAAGTTGGACAATCAAAATGTTAGTAATAGTATATATTTCGGGACAGGGGAGACTGGAGGTTGGAACAAGTATTTGACAAAAGACATGGCAGCTAAGTTGGATCAAATCACTAAAGAAAAGTTTCATGGTTCTGGTTTATCACTTTAATTTTAAGCATTTGTCATTTTTCTTATTTCATGCATTTGCTCTTCTCACGCATGAAACATCAATAATGTTGTTGTCGTTGTGGTGGTTGTTTTTGTTGTTGTTACTGCTGGTTATGTTACGTACAACTCAGTTAAGAATTTGAGAGATCCCTCAACAATGTAAATCAAGCGAAACAAATAAATCCAAATCTCTAGTTGGATTAGGGGATGCGCAAAGGGTGTATGTCTACTCTTCTCCATATCTCTTGGATTATATTAGAGACCATTTTCAGTAATATTTCAAATTGTAGTAAGTTTCGTTTGTCCAATGTGAATTGATATTTCTGTACGTATCATGGAGATTCGATATTTTAGTATGTGGATTGATATTTGTGCCATTTGTAACGTAAATTCTATTAGTTTTAGAATCAAAGTGTGAGTTAGAATCTGCAGCTATAGTAGTAATTAAGCCACAATGCAGAATTAAGCTGCTTTGGAGCGGGGGTTGAAGTATCAAAAAAGTTAGATGACAGAATAACAATTTAGTTGAGCAAACATCAACTATTTTATTCCCCCCTTTCACCAAAATAAAGTTGGTAGTTTTATTTGGTATACAATAATTAATCTTTCTCCTCTCAAATTCATTTGTTTTTCTTTTGAAAATGATTAACTTGATAAATATCACCGGAAGCCTTCCTCTCCGATTCATTCTGTCCTTAACTTCCACTGCTTGCACCTGTTGATAGATTAAAATACGACGATCCATCGCCTTGAAATGTCAAGTTTGGGATCGACTGAGGAGAAATAGTTTCTCTGCTCTGGCTTCCAACACTGTAAGAGATTAAATTAGCGTTATAAAACTCGAGAAAACCTGCAGGATTCTTGATCGTTTGATTTTTATAATCATGCCTACTCCTTGAGGATTATGTTTCGTTAGGTGATTCGTGATCAACAGCTTTACAAGCAGATGAACCACATTGTCTAGGCTGAGTCTGATAAAACACCTTTGAGATCGTGTAGACTCGTTTACGGCCCTAGAAATACAGTATTTCCTTCAGATTATGAGAAACAAGAAACATATTTTCAGGGAAAAAATTAAATTAAAAACAAAGTGACAACAGAAAGAGATCTGTGAATGCGCTTTGATATTTTGCATTATAATAAATCTTTATATCTCTATCGATTCTCAACTTCTTATAAATGATATGACAGGATATGATATGATTAAAAGAAAAGAAAATAACCCACATAAAAAAGTTATTTCATAGTATTTATAATCATTTTCGAGATAAAATCGAGAATCGATCGGGATGCAAAAATTTTACAACGTCAAATCATAATCCATAAATAAATCATAATAATTGATAAAGCTATCTCATTTCTCCACCTAAAGAATCAAAAGACTAATAATTGTGATTTGGCCATTTGCTACGACTTACAAAAGTTTTGATAAGACACGAGCCAATGCAAGCAAACATGAATGTAGCAAATTATCACTCCAGTTAATATGGCGCAGCACGTAATTTTAAGATACTATGATCGGTTCGAAAAGTAAATTGACAATGTCAATTACAAAGAAAAGAAAAAATATCAGTTATAAAAGTCTATTAATTTTAATTGGTAATTGGTAATAAATTAAAATCTTATAAGTGGCACTATAATGTTTGATTGATCAAATATTTTAATTTGTGGCATGTTAAATTATAATTAATCATATTTATGACCCATTATTTGGTGACTAATTAATTCCAAATATGATCAAAATTAGTGAGAATAAATATCTCAAATTCTTATAGTGTGCCCCAGCTAGCAAACGAAATTTGTATGGATTAATTTTTTTCACCAAAAGTGCATATTCGAGTATGCACATTCATACATTTTCGGTGAAAGTTTTGAACACTATTGGCAGAAATTTCTTACTAGGTTGATACTTTATCCTCTTCAATTCAATCGTTATGTAAAACTTTTGTCTGGAGGTGTGTTTGAATGTTTCCCTTTCGAATTCTCAACAATATTTGAATTCTTGAATGAAAAAATTATTGCACGATATTTGAAAAAAACTTTGTAATCTCTTTTTGCAATTACCTGAGATTGCCTTTAGATTAGGAGAATAAAATAAGATAAAAATGAATTTGATTCAAGAGTTTTTGCTAAAAAAAAAAAAACAAAGTTTTATGATTCATACGGGAGATGGTGATGAATTGAACAATTCTTCCAAATATAATTTCATGAGTTAGGAGTAGGAATTATTTATTGTGATTCTTGCTCTCATTCATTCTCATCTCTCTTTCTATCACTACGATTGCATTTAATTTGATGAAATTGAATGAAGTGAGAATTAAATGAATTTTACACTATTTGTTAGTTGATTTGTGTGTAAGATTCATTCATTTCTATAAATTTATGTATATTTTTAAACTCACCATCCAAAATAGAGTTCTTTTATTCTATCACAACCAAAATTTTATACACAATTTATTATTTCTCAATTCTTATACTCTGCTCATAATTTTTGTGTTCTTTGTCTTTCATTACTATTTTTTCTTATCCAACCATTCCATTTTCATGTCATTTCATTATATTTAACCAAACACAATCTACTTTTTACTAAATTACATTCATGATTTAATCTATTTTTCCTCTCATTCTATTATTTCAATTCAAACGTAACATTAAATCAAATTCATTCTCCACACATTTTATTCCCCAATTCAAATGCTGTCTTTCGGAAATTATTGGAAGTTATAGGAATTCCCTTTTGAGAAAGAATGTCAAAGCATCATTGTGCGTGGGGTTAATGTATGTACCCTGCAAAATGTATGTACAAACAATGTGTGCTACCGTACTAGCGTGCTAGTGTGTATTTAAATATGTGAGAACTGAGAAGTGATTCACGTGATTATCCAGTAATACTTCCTTCACTCAAAAAAATATAGTAACATTAATAAAATTTGTTTTTAAAAAACGTGTATATATATATATATTCTATCATAATACTATATTTTCTTAAAATTTGACAATACAATTTTCTCATCTTATTTTTAATTAAACATTTATAATAAATTGTAGAAATATATATAGTTGGAGATTAAAGAAAATAAACTTGTTCTTCATAATCTACACACTCACACAAAGGAAACTTACTTTGTAGAACTCACACACTTTTATATATATAACTTGAACTTCTTGAATGATTGTCACAACAAATGAGTTGTCCTATTTTTATAACTACAAAGAACTTCCTACAACCTCTAGTACATGCACTACATTTACTACATTCAATGACTCGAATACATGCATCAATTAGATTAAGATACATCAAACACATTCATGTATTTGTCTATTCATGCATAGTACCCAAAAGACACTCATGAATATCCTAGAATAATAATTAAATAAATAGTAGATAATATAAAGTTTAGCTTATATTTCTAACATGCCCCCTTAAGCTAAACTTTTGCGCATACCAAGTTTCTTGTTCAATTCCTTGAAAAATTCCACCTTCCAAGGTTTCGTGAATATGTCGGTTATTTGATCTTGAGTCTTGCAATGCTTGATCACAATTTCATCTTTCTTGACCAAGTCTCGAATGAAGTGATACTTTATCCTTACGTGCTTACTTTTGACATGAGATACCGGATTCTCGGAAAGTTCAATTGAGAAACTACTATCACAATATATAAGTGGAGAATCATTGAATGAGTGCTTAAGTTCCTCCAACACCCATGAGATCTATAGAGCTTGACAACTTGCCATTGTTAGTGAGATGTATTCGGATTCCGCCGTTGAAAGGGCCACAACTTGTTGCTTCTTTGACATCCATGTAATTGCACCCGAACCAAGAAAGAAAACATTTCCGGAAGTACTTTTACTATCATCAAAATTTCCACCCCAATCACTAGCACAATATCCAAGTAGTTTAAGATCATTTACCTTGTGATAATGAATGTCATTTCTAATAGTTCCATGAACATATCTTAAAATTCTTTTTCGGCTTCCCAATGACTTTTCTTCGGTTTGTCCATTAATCTACTAATCAAGCTTACACCATATGTGATGTCAGGTCAAGTAGCCGTCAAATACATCACACTTCCAACAAGGTTTTGATACAACGTCTGATCAACATCTTTGTAATTATCATATTTACTTAGCTTTAAACCAAATTCAACCGGAGTGCTAATTGACTTGGCCTCTTCCATTCTAAATTTCTTCATCAAATCTTTTGCATACTTTTGTTGAGAGATGAATATGCCATTATCATTTTGTGTCACTTCAATGCCAAGGAAATAATGAAGTAGTCTCAAATCCGTCATCTCAAATTCTTGCATCATATTCCTCTTGAACTCATTAATATCATCAAGATTATTTCTGGTAAATATCAAGTCATCCATATATAAGCCAATGATGAGAATATTACCTTTGTTCTCCTTGATGTAAAGAATATGCTCAAATGGACACCTTTTGAATTTCATCTTCATAAAATATTCATCTATGCCACTATACCAAGCACGTGGTGTCCATATAACACCTTCTTCAATATGTATACTTTATTCTCTTCATTTTTCTTCACATAACCCAAGGGTTGACCAACATACACCTCTTCTTGCAATACTCCATTCAAGAAAGCTGATTTTGCATCCATTTGTTAAACTTGCCACCTATTTTGAGCGGCCAAAGAAAGCACCAACCGAATTGTTTAAAGACGTGCCACGAGAGCAAAATTTTCTTTGTAGTCAACACCATATTTTTGCTTGTAGCCTTTCACGACTAAACGAGTCTTGTGCTCTTCAACTTCACCATTTGCATTCATCTTTGTCTTGTAGACCCATTTAACTCCAATGGGTTTCTTTCCCTTAGGCACTTCCACTAACTCCCATGTTTGATTCCTTTCAATTGCATCAATCTCTTGATTCATAGTTTGCCTCCATTTGTCTTCTTTTATAGAGCAAAATCAACAAAGTCATCTTCCATATTTCTTTTTATATCATTATATATCTCACCAAGACCTCGTGTTCTTTTTGGTGGAGTTCTTGAACTTGAAGATGATGTCAATGGTGTAGAAGATGAATTTGGAAAAGAATTGGATGGTGAAGGAGGAGCAGAGTCTTCTTCTTCAATTGGCTCAAATGCATCATCATCAAGAATAATGCTTGTTCTTCTTTTTTATTCTTCCATTCCCATGCTTCCTCCTCGTTAAAGATTACATCACGACTAATAATAATCTTCTTTGCGATGGGGTTGTACAATTTGTATGTCTTGGAGTTTCACTATAGCCAATAAAGATGCATTTTTCAAATTTATCATCAAGTTTACCTCTTTTTTCATCCTGCACATGAGAATAACAAATACTTCCAAAAATTTGAAAGTGTGAAACACATGGCTTTTGATCACTCCATGCTTCTTGTGGAGTCATTCCTTAAACACTTTTAGTTGTCGCACGATTTAAAATATAGCACACACATGCTACCGCTTCGGCCCAAAACATCTTAGGCAACTTCTTTGTCTTCAACATACTTCGAACAAGCTCCATGATAATACGGTTCTTTATTTTTGCCACCCCATTTTGTTGAGGAGTTGAACGAACCGTTAGTTGGTGATGAATGTCATGCTCTTTCAAATAACTTCCAAATTCTTTCTCCATATACTCTCCACCATGATCGAATCGTAGTGTCTTTAAATGAAAACCACATTGTTTCTCTACAAGTGCTTTAAAATCTTTGAACACTCCAAATACTTGTGATTTTTCTTTGAAAAAATAGATCCACACACTAGTACAAAACTGATCATATGCGTCGGTTAATTAACACATTTTGCGTCGGTTATGAGGGGACGCATATGCAGGAGACGCAAAAACATACATATTTTGCGTCGGTTAAAGACACGACGCAAAAAATAATAATATGCGTCGGATATTTATAAACCTGACGCAAATAATAGTGTAATTTGCGTCGGTTATTATCAAACAACTGACACAAATGATTGTTTAATAAAAATTATTTTTAAAAATAATTTCATCTATTTGCGTCGGATATTTTAAAATAACTGACGCAAATGATTGTTTAATAAAAATTTATAAAAATAATTTCATCTATTTGCGTCGGTTGTTTTAAAATAACCAACGCAATTGATTATAATTTAATATATTTGCGTCGGTTATTTTAAAATAACCGACGAAAATTATTGTTTTATAAAAATTCATATTTTAATTAATTTCAAACTATTTGCGTCGGTTATTTTAAAATAACCGACGCAAATTATTGTTTTATAAAAATTCATATTTTAATTAATTCAATCTATTTGCGTCGGTTCTTTTAGAATAACTGACGCAAATTATTTTTTTTTTAATTTTCTTTTTAAAAAATAAAATATCCAACCTGTACATAAAAAAAGGATACTCGATATGCCACAACAAGCCAAAATAGTACAAAATTCAACCATTTCAATATTTGCAAAACAGGAATATATACAAATCCAAATTTACTAACAGTTCAAAACAGGCATATTTACAAACTGTTCAAATTGCATGTCCAAATGTACAAACTGTCCAAATATATTAGGTCACATACAATAACTCATAAAAAAATTTGCACACAGGTCTCTAATTTCATCAAGATCAGACTGAGTATACAACTCTTGTGCACTCAAACCCTGAAGAATAAAAAAGAAACAATTTTGCATATAATTAAAAGCAATATACAAGGTAATTAATTTGTTAATAGATTGAAATAGTTAATTGCATGCATATAAATAAAAACAATATACCTCAGTCCATTTTGTAAAGGGAGCTCGTTGATGCAACTTGACGATGTCATACATGTACCTCATGACATAGTAGCCGCATTCAACACTTCCTTTTTGTTGAGGACACTATATAAATAGTCAAGTTGATTAAAATTTTAATAAGAAATTATATTAAGAACCAACAAAATCAACTTTGTTTGGATAAGTTAGCAAGTACTTTATACCTTAACCTCTTCCGTACACCATTGCAACATGTTCTTTTTGTGCTTGCCACCTTGAGCAACATATGATTTAAATGCCCTACAAAATTATATATATTATAATATGAGTAAATAAATATGTTAAAAGAGTTTTACACGTTTAACTTATATTAAAAACTTAGGAACTAAAATATTATTTACTTACACTGCCATTATGTTCTTTATCGGCATATTCCTTTCCTTCTTCAATGAGTCGTACACATATACTATGCTTTGCTCACAAGATATGAGAAACAACAGCCAATGCTCACTACATTTTTACAAATTAAATAACAATGTTAAATTATATCAATGAACAAGCTAGCTACAATAAGTTAATCCCACCATTTTTATGTTCTTACCTTTGGAAGTACGGCGCGAAGATGAATTTGGCTCCCCGACAACCTAGAAAAATTGACGCAATGTATCGAGCAGACACATCTGGATCATTTTTTGCATTTGCCAGTGCTTGAGGACACAGGAATCCAAATGTATTAGATCCCTTAGTCATCTCGTTCAAGTACCTTAAATATAATATACAAATTACTCATTAGTTACTTTATAAAATAAACCTGTATATCAGCTAAAAAAAAAAAGATAAATGAGAATGTATGAAAATTATAGTCTCACCTCATCCAAATTTATACGACACTTATATTCAACCATTCCATTCTACAGAATTGGATGATATCTTCGCACACAATGTATATAAGTTGTTCATCTTCCTTCTCAATGCAGTTGTCATAATCCAATGGCACTGAAATTAAGTCCGAGGAAGGCAATCCCATAATCATTTGTGCTAAATATTTACATTTTTCACTCAAACTCGGATCAACATCAGTAGTTGACCCTTTGCTACGAACTTCATTATTTTTGGCGAGGGGGGATGCAGGCTCTTTACCCTTACCCGGTAAGATGCAATCCTAATTAGATATAAAGTGTTAAACAATAACATTTACATGAATTTAATGAATTAACAACAATCATTTATAATTAATAATGTTATTTTGAAATTTGTTACCTGCCTCAACAGTACAAGTTGTTTAGGTCACTGAACAAAGCTACCTAATGCATCACCTACTGTTGTATGTTCATACGTAGGGACGGGAAGAGGAGCTACCAAAGATATTCGTTTTTCACACTTTAGCTTGTGCACAAACACAGCATTTGAGTACCATGAACAACGGCACCCGATGCATTCAATGCAAAAACGGTCCCAAAAGCCACAATAGTTATGCCGATCTCAGGAAGGATGACACAGAGATGACATGGAGTCGGCTTCTATGTTAATTATATAAAAAAAATCAGTTAGGATCATATAGGGCACTTATATGATAACTTATGATTGAAAGACATAGAAAAGAGTAAAAATAAGTATACCTTTATTTCTAAGAATGGATCTACCGAGTGAGAGCTACTGTGAATCACGTCGGTTGTTGGAGTTGTTAGAGTTTGTTGGGGAATAGGCATTCCCATCTGGCTCATTACATTTAATACGTTCGCAAGCTGACTTTGCAATGTACCAATCTGGTCTTTGTATTTCATATCCATTTCATTCATTTGAGATTGGTACTGCTGCGCAAGTCGATTGGCCACTTTTGTTTCAATTTCTTGAGTTATCGTAGACAACTCATCCATTAATATTACGGCTTTACGGGACTTGCCTCTGTCCGTTCCAAATACATCCTTCATGCGAACTGTTCCCCCAACCCCTCTGACACGCCCCCCATGCTCCTTCTTTCCAAGTGCACGTGACAATATGTCATCATGCCCTTAAGGAGTCCACGAACCTTCAGAGGTTTTGTCTTTCCATTCCAACTGTTTCAAAATCAATTTAACGATTAATATTTTAAGCATAACTGTAAATATAAATAATTTTAAATTAACAAAATACTCTTACCATTTTTTGAAAGACATCCCTAGTCTCGTCCTTCGGAAAATAATAGCCTTCACCTTCATCCCTCTTCCTAACTCTCGCCCGAATCCAATCGTAACTACGATCAGCTCGATCGGTTGATACAATTTCTGAATTAATTGATTCGGACGAAGGCAGAGAATGAAGAGGGTCATCAACCATCCACTTCGATATTTTTGCTGCATATCCATATCTTCCCAGATAATGTGGATACTCATTAAACTTCTGGTTTTAACGTGTCTTGTCACTTTTAGTCTGTTAGAAAATAAAACAATAATATGAGTAAACAGTCCCTGTTCAACATAATATTATCTGAAAACCAATAATAATATAAAATAATGAAAAGAATATACCTGAAATTCTTCACTTTGATGATCATTAGTGAATTTATTGCATTGCTCTCGACTTATGAAGTCATATTTCTCGCAAGGGTCCTTGTCTACACGCAAGTATCGGCAGACCAACCTTGACTTGAAATCCCTCCAAATTTTCCCTGCAGATTTTAATACGTCCTTCCGTCTCGCATCATCCGTTATATTCCATTCAGACTGAAATACTCAAATCATACATATCAGTAACTTGTAATAAAAGTTGAACGACAATATATGTTAAAACAACTAATTATTCTTTTCAATTCATACCTTAATATCTTCCCAAATCGTATCCTTGAGTCCATCACTGACTTCTTGCCAACTCTGAATATTTATGTCAACCTGAACTCTAACTAGTACTCTAATGTACGACTTGAATGCAACAGCATATGTTCCAATGGGAACACCGAGATCATCAAACTCAATCACTTTCTGCAATTGTTTATTTGCGGACTTTTCTTTCAATGTTTTGCAAGATGTTGGACCTCTTGTTTTTTTAGTAGGTCTGTCACTCGAACTTCGGTGGTCCATGATAATTGTAAACTACAAAGTACATCAGAAAATGTCGAAAAAATCACATTTAAAACTAAACTACAGAGTTAGAGTTAGGCAACAAGCAACTTAGGCGAAAAAAAATTATATACCTCTTTCACTTGTAACAAATCCGAAGCCGATCGATTACAGTGTATTCGCCAGAAACTGAAATGGAAATGTATTTTTATAGATTAAGAACTTGAAATGGAAATGTATGCAGCTCGTATGCAGCTTCTCAAGATTTAGGGCAAAACAAATGTTATGCCGCGCAAAGGATATGAATAGGCGGTAAAAAGAGGGGCAAATGAAAAATATGCCGCGAAAATGAAAATAATATAAAAATAAAAAAATTATTACCATTTGCGTCGGTTATTTTAAAACACTGACGCATAAACCTCACATTTGCGTCGACTCGACGCAGATAATTTATTTTTTAGTCAGGTTTTTGCGTCAGTTCTTTTAAAGAACCGACGCATAAACCCAACATATGCGTCGGTACTTTTAAAGCACTGACGCATAAACCCAACATATGTGTCGGTGATTTAAGAGAACCGACGCAAATACCCGATTATTTTTTTTAACATTATTTTGTTTTAAATATACAATTTAATATGAATATATTACCTAATAATCTAAAAAGGAAATTAATATTTTACTCATATTGAAGTTCATTAGTACCAAAGATTATAGTGATTAATTCAATAATGTTATATATATATATATATATACCTTATATATAGAAAATAATACCATATATATATATATATATATATATATATATATATATATATATATATATATTACAATATATATATTACAAACTATAATAGAACAATATACAATACATTAAAAGGCAAATTAATGTTTCTATATTAATGCAAAAAATACATGATCATACGTGGTAAGATAATCATGATTGTATTAGTATAAGTATGTTGTAAAAAGAATTTAAAAAATGTGATATATATATATATATATATATATATATATATTATTAATATATATGTTATACTATAAACTATCGGAGACTAATAGTCTCTAATGAACAAAATGACTGTCGGAGACTAGTTAGTCTCTGATGAACAAAATGACTGTCGGAGACTAGTTAGTCTCTGATGAACAAAATAACTATCGGAGACTAGTTAGACTCTGATGACGTCAGCGCTCGTCTCGCATGAACAAATTTACCCGCTGATGACGTCACTAGTCTCCGATGCCCTTTTTCCCTCGGCTAAATGTCCGAAATTACCCAACTTATTATAAATGTGTTAATAATTTATTTTTTAAATCGGGTTTTTGCGTCGGTTCTTTTCAAAAGCCGACGCATAAACTTATATTTGCGTCGTTTCTTTAAGAGGACCGACGCAAATTCTCATGACTTAAATACTCAAAAACAGGGGATGGCTTAAGTACTCGAAAACAGGGGACTGCTGTAAGGTGTGGCCACGCCTTATGAAATATTATAAGCTGACATGTGGTTTTATTTATAGACCACTTTAATTGCTGTATGATTGTTGCCAAGAACTAGTTCCCATACTTAACCACAAATATATATATATAAAATGGACTTCAGTAAACAATCAGCTACAACTATTGGAATAAAAATAAATTAAAATTTACAATTATCGGAATAAAAAAAATTCAAATATACAATTAACAATTATTTACAATTTACAAATAAATTAAAATTTTACAACAATTGGAATAAAACAAATTAAAACCTTCAAGTCCTGCACTTATTTTCCATGATCAATCCATAACCCTTCACCATGGTCATTACGTAGGTAGTTTATTTCTCCATTATCATCACCATATTGGATAGGTAGACCCATACAGAAAGGAGGATTCTCATCAAATTGGTTATACTCCTCTTCGTCAACAACATCATCAATGCCAAGAATATTTCTCTTGCCTTGAACAACAATTGAAAACTTAGGTTCGGTGGGGTCTTCGATATAAAATACTTGTTTCACTTGCGTTGCGAGTATAAATGGGTTGTCCATGTGACCCCACTGACTAAAATCTACCAAAGTAAATCCTAAGTCATCCTTTCGAACACCACGACGTATATCAATCCACTTACAACGAAGAGACCAACCTTGAATTCTCTGTACTCAAGCTCCCAAATATCTTCAATCACCCCATAATATGACTTTTTCACATCTTTCGATCCTGAAGATTTGCCTCTGAAAAATTCTGTTGATGAAGCTTCCACGGTAATTCCACTGTTTTGCATACTGCTCTTTCCATCTTGACGCTGGGTGTAAAACGTATATCCATTGACATCATAACCTTCATAAGATTGAACAAGCGTGTTGGGGCCATATGCTAACCATTTTATCGTATTAGAAACAACATTTGGTGTATCTGACAACTGGCACATTACACGGTCTTTAAATCATCCAACAAATGAGCGATTATGTTCAGTTGTAACCCAAATGCCACTTTTTGAAGGATTCTGCCTCCTAATCAAACTGACATGACAATCTAAGTACGAATGAACTTCAGTCATGTGTTGCAGGACAAAGAGATGCGCTTTATCACGCAGTTCACACCCAGGAGAGATCCATTTGGATCCCAATGTACCCTGCCCATGAAGTCTTCCCTCGTGACGAGATTTGGGAATTCCAATAGGATTGACAGCTGTTAAATACTCTGTGCAAAATTCAATAGCCTCCTCAACTGAATATCCTTCAACTATACTAGCTTCCGGCCGATATCGGTTCCTCACATATCCTTTCAATATACCCATGAATCTCTCAAAAGGATACATATACCGCAAATATACAGGGCCGCATAACTTAATCTCTCTAACCAAATGAATAACCAAATATACCATAATGTCAAAAAATGAAGGTGGAAAATACATTTCAAATTGACATAGTGTGACGACAATATCAGCTTGTAATTTATCCAACGTGATGGGTTCAATCACCTTGCTGCAGATGGCATTGAAGAAAAAACAAAGCTTCATCACAACAAGTCTCACGTGATTCGGCAATATCCCTCGAATTGCAATTGGAAGTAGTTGTTTCATTAACACATGACAATCGTGTGACTTCTTACCCACGAGTTTCAATCCTTCATCGACACAAACCTTTTGATGTTTGAAGAATATCCATATGGAACTTTCACACCAAACAAACACCGACAAAATGCAATTTTCTCTTTTTTACACAAAGTATAACAAGCTGGAGGTAGATATGTACGCTTCTTCAATTCTTGCGGTGCTAACTCTAGTCGTATACCCATTTCTTTTATATCTTTTCTGACTTTGATCCTGTCCTTTGTCTTTCCCGGTATATTCAACAATGTCCCAACAATATTGTCACAAACATTTTTCTCAATATGCATAAAATCAAGACAATGTCTAACTTGTATGTGTTCCCAATACGGCAGATCCCAAAATATGGATCTCTTCTTCCACAGATTCTTCGGCTTCGGAGGTTGATACAACTTTCCAAATACAACATCAATATCCTTAACCCGCTCAAAGACTTCTTTCCCAGTTAAAGGCAAACGGGCTTCTCGAGTCTTGATATGCCCATCAAAAGCCTTTTTCATTTTACGATAAGGGTGATCACGGGAAAGAAATGTTCGGTGACTCATAAAGACATTTTTGTTGCAATTATTTAGACGATGGTCAATAGTAGCATCTTCACAAATTGGACATGCTTTAGCTCCTTTGACAGTGTACCCTGACAAGTTTCCATAAGCCGGAAAATCATTTATGGTGCAAAATAACATCGCACGTAATGTGAAATCCATTTGAGTATTTGCATCAAACACCGTCACACCTTCATCCCACAAAAGTTTTAAATCTTCGACAAGCGGCTCAAGATAAACATCTATGTTATTCCCCGGTTGTTTAGGCCCTGAGATTAACAAGGACAACATAATATACTTACGTTTCATACACAACCACGGAGGCAAATTATAAATTACCAAAAGAACTGGCCATGTGTTATGTTGACAGCTTAGAGTGCCATAAGGATTCATCCCATCCGTACAAAGTCCAAGTCGTAGATTCCTAACTTCTCCACCAAATTCAGGAAACTTATAATCAATGGTTCTCCATTGTGGAGAGTCACTCGGGTGTCTAAGCATCCCATCTAATTTCCTCCCTTCCGCATGCCACCTCAAATGTTTTGCATCTTTTGGATTTGCAAATAGGCGTTTGAATCGTTGCACTATGGGTAAATACCAAACAGCCTTGCTAGGAGCCCTTTTTTTATCATCCTTACAAGAATCATTATCCTCCAGCTTGTACCGAGATGCTCCACACTTAGGACATGTGTGTAAATGTTTATTCTCATTTCGAAACAACACACAGTTATTTGGTCATGCATGTATCTTCTTCAGGTCCATACCTATAGGACACAACATCTTTTTTGCCTCGTACGTGGAAGTGGGAAGCTCGTTATTCGCCGGAAGTATTTCTCCTAAAAGTTTTAACAATTCTGTAAAACTCTTGTCACTCCATCCATTCTTGACTTTCAACTTGCACAACTTCAAAGTTGTTGACAACCTTGTCAAGTCGTCACTGCACCCGGGATACAAAAGTTTCTTAGAATCGCGGACCAAACTCTCAAATATATCTGGTTGAGGCATCATATGGTCTTGGAGATCTTGTATCATATCTTCCACCCTATCAATGTCCACATCATCTTCGTCATTATGGACCGAATTATCGCACTCGGTTGCATAATTCGACCTTGAGCTACCAGTCATATCAGACTCTATTCCCTCGCCGTGCCAAATCCACTTCGTATAACCTTTCTTAAAACCCCGACGAAATAAATGTTCATGCACTATCTCTGTGTTCGAATATTTTTTTAAATTACCACAAATGTGGCACGGGCACATAATCATGTCTTCTTTTCCATGTTCCTTTCTGATTTTTTGGTGTCGAACCGCACATATAATAAACTCATTAACCCCTCTCACATATGCGTCATCGTTACGCAATATATTGTACATCCATGTTTAACTAAATAACCACAACGATTAACTAAGTAAGCACAGTGATTGTACAGTTATCACAAAAAAGATGCGGACAAACAACAGTTCAAGCAAACAAACTGCTATTTTAAATAATGCATGTGATGAATGTATTTTTTTTTAATCAACAATTACCTTACACAACAAAGCTGAGCTCTCGGACGGAGACACTGAAGAAAGAAACCTACAAAATCTCAGCCAAGTTTCCCGCCAAAGACGATCTCGCTTTCCCTCCTCTCTTACGAACTAGGCCAAAATAGAAAAAGTTTTTTTTTTAATATTATTAAAGCATATGCGTCGGCCAAAGAAGAAAACCGACGCAAATACTATAACCATTTGCGACGGATATTTAAATCAAGCGACGCAAATGTTTGAATAATTTATTTTTTAAAATTTTAAAGCATTTGTGTCAGTTCTTTAACCGACGTGACGCAAATTTGTTTATCTTTTTTAATTATTTCTCATCTTTGGCGTCGGTTGTAGTAAACAACCAATGCAAATGTCACAAATCATTTGCGTCGGTTCTTTAAATAAAACGTCGCAAATTCTTTTTAATTTATTTAAACATTTTTTGCGTCGGTTATTTAAAAAAACCGACGCAAATAATCAATACTATTTGCGTCGGTGTTTTATACTATGCGATGCAAATGGTGAACTAATTTATTTTTTAAATATTTTCAGAGAATTTGCGTCGGTTATATAAAAAAATCGACGCAAATAGTTTTTATTTTTTTTACGATAATGCTACCGCACTACTATATGCGACAGTTCTATTAAAAAACCGACGCAAATAAGACGACGTATAAGACAGTTTTTGTAGTAGTGACATCTTACGACTATAATCATCAATAAAAGTGAGGAAATAACGATTACCTCAAAAAGAGTTTATGCACATTGGGCCACACAAATCCGAGTGTACTAACTCAAAAGTTTTCTTTGCTTGCCATGCCTTTTATTTTGGAAATGTATCTCTATGATGCTTGCCAAAAACACAACTTACACAAACTTGATCTTGGTGATTAATATTTGAAATTCCTCTCACCATGTGGCCTTTGCAAATCTTAGACAAAGTAGTGAAACCCAAGTGATTATATCAGAGATGTCAAAGCCAAAACTTGTCATTCACAATATTAGTAAAACAAGGAAGAAATTCATTTTTGAGTTGCAATGGAAACACTTTAGTTGGAGTCATCTTGACTCTTGCAATAAGAACACCATTATTGTCCTTAATTTCACATAAGTCATTCTTGAAATTAGCATTAGGTCCCTTCTTCAAGAGTTGTCCAACACTTAAAAGATTATGCTTAAGATCCGGAACATAATAAACATTAGAAATATGTTTTGTACCTTGCTTTGTGCAAATTAGAACATCACCACGGCCTTTGATGTTGAGCCTTTTATTATCTCCCATCTTGACTTCTTTTTGAACATGTTCATCAAAATTCACAAAGATCTTTCTATTTCTGGTTATGTGGTTACTACAATCACTATCAATATACCAAACATCATCAAGAGAAGTTTCTTGAATATTTCAAGCAAGAAACACACTTTCATCTTTTGTCCTCATGTAAAAAATTAGAATCACCTTTTTCATCATTGATTCTCTTATATCAATCCTTCTTCATATGTCTATATTTATGACAATAATGACATTGAAAATTGTAAGAATTACCTCTTCCTCTTCCATTATATCCTCCATGGCTTCTTCCTCTTGAATTTTCACTTTGAACTTTTCATCTTCCTTATCCTCTTCCGCGAGAAGATCCTCTTCCTCTAAAACTGCCACAATTGTTGTCTTGAATTTGAAAAGTTTGCTCGAAAGGAGAGGAGTCAAATTGTTTGATTCGAGCTCATGAGATTGGAGTGAGCCCAAAAATTCTTCAAGAGAGAAATTATTCAAGTCTTTTGATTCTTCAATAGCTACCACAATATGTTCATACTTTCGGGTCATGCTACGAAGAATTTTTTCTATGACTTTTCTATCTTCAATTTTTTCACCACTAACTCGAAGTTGATTAACAATCGAAATTATTCGATTGTAAAATTCCTTCACCGATTCACTTTCTTTTATTTTGAGTAAATCAAACTCACTTCTTAAAACTTGGAGTGTCACCATTTTTACTTTTTCTTCACCCGTATATGCTTTGTTAAGGGTGTCTCATGCCTCCTTTGATGTTGATGTCGTAGAAATTCTTTCAAAAATTGTTTCATCCACCACTTGGTAGATAAAGTAAAGAGCCCTTTTGTCCTTATGTTGATTCTCCTTTAAGATATTCAATTGTTATGTTGAAAGGGTTGTTTGATTCTCCGGTTCTTCATATCCATTTTCAACAATCTCCCAAAGATCTTGAGAGCCATATAACACTTTCATTTGGATGCTCCATTGGTTGTAATTCTTGCCCATCAAACAAGGAAGTTGAGGTTGAAACATATTGTTGGAAGTCATCTTTAAACCTTACTCTTGATACCACTTTGTAGAAAAATATATATATAGTTGGAGATTAAAGAGAATAAACTTATTCTCAATAATCTACACACTCACATAAAGGAAACTTGCTTTGTAGAACTCACACATTTATATATATAACTTGAACTTCTTGAATGATTGCCACAACAAATGAGTTGTCTTATTTATAAGATTACAAAAAATTTCCTAAAACTTCTAGTACATGCACTATATTTACTACATTCAATGAGTCAAATACATGCATCAACTAGATTAAGATACATCAAATACATTCATATATTTGTCTATTCATGCATAGTACTCAAAAGACACTCATGAATATTCTAGAATAATAATAAATAAATAATAGATAATATAAAGTTTAGCATATATTTCTAATACAAATTTCATGAGAAAAATTTATTATTTCTATATATAAGTTTTAGTTAAACATATAAAATTAATATTTATCAAAAATTCAAATATTATTTTTTTTGCGGAACGGGAGTAGAGTACAAAGACTATATTAATCATGAGGTCTGTCGGTGATACCAGGTATATATGGTTTTAAAGAAAATAGTACTGGCGATTTTATTTTTCATAGAGAATTAAGATCGATAATCATTTCACCGTGATGAAAGAAGCAGCAGAATCATCTTTTCCTACTTCAAATAACACTTCGAAAACAGAGGTTGTCCTTTCTTATACCCAAGAATTCAAAGACTTCCTTGCAACTTTACCACGAGAAGGAGGTGTTCTTGAGCCCATATCCTATCAATACCAAGGCTTCTGGTATCCACCAGTTTGTCTGCAAGGCACCATTGATTGTCAACGAAACTTTCAACCCCGCGATAACGATGTCCTCCTCGTCACCACCCCAAAATCCGGCACCACCTGGTTGAAAGCACTCATTTTCGCACGACTCCACCGCTCTGTCCACCACGCCAAAAGCCAACACCACCCTTTGCTCAAAAAGAATGTCCACTCCCTTGTCCCATTTTTCGAAACCATTAACCACTCCCAATACGACTCCTTCTTCACCACCTCTCCATACTACGCCACCTCCGACTGCAGAATCTTTGGTTGCAACATTCCAATTCTAACCATGCCCAAGTCCGTGACGGACGACTCAACTAGTTGCAAAATTGTTTACCTGTGCAGGGACATTAAGGACAACATGGTTTCGCTACGGCACTTTGCCAACAAGATGAAGATGCGCGATCACATTTCTATGGAGGAGGTTTTCCAGTTATACATCAGAGGGGTTACTATATCTGGACCAGTTTGGGAGCATATATTAGGATACTGGAAAGAAAGCTTGGCAAGGCCGAATAAGGTGTTGTTTGTCAGATTTGAAGATATGAAGCAACAACCGAGTTTTGAGTTGAAACGTATCGCGAATTTCTTAAATTGCCCCTTGTCGGAAGAGGAAGAAATCGGGCAGGGTTGATCAAATCTTGACGTTGTGTAGTTTTGATGTTATGAGCAATTTGGAGGTGAATAAGACCGGAAAGTGGGAGGGTCTGCTCTCCCAAGTAATAATGTATATTTCCGGAGCGGTGCGGTTGGTGGTTGGAACAAGTATTTAACGCCAGAGATGGCTGCGAAACTTGATCACATCACTCGAGAAAAATTTGATGGTTCTGGACTTTCTCTCTAAGTAACTGTTTTAATTGCTTAGTACCCAAAAAAAAAATTGCTTTAATTGCTTATTTCATGCACTTTTAGTTCTTCCTCTGCGCGAAACTTGTAATAATGTTGCTCGTGGCGGTGGTGCTGCTGCTGCTGCGATTGCTATCGTAATAAAGGCGCTATTAATTATTGTATTGTTTAATTGGTTATTTTAGGCAATGGCCAGCAAGTTTTTAGTGTATGTGTACTCTTATCCATCTCTCTTTGGATTAGGGGTTGTTTGTCGGTATTAAAATTTTAATAGTTTATTGAGTTTTTCAGAAAAATTATTTCTGAAAAAGACCTATTTGATACGGAGTACAAATTATGTTTGTGCAATCTTAGTGCAAACTATATCGTCTTTATCTGAAAATGGAACATAAGATGGAGGAGAAAATGAGGGAGAATAGACATTGTTAGCTTGTGAAACTCATTCTTTAACATATATATTTGGCACTTTTCAAAATTAAAAATACATATTATTTGTAAACTATAAAAAGTGATGATATTCATCAAATGTCATTTCATTATTTCAATTAGTTCTATTATCTCTATTGCTCAAACTAGTTCTACTATATCTACAATTCCAACTATTTTCACTATTCCAATTAGTTCTACTATTGCTTAGTAGTCTTTAACATAATTGCTACTATTATTACTTCAAATAACAACTATTATTAATTCAAATAACATGATAATAAAAAGATATTTGGAACATAAAAATTAGTTTTAAAAATTATCATTTTAAAAATGTATTACTAATTTTGTAATGGATGTGTGTGTGTGTGTGTGTGTGTCTATATATATGTAAGTAAGTATGTATGTATGTATATGAGAGATGATTCATTAAGAGAGCCATAAAAAAACATATTGTTTTATTCAATTGAATTTTAACCATCCAAGATAAAAATAAAAATAAAAAGACGGTGAATGGATATTATAAACATTTATGTTCACCGCAATTTATAATGGATATTAAAAAAAAAAAAAGTTGGAATTATATACGGCACAACCAATGATCATGCAACGAACCTTACGATTAACAAAACAAACCTTATTAAAGTTTTATGCAACTTAAATTAAGTGATCCAATGATCATGCAATGAACCTTACGAAAAATGATCCATATATATACGGCCGCAAACGAACCGAGTCGAGCCGAGTTTTCGTGAATTCGAGCCAAGTCAGATCGATAACGTAAACGAATGAAATCTATCGTTCAGGATTGGCTTATTTATAAATGTGATGAACACAAGCCTGTTCGCGAACCTATTCGAACCAATCCGAGCTGATTTGCTCCCGATTATGTTCACGAGCTTTTTTTATATAAAAAAAATCTATCATATATTTAAAAAAGACAAACTTGTTTTTTGGTTTCGCATAATTAAATATGGTTAAACACTTTCTTAATTTAAAAAACATCTATTTTTAATTGGATTATGCTTCGTATTTGTTATTAGTTATAATTATGGTTAAACACTTTCTTAATTAAAAGAAATATCCATTTTCTAATTAATTGGATTATACTTCATATTTCTAACTTATTATATCCATTATTACAAGTGAGAAAATCATATTATGACGCATTATTTAGTTGCTAATCTTTATTTAAATCAGTTATGATAATTATTGTTCCCTTTTATTCTAAAATAAAAATTATACTTATTTTTTGTATTTGATTTGATTAGTAATGGTCTGATAGTTGATTGATACATAGATTATTTTTTTAAATTGTAATATTTAACAAGTCAAGTCGTGCCTAATGAGCTGAATTGATCTCGGATGAATTCTGAGTCACAACTTTTCTCGAGTGATTTGATCCAGTTTAGCTGCCATGTCGGGCGTTAAATACCTGTTCCAACCTCCAATCTCACCACTCTGGAAGAACACACTATTACTTACTTGAGAGATCATTGTACTCTCCATCTTTCCGGTCTTGTGAACCTCCAAAGTGCTCATGACATCAAAGCCACACAAGAGCAAGATTTGATCTACCACGCCCGACTTCTCTTCCTCTTCGGAGAAGGGGCTATCTAAGAATTGGCGATACGTTTCAACTCACTAGTTGGTTGTTGCTTCAGATCTCCATATCTGACAAACAGAACCTTGTGTGGCCTTGCCAAGCTTTCTTTCCAGTATCCTAATATGTGCTCCCAAACTGGTCTTGATACAGTAATTCCTCTGTTGTACAACTTAAAAACCTCTTCCACATAAATGTGATCGGGCATCTTCAACTTGTTGGCAAAGTTCCATAGCGAAACCATGTTGTCCTTAAGATCCCTGCACAGCTAAACAATTTTACAAGTAGATAAGTCGTCGTCTGAAGGAAATGAAGATGCAGAGATAGAGCTTGAAGAAGAAGAAGGAGAAGAGAGAGAGAGAAAGAAATGAAAGAGTAAAACTATATTATTATCTATACTTCATTATTACAGTAGTAGCCTGTATATGCAAAGTTGGTACACGTTTTTAACAACCTTCTCCGCATTCCAAGCTAACTACCTAACTAACCTCTTTATCTGAAATTACATTCTCATCCTTACTTCAGATCTGTTAAATGCGGGGAAGATTTTTAAAAACGTGTTTGTCCGGGAGCGCACACGATGATTTGTAAAAGAAGGTTGAATATAAATTATAAAAAAAAAATTTGAATTTTGTAAACTCAGTGAATACAGTGTATTGAAAAAGCGGAATTAAAATAATATAATATATGACAAATATTTCTGAATTTTTATTTATTAATAAAAGATTACAAAAGTTCATGGTGTAGATACTCAACTTTTGAAATATGTTCAATAATAAATAACTACAACCTAAAAATAATTTCTAACTATCTCAAGTTATGAAAACTTACTTCTCGAATTTTCAGAATTTATTGTTTTATTACAGTTGTATTATGTACTATGTTCTACTTTATATTTTCTTGTTTAGTACTTTGTACTGCTTTTTGTCTTTATTTGTTAGTACTCTGTACTATTTTTTGTTTTTCTTGTTGATACTATGTACCCTTTTTGTCGTTGTCTGATTTGAGCATAAATTTATTGACAATCCTAATTCGATTCAAATCAGTTGTCCGACCTTGTTAATCCTAATCGACTTTGTATTGGAACTTCAGCGTTGTTGTTTCACTTCAAATCCTATTAGGTTTAGGATTTGTTGTATTCCAGTCATACGTGATCTTCTATATCTCGCAACAAATTTGTATCTGTTGATAGCTTTTTCTACTAACGAGCTTATTCGCCAATGGTCATGTATCTGCTGACAAATATTTACCCACTGACAACCATTTATCTGCTGATGAATATTTTATCTGTTGATGCTGATGAACATTTACCCACCAATGACCATTTATTTGTTGATGAATATTTTTTCTGTCGATGGTCATTTATCCTCTGATGCATATTATTCACCAATGAACAAAATATCCACCAACGAACAGATTTATCTGTTGACTGTCTACTTGGATTATTTATCCTCTGATGTATAAATTATACCGTCCAAAGATAAATATTTACTGGACCTAATCATTATCTGCTAATGAACAAATTACTCATCGGAAGATAATATTTATGAAAAATCCAGCTTCAAAACTTAGCTGCCGATGTTTATATTGCACATCAATAATTACTTTGCAATTAAAAATCTAACAATTTTAAGTATTATACATTATCACCAAATATTATAATTCCGAACAAAATGTGTACCAACTTTGTATATATAGGCTACTACTGTAATAATGAAGTATAGATAATAAGATAGTTTTACTCTTTCATCTCTCTCTCTCTTCTACTTCTTCTTCTTCAAGCTCTATCTCTGCATCTTCGTTTCCTTCAGAGACGACTCAACTACTTGTAAAATTGTTTACTTGTGCAGGGTTCTTAAGGACAACATGGTTTCGCTATGGCACTTTGCCAACAAGTTGAAGATGCCCGATCACATTTCTATGGAAGAGGTTTTTGAGTTGTACACCAGAGGAATTACTGTATCAGGACCAGCTTGGGAGCACATATTAGGATACTGGAAAGAAAGCTTGGCAAGGTCACACAAGGTTTTGTTCGTCAGATATGAAGATGTGAAGCTAACAACCAACTACGGTTAAACCTCAATAAAATAATTAATAATCTCGATTATATAATAATTTTTTTCGGTCCTGACTTAAATTAATAGGTTAAAGTAATAATCTCGTTAAATGCATATAACACTAATAAAAAAATTAAATCCTTAAGGACTCAATAAAAATGTAAAGTAATAATTACTGAATTTTCTTTATATATATTGTATAAACCAAATTTTTCAATCTATTTAAAATACACTTATAATAATCATTTTTTTTAAATATACATCTATAGTTAATTATTTTTTTCTTCTCACCTAAACTAAAATAAATTTTATTCTTAACTTTTTGTAGAACATACACAACTTCTGGATATTTTGCCGATTTATGCCTTTTAACATTGTTATTTTTCATCTCATTTGACAAATATTATGATGCATTTTTGAGAGTGTTTGATATTGTTAATTGACTAATTGGCAAATCAAATTTTTATTGCACCCATACTTGCATATCTTTTTGACTAATAACTGAATTCTCTTTCTTATGCTCACATATTGCACTCCTAATTTTATCAATTAAAGTTGATTTTTTACACCTTTCAAATTTTGAGAAGAAGACATTGTTCTTTAAATATATCTTTCAAATATCTAAATTTTATGGGTAAAATTAAATCTTTTCATTTGTTAGGTAACATGAACTTAGTTTTTAGGGAAATTAACTTTCATTAAAAATATTCAGTTTTTCTAGATTCAAAAAAGATAGGTAAAAAACTAGTTTTCATTTACTATGCACATGTTGTGAGAAACCAGAAATTCAATGAAATGTAATTCTATTAAATTCGTTTTATAATGAAATTTTCGTTTCATTTCGACGATCGATAGATTTTACGTTTAAGTTTACGTGCAGTTCATGCAAATCGACGCGCGCACGTCTACTAATAATAAAATTATAACAAGCACAATGTTATAAAGATTATAAAACGTTAATCATAACAATAATCGTATGAGTACATTATTTTTATCTCGTCGGGGCGAGAAAACTTTTCGGCTTATGCATTAAACCAATGCATAACTTTTAAATTCAATTAATGATTAAAAAAATCAAATTAAACACTAATTAAATTCGAATTTTCAGCATATCCCTACATGGCAAAAACAAGGAAATTTTTTTTACCTATCTAAGTAATTTTTTTTGAAAACTAATCCAATGATCAAAAATAATTTGAGAGTTATATAAATATACCATTATAGAAAACCCTAGCCTCCACTTCTGATATTTTCTCTAGCAAACATTTCACAAAAATTTGGATTTTTCATTTAAGAAAATCATTGAACTTTTGGCTTTTTGTTCATTAAAGCTTTAAAGAGGTAACCTCACTGCTCTATTATTTTTGTATTTATTGTCATTTATGATTACACCATTGTGTAGATTATTTTTTTCAATATCATTTTCATATATAGCACATGTTTATAGCATTTATGGTTTGTGAGTTATTGATTTTTAAAGTTTATTCAAAAAATAAATAAATATTTAAGAACACATGAAGAACACAAGAACCCTAAGTCTTTCGGGTCAAGATTCCGACGAGTTGTGTTTGTCTTTGTTCAAATAGTTTAAACCAAATTGTTTCTGCACTTGTAAGAATCATTTTCCCCCAAACAATTTCAAAAATGATCAAGTATAGCTTGACTTTAAGTTCGGCCGAAAGTTTCTATATACCCGAATTGTTTTTCTTCAATTTTCGTGTAATTGTGTTGTGGAAACTTGAAATAAATTGCATGTATGAGTTCCTAGAAGTCTCCGGAATCGTTTACATGCTTGATTCGTCAAAAATGGTGAAGGAATGAGGTTTTGAAGCTCAGCCGCGAGTTTCGCCGCTGTTAATGGCGAGCTCGCCGGGGGCAAGCCTCAAACCTCTGCTCTTGTCATTTTTCGACAGCGGCGTTCCGTTTGGGGGGGTATTCTCCTATGTGGATCACCATGGCAAAGCCATTACCACCTTCTCGTGTGTGGGTGTGTGTGTGTGTGCGAAGCTACTGCAGTGAGTCGCAGCGGCCGTTCCAGTGAGAACGGCGCCGCCGGCATGTCCCTGCTGAAAACCCTAGACTGCTGGGGAAGAAGACCGGTCGGTCCGCGACACGGTCCGCGACACTGTTGACTCGATTCGGCCCACTATTGATCTGATCCGACCCAAATCCGACCTAGTTCAATTTATTTTATTTTTGGGCACAATCCAAATTTAAAAATAAAATAAAATACCTATACTTTTTATAAATTATCAAATAAATGACTTTTGAATAATTATTTTGACATGTAAATAAACTTTTTACATGATTAAAATTTTTATGATTTAAAAATAAGAATAATTTATGATGTTAGAGTCTCTTAATTACCACAATTAAGTGACGAGTTATTAATTCATAAATAATTATTATTTAATTAAAATAATTAAATAATAATTAAGGAATAAACTCTAAAATCTTAGTAAATGATTTAATAAATCATTTAAGCTAAGATTAATTGAGAAAAAATTCTTGATTAATTAAATTAAGAAATCAAGACCAATTATTATTTAATTAAAATAATTAAATAATAATTAATGAATAAATTTTACATGATTATTAAATGATCAATAAATCATTTAATTTAAAAGTCATTAAGAAATAAATTACTTAATTGATCAATAATTATTATTTAATTAAAGCAATTAAATAATAATTTAAGAATAAATTTTCAATAAATGATAAAAGATCTATAAATCTTTTATGATTTAGATTTAATTATGAAATGATTATTGTTTAATTAAAACAATTAAATAATAATTAAGGAATAATTTTTGGTAAATGTTAAATGATTTAATTAAGTCATTTAAGCTAAAGATTGATTAATTAATATTTATTAATTAGTCTAAGGCCTCCAATAATTAAATTTAAATTATTGAGAGTCTATGAGCGACGTTTTATCAAGTCCACAAATCTCTCAAACTCTGATTCGGTTCTAACCGAATCCCAATTCAACTTATGACGACTCGATTAGTCAATCACAGACTTGAGAACTTCCACGAATACTTCGCATGTACATTCTGATATGTAATTAAGTTAAGATTTCTCATGTTATTGCATGTACATGTTTTACAGAATATTTTCTACGCGAGTGTTAAATCTAAGATTTCACTAAGGACTCAAAGCAAGTATATATTCACTCTATTTTCTTTCAATTAATACGTATGATCATTTTTTCGGTATACGTAATGCATTCAAGATATTATTATGTCAATATTCATGATTTAATTTCTTCAAAGTTAAGTAACGTACGATCCTTTGATCTGATGTACGTGAAAAATGTTGTATTTGAATCAAATGTTCTTTGGGCGGTTGTTAGTCATTTAAATTTCGCTAACACGCCAAAGGAAATCTTGTACGGATGTAGAAAACTTATTCTTCACCCCATACTTGTAAAGTATATCCGTGTGGGTAACTAAAGGCTAGTAGGATGCATCTGCATGACATCCCGGGCCTAGGATTTATAGGGAACGGGAACCGAGACATCGGTAACCGGGCCCTCGCAGACAAGAGGTTTCTACATCGACTACGTATGTCGTTATGATGAAGTCAGACGGCGGTCAGCTAATATACTATTTGATACGAAGTTCCTAAGGGCACGTGCGCCAAACGAACATGGTTATAAGGCGCATGTGAAATTATTCTTATTCTTTTAAGTAAAGGGTCAAATCCCTCGAGGACCCTAGAATCTATCTTTTCTTCAAGCTATTAAGAGGTGTTGATATTGTTTCTGTCTAACCTCATAAACACTTAAACCCAATGACTTATCCCTCTTTCAAAACATACTCAGTACTTATTTATATACTTACGAGCGTAAATCGCTCATGTTGCTATTATCAAATGTTTTACAAGTTATGGCGAGAAGGCCGAGCCGTCTTCTAAAGGCAAAGAGAGAATGACATGACAAGCGCTTCCTAATCGACCTCTCATGGATGGCATTCAGGGGTCGAGTTAAGCGTGAGACTATTATAGAATTGTTTAGATTGTAAAGTCTGTGTGGGCCCTCACAAACTTCCGCTATTAGACAATTATTTTTGGGTTATTGTAATAGAGATTACTATTTATTTCTCTAATTTAATGTTATGCATGCTTGCATGTTAATATTTTTCTTTTGTCAATTATTGACGGTGTCCGGAGTCTAGTATGGAATTTTTTGGGGCCGTCACACATGTACTTAGTTTTTAGAAACATTAAATTTGACTAAAACTTTTGAGATTTTCTACATTCAAATATTACTTTTGATTTTTATTATCACATACAATGTATATATTTATATTAAAAAAATCTCTCTGAGATAATAAATATTAATTTATCGATAAATAAATAATTTATTCATTTATCGATAAATAAATAATCTCGCTAAATGAATTTTTTTTTTTTTTTGGTCTAAAGCATATTATTTTATCGAAGTTTAATTGTATTGAGTTGAAACGTATCGCCAATTTCTTAGATAGCCCCTTCTGCGAAGAGGAAGAGAAGTCGGGCGTGGTTGATCAAATGTGGCTTTGATGTCATGAGCAATTTGGGGGTTAACAAGACCTGAAAGATGGAGAGTACAATGATCGCCCAAGTAAGTAATGGTGTGTTCTTCCAGAGCGGTGAGACCGGTGGTTGGAACAAGTAATTAACGCCAGAAATGGCAGCTAAACTGGATCAAATCACTCGAGAAAAGTTTCATGGTTCTGGTTTGTCTTGTCACTTTAAAGTATTGGATGCATACAGTTTGCTTGTTTCATGCACTTGTTCTTCTCCTGCAAGAAGCTTATAATAATGTTGACTGCTGCTGTTGTTACGTTTACTGTTGTGTTATTTGGTTATTTTAGGACGATTAGAGGTTAATTGCGTCAAAGGGTGTGCCTACTCTTATCCAAATCTCATGGATTAGAGCTTCAGTAATAATATACTAATCGTGTTTTGAGTTTCTAACACAAATTACAAAATTTGTATTCCAACACAAGGGTTCGATACTTTCATATGTGGACTTCATAGTTATGCAGTTGTTAATGCAAAATCATAATCGTTAACAAACCGTAATGTTTCTCGACGTTTTTGATACAAACTTTTAAGATTTATGGAACTAACTAATCTCTTAGAGTACGACAAGTCAGTAATAACCTGACCTAACAAATTACCACAAGGGGTGTCTGGACAGAATTTAATCATGTCCCTTTACATAATTTAACTATCTGGCATACATAGAAAGCAAACATGCATTTAGCAATTTACCATTGGAATTAATATGCCATGGCACCAGCATAATTTAGCACCAACACCTTTTGGCATAAACATTTCTCATGTCCTGACAAATCATGCTCCTAAATTCTAATTGGAAGCTAAAGTTAGCATACAGCCATACAAGACAATCCAAGTGGGGAAAAAATTATACTTGCGTATGAATTCATCTTCATACTAATTGTAATGTAAGATCTTACAAATTAATGACAAACTAACGCCGAGTTCCCAAAACTGGCATTATAGGAAGAACACCGATCGAGGAAAACAAAGTTGCAACGATAAGAAAAACAGTGTAACTGTAGAAGTTTTTATCTCTGTTATTGTATTTTAAAAATGTGTTTATCACCGTTGATATATGGTGTGATTTTATAGTAAAGTTATTCAGACGAGACCCCTCTGTTTGAAGACCTCAAACATTGCAGTTCCGATCTTTGCAGGAGACTCGACCACTGTCACCCCAGCTTCTCTTAGGGTCTTGATTTTGTCTTGCGCCGTGCCCTTTCCCCCTGATACTATGGCTGCAGATAAGAACACAAATCATCCGAGTCAGCTGACTGAAAAAATATGTCTCCCACCAGATACATTTAGAAAAATATCTTGCAATATGATCTTTACAATATCTTCCAAGTGTAGTCAATGGCATGCGGCGCAACCATGAAAAAGAGCCGCGCGCCATGCGAGCGGCGCAACCATAAAAAAACCGTAAAATATGTAAAATTTTAAACTATTTCTATTTTCAAAACTTAAACAACAATTTTTCGTTAAATCAGTAGTCATCATTTGAAACACCAATATAACAAATCAAATTGTTTCATGCCATCATAAAAAACAGTAAAGAGATAAGTAGGGTATATATTAAAACTTAGAAGTATAATATTTTATAAGTATTAAACTATATACTAAAAAGTAAAAACAGAGTAGATTTTAAATTTAATAATTAATATTATAAAATGCAGTTTTAGTGTATTACTGTATTAAAATAATATTATTACTTAAATTATTTATCCAATTAAGAGTTTAATACTTAATAAACAAAAAAACAAAATAATTAATTGACAGGTATTAACAACATTAACAGAGTATTACCTATAAATAAATAGTAACAATTGTAACCAATAAAAAAACAAGTAAGATTTAATTACTTAATAGATAATAGTTAATAGTTATTTATTTAATATACTTATAATCTTAAATACATGATATATATATATATATATATATATATATATATATATATATATATATATAAACACTATTACACTTTATGTTAAGTGTTAACAAAAGAGGATAAGGTCAACGGAAGATAACGTTGATAGAAGGATGGAAGTCGAAAAGGGAGAAATCGATGTCGTGTGCAGAAGTTGATGGTCTTAGTCGCTGCGATGGGAGAAACCGAAAAGGAGAAGTCAATGAGAGAAGTTGACAGCCTGCCTCCTCTTCTCTTTGCGATTAATAGAAGCCAACCAGGTATGTGATGGTTTAGGTTCAATTTGACCTAAAATTGAACCACGTGATGTCATTCTCCAACTTCCGTCTTTTTTCTTTCTTTGCCGTTGACTGGGTCGTCGCCGTTAACTGTTGCCATTGACCAGCGCCTTTGCGCCATGGTCGCCATTGTTCTGCACCTTCAAATCCAGAAAGGCAAGGCGACATACCCATCACCATGGCGCGTGCCTTATAACACTGTATCTTCTAGCATCTAAAGTACAATTTTGAACAACAAAATATATGGTAAATAATCATATATCCCGAAGTGTCCTTGAACTCCATGGATTGAGCCATAAAATTCTAAGTGGAATATAGAGAGTATTGCACATATAAGAACATGTTCTTTTAGATTTCTTTTCACTTCAATATGGTATTATACAAAATCGATAACACCAGAGCATACAGGTGTCAAAATTTACAGAAATAGATAGCAACAAGGCAATACCTCCAGCATGACCCATTCGCCGTCCAGGTGGAGCAGTGAGTCCAGCAATGAAAGCAACAATAGGCTTTTCAGTCCCACTTTCCTGTTCAATTTGTTAAAAAAAAAAAAAAAAAGAATAACAAGATACCACTTGTCAACAATATGCTTTTCAGTTCTCAACTTCTCATTGTTAACTGAAACGGAAATTGTTATACTGTCCGCAAAATATGAATTGCTTTATTTCTCACCTTTATGAGGGCTGCAGCATCCTCTTCTGCAGTGCCACCTATTTCACCAATAAGAACAATACCTACAATGCAAATGGCAAGTATTTTTAACCAAGAATTGAAGGAACCGCTTACCTGCCTATTGAAGAACTTCAGATTACATAATGTGGTACCACTTGATATATTTGAAACAGCCAGAAACTAAAGAGCTAAACCAATTCCAGCATAACAACCAAGGACTAATAGAGTACTATTGCAGCCTACTCCCAAGAAATCCATAATTTATATTTGGTGGGAGAAAAAAACTTAATATAAACCAGCCTCAGATTAAATACAAATGCAATACTGCTACACACTTGGTGTCTATCTTTTTATTTAATTTCCAGTGTGCAAGCTCTTGTAATCAATCTCATACATGCTCAACAACCATAGAGACTGAGAAATAGATTCTTGTATGATTATTATGGCTTCAACTATCCTGCTGACTTCATGAGCATGTCAACAGTGCAACCACAGAGGTCAACACCAAAACTTATTATTCTCCTTTTTACTGGTCAATAAAGAGCATGAGTTTTATTTGAAATTTGTATACCCTTTTTTTTAAGGACAATCACACCTATTGTATACCTTTTCATTTTACGTCAAAGCATGTCAAGTATTAGCTCAAAGATTCGATTATCAAAAGTCCATTTCGTAAGGACCATATATCCCCTTATTGCAGGTGAGCACTACATGCAAAATAACAGCAACAATAACATATATAAATCAGCTTTTGCAGTAGAATTTACCTTCTGTCTGGGGATCAGCAATAAATTTCTTCATGCAATCAACAAAATTTGTCCCATTGAAAGGATCCCCACCAATACCTACACAGGTAGATTGCCCTAGGCCAACTGTGGTTGTTTGGAAAACCTATTAGAAATGTTGCATGGACTTCCTTAGCAAGATTACATGGTTATGGTGAATAATATTAATACAATTAACAATTAAAGGTGTAGCATAACAGAAAAGCAGTGTGATGATACTAGCATTATGTAGAAGCCATTTCATGAATTACTTTGCCTAACAAAGCCCCACTCCAATCACATAACACACGCATAAGGATATCAATGATTCATATACCCTAAAAGCAAATGAGAACACTAAATCCAATCTGTAAACCAGTAACCAACAATATTGTCCTCAACATATACACACACAACTCAATCAGAAATAAATGAATTTCTCATAGTTATAATCAATTTTGAAGGGCTTTTGTAGAAGAAAAACTTGAAAGTGAATCATTCAAAGCAACAAATAATTTTCTTTCTTTATCTATTTGTTTAAATATTAGTATTTTAGATAAGTAAGTCAGAGGTAATATTACATACCCCAAAGGATTTTCTAGCTGGACACTAATTTGGAGGGGCCTCCAACATTTCTATCGCACGGGAGACAAATTCAGAATCATCACAGTCAACATACACTATATGAAACCTTTAGAAACACGAATCTCACCGCTTCATATGTCAATGTGCCAGATCGAGAAACAATTCCTATCCTCCCTGGTTTGTGAATATAACCGGGCATAATACCAATTTTGCATTCTCCGGGCTTAATAATACCAGGACAATTTGGACCAATCAACCGGGTTTTTGATTGCTGTAAAAGTGCAGCCTTCACTCGAACCTGCAAGATAGGATTATCTTTATGATCTCAACAAAAGAAACAAAAAGATCGCTTAAGCAAGTAAGATAACAAAGATAATAACAATGCTATAGGCTCCTATAGAAATATTCTTTAGGAATTAATGTGCAAAAACGCTTAATAGCCAATGGAATTACAACTGCTACAACTTTAGATCCCTTTTTAAAAGTACACCCGTAATTCCAATACTAGAGATACATTTCTACTTTAATATAGTACTATTTTAAATTTGTATAATTTCTTCCGTGACATGAATTTGTAAGAAATGAAAGTAAAAGTTTGTATCTAAGAGTAATCTTTATTTACATCATGATAGTTCAAACTAATTTAAAGTAAAACGTTCATTTCAATTTTAAATTACAGGATTTCACAAATTTTATGTTAAGTAAAATGTATCACCAATTTTGGAACAAAGAGAGTATTAATCTATAATTTTGCATATGCAACCAAAAAAACAAAAGGTTGTGAGCGGTATATGTGAGTATCAGTTAGCTCATATAAGATGCAAACTCCAGGTAGTAAAGTAATAACTAATAATGAATTTACAAACCAATATCACGCTCAAAGTTATCTAGCTCCCGTCTATTTCACAAAGATTGTCATTTGAGTTTTATTAGTTTCATATCCCAAGTTAAAGAAATCATAAATACCGATGACTATAACTATTTATTACTCCCTTTGTTTAATAATAATTGGCGTTTAACTTTTTTGCATGTAAGTTTCGGCAAACTTTTTTGTATGTTAAAATTTTTATTTAATTTTAAAAAATTTAATAATAAAAAATATTTTAAATAAGAATTGATATGAGTAAAATATTTAACTAAAATAAAATATTTACCATTTAAAAAAATTCACCTAAACTTACGTGCAAAAAAGTCAAATGCCAGTTATTATAAAACAAAGGGAGTATATAAAATTGAGATGTAATGAGAAAGACTTTGACCTTACCACTACTAGAAGATCATCAATGCATACTAAGTTATTAACAAACTTAAGCCTTTCAAAACTATGATATCTTCTGGTAGTAGAGTTCATTTTTGAGCCAACATTTTCAGACAGTATATGGATATCACTAAGCAGCATAGGCAGTTGTAATGTCAGAAGGCAGTCTTTACTTAAGTTCATATAGACACTGCCACCTATCAGGTTCATTATTTATCTAGATACGGTATTAAATAGAGAGATTACACAATATTCAATATTCAATTTATAATCATATTATTTTGGTTGGTTGCCACTATGGCTTCCTAACTGGTTTAGGTTTGGCAGACCTAGTTATATTTCAGAAATTATAAGTATATTCTACCCATTCATTTGCAATGTTTACGCACACACGCGTATGCATAGACATAGTTGTAAATGAATTGCTTTGCAATGGTCTTCAATAAAACTAGTCAACTATTTTCGTACAACTACTCCACAACATATAAAATAAAAAACAAGTACATACCACCTAAGTAGACTACATGTATACAAAAGACCAGAGAGAGAAAAGCCTTGAAGCTCTGTGCCAGAGACCAAAAAATGACGAATCATATTCCAATATTCATAGCAGTAATAAATCAACAGACCACTGGTTATCTCATTCTATCTTAAAAAACAAAACATTCAGAAAAAGAAACCTGATATGCACAACCAGTCCCTTCTAATCCTCAATCCCTTAGCCTCATCCCTTTCATTAGGACTTTTAGGCTTATGCCAGCGTGCTATCACATCTTTCTAGGTCTTATTTTACTTTGGCATAATGAGTATACGAAGGTCAAATAGCCACGTGTTGCATGATTTGCAAGTTCATAAAGACTAACAACAACAGCAGTAAAATAGTGTTCCAGTTGCATATAGCTTCACAACCCAATTTTTTCCAGGCTATGGAAACCAAGTACTATTAAATGTCAGCAAGAACTTAGATAACATGATAATAAAATATGCTCCTACATTGTGTGGGGAAATACTGGCAGTAAAATTTACACTTTACCACCGAAATACAACTGTTTACCTCTAAAGTGCCTAAATTTTTCAATTCTCAGAATAAAAATCGGTTCAAAGTGAGAGAAACCAGTAAGAAAAATGATCTACCATGTCATGCTGAGGAATTCCTTCTGTGATGCACACGACTAGATCTAATTCAGCCTCTAGAGCCTCCATAATAGCTGCAGCGGCAAAAGATGGAGGAACATATATGACAGATGCATTAGCCTTGGTTTCAGCTTTCGCTTCTGCAACTGAATTGAATACAGGAAGACCCAAATGCTCTGTTCCACCCTTCTTGGGAGTAACTCCACCAACCTATTTAAGAAAATACATCAGGAAAGGGAAAAAAAAAAGCTGTAACACATATCTTTCATTTATTCCAATGCAGATAAATAGTTTCTGAATTCTATAGCATACGAAAAAGAATTAACATTAATGCACGAAAAATTAAAATTCTCTAAAAGGACCATAGACGAATCCTGGAAAAAGAAAACAGAAGTACAATCACATTCCTTTTGCTAAGAAACCGACTATTTATTCAAGTTAGAAGCCCAAGACACACTCATATGCATTCAATGCTTTCAAGAAGTCCTAAGAAACTCCGAGAGCCAGCAGTCAAGATCAGGTGCAACACATTGTAGGGCCTATATATACAACATTTTAACCAAACTCCAAAAACACTATAAAAAATTAATTATAAAGATAAACACCCAAGGAAACCAAAATTAGAGTTAGGCAACACCAGACGAGTATTTTATTTAGTTCTTCAAAGCATCAAACAAATTGGCATATTCTTGATTGCAAGAAGCACAAAAGGCCTAGACTTCATATATTGAGGATGTATGCTTCCCAGTGTGTACCATCATTGACAATCCAACTTCTTAACCATGTAAGAACGTGTATAACATCTAGATTATAATTCTAACTACAAGTGAAACAACCCAATTGCATTGTATGGCATATAAAAAATTCAGTCGTGTCCGACTACACCTTAAGATATTCAACTTTCGAACACTAACAGAGCCATGAAATGGGTATTACATTAATCAATTACAACATATTAAAAAGTCGCATAAACCTACTTTAACGGATCTGTGCATAATCGAAACTCATCACTAAAATTATCAAACAAAGACAAACAGATACGAATATACGCAGACAAGCACATACACAAATCTATTTAACTCCATCTACCATCTTAGTGCCGTATTCGATGGCTTGCTCAGTATGGAAGGTTCCATTTTTTCCGGTGATTCCTTGACAAATGACGCGGGTATTTTTGTCAACGAACACGCCCGGAGGCGGCGGAGCTGCAGCAAAACACCGAGATTGCGAGATCGAGTGAGAAGAAGAAAGTTTCGAAGACAAATTGGCGATGAATCTTGTGGCTTGTCGAGCCATTGGAGATGAAATCTCGTGAAAATTTTCGGAGGAGAATGAGATTGATGCGGTATTGATTTTGATAGTGGGAGACTGCTGCTGGGTATGAGCAGGCGGGCAGGGAAGAAGAATAATAGACTGTCCGAAAAGTAAAACTCTCAATTCTTGTATTTGAAAAAAAAAATTAATAATAATATGTAACAAGTAACAACAATGCAGGAATCCATTTTCTAAGGGGTCGTTTGGAACTATAGTTAAAGAAAAAAAATCAGAAAAGTTGGAATAGATTGAAAATGTAATTGAAGTAAATCCATAATGAAAAAAAAACAACCAATCGCTTTAAATGTTCTAATTTAAATTTTATTTTTAAATAAAAATATATATCAATCGATAGGTAATGATAAAAATGATTACAGCATTTTCTTCCTTACGGGGTTTCATCCATTCATTTTAATCATTAGTCAAAAATTGCACCACAGTAGAACGTTCAATTCAAAATGATTATTTAACAAAAGCTAAATTGAGTTTTAAAAAAAATGTAAACGTTGAGTAAGATAACATCATCCATTTTGCATCTTCCCCGGATAAATTTAAAAAAATTCTGAGTTCTTCGTTTTTTTTTTTTAATTTATTGGTTAAATGGAAAGGCCGAATCCTTAAAAAACAAAGAACAGGATCGACATCCCTATCAAAATACACTCCTGAAATATCACCTAGTAGAATAACATCTCAAAGCCCCAGACGAGTTCATCATTGAAGATCTGCTGTGTTATGAAATATGTATTGCATGGGTCAGTCGTCAATCCACTCAACTATTTCTTTCACGTAACGAAAAAGATCATAATCCATAAATACACCATGAGCTTCCTCCCCCAACACTACCCTTCTGAATACCAACTCCCAGACAAGCCCCCCACACCAACCCCATCTCTCACCCCACCCCCCAACCCAAGTTTCAGCATGGGCTGCTGAAGTCCAGCCAAAGACCTGGATTGCTGCGGGGCAGCCCCATCTGTGTTAAACTTTACCCGACCTTCTTCTGGAGCTGTCACACACACTTGTTTGACAGTCTTAAGCTTCTGCAATTGGCCTCGCCACCATCATAAGCATAGCTTGGGCAGATGCAATTTGCCTAGCCATACTGAGAACTTCATGAACTAACAGTGGATGAGGATGACTCACTCCCCTGGCCAAACACCCTATCATTTTCTCCACCTCTCTCCATGCAATGCCATGAACAATCTCCTCTGATTCTAATTTATGCACTACTCGTTGAAAAATAGTATTGTGAATCGCCTAGTGTGAGGACGAGAGTGGAGCAACTGAATTCCACATACCTGCAGCTACCATGAGCAGTGAGCTCTTCATGTTAAAGATGGAAACTCCACATGGGAAATACATGTTTCATTGTCATTCATTTAAGATGCTTTTATTAATTTGTACATCTGAAACAAATGAATACCAACAACCAAAAACAACATAGATAATGTTATTTAAACTAGGATGTGAAATTCCTGCCTCTCAGTACATAACATCATGCAACATCTCCAGAAGAAATCCAGCTATCGCAATTACCATTGCAGGCTCCGCACTGAACCCCATCATATATGGAATATATCTACAACAGACCAACACAGCTCAGCAGTGGTAACGATAGAAATGCTGATCAGTAGCATTAACATTTTCTTGGATATAAGGCTAGTCCAAGCATAGATTTACCCAGCAAACGGCTTGGCACCATCATAACTTCAGTACCAGATCTTCACATTTGTCAATAATTTAAAGTACCCCCTCAGAGTATGTTTCTCAACCTTTAACAAGGCACAATTGGCAACAGAGAAACACCATGGAGTGGACGAAGTTAGATATGTGGGAGTTAAAGCTTAGTGTAGCCAGTTTCCTGTCAAGCCTCTGAATAGTCTAAAGCCTGCAGAAGTAAAACCTTCATTCCTTAAAGAACCATTTAAGAAATCCAGAAAAATATATAGTGGCGAGTCATCTATTATAAGAATTACCATGGAAGATACATAACAAATAAATAGAAAAGTAAATAATTTGAAATATGATATGAAGTACTTAAATGTGGATATACTAGTTTTAGAGAAGCATGCACTCACATATTCAATACCGGACAAAGATTGTTCTGTTAAAGAATCTGCCTTTGATATCATTTGATTTACAATGATGCTTAGCATCATATAGATTTGATCAGACATGGGATGAGTTTTATCATGAGCTATGAATCTATGAAGAGTTCCAAATATCTCCACAAAACTATAACCTGGAGACTTCTTCACCCCTCTCCTCTCCATGGCTTCTCTCGTTGTTCTTGCTTCATCCCAAAGTTTGACAACTGCATAAACATTAGATAAACCAATATATCTACCATCATGATCTGGCTCCAACTCTATAAGCCATTTTCCAACTATTTCTGCCAAATCAAGTTTTCTATGGTTGATGCATCCGCTAAGTAATGAGCCTAACATGGAAGCAGTCGGCTGCATTGGCATTTGACACAAGAACTGGTATGCCTCTGCTAATTGACCTGCCCGTGCCAGAACATCCACCATACAAGCATAGTGCTCACTCTTTGGATTAAAGCCATTGTGACCAAGAAACTCAAAAAAAGACCAACCTTCCTTCACTAATCCTCCATGAGCACAAGCATTCAACATACATAAGTATGTGATTTCATCTGGTGTAATCCCTACAATCTGCATTTCTGTGAACATATCAAATGATTCCTTAACATATCCATGGGTCGCAAGCCCGCCAATCATGGCATTCCAAATCAACACATCTGTCCGTTTAACTGCAACCTCATGGAATACAGCTAATGCATCATCTATTGCTCCACATTTAGCATACATGTCAACAAGCGATGTCCGCAATGGCAAATTTAATGGTAGCCTATTCTCCATTATATATCTATTCATTGTCCTTCCCTTCTCAAGTGTACCCAGGTGAGCACAAGCACACAAAACACTCACCATTGTAACCTCATTAGCCATAGGCCCCACCACCCGCATTCTATCAAAAAATTCCAAAGCCTCCCCATATGCTCCATCCTTGACATATCCATCGATCAAAGAGCTCCACGACACAACATCTTTCTCAGGCATTAATTCAAACAGCTCCCTTGCAGAAACCATATCCCCACATTTAGCGTAGCAATCCAACATAGAATTCCATGAAACCAAATTCTTATTACACATTTCATCAAAAACCTTCCGCGCATAAATTTCTTCCCCACAAGAACCATACATATGAATCAAAGAATTACTAACAAACCTATCAAATAAAAACCCAGTTTTTGTAATAGGACAATGAATTGCCAAACCAAGCCGGAGCTCCGATAACCGAGCTGACGCCTTGACGAGAAAAGGGTAAGTCAGATAATCCGGGCTAACCCCATTTCGCAGCATATCAATAAAAACATTAATAGACTTGTTGGGGTTTCTGCTATTGGAATAACCCCTAATAATTGTATTGAAGTTAAAAACTGTTGCGGTTTCGAGTTGAAGAAAAACTCTATAGGAGTAATCAATATCACAAGAATCAGAAGTTGCGGTGAACGAGAGGATTCTTGATGCAATTGGGTCGTACTGCGTAAGGCCAAAGGCAATCACCAATGCGTGTATTCGCTTAAGCTCTGATATAGATTTGCATTTATCAAGAAAAGATAATAAGGTATGGTTTAGATTAGCATTTTTAGACAGAAACGAAGCGTTCAACATTTAAATTTTGGGTTTGTACCAACACACAGGAGAACAGAGTAAATGTAGGATTTCAGAAGATGGCTCATTTGACTCTCTGGGATGGAGGGAAATTTTGGTTTCGCTCATTTGACACGGGAAAAGAGGGATTTGATTTTCGCAAGTGTGTCGACTTTATGAGGAACATTATTATTGTAAAAAGGATAAATGTGGATAAATTGAAAATCAATATGAAAATATAAATTTCCTGTATATATTTGAGATTTTCTTTTCTTTGTGAATCTATTTGTGAAATTGTTACCCCAAAAAGATTTTCTATTTGTGACACTTGTATTATGCATTGTGAATTTCATTAAAGTGCATAAAATTTTGGTCACCTATCAAATTACAGGACTTGTATTAAGTTTGACAAAACTCAGTATTCTTAATCCACATAAATTCAAAGAGTTGGTATTCTTAATCCTCAGTATTCTTATATCAAATTCAATATTTTACAATTTCACAAAAAAACTAGGAAAAATATTAATATAACTTTTTGTAAATCGGGAGTAAATATCCTAAATAAAATAACTCTAACAGTAAGAGTTACATTTAAATTTTTAACGGATATTAATTAATATTGTATGTTTAATTAAGAATTATAAGCTTAAATAATAAATAAATAATCTATAAAATTTGTTATAAATGTTTAATTAATGATAAATAAGAAAATTGTAATGACAAATTTAGAAAATTGAGCATTGTAATAAAAAAATTATGCAAATATCGACTCTTTTTTTAGAACAAAATTATATTTCCGAATGTTTCTCTTTTTATAGAACGGTGAAAGTAATAACTTAGAACATTCTTAAATTCCTTACAATTAATCCGTTTGAATATAGTTGTACTCGGACAAATTACTAGCTGTGGTGCAAAATTGTCCCAATATGCATAATATAATCAGCAAATCTCGTTTCAGTTGTTGAATACACACATAAATATAAACAACACAAGAGAATAAGCTAGTAATTTATAATGTGTATATTATGTTCAAGATGAGATTACAATGTATATATATACAAGAGAGACTTGGAGGCTATAAATTGAAAACCATACATACTTGGAGGAGCACACATATTTGAAGTGTGACTTTAACTAGATTAATATTATATTATACTAGCATGCCCCTTAAACTCAAGATAGATTAATATTATATTATACTAGTATCCCTTCAAACTCAAGATGGTTGATGAGTTAAAAATATTTTGAATTTGGAAACAAGAGCTCAAAAACGACCAGGAGGAAATGCACTAGTAAATATATCAACTATTTGATCTGTTGTGGAAACAAATTGCAGTCCAAATGTACCACAAACGATGTGTTAACTAATAAAATGTCAATCAATCTCAATGTGTTTAGTGCGTTCGTAAAACACATCATTATGAGTAATTTTTATAATACTTTAATTATCACAATGTATAGTGGTGGCGGGTGAATGAGAAACTCTCATATCTTCTAACAACCACCGAACCAAAGTAGCTCTTGTGTTGTGTCAGTAAGAGCTCTATACTCAGATTTAGTACTTGATTTGGAAGTAAAATTTTGTTTATTACTTTTCCAAAAAATAAGAGATGTCCCGAGAAAGAAACGAAATCCAGTAGTAGAACATCATTCAGCAGATTCTCCATCCCAATCAACATCGGAATATCTTTTCAATTCAAGGGATGAATCAAAGGACAAATGTAATATATGATAAATGGTGTCTTTGACATATCGAAGGATACGAAGTACAGTATGAAGTATGAGGATCATTCATAAATTGACTGACCAAATGAACTGCATATGCAATATCAGGGCGAGTCATTGTAAGGTAAATTGAACTACCAACCAACTGATGGTATAAAGTTGCATTTTGAAGTCGAGAACCATCACCAAAAGCTAGTTTGATATTTTGTTCCAGTGGACTAGTTTCAATTTTGTTGTCTGTGAGACCTGCTCGAGATAAAAGATCGAAAGCATATTTGACCTGCAAAAGATTTAACCTGAGGAAGTAGAACAAACCTCAATCCCAAAAAATAGCTTAGTAATCCAAGATCTTTTATCTCGAATTGTTGACTAAGATACTACTTTATCTCAGAAATTTCAGATGCATCATCCGCTGTGATGATCATATCATCAACATAGAGCAGCAAAAGAACAATTCCATGATTTGAACGTAGGATGAAAAGAGCAGAATCATATTGACTAGATGAAAATCTTAACTGATTGAAAATTGAGCTGAATTTTGCAAATCAAACTCGTGGAGCTTGCTTAAGTCCATAAAAACCCCGATTGAGTTTACAAACATGATGAAGAGGATGAGAATAACATGGAAGGGTTTTCATGTAAACTTCTTCCTACAAATCATTGTTAAGGAAGGCATTTTTGACATTCATCTATCATAGATCCCAATATCGAGATGTAGCAACTGCGAGTAAGCTACAAACAAATGTGATACGAGCAATAGGAGCAAAAGTTTCCTCATAATATATCTCATACTCCTAAGTGAAACATCTGGCCACAAGACGAGTTTTATATCTTTCTATTATGCCGTCAAATTTGGTTTTGATTTTGTAAATCCACTAACAACTGGCAGTTGTTTTACCAGGAAGTAAAATAACCTAATCTCAAGTATGAGTTTTGTCTAAAGCCTGCAATTCCTCAGTTATTGCTTGATGTCAACGAGAATCAATACTTGCCTCTTAGTAACTCTAAGGCTCATGTAAAGATTGAATAGCAAAATAAACATGATAATCATGAAGGCGAACAATAGTTGTCTTACCTGAGTGGATTGGTATACAGGCTCAGCAATTTTTGGGAGATGAAAAATTAGAACTATCATATGCAGAACCATCAGAAAAAATAGTTTCTTGTGGATTGTCCATAGATGGTGTTATAAAAGGTTATGTGAGCTCAATATCTATAGTAAAAATGTTAGGAATAAATTCAGGAGATAATTCAACAAAATGATCAGTAGGAGAGTAGTCAAAGTATCTATCTCAAATTTGGACAAAGAAGAGAACATTTTATGTTCCCAAAAAATTACATGTCTAGAAACTCAAAGTCGTTTACAACTAAGATCTCTTTTATGTTCAATATCATAACCAAGAAAGAAACATAAGCAAGCACGTGGTTCTAATTTGTTGCACTCATGTGACTGTAGAAGAACAAAACAAACACAACCAAAACCCTTTAAAAGATTATACGAAGGAGAAGAACCATACAATCTCTCATAGGGTCACTGGTCGTCCAAAAGAAGTGATGGAACCCTGTTGAATGTGTAAACTATAGTTAAAGACAGTTTCACCCCAAAATCGTTCTAGACATAAAGAAGAGATGAGTAATGCACGAACAGATTCTAAGATATATATTTGTTGTCATTTTGTTGAGATGTTCCACGACATGATCACTGAACAATAGTACCATTAGTAAAAAGAAAATTAAGGTACTCAGTTTCTTTATATTCCATAACATTATTAGTGCGAAAAACTTTAATATTACAAGAAAATTGCATTTTGATCATATTAGCAAAATTCTTGTAAATATCAGTTAGTTCACATCGATTTCACATAAGATATATTCATGTGAAATGAGAAATGAGAAAAATCATCAACGAAAATAACAAAATATTTTGAACCTCTCATGGTCATATTAGGAGAAGGTCCCCAAAATATTAGAGTGAATTAAATCAAAAAGAACAACTGATAAAAAAAAGGAATCACTAGTTGAAAAAGGCAAAGCAGTTTGTTTTGCAAGTTTACAAGATAAACAATCAAAGTCTTTATTTTTTACAGAACCTAACAAATCACTAGAAATTAAAGACGTAAACGACTCGATGCAATATGACCTAACCGAGAGTACCAAAGATGTGAAACAGAATTCGAAGAAGTGGACATAACAACATTTTAGAATTTAGTAAGAATTTGTAGATAAGTAAGCTTAAACAACTTTTTTTGCCTATAGCCTATCCCAAGTACTTATCCTGCTTGAAGGTCCTGCACACGACAACCCGTTGCACATGACAACCCGAAGAAGAAAATAATACATCAAGACCAAGTTCACATAATTGACCAACAAATATAAGGTTTAAAACGAGTTGGGAAGAGACAAGTTTTGAGTTGAGACAGAGCCAACAAGAATCACTAGACTTATCAGAAAATATGGTAGAGTTATTAGTCATGTGATTATAGCATCCAGAGTCAAAATACCAAGAAGTACCTGAAATGGCAGACAAAGTAGTATTTAGAGGAGTACCGATATTAGACAAAACCTGCTTAAAAAATGACACTTAGATCCCTTAGATTGATGGTAGAAGAATATGTATGATCGTCCTTGAGAGAGCTTTCAGTAGCAACGACAACATGACAAGGATTCTTCTTAACAAGTCTCAAACAACCCTTAAGTCAATGTCACTTTTGCTTACAATACCTACAAAATGATTGTGTAGGATCAATCGAGAGAAGCTAGAAGACTTGACTTGAGCAAAATTTGGAACATCCAATATTGTATCCGTATGACTTTGCTTATTGGTGTCAAGTCGAGTTTCCTCGTAAACAATACTGTCAAGGGATGACTAAGGAACACGATACAACAAAGAAGCTCTAACTGGCTCAAAAGTAGGATGAAGAGCCATGAGAAACTGTATCAACTGTTGATGATGATACATGCAACATCAGCATTAATTGTCCATATAGGCTCCGACAAATCCAATTGATCCAAAAGAGATTGCATAAGAGAAAGGAAATCGACAACGGATTGATCATGTACCTTGTTGATGCACCCCTACTTATATTATCCTGGTTAAAGAATTACATTTATTTTATATAAGAATTGATAATGTAATATAGTCATTGCTTATATGATGTAAAAGAACTTAGAAAAATATCCAACTTATTAGGTGGATATGTTCTACTAGTTAAGTAAGGATTTTGATCACCAAATGAAGACTCTGCTCATCGGTCTAGAAGGATACTGAAGATCTAAAGAAAAGTTCAAGGATAGTGCTGCTTAGAATAAAAATAAGCAAGGAATGATATAGCAAGATACCTTACCTTGATCCAAGTAAGAGCGTCAGAAAAAGACTATCTTTTGTCCTACTTAGTCAACTCCTAGAGAGCTTTTTCAAAAAGCACTAGAAGACAAAATAACGGCTAGTTTTTTGAACTAAGCAAGGAACAGCTGGAAAAGTACAAGTCACTGTCAAGGCAGTACAACTCCCAACGGATCTATTTCAAAATTCTCAACGGATAGATTTTTTGGAGTAGTATAAATAGGAGTCATAAATTTCATTTATGAGAACTGAACAACCAAGAATTGCTCTGACAATCTAACACTCAAAGAATACAGCAAGACACAATTCAAAGCTTGAACAAGTGTTATCTAATCTGCTCAACAAGGAGCTCTCTGCTTAGAGATAGCAAGCAAGAAACAACATTTGCTATTAGTCTGTGTGACTTGGTCTAAGTGACACATTGTAATTCTGGACTAAGTGTCTTGCTGCTTATTGTTCTGTGTGAACATTCTAGTGAATGTCTTCTCAAGTAAAAGAAAAGAATAGTGGAATAGACTTAGATCGAACCACTATAAAAATTCTCATGTCTATCTTTCTTACTGCTTATTTATTTTACTCTTCCTTTATTAAAGTCTCTACTAAACTCTTTTAGCAAAGACTTACTGTCATTGCTCCTTTAGCCATTAACTTTTATTCTAAAATCTAAGGGGTTCTTTGCTTAACAAATTCCGCTGCTAAATCTTTTCAAAATATAAGAAACTCTTTTAATAAGGAAGAAGTGTTTAAAACTACAAAGTTTTCTAAGCAAGTCTTAAATTTAGAAAAACACTATTCAACCCCCCTTCTAGTATTTTTCTCTTCGGGACCTAACATACCTGTTTTAACTCACTTAGATTGAGTTAATTGATGAGTAAGATCAGTAGTCGTACACCGAGAAGCAAGTAAAACTCATATTTCATTTGCAGTCTCATAACGTCCGATCTGGATATGAATGGATGGAACAAAAGAATTTCAGAACCAAGTGATAGCTTAATGATTTTTGATATCCGAATCTTCAAGTCGTTCGCAAAAGTCTCCTTTCATCATTTTTCTTTATGAGAATCACTATGTCTCTGGTAACATAGCGCAAAATTTTCTTGTCTTTCAAAAAACTACGCATAACTTCTGACCATGCAAGATAATTAGAACCATTAAGAATGGTCTGAATGGATAACCCATTATCAGATTTATCCATTGGTTCAAAGCAGCTTTACAAGGAAAATAACAAGAAATAACATGAACTGACGTAAAAAAAAATGTGAAGAACACGTCGGGAACCCAAAAAAAAAAAAGATGGAACGATGCCTTAGATTGTGTAGGCTCTTGATACCATGATGAATACACACAAATATAAAGAACACAAGAGAGAAAGCTAGGAAACTGTAATGTGTATATTATGTTCAAGATGAAATTACAGTGTGAGAGACTTGGAGGCGACTCATATAACTTAGGAACCACACATACTTGGAGAGCCACATATTGACTTTGACTAAACTAATATTATATTATACTAACATCACTAAAAGATATAGACAGAAGTTCTAATAGTATTATTGTATTCAGGCAAACGTCAAGGATTGATACAAAAACATATAATACGATTTTGCACCACCAAAATAAAAATAGTTTACAACAGAGGTGGTGACCTATTTTCATTTTTGTCTGCCCATCTTATGTAGGAGGATATATGTATATATATATCAGTAACATGTGCTAAAGGGCCACTGATACCTCCACTAACTGTTGCTTGATGTTGAGACCTCAGCACTACAAACAGGGCAAACCTACAGCAAATAGAAGAGTCGTAGACCCATTAGTTCTCTAGCATATATAATGTTGAGAATACGAGTGCTTCTGCACACATATATCCGAGATAATTTAACTACAGAAATCATAATCCACAAAAATGAATCTATTCTAGAAACTTCAATTCTGTAAACTGTACTCATCATTGCTTGCCAAAGATCTAAGATCACTGAAAATCAGGCCAACAATTGGAAGCTTTATCATACGGAGTATTTATGGAGGATTTTGTGTCGGGAGAAAAACTAGTTTGAAGAAGTAGAAGAAAGAAAAAATCTGGTAATGGACCGTGAGATTAATATTTTCAGGAGAGGATAAGAGCAAATGAAGCAGGAAGAGGAAAGAAAATAAAAGAACGTGAAGAGGAAAAAATAATACTAACAGGCCATTTCTAACACCTTTTGCTCATGATTTTGAAAATGAAAATAAAAAACAGTAGCAATCCTTAATCAGGCAGCTGAACAGCTATAGGCCTATAGTTATGCTGGAGCAAGGAACAATACAAAAGCAAAGATCATGTTAAGCAAAATATGACTCCATAAATGACCTGATAGATGTTATTGGTTACAAGTTGCAACCACCAAAGATGTGAAGGAAGTCCTCACCATCAAATTATGATGTTTGGTTGAAAGTTGAAACACTGGACAGATAATATATGAACCCCTTAACTTACAGACTCTTGGATTCTCAATACCACCAGCAGAGTTCAAGTCAAAGTTTAACGCATTACCTTGTTTATTTGTAGCCAATTGTTAATGCACTCGGAATGGTATGAGTGCTTACAAGAAAGAACAGTTAAGGTCTCGCCATCCTCATAGTCCAGTTGGCAAATTACACATCTGAAAGGTAAGGGCAGAAGACTTTTAGCATATAAGCTTTATTACAACAGTCAACTACATGCGAATATGGCTCTTATGAATCAGTTTTTGAAAGCAAGAGTCCTTACGAATCAATATTTCCATCTTCATTGCTTTGCATCTTGTAATTCAATGATGGCAACGAGGCTATTGTATCAGCGCAGAGCCCTCTGCTTGCAGTTCCAACTACATCACCCAAGGCAAGTAATTCCTGAAAAATGAAAGCCCGTAACCATTGCGTAAGATATAAAAACAAAATAATTGTACAGTATAAAACCACCAAATTCACAAGGAACCACCGGCCAAATACCTCATATGAAAATTCATCAGGATCAACCTGATCCCAGTTATCCTGAAAAAAGAACAAAAAAAAAAGATAAAACATAAGGTGCACATCCTAAGATCAACAACACAGCAATATTGAAAGCCAAAAGGTCAGTGTATATACAGACACACGCGCGCGCACATACACACACATATGTGTGTGTGTGTGTAAAATTTCCCAGCAATTTCCTAGACAAGGATCAGAATGATAGTGTTCCCAATACTATTGCAAAATATTGGAATTACCAAGATTATAAGTTCTAGAGCACTCCTAGATATGACAGCAAAAACTGATTGATGCAATGAAACTGATGATTAAGGTTAAAAAAATGTTACCTGAGAATTACCAACATGATCCTCTGCCACCTCAGATTCCCCTGCAACAATTAGAAGTTCATAAACTCAATCAGTAACTCGCACTAAAGTGACGTAAAAAACTAGGCCCGGTAGGAAAAAAAAAGGTCCAACAAGGACACTCACTCTCATTTATCCCAGCTAGGGAACGCATTCTAGCAGCCATTTCTCTATCTTCAGCATCCTGTAGGGCTCTTGCATAGGCCCCATCACTTGAAAAATTAGCAGGATCTAATTCAACTTCTGGATTATCATCATCATCATCTTCTTCTTCTTCATCTTCTTCTTCATCATCTCCATCTTCATCATGAGCATGTACATCAAATGCATTTTCATCCTCATCATATTCATCATGATCACGCTCAACATCATCATCGTTGTCATCTGCATCAGAACCATCATACTCATCTTCACTGGGTCCATCAAAATCATCCTCATCAGGCACATGGCTTCCAGCTTCCCACCATCTGTAATCACTTCCATCACCATTCATTCTAATCATCATATATGCCCTTTCCTACTCCACCACACAAATCACGATCAATTAAGCCAAAAAGAAACAATAAAGAATTATAAATTTAATTTCCTTCAAATACAGCTTTCACTCAATTATGTTAAATATATGACTATAGGTTTTAGAAGTGCCAATAACACATTTCAGTTATCAAGAATATAAATTACTATTGCAACGAGCAGTTAAATTGACCATCAAGTGTAATGGTTATGAAGGTAATTAATTTGGGATCAGGTTGGTCATCAAAATCTGCACTCTCCAGTTGCATCTAACATGTCTTGGGTGAGATTTGAGGGAAATGTGAATCAGATTGTAAGTAGATCAAACAACCACCATCATACAATTAGCCGCAACATCAAAGAACACCATATTTAGAAGTGGACTTAAAATCACTTAATGGTAGAGTAAGTTCCCACATGCCATATTAAGATATAAGGATAAAAAATATGTACAACGGTGAAAAGATATTATAGAAATTCACGTGATTATATCTCAAAAAGTGTTACTTTTAACATCCACAATCAATCACAAGTGGTAAACTTGCACAGCTCAAGACATAAAATACATCGCAATCATTTACATAATTTGAGCAGAATGCATTAACTGAAACTTAAAGTACTCATTTAGTCAATTGTAAGTTGAACAGACATGAATCATCTGTGTATATATGGATTAAATTAAGCAACTACAGCACAACTGCACAAGAACAAGCACCTTTTAAACGAAAACAAATAAACACTGATGCAAATCAATCAACATATTAATATTTAAAAAATAAACATAAATGAACCCAACTTGCCTTAAATTATAGATTCATAAAGATTGGATGAATCATGTGAAATTACAATTCTGAACCAACAACAAACAGCATGTATCATCATTATCACTAAAGCAACTAAGCACAAAATCTCCTTTTTAACTGAAAACAAATTAATACCCCTCACAAGAACAATCAGTACAAATACATATACAGAGAGATGATTGAAACCTGTTCTTGTAAGGTACGGGCAAGGGCGAGATCAGCATCGACCTGGCTGAGGTTAGTGAACGGAGTTCTCGTCTGACGAGTCTCCCTCGTGTCATTATTACCAACACTACTATCTTCAACATCATCAATCACCATCGCGGCGTTCGAATCTCCAGCTTCACGTTCAATTTCAGAATTGTAATCATTCCCACAGCTAGGGTTCTCTTCTTTGTCTGTACCAGATTTCGAGTTCATCTTTTCGGGAATCGGAATAACTCGAGTTCGATAGAATTTTTAATGGGCAGTTAGAGATATAGACTGATTGATCGATCGAGATATGCAGATACACACGAAATAGCAAACGTAAACGAAAATGGATTGAAGAATGAAGATGGTGAAATAATATAGTAGAGAAGAAGATGTATGTTGTGTACACGAAATAGAATAGAATACGTAGGGAGAGAGATATTCTTCTGGTTAAAAATTCAAACTTCGTAATTGGTTATGTTTGCTGACAAATGTTATGTTTTCAAGTTCTCCATTTTCCTGTCGGATGAGGAGGATACCGGTTGGCCATTCGGACTCACATTTTCTAAAATATTTGGGTTTGGGTTCTGTGTTTTTTATACATTTGTGGCAGTTTAATTAAAGGACGAATTTGTGGAGGTGCTGTGTGACGGGAAAAAATTCAAAAAATTATTGGTTGGTGTGGTATTTTGAAAAATATTATCATGTAATTTAAATATATTTAAACTTTTTCATTGTAGTTTATGTTACCATGTTACTATCTAATATTTTATATTACTATCTACATTGTAATTTTGTTAAATAAGTAATAATATTGCATATGGTAACATAAACTTAATGAAAAAAATTTGAACATAATTATATTGCATGAGAATATTGTTCACCAAACCACACCGGTTAGGAAGAAACCCAAAAAAATTCTGGTGCAGTTTCAATTATTTTTAACTTTTTTTTATTAATTTTATGTTATTATGTTAGTATATGCATAGTGAGATAAAGACATCAAATATCAATACGGTAACATAAACTGTATTATAAGAGAACTATTTTTAACTACACAAAAATTATTTTTAAAAAAAGTATATTGGCCGCTAATTTTGTGTTAATTTAATAAAATCAGTTATGAATAAATCGGAATGGTAATCGGAATCAAAATCAGGATCGAAATCGAACATTTCATTAACATGTTTAGTACAATATTTCAAGACTATAATATTTCAAAAGACTAACTACCCTTTTACATAAAATATTACTCATTCGGTTTTATAAAAAAAGAAATATTTAGATTTTTAACAAATGTTAATTTTATATTTTTAACTAACAATTATATATACAAATAATAAGTTTTTTTCATGAAATTTATTATAAATGTTCAATTAAAAATAAGATTAAAAAATTATAATGACAAATTTTAAAAAATATAATATTATAATAAAATAAAAGTATACCAATATTACTTCTTCTTCTTTTTTTTAACGGAGGAAATACACATTATACAAAATGAATCTTAATCTATGCACTCGTTGTTTTTTTCCTGGCAAATAGATTTATATAAAAGACCTTTATCTATTTAAGTTTATTCTTTTTTTCAGATGTTATTTTTACTATATTTGAAATATATAATCGTTAATCAACAGCTCACAAAGTTAAATTCTCTTACCATAAACCCGAAATTACACACAAACGCAATCATTGTCTTTACACAACTTAGAGCTCTTTATATGCACCGCCGACAAAGGTAATCGTAATCGATATATATATATATATAGGTTACAGACCCGTTTTGAAATGAAATTCTACTTAAAATTGGACAACAAACTGAACTTTAGGAAGTTACTGACAATATTCTTCCTAGACGTAAAATGACTACTTAGTTTCAAGATTTTGCACACATTCTATTTATCCTGATTACAAAATTTTCAAATGGTTAGAAATCAAACAATTATTAACATAATAAAAAACGATATTTCCAAAAGTATTAATAATATAACTCTTGTAATAAAAACATGATATAAATTTCAACATACAAGTAACAAGTTCATTCACCATCCCATAAACGTTGAGAAAAATTTAGTTCAATTCGTGCTACAAGCCTGCTATAATAGATGCTAGCATGTAGAGTTTTATTGTTTTAATAACTACATATCCAATACATTCCGACGAACAACAAAATATATAGATGTTTATTTAATTAAGAGATATTATTATTATTATAATATCACGTTTTATGCATATAACTATGAACGTATATTATATTACAAATATATGTTGCAAATAAATGGAGGCTATGCAACAAGATTGCGAGTTGTGTTGCACCAACGATCGTATGAGAATTGGAGATTGGGCCAATCGGAGGTTGAATTGACGAAGTCGTGTAGCCAATTTGTGAGAATGATTTGTTGATCAGCAATTGGTAAAGTGGAGATCAATTGGTCAATTATTCTCTCCATTTCTGCCTTTTCATAGCCTGTTAACATGGGATATGCAACCCCATTTTCTGCATAACAAAAGAATGGAAGCCAAAGTGCAAGAAGCCTGAACTTCACTTGTCTTGCTGCCTCTACACTGCCTCGAACAAGCTCTCCAAATAATATAGCTGCATTTGTTTTCGTGTACAATAACCAACAACATTATACTTTGAAACTATGAATCATCCATTAAAATTGCTCAATAATGCTTCACAACCCGATTCCAAACTCAGAATAACTAACCAAACACACAGATTTGTCTATTCTAAATATCCCCCTATTTGAGGGTCAAAAGGGAGAACTTGTACAAAATGAAAGAGATTTGGTGCCCGGGTATAAATCGAGAATATAATATTGTCCAAAATCGGTTAACTAATTAGATAAACAAATATCCAAACTTATTGTGAGAAAAGATCGAATGTGTCGTCAACCATGTTGATTGTTCCGACACATGATACTAATTTTACTTTATGATTACGGAACTAATATTATTAGATTTGTCTCTAACGGTATATGTGGTTTTAACCGTTGTTAATGTAATATAACTAATATATAAAGTCAAAAAATATAAACGACAAAGACCTATTGACGACGAAAGAAACAATCATGTTCATCTGTTTTTAAAATGACACTCATTATTTTCTAACTTGTTATTTTAACAGGATCTTTTTAACGATAATGTACCTGATATGGGCTAAAAATAATAAACCTAAATGCAATAAATATAATATAAGTACTAATGAGGTCCGAAAGGCCCACAACAGCTGATGTGTCTACATTCAATGAACCCAAGGTAGGGCAGAAATAAAGATAAGGATTGAGATCCCTTTGAAAACAGAATCCCGATAGGATTTGAAAAGACAATCCTGATAGGATTTGGAAACCATCCTGATAAGGACTTGGAAGACTAATACATGCAGGACTCTGATAGTTTGAGTGTTTATAAATAGAGACCAGACAACCACATATGAGGTAACTAATTCTTTCCATACAGCTTTTGTTTCTTCTTTTGAGCCCTTACTAACACACACCCGAGGGTCTTCCAAAGGGCTGAAGCCCCACCATTCTTGGAAGATTTTCTTTGCAGGTTAGAAAGGCGTTAAATTTGCGGTCAAATTGAATCAACAATTAGGGTGTTTTGTAACCCTAATCCTAGGTACGTAAATTTGATGTATCAGATTGGCACCGTCTGTGGGAAATCTTACAAAAAGTCATGGTGAACACTCGTGCGATTGCTCGCGAAAGAGAAGGGGAATCCATGCCCGAAAGGCAATTGGGTATGCCTTCCCTCCCAGAACAAGAAGTACAACAGAATGAAAGGAGAGCGGGGATCAACTCCTAGCCGGCCCGTGAAGAGGTCGGCCACCAGGGAAGACCAATAAGAAGAATGCAGAGTGCGCAGAGGACTCATAGTGGTCCTTATGATGCTGATTCAGAGGTTGAAGATAACGAGCGTAGGAATCCGCGGGATTTACGCAACGTTCTGGTACAGAGAAGGTCAGCCGCTCGAGACCCCACTCCTCAGGAAAATCTGAGGGGCCGACTATCAAGAGAAAAAGCCCGCAGGAACCAGCCACCCCCGCAGGGTTATGAGGATCTCCGGGCAAGTCTTGTACAACTGCAAAACAGACTAGAGGAGTTCGAAAGGGGGCATGGAAGGGAACTTTCGATAAATTCCCGACCTCAACAACCTCATGAAGCCGAGGAATTCATAGAGAGAGAAGTGCAGCGTAGGCTAGAGCAAAGGCTAGCCAGCCAAGGATATCATGAGCCTACGATAGTCCCCGAAGTTCGTGTGTTGGCTCAACCTACTGCCACATCTACGGCAGTCTACAGGGCAGTTGCCCCACCTTTTATTCAAGCCATCATGGACGAACCGCTCCCGGACAATTTTAAGATGCCCGTTGTAGAAAAATATGACGGCATGGGTGATCCCACTAGTCATGTACAACAGTTTGAGGCAACGCTCTTACTTCTGAACCCATCGGATGCCATCAAGTGTAAGGCCTTTCCCCAAACCTTAAAGGGACCAGCTCAAGAGTGGTATAGGCAACTTCCCTCGGCATCAATTGGGTCTTTTGCACAAATTGCCCAATTATTTGTCAACCAATTTATAGGGGGAAAGATGCAGGGAAAGAGCTCGGCCTCTCTAATGAACGTATGACAGAGAGAGGGCGAAAGCCTTAGGGAATACGTGTCTCGATTCACTAAGGAAGCCTTGAAGGTCCCAAGTATGGATCAGTCAGTTGCTATTGTGGCACTGACAAATGGGTTGACCAACGAGCACTTAAAGATGAGTCTAGCCAAGAAACCTCCAACATCAATGAACGAGTTGCAAGGCCGAGCTGGAAAATATATGGTCGTAGAGGAGTCCCTTGGCAGAGAAGTTGGAAAGAAGGATGATAAAAAGCGAGGAATTGAGGAGGTAAAAATCTCAGATTCAACAAAAAAAAACTAAAGGGGAAACTTCTTTCCCAAAAGAAATCATAAGCCAAAAGTTCAATGAATACACCACATTAACCCAGCCAAGAAGCCAAATATTGATGGAGATTGCCTCAGAGCCGTGTGTTCGATGGCCGAAGCCGTTAAGGACTGATCCATCAAAAAGAGACTCTTCTCAATATTGTCAATTTCATAAAGATCATGGTCATGACACCAATGACTGCAAACAGCTGAAGGATGAGATAGAATTTCGCATAAGAAGGGGGCAATTGACTCGATATGTACAAAGATAGCACCTTGAACCTCGAAGAGAGAGAGAGAGAAAGAGAAAGGCGAGAAAGCCTAGAAAAATAAGTAAGTTATCGGGGTATTTTCTAGCGACGTGTTCGCCAATTTGGCCCGTTAACTCTCAAGTTAGCGGGGTATTTCTTAGCGACACAATCGCCAAATTGGCCCGTCAACTTCTGAAAGTTGACGGGGTGTTTCGTAACGACGTAATCGCCAAATTGACCCGTTAACTTCTGAAAGTTGACGGGGTGTTTCCTAGCGACGCAATCGCCAAATGTGACCCGTTAACTCTTGAAGTTGACGGGGTATTTCTTAGCGACGTAATCGCCAAATTGGCCCGTCAACTTCTTAAAGTTGACGGGGTGTTTAGGAGCGACGCAATCGCCAAATTGGCCCGTCAACTTTAAGAAGTTGACGGGGTGTTTTGTAGCTACGTATTCGTCAATTTGGCCCGTTAACTTTAAAAATTGACAGGATAAATTTTAGCGGGGTCTAAGTTGTTTTGGCCCGTCAACTTTGGTGGTACCCCAAAGTTGACGGGGAAAGGCACTCCCCGTTAAAAAAAAAATTATTTAATTTTTGGTTTCAATAAATAATAACCAAAAATTAGGGGGCAAGTGATATGGGCCAAAAATAATAAACCTAAATGCAATAAATATAATATAAGTACTAATGAGGCCCGAAAGGCACACAACTGATGATGTGTCTACATTCAATGAACTCAAGGTAGGGCAGAAATAAATATAAGGATTGAGATCCCTTTGAAAAAAAAATCCCGATAGGATTTGAAAAGACAATCCTGATAGGATTTGGAAACCATCCTGATAAGGACTTGGAAAACTAATCCATGCAGGACTCTGATAGTTTGAGTGTTTATAAATAGAGGCCAGACAACCACATATGAGGTAACTAATTGTTTCCATAACACACACCCGATGGGTTGCAGGTTAGAAAGACGTTAAATTTGCGGTCAAATTGAATCAACAATTAGGGTGTTTTGTAACCCTAATCCTAGGTACGTAAATTTGACGTATCAGTACCGTTGAAAATGATGTCATCAAAAGAAATTATCAACAATTTTTCAATTAAATACTTATGAATTAGTTCTTTTCCCATTATATCAACAACTTTAATCAACAATTACCATGACAAAAAAAATTGTTATCAACATAATAACTACAATAACAATAAATGAATAAGAACCTGAGATATTGACAATGAAGCCTTGGACCCTAGGATTAGCTGCAAGAGAAATCGAAGCAAGACCAGAAGCGAAGCTCCAATGGAGCAAAGCTTCATCCACCGCACCACAAAACCTCATCTTATTCGTCAGCCACATCAGCTCCTGCGCATACTTCTCCGCCTTCAACTGATCGTCACGCGCCTCCTCACCTTCGATCAATGCCAGTCGCGGCTGCATCTGCCGTGACATAAACAACGCCCCACCGCCACTAGTCAACCGAGGAAAAACTGCGCCGAGGACGCTCTTTACGACGTACGAGCCGATCGGAAGTACCGTATTGAAGATGCGCGAAGCCCACGCGCCGGCGGGAGATTTACCGTCTTGGCTGCTCTCGATGGAGCTGTACAGGAGGCCGGATGTACGCGCGAATGCCGAGCCCAAAGCCATACGATTGACCTCAACAAGTTCCTCGCGCCCGTCCCGCACGTTGCCGTCGAGGATGCTGTCCGCCATCGCGACGGCGAACTGGTACTTCCTCGACGTCGCCGGCAACTCATTTAGCATGGAGAGTATCTGTATTAAGAAGGGGGCAAAAATGTAAATACGAGTATATTTGAGGGGTATTTCGGTCATCTTAAGGGTAAACCGAGTAAGCGTTACGTGACGGCGTCATTAAAGCGGCGGTAACAGATAAAAAGTCTGCATGCTGATCATTTGATTTGGCTGTTTATGTTCGAGGTTTGATCACTTTTGTTGGTTTGCTTGTGGAGAAGGTAAAAATAGTTAAGTTTTTTTAAAAAAATAAAATTTATTCACTAACAATCTGTATCAAATTTTACATCATAAGTGTAAAATATTCTACATATTATCAATCATATAAAGTCGTATCAATCATATAAGTCAGTTTTAAGTGCTTTCAATAAATTAAATTGGAATTTGAAAAAAAAAATGGTATTCTTAAAGTAAATTTTATGATTATTGGTATTTTTTTCAATTGTCTATAATATATTTGAATTTTGACTAAAAGTGGAACCGAATGAAAAATTAATTTTTCAAGAGTTCAAAAGAATTACTACGTATATATTTGAACACAAAGTGTCTTTATTAAGTTTCAACAGAAACATGTGCTCTAAATTGTCTAGTAATTCGTAATGAGATGCATGTTTTTTTGGTTAGAAGATGCATGTTTCTTTTTCTTTCATATCTTAAAAAAACCTTAAAAGATAATCTTCATTCATATTTTTTCCCTATTTTATAGAATCAATAAATACACCTAGGATACATTAATAAGTAATAATTAATGGTGGTTATTTTTTAAATTTAATGTGGTACTCCGTATATCATAGATATATAAACAATATCCATTACGAGGCGGTGTGCAGTCTAACAACATTAAAAAAAAAGTTGTGAGATTTAGTTCACGTGTACAAATTTGTGCAATTTAAGGTAATTTAATATGGATCTTTTTTTAAGGTAAGTAATTTAATTTGGATCTTTGTAATGAGACCGTGAAGAATAACAAATTAACACAACAGCAAAACAACCAGGCGAAAAAAAAAAAGAAAAACCTTACTTGACACAAAGCTCTACCAAGTACTTGGACTGGTAAGTCATCAGATCCTTCATATAGAACTAAAGCCAAAGAAGAAACTGATGAAAAAGAAGCATATGATTTTGAAGATGATGCATAAGGTACAAGATCAAGTGATCCAACGGACGAAATATCCGGGAGGAGACGGCTAGAAGAGCCAAGCGATGAGCCAATAGAACGAGGGAAATAATCCACCATAACCCTTAGAGCCCAAACAACCATCCAAGTCATCAGCATGAACATGTACTTCACGTGATCCATAAGCTTCCATCTCTCGGGGTTCTCGATATTCGCGCTAGACGCCACGGCCAGAAGAGTTCTGGCCGCGGTGTTCACCGTGGACATGAAGATGGAGTCGAGAAGACTTGATGGCTTCGTACGGTAGCCATATCGCAGGGCTAGTTCTCCTGTCATGGCTTATTCAGAAAAAAAATGTATAGAAGATAAAGGAGCTGTCAAAAACACCTGTATATATATGTATGAATGTGAGATTGTTAGTTTATAAGAAATAAAGGGAGTGTTTTGAGGGTAAAAGTACAATACGAGGAGGTGTTCAAAACTGAAACTGCTATATATAGATATTAAATATATATATATATATATATATATATATATATATTACAAATTGTTGGCTGCAGGGTATGAGGTTACATTTAGTGCTTTTGGTTTGATAGATGACACGTACCTTCTCTGTTTGTCTTATTTTTCATGGAAGATGAGCACAATTAATGACCTCCTGCTCCGTATAGAGTCAAAGTTTTTCGATCTCTTATATAGTATGTTTATGTAACCTTTGTGTTTTTTGTTGACTCATCAGGTAAGAATGACTTCAGTAGTGAAAAAAAAAGAGTAAAAGTAATAAGAAGAATGAAGAAGAATGACATTATGAACAGGTGGAAGATTTCATGTTCGAATGGATGAATACTTGTGACTATTGTCAAAACTTAACTTTAAAGTAACTTAATGATCCAAAAAACAATTAGAAGAGCATTCGACACACAAACAAGGACATAAATGTATAAGATTTTATTGAATATGCTTAAATGACTTATATGAATAATCAAAATTAACACGAAGCAAGCCGAAACAGACTGACCTCTAGTTTGTTGCTCCGTATATTATTATCTACCCAGAGGCAGGAGGCTATACATATACAGCATTGTTTTACATGTCTATATTTACCAAAAATCCAGGCAAGAACAGAGCCCATCTTTAAAATGGTGAAAACGGTTTCTGTCCCTAACAATGATCTCCCGCCCATAAATTCTTGAAATCTGCTTGGTGACGTCGTGACAATCTCTGCATACCCTGAGGTTCTTGACAATTCTGATGGGTTCAAGTGGATTGAGGTGTACGAATCCATAAGAGATTGCCAGCTTTTCACTGTGAACTGATAAGGCGTTCTCTTTCTCTTCATCTTCTATATCGAGCAAGACTTGATTTGTATCTGGTGCATAACCGCTTGTATTCTGCAGCTGTGTTAATATCTCAGCCCACTTCTCATAAATTTGCTTAGATTCGGGGTGAGACCAGTCTCCAGCAACAAACCTGTGCACGATTCCTTTCAGCTCTATCACACTTGCTCCTGGCACCTTAGAAACTCCTTTGGCTTTCATAAGGTTCCTCACCCTTTTTGCATCATCCCAACGTTTTGCAGCAGCATATATATTTGAGAGAAGTATGTAGCTGTACAGGGAAAAACGATATCCCCTTAATAGTAATAGTCGACATTTATAATGATAATATTGCACCTAGTTGTGCAGTCAATTTACACTCACACCCAGCATCTAAAGTAATTAACTCATCAAACTGTCCACCATATCAATTGAAGGCTACCCTCAAAGCATGTTTTGAAATACACAGGTGCGAAGTAATCACATTGGAACTTCCAGAAAAGAGACTTTCTCTTAAAAGTAAATTATGATTACAATATCATAATGTATGTATTAACCTCTAATGGTAGTCATTGATCATCACCATAAAATGATTGCATGTTCTATAGACTTTCAGATAATTTGATGACTTTAAACTTTTAGTAGTTACTGACCCTCGAGAAAATGCATTCACTCATTCACCCTTTCAACAAGTACCATGCAGTTCTTTTAAATTGAAGGAGATCTAAATAAGCATGCTAAGTCATTTCTTTGTAGGATTTAAATTAACTTGTAAGTCACAATATCTGCAAGCACCATTTTCCCAATACATTCTAAAACAGTGACATTCTTTAACAAAGAGTTGAAGTTTATAATGCACAGTACCATTTAGTACAATTTACTTGGCCATTAACTCCATCATATTGGAAGATATTGAGCAAAACAGGCAACCCATAACATTTCTTCCACTGGTATGGAAGAATGATAGGATTCCAAGCAGAATCAAAGGTATAAAAGCCATAAGGAGGGGTATTAAAAGTAATCAAAAGGAGCATGGAGCTGGTGTCAGAATTTCATCCAATTATTCTGAGAAAAATAATTAGATTACTCAAGTTCCAAGTATCTGATGGATCCTAATACCAGATCTCAAGAAATCCCTAAAGTTGAGACAGGCATTGCCAAGTTTTATCGTGAAACAAATATACTACCTCAGTAGCTAGTGAACTTGTAAGTCAAATTTAAGCTCTCAAAAGGCTTGTACATGTGAAAGTAACTGCTAACAGAAACTCCTAGGCAATGCATCAAAATTAGTGCCATGTCTAAGTAGTCACTTGGAATAAATGTACCAAAAAATATGCTTCATAAGTGCAACAAAATGTTCACTTTTTATTTGACAACATAACAAAGTTAAGTGAAAGGAAATTCATGTATGTTATCAGTGAACTACCTTGTTGAGGACATACTCCTATAATAAGTTGCACGGTAGATTAGTAAATTGAAATCGGCTAGAAATCTAGAATAATAAAGTGTCACATTGACTAGCTAATAAGGATAAAGAAGATTTTATACCGGCCACTATGTTGTGGTTGAAGATCAATGAGGTGGTTTCCCACTTTCTGACCCACCTCAGCATTTCCATGAATTCTGCATCCTCCAAGAAGTGCTCCCCAAGCACAAGCATTAGGCTCCATAGGCATAGTCTTAAGTAGATCCAAGGCCTCTTCCACTTTCCCAGTCCGTGCAAGAAGGTCAATGACAGAGCCATAATGTTCAACCTTGAGTTCAATTCCATAAACACTACTCATGCAAGCCAACAGCTTTCGACCTTCCTCTACTATCCCTGCATGACGAAAAGCACTGAGCATTGCCACAAAAGTTATATCATCTGGAGCCACACCATCCTCTTGCATTTCCTTAAAAAGTTTCTGTGCCTCTTTCGCATGTCCATGCATGGCCATGCCAGTTATAATGGTGTTCCAAGCAAGAAGATCTTTGGATTCCATTGAATAGAAAATTCCACAAGCACGAGTAATGCTGCCACATTTGGCATACATGTCCACCAATGCAGTACCAACAATGGAGTTGATCTCAATCTTGTTTTCACTAATACATGAATGCAAACGCAGCCCTTGATCTAGAGCGCCTAAGTGACCACAGGCCGACAGAAGGCTGACAATGGTAGCTTCAGTTGGCCTAATTCCAGCAGCCTTCATTTGATCAAACAAAGCAAGAGCTTCATTCGATTTTCCACTCTGTGCATAACAAGCTAACATAGCATTCCACGAAATAACATCCCTATAAGGCATCTCATGAAACATTTTAAGTGCATCCTCAACTTCACCACATTTAACATATCCTGACAACATCGAATTCCAAGACACTATATTTCTTTCAGGCATTTCATCGAACAGCTTCTTTGCTACTCCGACATCACCTATAATTCCATACCCATTTATCATGGTGTTCCACGAAATAACATCCTTACACACCATACGTTCAAAGACCTCACTAGCAAGCCCCATATCGCCAGATTTTACATAGCCATCAATCATGGAATTCCAACAAACAGTGTCTTGTTCAGAACACAAATCAAAGATCAGCTTTGCAGCATCCAAATCTTTCCCATTTACATACAAATGAATCAATGAACTTTGAATGTGAGAATCAGATTCCAAACCCATTTTTACAATATGGGTATGAACTAAAATCCCATATTTGGTCACTGATGATTCGGTACAAGCTTTAATCACAAATGGGTAAGTGAAATTATTAGGCTGCAAGCCATTTTCTAGCATTCTTTGGTACAACAGAACAGCTTCAAGGGGCTGTTTACTTAGTGACAATCCTCTGATAATAATATTGTAAAATGAAACATGTGGATTTTCTAGCTGGTTGAATATGGCTTTAGCATAGGCTAAGCTTCCATGAGGTGACACTGCACAGAAAGTCACCAACTTTGAAAGTTCAAGTGAGGTATGATAAGGAAAAAAATTGTTATCTGTAATAACTTGAGCATGAATCTGTTTGAGTGCTCTCATGTTCTTGCATTTGTTTATCAGGGTAAGAATGTGAGGCTTTGGACGTTGGCTTATGATTTTATTTGAACTTTTTATCATGGAAGAACCTAAGATGATTCTGGGAGTGTGTGAAGATGAATTGTACGCCTGTTCTTTATTTATTACAGCATGGAGAATTATTTTCTTGTTCTATTCTTTTCCTTCTTCAAATATTGAGGTCACCACCTCATGTAACATTCGTTAATATTTAATTTAAAAGAGTAAAATTTTATTATTATTCCAAAAAAAAAGGATGAAGAACATTTTCTGTTCCCATCAAATGTAAAATGCTTTTTATTTCTTTGCCCACATGAATACCTAGCAAATTATGAAATAAAAAAATGGTTCTGCTTCTGAAGTCGCAACAATTAGTAACATTGCAATTAAATAATTATGTTAGGTACTCCGTGTAACAGAGGCAGAGTCAAGATTGTATAGCATGGTCGAAATGCGAAATGCAAAAAATAATATTAAATACATATGAAATTATAAAATTCAGAGATGGTAATAAAAATTTTAAAAAATCAAAAGAGGCAGTCGCCAAACCACCGTCCCTTGTCAATAAGTTACGTCCATGCTGTGTAATATTCTTCAACTTCATGTTCTTCTTGCAGTTTTTTTTTTTTATCATTTTTTAACTTCTAAAATCATATTTATAAATTTCATACGGGTGTATTAAAGATTTATAACATTCGAAAAATAATCAGTTTTTTCAATGATTTATTTCAAGGAAAAAATAAAGATTTATTCATCGAGTACAATTCCACAAAGTAAAGAGCCCTCACTTTTCAATGATGGTTCTCTATCCAATTTATCATCTTGCTGATGAGTCATGGCCTCATGGGTGCTTCTCTAATGGAGCAACACTGGCTCAAATTTGAAAACTTTGTGTATATAGCTTGATTTTTTGAAACCATATATGTAGTAAATGAACAGAGTTTCTGTTTTCCTTCTTTTCCAAAATCTGATACCTCAGACTCAATGTCAGTGGTGTAATCAATTCAACAACATAAAAGAGTTACTAATAATAGTTTCTCTGCTCAGAATCCATTTCCCATGTCAAAAAAATTTAATTTTCGAATTAAAAAAAATAAAAAAGGGTATTTTCGAGATAAGTACATTATAGATACAATGTGCGATACAATCTAAAATTTACATGGTTATAGCAGATACCTGTATTTCAGGGGAGGCCTCATTATACATTGCAGGAATAAACTTCCTGAGCAGAAAAAAATGTTTCCGACTTGTATACCCAATTCTATCACAATACAAAGAAGATACAACTACAAATTTTAGCAATACTAAGGCACCGATACCGACTCTAGCAGTGTATCCAGATAGTCCTTCAGCTTTGCTTTTGTGATTGCACCTTCTCTTCTGCTCTCTGGTACTTCCTTCCCATCTTTGAATAGAATCAAAGCTGGAAGTCCATAAACCTTGAACTCTTCAATCAGCGCCGGATTAGCATCATGATCAATCTTTACAACCAATACTTTTTCTTTGTATTCCTGATAATTAACAAAAAAAAAGTGTTAATATTTTGCATATGGTTGGTTGTAACTGCATACAACCATCTACCAAGCAACTGAAAGATTTAACAGGGTTCATCCAATTCCTTCGTTTCAAGAAATATATTGATTAATTCCGTTTCTTTTTCTCTTGATTTTTTTTTGCGATCAAGAAAAGTATACATCCTATCAGTTCCTGTTTTAAGGTGGATACCTTTGTGCTAGTAGTTCAATAAGTTTCAAGTTCGCTGAGTCCTAAGTAACTCATTAGCAAATTTCAGCATCTAAATCTAGACGACTGGGCAAAAGGGAATACAATCAAATCTAATGTCCGAAACAGTAGAAACAACTGAGAGTCTAAACCTATATTTGTTCACTGAATCTGAGAGAATGATGTTCACTCGTAAGTAGTTGCTTAGATGTTCCTATGCTGATTTGCCATTACATTTGGCAAATCATTAATTTGCTTAGTCATTACATTTGGGAAGCAAACAGATTAATAGTTTACCCCTACTCCACTAGTCTCTCTACACACAATTTACCGCTATCGCAACTAGAGACCAAAATTCGGCAATAATCGGAGGAGACGATAATGTTTGGATGACAAAGATGAGAAAAGGGCAAACAACAGAATAAGTCAATGACAAGCAATACAACTCTATTGAACGTTGAGTTGTATTTAGGTTTTGGTACCATTTCAACTAACTATGCTCGAGCAGATTGCTTCTGACATTATTAAACAAAACATCACCCTTGATAGAAAAGCTGAATATCTGTGAGTAATGAAGTTGCTTTTAACTTATCTTACAAACAAAAGTAAATATGGAGTAAGAAATTTCAGGACAGAATTCTTCTACAGGAAAAGATATATAATTGGTAATACTATCATTTAATGTTATGCTAGAAGATATAAACACTTGCAGTATCCTTAAAAATAATTCTATGTGAATTAGACCATGCATAATATTAGGCGGGGAGTTATCCCTAACACTATTTTCTCCAACTAATCCAGGATGGTCGGACTCATAAATGAGAGTTGTCCCTGCCACTATTTTCTCCGTTCACAATACTTGAACTCACGACACTACTTAAGGGGCACTGAGTTCGTTCCACTCATGCCAACACCAACGGCTGTTGGTAGATTTACTTATAAATAAACTAGCCCAACAAATTATTTTACCAGTTCAACATTTCATTTCTAGTTTTATTAACTTCTTTACAATTAGCGACATAATAATCGTTTCCTGTCAAGCTCAACAGAGGGGGCAAAAAGAAGAAAAAGACATAATTTTAGTTCACCCTCTTTTACAATCTGTCAATCTTTGCTCTAAAATTCTGAAATGTTTGATGTACATACCATCATAACTGTTTCACTAAAAATTAGAATATCATGACAGTGTATATATGTTTATATAGAACTATAAAGTTTCAATACTCTTCTATCCAACAATAAAAACTAAAGAACAAAAAAATATTACATTTAATTAATTACTTAAGAGAGTTTTTGAAAATCAAACTAGAGATAGATAGGAGAGAGCAGGAACCTGAGCAGCCCATTCGATGACAGGAGCAATCAAACGGCAAGGACCGCACCACGAGGCAATAAATTCAACGAGAACCGGACGATCGGACTTCAATACTACGTCGGAGAACTGGCTCTCGCCGATTTCCGTAACGCCAGAACAAGTAATCCCCAATTTTCGAGAACAATGACCTCGAAATCCAAAATCTGAGAATCTTCCTCGACGATGGAACAGAAGCTTCGTCTCCTTTTTACTACTACTCGCCGGCGTAGCAGAGAACGATGAAATGCCGCCGGAAAAAGTCGCCGTATTACGAAGCGGAGGTAGTGGCAAACCGGACAATATCTTAGAACTTGAGGCCATTGTCTCCATTTCGGAGAAGATGAAGGGATAGAGTTTTTTTTGTTGTTTGCAGAAGTTTCAGAGCTTTATTGCGAGTGGAGGGGATGAAGAGTTGAGTTCGAGCTTGAGCTTTGAGTAACGATCAAGTGTGATGAGATGGAAGATGAACTATTATTCTCCACTAAAATATTGACACGTCACTGGTTAAATCTTCTAGGGATGACCCTACTCTTATCATACTTAATTAATCATTACTATTTCGCCAAAAAAAGGAATCTTGTTTCTTTATTTTTATAATGTTTGTGAGAAATTTTAAATTTGAGACAAAATCAATTAATTTTGTTCAAAAATTAGTGTTATAAACCACATGAAAATTCTAACAAAATACTTCATCAGGTTTATAATAACTTATTTAATTTTTTTGTACATAAATTTAGATAAAATTTTTATTTATTAAATTTTGTATTTTAGTTAACATTTTTATTCATATTAATTCACTTAAATTTATGTACAAAAAAGTTAAATGATTTTTATTATGAAACGGATGGAGTAGAATTTTTAATACTAAAAACTTAAGATTGTTAATATTACAAATCAGACAAACTTAAATATAAATAAATCAAGGTCACTAGATAAAAACTATTAGTGTGTAACCAAATAAAATTTAATAAGAACGAGTAGAGTAACATGCAAATCAAGGTTACTAAAGATGATTATTACCTAACCCTGTAATATATGATTGATATCATCAATTAATAATTACTAGAATTATCATTCAGAATAGACATATAATCATCTTAATTAACCAATGAGTAAGATTTTTACCTAATCACTTTACTGATAGGAAAATGATAAGCATCCCGGAATAGTTCCCGAATAAGCTCTGAATTGGGTGAAAATTGTCAAACAAAAAAAACCTCTCATGTGCATTTATGGAAAGAAAAACGAGGACAAAAATAGAAGAATAAACCAAAAAAAAAAAAAAAACCCTTTTATGTGTTATTTGAACTTTTAATCGGTGAGCATAGCAACACTGGTAATGATAAAAGCATCTCCTTTGACATCAATGTCATATATGTTTAGGATTGGACCCTTTTTTAATTATGAATGAAATTAGACCCTCCACTTGTATTATGTTGCATTGTTGGGTGATTTTTGCATCATAAAAGGGAAAAAAGTGTTGGTTATTACAAATATTCTTATTTTTCGTTTATGTAGTATTTGTCTATAATTAATTGATAAACTAACTAAATAAAACGTATAATTAAACTAAAAGAAACAAAAATAAATAATAAGATTATATAACACTAATAATCGACAAGGTAGATGAAAGAATTGTAATACTAAGATTTCATCGCGATAAATAGGTTTTAAAATCGAACCCAACAATTTAAATTGGAAACAAAATTGACTCTAATATATTATATTGCGACATATATCTTATTTTACGATCCAAGTCATTTTGAGTATTGAGTGGGAGCTACGATACTCCGATGAGTTATCTTTGTTGTTGCACCCCTGCTTATATAATCTTTGCTTAAACATTTATTTATTGTTTAATATATAAGAATTGATAATGTAATATAGTCCTTGCTTAAGTATTATAAAAGAACTTAGAAAAATATCCAACTTGTTAGGTGGATATAACATTTAGTTAAGTAAGGAGTTTGATCACCGATTGAAACCTGCTGATTTGATAAGTCTACTGATATGATGAATTCATTGATCAAGAAGGATTCTGAAGACATGAAGAATTTTTCCAAGTATAGTTCTGCTTAGAATGGAAATAAGTAAGTATTTAAGTAAGCAAGATCATTTGCTTGATCCAAGTTGAGTTGTCAGAAAAAGTTTATCTTTATCCCTGCTTAGTCAACTTCTAGGAAACTCTTCAGAAAGGCACTAAAAGACAGAATAACGGCTAACTTTTTGAACTAAGCAAGGATTGCTGTAAAAGTACAAGTCACATCAAGATCAGTACACTCCAACGGATAGATTTTCTAGAAGAGTATAAGTAGGAGTCATAAATTTCATTTATGAAAAACTCTCAGCTTCTCTTTCAGCAACTTCCCTCATTGTTTTTCCTTCACTTATTGCTCGATCCGATCCGGAACCTATTGGGATAGCCGAGGAGAGAGCCCAACAATCATACCACTGCGGTCGAAAAAGCGTGTTCCAAGACGCACCCATTTCTTCGTTTTTGATTCAAAGAAAATTCGAAAGGATCTCGCGGAGAAAGGTGATTGCCAAAGTTTGACATCCGGGGGCGGGGGACTTTACGAGTTCCGGGGAAAGGTCACCAAAGAAACAACATCGACAGCTTCGTCGGAGGAAACTAATAGAGGTGCAGCATTTATACTATCACCCACGTGCGCCATCTCGGTAGGTGTCTTATTCTACATTTTCCCAAAAGAACATTCATTCATTTCTTTCTTCCCCGTCGACCACGACGACTTAAACGACGCGAAAAATCCTGAGCAAAAAAACTGAACAACCACTCTGACACATTAAAGATTTCAGCAAGACATCATAAAGTTTGAACAAGTGTTATCAATCTGCTCAAATAAGGAGCACCCTACTTGAAGATAGCAAGCAAGATTTACTCAATCTGCTTATAGTCTGTGTGACTAATTTGGTTTAAGTGACCTAGTGTAAATTGGACTAAGTGTCCTCCTGCTAATTGTTCTGTGTGAACACGCCTACTGATTGTTCTGTGTGAACAAGTTTTAGTGATAGCCTTCTCAAGTAAAAGAGAAGAAGAGTGGAGTAGGCTTAGTCCAAACCACTATAAAAATTCTCGTCTCTATTCCTGCTTATCTTTCCTATTGCTTACTTGCTTTGTTCTGTGTCTTGCTTAAGTCTTGCTGAACTCTATCAGCAAAGACTTACTATATTTGCTCTTTTTAGCCATTAACCCTTGCTACAAAAACTAAGGGGTGCTTTGCTTAAACTATTCCGCTGCTAAATCTTTTCAAAACATAAGAAACTCTTTTATAAATAAGAAGTGTTTTAAATCAGTAAAGTTTTCTAAGCAAGACTTAATTTTTGAAAAACACTATTCAACCCTCCCCTTTTAGTATTTTTACCCTTTAGGACCTAACAATCTTTAATTTAAAATTAATTTACGTGAAACATTATGTATGTGAGAAAATATTTATGATTTTATAATATAATGAATTAAAAATTTATAAACAATCTAAAAATAAATTACAGCATAAGAAGTCATTTTAGAGTCTAAAATTATGTAACTAAAAAGAAGAAGAAGAATGCATTTTGCTGATTTGTAGAAAGAATAATCTTTTAATTGATTATAATTCATTTTGCTAATTTGTAGGATACGCACTTATTGGTGTGATAGTTTTTTCAAATTTACTTTCACATTTTTACAAATGTCCTGACATGCACTGGCTAGAATTTTTTATTTATATTTATGTTTTACCTTATATTAAACTAGTATCAATATAAAAAAAGCATCCATTAACCAAAGGATTATCTTTATGAGGATTAATGAAGACCTTATGAAACATTATGATAATAATGATGTTATTGACATTTGTCCCAAAATACTTATCTATCTAATTCATGTAAAATGAAAATGTGCGAAGGTTTTGTACATTAACCACGTATCTACCTAATTCATGTACAATGAAAATGTGCGAAGGTTTTGGACATTATGGTTAATTCCAATAAAATGTCTTACATCTTTATGAATTTTCAATAATCTACATTTACATCTCTTCCTATATATCATGAAGATAGCAACGGAGATGCTAACCAGAACATATTACCATTCGTCATATATTATTTTAGTATCACGAAAGATCTCATAAACTTTGATGAAGAGCGTATTCAATAGATTACGAAGGATCTTATAATTCTTGATGAAAAATGAATTCAATAGATCTATTAAGGGATGCTAACTTTTGCGTGCATGTAGGGTCGACGAGATTCATCGACTAGGTCGTTCATCGTAACTCATCTAGTTCCAAGATCTTGAGTATGTACAACACGCCATAAAGGATATTATAATCTTTAATGAACAAATTTGAGTAATCTATTAGCAGAGATTAGATATTGTGTCCATGTAGGGTCGACGAGCTTTATAGACTAGGTTGTTCACCTTAACCCACTCAACACCAACTTTATAGACAAGGTCATTCATTTTAACACACCTCGCTTTAAAATCTTGTTGAGGGAGTATGTATAACACATTTGTGAATCTACTTTGACGTGAACTCTATATTCATTGATCATTGGGCAAATGTACACTGATGAGGATATGAATTGTTGTTTTGTTGCCATTAACCAACATGCATCTGTCAAAAAAAAGATTTCAATTTATAAACAATATATTAATTAATCGACATCTCATTTATATTTTTCCCTTAATGATAATCAATAATATAACATGCAACCCAATTATATTCTATTGTATCCTTCTTTAAAACATATAAACTCTTGTGTTACATTCTTAACTTCTTAAATATTTATTGTGTTACAATGTGTCACTAATGAATTATCATAATGTTTAGTAGATAATACTTTTAATTTGACACCTACATGTGGTCTTTGTGGCTATTTTTATGAACACCATATTATATTACCATAATTAGTGAACAATACAACACAAAAAATAAATTATAGAATGTAAATAACTTATTGATGCCTTTATTTTTTAATTGGACGACATATTGAGACAACTTGTCCATTCTAAATTTTATTATTTTTTTTGGTCCAGTTAATTGTTTTAAAGATCGTTAATTGCTAAATATAATTAATATCACAAACATATAAATAAATTACTGAAAATTTTAGAAAGCTATAATTTATGGTAATTATAATATATAATATATCATGTAGAATATATATATATATATATATATATATATCTATCGTCCAAGAATCCAAATACAATATGGTAAAATGAAATATCGACAAAAATACACCCCCAAATAAACATATTTCAACAAATACAAATTTTATATATGGAAGCATCATGTTTTTATATCTTGTTATGAATATTATATATATATATATATATATATATATATATATATATATATATATTTTTATTTTTATTTTTATTTATTTATTTTATTTTTTTTTTTGATGCTCTTACAGATTAAGAAATAATGTTCGGCCAAAATACGATACGGTTAAACTAAAATATGGAGAAACACATCCCCAATTAAACATATTCCAACATTTAGGCCCCGTTTGAATTCCTTTTCATTTTCATTTTTTTCATTTTCATTTTAGTTTTTGAAAATAAATACAGTTTTTGAACTGTTTGGTATCATATTCCTTTTTTAAAAAAATGAAAACGTTTTCATTTTGATCCTCATTTTTGAAAACACAAAAAAGGTGTTTTCACTTTTTTCATTTTCATTTTTCTCAACAATTTCAAAATTATGAAAATGTAATATACTACTATATATATGTGTGTGTAAAATAATATATATCATATGTATATATATATCTATATCATATGTATATTATATTATATAAAATATTATAATCAAATAATTAAATAATTAAATTAATCAAATAAAATTATTATATTATTGATTTTTTAAATAAATAATTAAATAATTAAAATATATATTACAATAAATATATATATATATATATATATAATATACATTTGATATAGATATATATATATACATATATATATATATATGTATATTATATTATATAAAATATTATAATCAAATAATTAAAATATATTTACTATATTACAATAAATATATAACAACTTATATATAATATATTAGATGTTAATATAATATTTTATATTATTATTTATACTATAATATTATTATTATTTTGATAATATTGAACTATAATTTAAACAAAATATGTATAAATAATATTATATAGAGTATACATTATTATTTAATATATTATTTGTATTACGATAAGTTATTTTACGTATAATAATTAATAATAATGTAATATATGTAATATAATAATTAATTATTTATTAGATTATTAGAAACATGAAAAATATAAAATCTTGCAACCAATTAATTATACTTTATTTTAAAAATAAATGATATAAACAAAAAAATTTGTTCCAACCAAACGCATTTTTGTTTTTAATTTTCAAAATTTATAAAAATAAAAAGTTCTAACCAAACGTCTTTTCATTTTCAAAAAAAATGAAAACGAAAACACTTTTCATTTTCATTATTTTTGAAAATGAAAAAATGAAAAAGAAAAAGAATTCAAACAGGGCCTTAGTATATCTATATGTTATGCGAAAATTACTTTTATTGTTTTTACTCTTTTAGTTGTCTTTTTTTTTTGTGACATTTTGTTTTTATAAGTAATATAAGATAATTATAATTTTTTAGCTTTTTATTTCTAATATTTTTATTTATGTAGTTAAATATATATATATATATATATATATTCTTATATATTAATTCACAAGAAAAATTTATATACAAAAGAACTTTTTAATCTCCATCTTTTTAACAATACAACGGTGGACTCCTCCTCTTATATCAAGTCTCCTTAAGTACATTAGAAATAATATTCTTATAAATAATAATCAAGGACTATTGCCAAACCTTGTAAAATAATAATAATAATCTATCAATTGAAAAAAAAAATCATGTGATTGCGTCGAAATTATCAATAATGAAATTATTACAATCACAATTATAATTTTAATCACTAATTAAACTTATTTAATTAAAATGATTATACCAAATTTATTCTTATATATTATTATAGAAATTGAGATAATTTTAAAAATATAAAAATAAGTCACTGAGTTAGTTGTTGAGTTAAGTAACTCATTTACATGTTCAATTTAGACTTTTTAATTTCATGTGAAACTTTATTGAAGATATTGAATTGTTATACTCATTACCAAGTCTATTTTGAAAGAGATAAAATAAATTTAATTAATTTATGATTTTGATATTCGTGTATAACAATAAAATTGAAAAGCAAAATCTTTTCATATCATACTCCCTTCATTTTAAAAAAAATAACAACATTTGATAATAAATTTTATTCCAAAAAAAGTAACATTGGTATAATTTTTTAATTATAATTCTATAATTTTAAAAAATTATCATTACAATCTCTTAATCTTATATTTAATTGAACATTCATAATAAATTTTATGAAAAAAAAACTTATTATTGATACATATAATTGTTAGTCAAAATACAAAAGTAATATTTACCAAAAGTCTAATGCTCCGTCAGATTTAGGGAATTGAATGAAAGGGAAAATATATCAAAAATAGTAAAAAATAGCAATGGAAACAGAGTAATGAGAGAAGAAACACAACTAAGAAAAAGAATGGATCATTTCTCATGAATACATATGAAAATAATGATTTATTCTACCACCATCTTCCTAAAGGGTCATGAAACTTTGTAATATCATTTAATAAATACACATAAATTAAATTAATTCTCTTGTCATTCTATTTCTCAATCTGAACAAAATATAAATGTTGTTATTTTTGTAGAATGAATGAATTATTATATAAGTGTGTAACACTATTATTAAATTTTAATATATTAAAAAAATAATAAGTTTCTTAAAAAATTTTAAAATTTTAATAATTTTTTAATTATTCAATATTTAATAAATTATATGAAGATTACTAAATTAACAATGTTAAGATATTCACTTGTGTTGTGCACGAGTTTATAAACTAGTAAGATGTTATTTTTTTGACTATTAACTCGTTTAAAATTACTCATTTAAAATCAAACTAAATAATATTTAGATTTAAATCAAGTAAAATTACTTTTAGTAACAAAAAGAAAAAGAAATAATAATCAAATTAATTGAGTTAATAATTGATTCAGTAAAATTGATTGTATCTCTGAAATATGATTTGTCAATTAATAAATAGTATTTTCTTCATTTCAAAATGAACGACAGTTAACTTTTTACACATATTTTTAAATAAAGCTTACACGTTGGATCGAAAGCCCAATGGGTCCAGACTTAACATAGCCCGCATTTTGGACAGTCCAATATATATATATATATATATATATATATATATATATATATATATATATATATATAAATCAATTCCCGATGATCGATAATAATCGTATAAAACTCCTCCATCGAAAACTCTTGGGTTTTGGCACCAGTGCGATCGCACCGTCACCATCAATCTTTCCCCCAACACCGATATCCTTTGTCCTACCTGTAACGGAGGCTTTCTCGAAGAATTCGAAGATCATGATCCTAACCCTAGCCCATTCATCAATCCTCTTGCCGAGTCTTTTACTGATTTCCTCAGCACTTTTCCTATCTTCTTCTCCAATCCGCCATCTTCTATATCCCCATCTCCAAATCCTAGAAATTTATGTACCCTTTTCGGGCCACAGCCTCGCGGGACCCAAACCCGGATCAACCCTCACAATCCACCCGCATTCGACCCGTACACATTCCTGCAAGATTACATGGGTTCGCTCCGTGCGGGCGGAGCAAACATTCAGTTAATGGTTGATAATCATCCGTCAGGGGGCCTTTCGGCGAACTTTGGTGACTATATTTTGGGCGATGGTCTTGAACAATTGATCCAGCAATTGGCTGAGAATGACCCGAATCGGTACGGAACCCCTCCTGCTTCAAAATCTGCAGTCGAGGGACTTCCTAATGTTACGGTTGATGAAAAAATTTTGAATTCTGATTTGGCGCAATGTGCGGTTTGTCAAGATGATTTTGAGAAAGATATGGTGGTGAAACAGATGCCTTGTAAGCATGTGTATCATTCCGATTGCATTATTCCGTGGCTGGAATTGCATAATTCTTGCCCTGTTTGTCGGTTTGAGTTGCCGACTGATGATCCTGATTATGAGAACAGGGCCAGGGGTAATGCCCCTTCCAGTGGTAATAATTCAAGTGCCAATGCGAGAACAGACACTGATGCGGGGCCCACTTTATGGCGGGCAGGAACAGACACTGAGGAGGGTGGGGAAAATCCACGGATGAGGCACATTGTGGAGCGGACTTTTAGTATATTGCTGCGGCCTATGGGGGGCTCTAGGGATGGTAATGCTGGAGGCGACAATGATGGTTCTGGTAGTCGTCAGAACATGAGCTTAGATTAGGTAATTTTTCATTGTTGTTTATCATAAGTTTATGCATCGTCTTATCTAATTTATATTGTGCTAGACTTTGTTCCCAAGTAAAGTTAATGAATTTGTTTCATTTAGTTTGAGATGGTTTGTATATATATTATTTTGTTCGCAACTATGGAGGGTATTGAATGAGATCTTTGAATTGGTCCCTTTTATACATGATGTGGTCAATTATGTTGGTTAACTAGGAAAGAGATAGGAAAGAAAAATAGTTAGGACCTCAGTGTTTGACTTCTTTAATATCCAAACAATGGCAATATGTAGAGTATCTCTTTAAAAATATTGGTCTAGGAGTTTTCCTATAACGACTTAATAAAATTCGTTTTATAATATATATTTTTCCTTCTGATTGCTTCTCATCATATTATATCATGCTTTCTTTTCCTGTAGTCTATCTCATAGTCCATGTAGTTTTTAGTTAGCTTCCTTTAATGGTTAAAGCTGGCGATCATCCCTTTCATGTTTCCTATTTCGCAGTGCAAGAGATTTCTCTTTTCCTTTATCTCTGATTTTCTGTTTCTGTTTCTCTTTTTCTTATTTGTTGTTTGGTTTAATTTGTTTTTAACCAAATGTAGCATATTGTGGTTATAATAATTTCAAATGTGTCTAGAGACAATTGCTGGAAATTCTAATGTATCTCTATTGGAGTTCGCATTATCAATCTTTGGTTCTAATATAATCATATCCATGTTGTATTTTAAATGCCACTTATGGTTGTATGTGTATAAAGGTCTCATAATCTATGTGACCGGTTTATATAACGATTTAAGTTATTTTAGTCTCTAAAAAGCTGTATAATTATAATTGTAATCTTTGACTGTATAAGTTTATTCTACTGTGAGAAATGCAGTTAGGTCTGAGCCTTAGCATTCCTCTAGTCAGCTATATATCTTTTATGTTCAGTTCTTTATGTGATACAAGAAAACCTGGAAAATTTTCTATCAAAGGCCTTCTCATTAGAGCGAGCAATTTTATTTTTTTCTCAGTTTGTTTGTTTTCCTAAGAAGAAAAATGGAATCAAGTTCAAAATTTCTCTGTCTACCTTTTTTATTTTTTTCTATTTTATTTTTTATTTTTTTGTTGTCTTGTATTCAAGAACTAAGAGATCCTTGGACACAATTCTCCGACTTTTCCGGTCTGATGACTCTTTGGAGGAGAATCTGCCTCGCCCATTAATAAGAATGTGAAGTTTACTGATGACTTTTATACCAAGAGTACCTTCTCTATCTGAGGATTCTTATGATGCCCATACATTTGAAATTGTAACCATTATCTGTATACTTTGTTAACATTAATGGGTAATATAATTACTATTATATCTTTACATTTACAAAAATTATTCAAAAAATGGTATTTGGGCACCATATTCTCTCTTTCTACATATCATCTCTTACAGTTCTTCTGGACCTTTGGTTGGGAGGTCATCTCAGTTACTTTCTCTGATCTGATTGGGTCATCTTTGGCAATTTGGAAGCAAACTTGTTTGCAAAGTTGAATTTACTTGCATATTCAGTAGCTGTGTGCATTATATGAATGTTTTTAGCAGCTCTTGTTTTCCTGCAATGCCGACTGCTCTCTCTCTTTCTCTTCCCTTCTTCCCACCCCCCCAACAGGAGAAATTATTTAGAATATCACTGACTTCATGCTACGTTTTGCAGCTTACACAAAATCGCTTTAAGACTTGGGGGTTGACCTTGTTCAAAGCTAGCTGGATATTTTCTGCGGTAAAGCGTGTAGATGGATTCAAGGTTTAAGCACTTAAGCATGCAATGTAGAGGGGGTGGTTAGTGGTATCGACATATTTAATTTAATATTTGTTGGAAGCGGATATATTTTGCTTATACACATATAAGCTTGGTCCTTATAACTCATGGTTGCTGATTTTAAGATTATCTTCTTTTTAATCTCAAAAAAAAAAAATTATTTTCATTTTAATCTATTACTTGCAGGAAGTGGAGTTTTGCAACTTACGTTATACATGGAATGAATATATGGAAATGTATTAGGGTCTAATCAAAATTTATACAACTCATTAAAGTTATATGGTTGAGAGAGTACACAAAATATTGGACTAATAATGTTTATATGAAAGAAAATACTTCATCATCCCATAAAATTTGTAACTCTATTTAGATATTTAATTTTTAAAAAAATTAAAATATAATTAAATGTATAACATTTGAATTTATGAAATATTTAAAAATCGTACAAAAATGAGATATTTAATTATAATTTTGATGTAGCTTACAATTTGGGCCACATATTTAAACTTACAATTTGTGCCACATATTTAAAGAAAATGTTACAATGGTACGGAGTCTATAAAATAGACTAACCATGATAGTATTGAAGTCTTTCTATTAGCTTTATATCTAGTTTCTTCGGAGAATCCTATTATATAAACTAATTAGATTTCATTAAGTTATCGACACTTTAAACAAGACACGAAATTGTTTTGGTCTGGTACGTAACTTCTACATAGTTATTTTTGTCTCGTTGCCCTGCAATGTGTGTGAATAAGGTAACGGGTAGTGGGAGAAATTCACCCGTTAATTAAGTCTGATCCGGCTCAGTTTTAATCAGTCTAGTGAATACTGCCGAGGAAAAATAGTTTTAAAAAATAAAATAAATAAGTCACTGCAAAAATAAAAAATAAAAAAAATTAAGTGTTCTTATTCGATATTTGTCTATTTTCATATTCGCTTAAAACAGATATTATTTGTATTTAAAATACGTGGATATTATCCGTATCCGAAACAAGTTTATCCGTTACTAAACGGATACGGATAGTGTCCTCTTCGTACCCGTTTAACATCGTTCTGAATAAACATTCAACGGATACCAAATATTCATTATCCGTATGTCCGAATCCGCATTCGTTATCCGGAATTCGTAGTTGAATTGATTATTTCATAATATATGTTATTAATTATTCAATTATTATACTACCTTCGTCCCAAAAAGATGGATTAAATATAATTTGCACACTTTTTAAGAAAGAAATTTCAAAAAAGTTAAGTTACCAATATATCTTTTATACTAGGTTCACGTAATAATATTTAAATATCATAGTTGTACTTATTGTTTTTTCCCAAGAGAAAAATATGTCCACTTATAAGTTTAAAAAAATAAACTTATACTTTATTAATATAGTTAAGTCATCATTTTTGGAACATAATATTTTTTTGTACTTAAGTCATTATTTTTTATACAGAGAAAGTATATTATATATATATATATATATATATATATATGTATGTATATATATATATATGTGTGTGTGTGTGTGTAACATGTATTTATATATTTTGATATAAAATAATAAATACACAATCACACATACATATACGACTTGTAGCATATATATACTTGCATACTATGTAATTATGTATAGTACATTATTAATTTTGTTAATATAAAATTGCTATGTAGATTAATTAAATGTATATGATATTTATTAGTTAAATACAAAAATAATTCAAATAACATAAAAGCGAATGTTTGAAATTTGAAATATATATCCACTTCATCCTAACCGTATAAAATGAACAAAAATTTACTTTTTATTTAAAATTTGTTAAAATTAAAAATCAAAAATATTTTTTTGACAATATATCTTGACATAATCTTATGCTACAAGAACTAAAAAATAAATGAAAAGAGTAATTAATTTGTTACATGTAATTCATTTACATTACACACATAAAAATAATTAATATGTTACACACATATACACATTTTTATAACAATAATGATATGTACATCATTTTTATAGCCATTAAAAAAATGAAAATATTTATGACGATTCTAATTTTTGTTCTACACACACACACACACATATATATATATGTACACATATATAAACTCAATTCAAATTGGGTATTATATTATTATATATACAATTATATAGTAAAATCATTTGTTACCAATAAAATTCTATTCAATCTAATTTAAAATTAAGTTAGCATGATTTTCAAAATTGAAATTTGACGATATATTTTGAAATGGATGAAGTATTATTTTGATATTATTATTTATATTTTACTAGATTTTAAAATTTTAAATTTATCATAATGAGGGATGAAATTACAAGAAAAAATTGAATGATGTTTGATTAATAAATACATATATAGCAAAAATATATAAGTTATCAATATAATCAAATATGTAAATTATTAACATAATCAAATATGTTAATTATTAACAAATTGTTGGATTTAAGAGATTATGTTATAATTATTGTTATAAATTTGGATTGTTCTTTTTTTGATAGATGATAAATTTATAATGTGTGTTGGCCCCTGTCATGTATTATATCGTTAAAAAATAAAACTGAAATGACCAAGGATGTATTGTATTTATGAATTTAATTATAATTCTTTTTTCAAAATTTATTTTAATGGATGAAAGAACAATAAAAAAATCTTAGTTGAATACAGATTTTGGATATTTCAATTATTCGAATGAACAAACAGAAAAGAATAATATCTTTATTGGTATATATTTTTGAATTTCAAATACAGATAGAAAATATCCAATGGATAACGGATACAAATACAAATAAAAAAATAATCGGATACTAATAAAAATAGTAATATATCTGGCTCCGTATATACCTATTTACAAAGCCTACTTATGCTTTGAAATCAATAAAGTGATAAAAAATGTGATATCACACTCTCCTATTACGACTTCCCTAGAGTCTCTCGTAGCACAATCGAGACAACAAAGACTTCTTTGTTCAGTTTATTTAATAGATACGAAAAACTCCTATATCAATATATTTATTTGGGATTCCTTTGAAAATATTATTTGAATGGTATAATATTTTTTGGTCTCCACCGATGTTGGAGTGCGAAAGTCATGTATCTCTATACACCCATGGAGTAAATCACTAGCGATTCTAATACGGATATCCTTTTTAGAGAAAAAAAATCTCTTGTAACGATTTGTGATTGTTCGCGGTTTGATTGTACCGACTTTTTTTTTTATCATCTTAGATTCAATCGGTTGTGACAATTATGCATACTATGTTTTAGTAGTCGATTATAGTATTGAAAACTTTCATTTGTTTTTTTTTCAATGTTAAAAAGAAACTAGTTCACAAATTGTGTAAAGTACGAATTATTTTTAATTTTATAATTTAATTTAAATACTTTATTAATAATTGTAATTTAATATTTCTTGTATTTAAAATTAATATAATGTATATTTAATTGTTGTTTAATATCAAATTTGTAGGAACTAACTTAATTTTGATTGTACTGTACAAAATTTTTTTAGCACATTTATCAAGTATTACTAATTTCATGATTCATCAATTCAAACTGACTTTATAAATTCAAATTTGATTTCATATTTTTTTTTCATGTTTAATATATATCTTTATAAACTTCATTATCAATATAATGCTAACATATTCCTTAATAATTTCATCACATAGAACTTCTAAAATTAATAAAAGAAAAACTTATAATTTTGATAATAGAATTTAAAAGAAAAAAAAGATAATAAAATATGGTACTTAAGAATTGCAATGAATATGATATCTAACACTATATTTGAAATTATTCATTAATATTTTTTTTAAGTTGTGATAAATTTTTTAATTAAATTAAAGTGAAGTCAACATAATTCATAATACAAACTTTAATTAAAATATATTATCTTACATCTACTCATATATATATATATATATATATATATATATATATATATATTATAGATATTACGTTAACTATAAATTTAAAAACGTATTCCAGACATTCAAATACGAAGTTAGAGAGATCATACAAAAATACAATATAAAAAATATTTGAAATATTTATATCATTAGAGAATGCATTTTTAAATCATATTAAAAACTACAAACTACTTGCAAAATAAAATTGAAATATATGACAAATCTTAACAATTACTAACTAAAGTAAAATATAATAAATACACATAACAAATCCATCTGACAATTATTAAACGAATAAAGCTAATCAAGAAAATCACAATTTAATCAATTATAATTGAAGATGTGAATTAAGATAATTATAACGAAATGATGATAATAAATGTTAGTAACCCCATCAATATAATAACTGCACAAAAATAACTCAACTAATAAAACAAATAATAGTTTGAGTCAAATGATACAATATTAATTCAAACATTAATTTTATTTGTATAGTTTATAATGTGTTTATATATATACTTCAAAATAATTAATTATGACAATATATACTTCAAAGTTATTTAATATACACTTAAAAATTGTTGTATTTATATTGTGTAATTAATTTTAAATAGTTAAGATAATTATGTTAATTAAACTATCAAATATAGCATTTAATTTTTTGTCCATAATAGCATTACTCATGCAAATAAAGCTATTTATTATATTATAATAATATATTTTATTTTAAAATCCTCTAATTATGAATTTCGTAATTCCTAATAGAAGTAGAAATTGAGTAAATTAGAAGTGGATTACGAGTATTTGATGAATGTAGAAATGGATTAAAAAATAATAATAATTGAGTAAAACAAATTTGAATAGGATAATATTAAAAAGAAAAAGTGTAAAACTATGATATAAGAAAAACATATTTGTGGGTTTAAAAATTTAATAGATTAAAATGGACTCAAGATTAGATAGAAACAATATTTTCACTAAAATTTACGATTGTTAAAAATAAAATTATTATATACTTCATTAGTCCCATTTTTGCGGGAAGTACTCGTAAGAATTTTCTTTTCAATGAGTTATGGTCAAAAAATGAAACAACTAAACACTCTGAAAAAAGAATTGTTTAACCGTAGCAATAGCACAAAAGGTTTAGTATTCTTATGCATTAAGTTAAATAAAACGAACATACTAACAAAATGAACCAATACCTAGATAAAAAGTAAATGAATTTCTCACCAAATGTCAGGTCATAGACAGGTTGAACTTACAAGAATTCATTTTATTAATTCAACTTCTACTTGTAGTGTTACATCAGCGTTATAGCACTTGATATTTAGAATTCTCTTACATTCTCTTCTCTCGTACAGAGTGAAAATTAGTGTTGAATCTGATTAGTTTACGTTCTGCTAAACTGAACTAAAAATATAAGAATTTTGAAAAAATCTTTAATTGATAAAATAGATAAAAACTATTTTTTACAATTTACCAGGATTACAAAAATATAAAATGTAGAAAATAAAAAAGATAGAGATTATTGTTTTTATTTTTTATGTTTTTTTCGCCGCGAGAACAGGATTTGGTCGTTACATTGAAGATCTTTTTGCGTTTTTGATCAAATTTGTATTCTCTGATTATTCCTACTCCACTAGAGAGTTGGCCTAAGTGTGCACTGACAAGGGCCATACCCATAAACTCTCCAACATTTGTGGATGGGAGAAACTCGGGTCGGTCATTAGGTCCAATTTGGGACCCCAATAATTGTGGGTACATCATATCATATATTATTATTTAATAATATGATCGATAATAATCAAATAATTAAATTGGGTCGCTATTAGCGAATGTCTCATCAATCATTTGTAAAGAAAATTAGATAGAAAAAAGATACAATCAAGTGTCTATAATTATCCATAATATAATTCTATAGTCGTACGTGGCTACATTTTCCATTGTTAATTCATCAAACTGTTCCGACGACTACATGGTGATCTACCTCCTCGTTTCTTTGTTTCCCCACTTTTGGTGTGCATATTACCTTTCTAAGTAGATTACTAAAGTACTACTTTTAATACTAGTGCATAATACAAATAATTTATAATTATTACTTTAACTATTATTGGATTTTAATGATAATATTTAGGGGCAATTCTTGACAAATGGTCTTATGAGAAAATATTTGTCAAGCAGTATTCACATTTTTCGTTATGTTTATATTATCATCTATTATAATATAAACAAATGGTCTTATGAGAAAATTATTTCATTTACTTACATTTTCTAGGACTCGATCACAATTAAATTCACAAACACACAAAGCTCAAATTAAATCTTGAGTGCTACTAGTTACGGTAATTAACTTTTGACCAATTTTGCTATGCATTAAATGAATTAAATTATAGAAGGAAATGATTTTCCTTTTTCCGGAAAAGAAAACGAGAGGTAACTAATTTACCGGCCAAGTACACAGATATCCTTACCGAGGGACTTGACGGAATCCCTCTTTGATAAGCGTATCTACCTCAAAATGATGAAATCTCCATTACACTTCCTTTTTTATATTATTAAAGTTTTATTTTTTATGATTTTTAAATTATTATTTAATAAATTACTATATTTTATTTTATTTTATTGTGTCATACTAATGCACAATACATATTCTCTCTCATTAAGATATTATTATATTAATTAATGATGGAATATAACCGTAAAACTATCAAAGTTCAACAAAATGTTATCGTAAATTTAGTTATTGCCAAACACAAGAGGCATTGAAATTCGAAATGGGGCATAATGAGATCTAGAAAGTCTGATTTTTAAACTTTTGAGCTAGATTGCAGTTATGATTTCAAATAGAAAATTAATTGTGATTGGGATGTTGTCGGCCTCCGTCTGTATGTTTTCAACTTTTAATATCCTCAATCTGTTTTAAAATGATAATCTTTTTAATTTAAAATACGCATATTTAAGGAATTCAATAGTTATTATATTAAATTAGCAAATAAAAAGTGTTCTATGTGTTTCATAATATTGTTGTTTAATTTTTTGCACGTAAATTGATGTTAAAAAAATATTTTAAATAAAAATTTATTTGCTAACAAATTTTAAATAAGATAAAAAATATTTAACATATAAAATAATTCACATAAACCTACATATAAAAAATCAAGCAAAACAATTATTATGAAATTGAAGTAATATTAAACAACACTATTAGTATTTTGAGATATTATGTCTGATTTAAATAGAAAATTGGTCATGTCAATTACAAAAATAAAAAATTGATCACAAAAGTGTATTACTTCTGATTGTCCTTCAATTACAAATTTAAATCTTGTGAATATTACTCTAATTTATGACTAATGCAATTTATGACGTGTTAGATTGTGACAAATCACATACGTGACCCTTTATTTTGTGACCGTATCAGTCACAAATGAGACAAAAAATAATTGCAATATTACAAGATTTCAAACGTTGTAATTTACATCAAAATTTATACTTATAAAGGAGTAATGCACAAAATAGAGATAGGTATGTACAAAAAAAAATCCGTAAACATTCTTAGTAAAAAGTAAAAACTCTTACTTAAAAATAGGAGCAAAACAAAAAAAAATGGGTAAAAAAACAACGTAAAAATTAGCCATATGAATTTAATGATTTTAAAATAATAGAACAATAAAAAAATTATAAATCAAAATAAAACCAACAAAAAGTTTTATTAACTCGATCTCTAAAAAAAAAAAACAAACTCGATAGCTAGTAATAGAATAAATTAATAACAATGCCATGTTTTTCTTAGGCTGCCGATGAAAGGTGCGCGCGCGCGAATGCGTTAGGGGTGGGTGGGTGGGTGGGTGGCGTGGGGGTGCGGGTTGGAAAGAGTCATTTTCACAAGAACAATGACATGCATATCGGAAGCTAAAACGAAGGCTTTGGTGCAATTATATTGACAGGAAGACAATATTGTCTCTATCATCGACACTTTTATGGTATTTTTCCTTTCTTATTATTTTCACTCCCATTCAGCTGGATTTTATTGACTTTAATTGTATGATAAATAAATCATCGAACCAGTGCAAGTGGGCTGGGTTTAATCCATTCCATCTACTTGTTTTATACTTCGTATAATTCTATTTTGGTTAAGTGTTGATACTCTCTCTCTCTCTCTCTAGATCTATACATACATACATTAACAATGAAACTTAAACTTCTCATTATTTCATCGGTGTTAGTCTACAAGGCTACAAGCTCTGTCGCCGTTGCCGGAAACTTGGAAGCAGGTAAATATTAACTATATGTGAATCGGGTAATTCCATTCTAATAAATCAATTGACTTAATTCTAAATTCAAAATTTATGAAAAGTCATAAGAAAAAATTTAAAATAATAAAACGTTAAAATAATACTCTAGTTGTTTCAAAATTAAATATACATTTTCTTGTAATTTAGCACTTATAAATTCTATAATCTCATTTATGATACAAATTTGTAGATATAAAAAAGTACAAAATTTTGCATTTAAGAGGTAATCCACTTTGAAATTATTAAAAGTAAGTAGTTTCAACTCACATTTGAATTATAGGATTTTATGAAATTAAATATTCCTTCTATTCCAAAATAACAGATAATTTTTTTTTCAATGTAATATTATTTTCAAATTTTAAGAGTTTATTTTTGATACTAATTTGTAAAAATATAAGAGTATAAAAGTTTGCATTTAAGAGTATTTTACGTATAATTTATAATATTTTACTTCAAAATTTTTAAAAGTAATAAAAAACACTTCAAATTAAAATTATAAAATTCCACAAACATATTTTATGTCAATTGAAATATACTTCTAATTATAAAACAAAGGCAACCTTCTATTTTCATAACAGACGAAGAGTGTAATACTAATGTATAAAGTTTGTGATTATATTAGCTAAAATTAAGGCTGATCTGAATTCGCCTAAGATCAAAGTGGAAAATATTTAAAAAAAAAAAAAATACATCAAATTGATTCCCGACCTATAAAGTCATGCATCTAGAGGAAGTTAACCTTTGGTTCTGCCCATCTTATGGGAGAGAAAGAGAAGTTGTTAATTTCAACAAAATTCGTGTATACAACATTCCAAAATTGACTTGTTATTGGCTTTAAAAAGTTAAAATCAATCAAATATCATAAAAGAAATAGAATGTTTCAAAACGAACAACTTTTAATTTTGCTGAAATTTTCCTCTGTCCCATTATAAAATTAGACTTTTTCTAATATAGAAATTTAGTTAATAAAATAAAGCCTAATCAATAGAATGAAAGAAATCCTAAAACGCTTAAAATCTTCAACACGGCCTGGTTAGTCTATTTAGCAAAAGACAACAACATTGAAACATGTATTTAGTTCAGAATAGAAAAGCAGAAGAAAATATTCAATCACTGCAGAAAGCAATAAGGACGACGGAGGAATTGTTACATTTGCATCTTATTCTGGTAGCATGTTATGGGGCGTTTGCTTTAGGGGAAAAGGAATGAGAATGGGTTTGTATCCATTTCTTTACTTTGGTTGGTTGGTTGATAAACATCGGAATAATTAATACGAAAAAATGTAACAAAAATAAGTATTACCAAGTCCACCTTAATAATCGAGTAGTACCGTAAATATTAGAATTAATAAAGTACAAAAACACATGATTACCATTATCACTATATTATTATTATTATCATTGTTGTTAGTATATTAATAATTTATTATTGTTGTTGTTATTGTTATTGTTAATATATTATTTATATTATTATTGTTATTACAATTGTTAGTATATTATTATTATTATTGTTAATATATTATTATTACTGTTTATATTACTATTATTATCGAATGTTAATCTATTATATATGCGTGTGTGTATGATTTCCAAAAAAGACGCTCTCATAATATTTTATTTTAAAGTATTTTTGAAATAACATATCAAACGTATAAATAAAAATCAATAAAAAGATGCATTTTGATTTTATTTTATTTTTATTTTTATTCTAATCCTATCGCAAATGATTCCATTAAATTAAACTAACTATTAGTTCAAAATTTTAAGTTACAATGTAACATGCATTAAAGTGATGATTATAAATAAGTAATTGATTTTCTCGACGGTTCTGGTATTGTACGAAGTAGCTTCCCCTTTTGGTGGCAGTAGCTTTTATCTTATTAAATATAAAAAGTGCAATTAGTTAAATCAGAGACTTCCGCGTTCGTTATGTAAAATCTCGAATGGGAGTTTTATGAATGTAAGGGTGACATCGTGGGGCATAGCCAAAGATGAGTAACAATTAAATACTTAATTATCTTTTTGTCTTGAAAATTTCATGCTTCCCGATTTCCCGTCCTATTATTAGCTTTTTTACAATGTATGATTATTAAATAGCGAATAGTTTTTTTACGATGTATGATTATTAAGAAATTACTATTTATTATGTTGATTTTGTATATAATATCAAAGATAATTTTATATTTTTTTAAGGTATAAGATAAGTCTTTCTTCTCTTTATATTAATTAATTACTGATTTTCATCAAATATTATTGAGAAATTTTTTGAGAAAAGAACTATTAAATTCTCTTTAAAAGTGTAAACAATTTACATAACGAGACAAAAAATAACAACAAAAATAACTTATTCCATAAATATTAATCAAGCATTAATTAGGAAATACACTCAATCAATATTCTCTATTATCTTTATTTTAAGTGATAAAAAATTAAAAAACTAAAAATTATCTTTACATCAAAATTTTAAAATAAATAACTTGTTAATAGATTTTAACAGTAAATGTCTGTCCAGCAATTTAGGATCATTTCAAAGAGGCGTTGGAATTCATGTTGAATTTGGTGCTTTGAGCCTCGAAAACGTCATTTCCGTCCGACATCACATTGCTTTCGTGTCATTTCAAATTTTTTGTGACAAATTTTTATGAATATTCTTTTATACCTCCTACAGATTTTAAGGTTATTTAAAGGTCTTAGATTCACATCAAAACTTAACAGTTAGTACATTAATAATTTACTATTGAAATCTTTAATAAAATTAAATAATCTGTATAATCGAATGATGGTCCAATTTATAAATTTTTTTAAAATACATAAAAAGTTATAACATAATCCGTAAAATAGGAAATCCTTTAAAAATTTCTGGTTTGACACTTGGTCCGAGCCGGTAGGATATGAAAGGAGTAGTACGATTTTATAGGCAGATACCTAAATAGTTGGACACAGAAGAAAAGGGCCTATTAATTAATTAATTTACCAACTTCCAAAGAATTTACCAACCTTCTACAATCCTCCTTTTGGAGAAATTTTAATTTACAGTCCTACTAGGACGGTGTACCTTTTTACCACTCCTTCGGGCTAGTAAAAGGGGCACAGTAAATTTTCATTTTCTCTCTGCGGATACTAATTAATTAAATTTGAAAAGTAGTATGGTCTATAGGTGTGGGAGAAGTGGTAGTACTAGTATCAGTACCAGTAAGTGGGTGCCCAGAAATTACTGGACCAGGTCACCAGGCCCAGCAAGCTAGAGAGAGAGAGAGTGACAGGAGAGAGAGATGTGAACAAAGATAGATAGGACCAACTTCAACGTCAAAACTGGGGCCCACCGTCTGACAATCACCACTTAAACGTACGTACCCCATTTGGACCAAAAATAGAAAAGGCGATTGCCGTAACGCATTTGCTACTTTAAGCCTTGTTTGGATACTCTTGACAAAAATACTGGACCTTCTATTTTTTATTTAGTTTCAATTTCGTCCTTAATATAATTTAATTATTATAATAATCCTTATATTTTTTTATTTTAATTTCATTTTGATCTAAAGTTGATACGAGGTATTTATAAAAGTTGACATATATTAAAAAGATACCCAAATAATATTTATTTAAAATTTTTAAATAAAAAGGCATGCACTAATTTTCTTTTAAAAACTTCTAACTATTTTGCCATCAAAATGTATAAAAAATTCCTTATTTATTATCTATCAACAAGTTCCTTTCCAATATTATAATAATAATTTTTACATTTTAATATTCTTCGTTTATAAAAACTATACTTAATATATATAATGTTTATATATAATATGTGTAGCAAGATTATATATATTATGTAATATATTTAATTATATATAATGAGAAAAAGGATGCTCTCATCTGAGTATGTAATTATTCATACATATTACATTTTATTTATCTTTTATTTTATTCTAAAAAATTTCAACCTATAAAAGTATTTAAAATACATATGATCATAAAATTTTTCAAAAGAAAATTAAGATGTTTAAGAATGTTAAACATTGCATCCTTAAATAAACTAAATATTGCATTATATATGATATTGTAATACACTTATATATGATATTGTAATATTTATTATATAATAAGTATAATATAATGTATTGCATAATATGTTATAATCAATAAGATTCTTTTCCTATTAGATTTCCTATTATGTTCCCAAAAAATCTTGAAAGTAAAAATATTTAATTTTAAAATTCAAGTAAGCATTATTTAGTATATTTTCAAATACATGTAAGTTTTTAGTTATATTTACCATTGAATTTGGGTTAAAATGAAATTTTTATAAAAAGTGTAAGAACTAAATTATACATGAATTAAATTGAAACTGAACAAAAAGTATATGGACTATTTTAATATATTTTTCGGATACTCTTTTACTACTATATTCGGACTGCTATTCGTATTTTACTAATTCGAATGAGTTCGCCATTTCCAAATAACTTTCTTGTCCTTTTCCATTATTATCTGATTTTCGAGATATTTTTCTGTTTATAGATATAACATGGTACTTATGTATATATAAATGATGATTAATAAATCATTTCAATTAAAATTTTGTGTTTTGTTATCAAATGTGGAGATATTTGCTTTAAATTCTGTTTGTACTTTGAAAAAGTAAAAAAATCAAGAAAAAGGAAGTGAATCTTGCTAATCACTAGAGTGCGGGGGTAATCTACATTAGCCCGCACGTGACCACTTTTGGTGTATAATGCAACTGATGTGGAATTTAATTCTATTTTCCCTATTCACATATGCAATTTTATTTCTATATAATAACGATAATTTACATATATGTACATTGGTTTTACCATAGAAAAATAATATCTTCATTAAATAGTATAGGGAAAGAAAAAAGAAGACACTTTGTTGCTTCTCATGGTTATTGTCCTATGGAATATTTTAAAATAGAATTTTGACATCATACATCTAATTAATTTGGTAAGAAGTTAGTTTATTGATAGTGTAAAATATTTTCTCTTAATTGATTTTCTCAAAAGAAATCAACATGATACACTCTAGCTAAAACATTTAAGTATTGTAATTTTATATTTGTAAATTGGATTTATATTGGTAACGACCGAGATTTTATTATATTGTTAGGACAGATTAACTTTATTATATAGAGCGTCCATCATTTTTTTTCCATCATTTTTTTATAAAGTTTATCATTGAAATAATAATTTATACGAAGCAATTCATTTGTAATAATATTTATCCAATTAACCGTGTAAAATCTCGGAGTTTAAAAAAATTAAATGAGTTTAAAATCTTGTAAAAGACAATTAAGAATGTAAAAAGTTGAGTCCAATTTGAATTGAATTTAATTGAATTTTAGAAGTAATCGAGTAAAATAAACTTTGTTTATTGAAAAAATATTATATTTAAAGTTGATTCATTTAAATATTTAATCTGAGAAAAGTCTGATAAGATTAAAATATTATAAATATATTAAATTAGAATTTGCAATGACTAAAATTTTTTATTCAAAATCAACTCATTTAAGTGATTAATTTGAATGAAATTTTAAATAAGTAAATTCGAATCAAACAAATAAATTGGTGGATTCAAGCAGAAAATCTTCTTGAGGGGGAAAAGAGAGAATAGAACAATGTGACAAAAGAAAAAGAAAATGAAGAGAACTTAAGTGGGAAGGAAGAAGGGATAGCGAATCATCCAAACAAGTCCTTGAGAGAGAGAGGGCGTCGAGAGGAGGAGAAGAGAGGGCGTGAGCTGTACAGAAGTAGCAAGTGAAATAATAATAAGTGATCGAGCAGAGTAAATGTGGACCCCACCACCCATGTGCCCTCCTCCTGTCTCCACCACCTCCTACCGTTCCCCCCCTCCCCTCCCCTCCGTCCTCGCCCCTCCTCAATCATTAGCCTCCATCCCTCTTCTTCCTCCTCCGCCTCTCTCTCTCTCTCTCTCTCTCTCTCTCTCTCTCTCACTCTTCCAACATTCTGAAATCCACACACGCAGTTCAATCATACGCTCTATTCTTTCTTTATTTCTTCACAACATCATCTTCATAAACAATTCAATTAATTAATTGATTGTACCCCACATCATTTCTATTTCCTTCCTTTTAATTCTTTTTTTTCCTTCAAGCTGATAATTTGAGCTTATACCCAGTAATCATCTATGTCAACGTCTGATGGGGTGGCCGGAAACGGCGTCACTAACGGCGGAATCATCGATACCCAACGCCAGCAGCCACCCGCTTCTTCCAGCAACGGTGCTCCCCCCGTGAAGAAACCTCCGGCAAAGGACCGCCACAGCAAGGTCGATGGTCGCGGCCGTCGTATTCGTATGCCCATCATTTGTGCCGCGAGGGTTTTCCAACTCACTCGCGAACTGGGTCACAAGTCCGACGGCCAGACCATCGAGTGGCTGCTCCGCCAAGCTGAGCCCTCTATAATTGCCGCCACCGGAACGGGCACCACACCGGCCAGCTTCTCCACCGTCTCCGCCTCCATTCGGAACACTACTTCCTCTTCTCTCTCTGCTTCTCTCGACCAAAAGCCTTCCCAGCAACACCTCATGAGTCCGACGCCGTTTATCCTCGGGAAAAGGCTCCGGGAAGACGATAGCATGGACGCCGGCGGCGAAAAGAACGATAATCTTTCCGGGGTTGGGCCCACTGTAGTGGGTCCCGCCGCCGGTGGTGGATTTTGGGCTTTACCTGCGAGAACAGATTTTGGGCAGGTATGGAGCTTTGCGGCGCCGCCGGAAATGGTAGTTCCGACCCCAGTGACCATGGCTTCACAAAATAATTTAGCCGGAAGGTTTATGCAACAGCAGCCTATGGGAGAGGCTTCGGCGGCTAGGGTTGGGAATTACCTTCCCATAACACAGGGACACTTGAATCTGCTTGCCTCGTTATCCGGGTCACACCCACCTTCATCAGGACGGAGGGAAGAAGATCCTCGCTGAAATTGGATAAGGATTTAATGTCAATATCTATATATATATGTATGTCCTTTCTTAAATGAAGTCATGTCTGTGTGTGGAGATAATTTGTTTGGTAAATTATTTGGTGTAGGGGTTTGTCCGATTTCTTCAATTAGTAAAGTTAGGGTCTTTACGGCTTTGTTGCATCGCATTTTCTCACTAGGATTTTAGGCTTCATATTTTAAAGTCTTGTTGGAGGATAGGAGAGTGAATTTGCAGAATCAGAGATGAAGTGCGCCTTATATTGTTGTGTTTTGGACAACCTTGAAGTCTCGGCTACTTGAAAGACCGAGCCTCGACATGAATTTACTGTTATGATTCCATCGATAGTAATTGAAGTATTTTTTTTTGGTGGAAAGTGGAAACCTTGGAGGTTTTTCTGAATTCAGTTCTTGGCAAAGTGTCCTTTAAAGAATAGTTTGTTGTGTACAAGTCATATCTCTGTGAAGCTGGATCTTTAACACCTTGGTATCTACAGAGTGTTGGAAACTACAACTCACAACTTGCCTTTGTCATCGATAATTCACTATATACGTTTAATGTCATATGCATCATTGGCTTCCTGCATCGTTAGTCGGAGAAATGTTGGTTATATGCTACATATCTTCGACAATTGGCAGTAAACCTCTACTGATAAAGCACGGACACTTGGTTACGCTGGAAATTGTGGGCATGATCGCTAGTGGCAGTGTTTTTCGATGTTGTAATTTCAAGAATGATGGCTGATTATTGCTTTAATATGGCATTCCGGAATGTAGCATCTCCACTGCTGCTTTTAGTGTGATTACTGTCATTCGACTTGATTGGTGTAAGGTGCTATCGCCTATTGGCATGTGTTTGAATCTGGCGGGTTCTTCTCTACTGTCTTCTGCATTTTCAGTGTACGATGGTGGTTGAATGATCTACGAGAAGTCATTGTGATAATGCAAACAATGGATCTTCCGTAGAGTTTCTGCATTTTGAAATTAGATTTTTGCTATTTCCTAGATTATTCGTGTGACAATAATGTATTCTCCTGTACTCGAAGGCGATTGTTCTTTTTGTGGTGCTTAAGGTGTGAATAAGAAGCACATCTGTTCCATCAACTCTGACAACTAATAGTTCTATGGTGCTTTTCTTTTACTTAAGTTTTCAACTTTCATATGTTTTACATGGCATAGCTGTTGTGCAATCATTTGATGTTTCTCTTGTTACATCTACTTCAAGCTGTTAAGTGATGATTGTTGAGAATACTCAAGATCCTAAAGTGGACAGTTTTGTTTCTTTTTCTTTCTCTGTTACTTTTTTAGCCTTACTGGTTGAACAAGTTTCAGCATTTCCTGCGAAGTTTATCCCCCTTAATTTTCATGTTCTTACTCCATCATTCTCTATCAATCTTTTTAACATATCGATGTGATTCGAGCTTTTTGCTCATTATTTATCCCCGTCCTGTCATTCTTTCGACATTTAAGTTTCATTCATATGATCATTTTCTTTCGACATGCATATTAGAGACATTTATGTTTAAGTTTCATTCATATGATCATTTTTTTTCGACATGCATATTAGAGAATGAGAAGGAAAGGATGATAAGAGAACCTTTATATTGATATTTCGAAAATAAAGCAAAGGGGGTATGATGTAATAATGAGGAAAGGAACATAGTATTGAGTTGCTGAATGCAATGCTAGTGATAAATGTGTTGGTCATTCTGTGTTCTTCTATTATTGCAGGCCTCAGAATTGCTTGAAACTGATTTTCGACTCTAACAGTGTAACAAGTCCAGTTGTGGTCCATGTATTTTTGGGCTATCTTTAACTTTTTTAGTATCGTCATATTTGTCCAAGTGCTTCAATATGTTGAGGCAGGATTAAAAATAAGTATCCCAAACTTTATAGTAGTATAGATTAGGTCATTGGAGAACTAAAAATTATACTCCGTTTTTTTACGTAAGTTTGTGAATTTTTTTATATGATAAATTTTTTATTTAAATGAAATATTTAGCACATTAAAAAAATTTACCTAAACTTATGTGTAAAAAAAGTCGAACTCTAGTTATTATGAAACTTAAATATATAATCACTTTGTATAGTCAATTTTTTTGTAGTTACTTTGTATAGTCGATGATGCATTTGGATTAGGTTGAATGCTGAGTATATATTAAAGAGAGGGCAACTACGGGCGACAAATTGTGCGAGAACTTTCAACGGTGTGTTTAACAAAATTCCAGGCATTAACATTGTAGTTATGCTTCAAAATATAAAGAACATTAGAACATTCATTTATAATTGTAAGTTTCAAAATTTTAAGGGTAAGTTGAATTTTGAGCTGCACTCAAAGGAATCATTGGTTGAAGTCTTAACTTTTTCCCAGAGTTAGATGACATCGATTATGGACCTTATATCAATAAATAAATAAAAAAGTAATGATTGTTTATAAGTTCTCAGAAATACTGAAGAAGCTGGATGAATTTAGTTTTGAGGGTTAAGCTGATTTTAGAGTTTAGGAATGATTGTGATTTACGTTGTGTAAGAATCATGAGTCTTTTAGTTATTATACAAATTAACGTGTCTATAGATGTTTTTGTTATTTTAAAAAAAGATAATCGATAACCAGCGGCATTAAATAGAACTGCTTTTGAATTTACATTACATGGAGATGCAAACCTGCAATTGTAATATGGTTCCATCAGCAGGATCACACGGAGTTGTGAAAACCTAGTTGGACCTCATTTTAAAAACCTGTTACATTAGAAAAGTAATTAGCTTTTGTTATTAAGTCAATTATTTTATTTTTGAGCACCTCCACTAAAGGATCTTAGTACACTCAATCGAGGTACGAAATTAAATATTACTACTACTTTTGTTTGAGAAACGTAAATAAAACATCTGGAGATTAAAATAAGTTTCGTGAATTTATAACAAGTGGTCATTGGTGTGTATTTGGGGCAATTTCTTTTGTGAAAAATTGGTTACCCTCTCATTCGCGGTGAAGAAATAAATATGGGCATTTATATATGCTGTTCTTGTTGGGATATTTCTTAAGATCATGTTGCTTGACGCTATATATATGGGTAATTTATTTGCAGAACTACTGAATTTGTTCTGAAATCTTTACCTGTTTGCAGCTTTTCTGCTGAAATAAATTGGTGAAACTTAAAATGCAGTTCATTGGCTGAAAAATATCTAATAAATGCTGGACCCCGACCGTTTAGAGGAAGACTAAGGTTTCACGAAAAAACCTGTTTTTCTATATAGAGGATGCTCGTTAAGAAAATGTTTTTTGAAAAAATTATTTTTTGATATTTGATTAATAATTTAAAAAATTCATAAAAAATATGATTATGATGTTGGCGGTGGGTAGCAGTGAAGGCCGTGGTGGTGGTTGCAGCAACTTTAGCCAGGTAGTTGTGATAGGTTAATTTTCAGAAAATGTTTTTTTTTAATTTCACAAGTTATTTTTCAAAATTATTTAAAAAAATATAAAGTGTGAAAAATATTTTTCTAACTTTAATTTTTTCATTATATAACAAATATCAAAAAATATTTTCTAAGAAAATATTTTTCGAGAAAACATTTTACGAGAAAACATTTTACGAGAAAACATTTTCCATTCCCAAACAACAACAAAAAGAAGAAGGAGCTATTTTCCAAAACAATTTACGTTCACCAAACGGAGCCTAACACGAGTGGTGGCTAGTTATATAATATTATAATGCAAGGTGTAGAAAATGAGTAATGACAAGCGAAAACTTTCCCTGCACATTTAACCACCAAAATGAATGAGATTGGCTTTTGTTTCTCCCTCGATCATCCAATACATGGCCAAATGGGGTGGTCCCCGTGGCCATAGTACTGTTGCGGTTTCTCATGGAGATAAACCCCACTTTATCAATGGGCGTTGATCTTTTGGGTGTGGTTGTATGTAAAAATAAGTTTACCAGAGAAAAACAAGAAAACAGAGATGATGGATTTGACCTAAATAGTGTGTCAAGTTTCTTGTAAATTTTCAAAACTTGAAATTCAAGTATGAATGAATAAAGTATTTTAAATTCTAAATGTGTACACAGTTTCATCATTTTTTATGATGTATATAATAGATTTTATAAGGGAAAAAGAAAAATAGGTTGTAGTTTATTTTTTAAAAATAAGCCGTAATAGTTTCTTATTATATTTTGCAATATTTTATGAAATTCAACCGCATAAATGAATAGAGTATTCAAAACATGAATATGTATAAATTCTTGTAATTTTTGGTGACGTGTATAATAATTTTTATAACTATATAAAATTATACAAAATTTTATATACGAAAAGTTGTTTGAACTTGGATTATTAAAATACTATATTGCACATTATATAAACTTACGAAAGCACTGAAAATAAGTCATTGTTAAATGAGTTACTTCAGCATTCAATCTATAATAAAGATAATAATTATATGTATTTTAATTTGACACAACTTCTGTACAAACATATTTACAGTTAAGGTAACTAATCTGTTAGAACAATATAAGGTCAAGTGCTTGTAGAAAGGGAGGGATGAATGTAAACATTACAAACTTTTTGCTCTTTTTCAACTTTAGTTGGCCCTGATAGGAAACAGTTACAATTAACAGAAAAACTATAAAATATGAACACACAAATTCAAGTTAAAATAGTTGTATTAAAACTTGATGTTTTTCTGGAAATCTATATAATCACAAATGTGATTAAACAGCTACAAAATCTGTAATAAAATTACATATTCAAATTCACACTCACTAATTTCTAATCTTTCTTTGAAATATTTCTCTCAAGATATATTACAAAGTTGCTCTAGTAATTTATGTGTTTCAATGTTTGATGATCTGTTGGATTTGTGTAATGAGAACTCCTTTGCATATATAAAAGATTAGTGGTTGAAATCACGTGCGAAGACGTGCTGCTCTTTTCAACTTAGCCGCATATATGTCACATCGTTGTCCTTTAGAAACTATGTGTCAGACTGCTGTTATTTTTATTACTTCTTTTTCTTCCCCTGATCTACGTGCATTTAATGTTTCAGAGTTCTCATTGGACCATAACAAACTTCAAGAAATATCTTTTCAGTTAATATATCTTGCTTCTATAACAAGATTCGTTGATTTGAGTGTAAGTCCTGATGACGGGTGCATGCTGTCATAACCATCCACTGACGACAATCCCTGATGAACTTGATCAGTGCTTCTTGGATACCCTGATGACAAGTCTTGTTAAAGACTGGATCAGGGTTTCAACCTTCACTTGAGTTTTACTCAGTGCTTCTTTGATCCACTGATGTTATGACCTGTAACATACACTAATGGCTTCCACTAATGCAGTGTTGAGATTTCCCCCTGACGGGTTACCCTAATGGGTTAGCCTGACACTGTTATACCCTGAAGTTTTACCCTGACACATAAAATGTCTTGTTCATGCCCTGATGCGTTCACCCTGATGAGTTTGGCCAGCCACTGTCATACCCTGGCGCGTTCCCCCTGATGGGTTGGTCTGCCTCAGTCATCCCCTGACAGGTTCCCCTGACGGTTTTCCTTGACGGGTTCTTCCTGATGAGTTTGCCCTGACTGGTTCCCTTGACGATTCTTAATCAACGAAATTTTGTTTGGAATATCCGATGTGCGGAAATACTTCGACTATTTTGGAGTAACATCAGACATTCCTCTTCACTTTGTCAAGTCTTTTAGATGTTCCATTTTACGACTTGTCTTGTAAAGTGTTTGATCATCCCCTGATGAATAAGTTTATCATCAGTGGATGCAAAACTTGTGCTGATATTAAGGTTTATAATGTACCTTAAGTATTTACAGATGCACAATTTATTCTCTAAAAATCATCATCATTAATTAACTCTAATATAATCCCTACAGGTGATTAGTGAACTTGAGAGGTCCACTATTAAAAAATTATTGATTAATAATTTGGTAAATACTATATAAATTATGTGACATTAGCAGTCACTTATTTTTCATTTTTTCTAAATTTATAAAATTTTGTACACTTTATTACTTTTTAAGAATATTTTAATCCGTTTGTTAAGATTTTTCAAAAACACTTTTTTCTCTCTTGCAAACCCTAGCATTTCTCTATAAAAGTTATAGATCTGGGGAGAGTTTTCTCCATCAATAAAGAAAGCCCTCCCTTAGATCTTCTTATTTTCATTTGTTTTTGTTCAATTGTTTTCAATGTTCTAAAAAGTGGCCTAGGAGGGTGCCTAGGTGACAGCGACAGGAGCCTAGGTGGCAGCGGCGGTACTCAAAATGCATAAAATTCAATTAGACGCTCATTTATGTGTTAAATTAGTTAGACAACTATTAGGCAGGCTATGTTGTCTGATCAATTATTTTTTTTGTTGGCAATCATTTGAAATAAAAATAAAGTGTCATCCTTTTCAAATTAGGTAACCAAGTTAAAGGTTATAATAGTTATTTTTGTTATATTTAATAGAAATTGAGTGACGTAATAAACGATTCTTTTGTTATATTAATGTATTTATGATGTTGTTTTCAATTTTCTTAACGATATGGTTTTCTTCTATTACATCAAGATATTTTTTGTGAAATATTATTTTTATTATATATATATATACTGCCTAGGACCGCCGCATAGTAACCGCCTGCATAATTTCCGTCTATAAGGTTTAGACGCTAGAAGGTCAGTCGTCCATATAACACTTTTTAGAACACTGATTGTTTCGAATAAAGTTGTCATTCAGGATTTTGTTGTTTTTTCTCTATTTGGAATTTTTTTCTCTAAATTTTGATTTATCTATTCTTATGAGACATTTTCTTCAATTTGGATTTATCTATTATCGCGGAATCAAAATCATATTGTGAGGATCGATAAAGATTCAAAATACGAAACTTTTTGGGATCTTCTCGAATCGGGTATTTGAATGAACAGTTGTACCTGTAGCCTTCCGCCAATTATTTTCGATGGTTGATCAAAATATATTTGTCATATAGATGATTATACGATAAAACATATATTTCAGTAATTTTTAAATTGAATGACATATAATGGTTCTGTATTTTTCTATTCTTATTTTTTGTACTTATTGTAATCGGATTCATTATGTCATGAGATGATTCATTATCTTATTTTACTTGTAATTCTATTTATTTATTGAATGAAATTTTAAAAAAAAGATTTTTCAAAAACACAATAAAATATATGAAAAATTACTACAACCTAAAATTAAAAAATAAGTTGCAACATATTTTTCATAATCTCTTTTTATAATTATGAGAAATTAAAAAAAGATTACTTTCAAAAATGAATTCAATTTCCACTTGGTTAAGAATACTATGTAGACATAATAAAAACTTATGAAAATTTGCTTACTATCGAAACATTATTTTCCATTTTATATTTTAAACTCGTAAGAAAAAATCGGAACATTATTTTTCATTGTATATTTTAAACTCATAACAAAAAATCGAAACATAAAACTTGATACCATTTGTCGCCTCCCGCTACCTCTTCTTTTAATACTGTATAAATACATATATACTTTTGTGTATATGTAAATCAGACTTAATTTCGAACCCTCGAACCCTATACTCTCGTTATTAAAATCTCCTCCATACTAAAAAAATTGTGCTTCATAACTTTAAATTTGAAAGCGCACACAAAGTATTAATTACTAACCAGTCTTCAGTGTAAAGATGAATCTATACTGCACCTTTATCCCATGAATGAGTTTAAGTGGTGGTTTGATTGACATCAACTTATTAGGAATTCAACTTCCTATAAAATGATAAGTTTCTTAAAAAATGATTATTTATAGAGTTGTTTGTTTAAATTTTAAAAAAATAAAATAAGAAAATTGAAACTTCCTGAAAATTTAATTATCCACCCCTTAGTAAGTTACACTTCTCGTATCATTAATTTTAAAAATGATAAAATAATAAACTAAATCATATTACATGAAAATTATATAGTTGAACTAAACACAATGTAAGAAACGAATTAGTAGGAAACGTAAATTCATCCGTATCAACCAAACGTAATAATAACACTTCCTATGAATTTTTTGATGAAATTAGATAGAAAAGAAGTACAATTTTCAATAAAAAATCAATTCTCATATGAACCAAATAAACACTAAGTTAAACTAAACTAACAAAATTTAGTACTCAAAAGATAAATTTACACGAATGAGTTTGAGTTAAATCGAGTCAACAAAATGTCGTACTCAAAGACAAAATACATAATCAAACTCAAATTGTTTATAAAATGAATTAAAGTGAAATTTTTAAAAAATTAACTATAATGAAACGAGTTCACTTAAATTTACAAAGGAAAAAGAGAAAAAATAAATATCCAATAAAAATAAATTTAAGCAAAAAACCAGACTATTGACTTATACCGTGTTTCTGATTTTTGGATATAAAAAAAAAAGCATAGAAAATTCAATTATAACGGTCCAAAATAGAAAACTTAAAGTTTTTCAGAAGGCGTTGTTTTTAAGTTTGTAAAAGAAAAGGACTAAAAACTAATATAATATAGGTTTATTCTACGTGTAATTGAGGACACATCAAGAAATAAAAATTTGATTACTCTTCCGGTTTTCTTTTCTAGTTAAATCATACAATTGTTGGGGGGGGGAAACTTGGCAAGAAAATTGCTCATGTTTTCTAGCCATTTCATTTCTTTTGTAACCTCTTAAAAAGTTACAAACATGAGAAATAGATAGAATTTGTTTTAAATTTTTTTTATATCTAAAACAAAATTCATAAACATAGCGCTAGATCTCCTTATTTTTCCATCCTATCCAAATGAAAGGCAATAATACGGAAAAAAAAAGTATAATTTATTCGTTCTAAAAGAATAGTGTTATTTTAAAAAGTTATCTAATATTTTTACAAAATCTATTATTAAATTTTGATTACTTTGATTATAAAATATATTACTATTAGAGTAATATATATAAGTTATTTATTATATTAAAATATTAGTATGTGAGCAATTTGAATTTTAAAATGGAATGTAACTGTTTTGAGCAGTAATACATAGTCAAATGGGGAGCCGTGTAGTCGTGCGTGTGAAGGTTCTAGCATCCGCGAACTCGTCTCATAAAAAAATGTAGTTGTTGTTTACTTAATTACTTCATTAAACAATTGCGGATTTATCGAACAGTAATCCGCAAATATAAATATTTATCGAATCATCATCTTCGAGGAAAATGATGCGTTAAACGATAGCCCCATTGTTGTTTCTATCCTCCTTCATGTCGAAGAAAATCAAATCCGACGACTCGCCGTCTTCCGCCGCGGAGCAAGTAGGCGGCAACGAAGATCTCATCCGTGAAATTCTACCGTACCTGCCTGGTCGATCGCTTGTCCGATTCAAATCCGTCTCAAAACAATGGCTCTCTCTCATCGCCGATCCTCATTTCTGTCTTCGCCATACCCTAATCCGCCGGAACCCTAGCTCCTTCCTACCCTCCGGTCTCTTCTTCTACAATTCTCTCAGTGACTCCCGCCAAATCGAGTCAGTTTCTCTCTCTAGAATTGGGGAAAGAATCCCTTCTCTGTTACAGCCCGAACCCCTGTCCGATGATTCAATTAAGTTGATACAGTCTTGTAACGGGTTAGATTTCTTTCGATTAGTCTCCCCTTCTCGTCGTATCAAACTCTATTCTGTTCGCAATTCGACGACTCGACAATATAAACTGATTCCTTTACCTAATTTAACTCCGAATCCGAATGAATCGATTGTCGATTGTAACTTAGCTTTTGATCCTTCGAAATCGCCACACTACAAGATTGTTTGTGTTAAGGGAGTGAGATATCAGCCATTGGAATTGCTGATTTATTCATCTGAAACCGGTGAATGGAGAACCACCGATGTTACCATTAATAATCGTTCGTGGATTCAATTCGAGAATGGGGTCTACTGGAATGGTGGTATACATTGGATTAGAAATAATATTAGGTTAGAATGCTATCGGTTTGATGTTGAAGCTGAAAGCTTGACAATATTGCCTATGCCGACAAAGCCTCAGGAGGCTGATGATGCATACTTTCGGCATTTTGGAGAATTCAATGGGTGTTTGCATCTTGTTTACATTCGTAATCGAACTGCAAAGAGGTTTAATGTTCTTGAGATGGATAAGGAGACGTTGAAATGGTTTGTCAAGTATAGGGTGCATATTAGTAGGTTGACTACCCCATTTCCTGAGGTTGTTGTCAAGGGTAGAAGTGAGCGGTTTGGGTGTGAGGAGTCTCAGTATGCATTCTCCATACTGTGTGTTGTTAGGGGAGAAAAGGAAGAAGATTCGGCTCTCGTGATGACAATTCCTGGCAAAGTTATTTCCTATAATTTCAAGAGTAAGAAGGCTGAGGTGCTAACTGAGCTTCCATCGAAGGTTGTGGACATTTCAAACTTCCATTACATTTCTGCATATCCATTTGTTGCAACCCTGTATCCATTATGAACATGTTCTACAATGTGACTTGAAAATCTCGGAGTTGCATTTCTTATTGTACCGAAGGTATGGAGAGTTCATTCATGGGTCTTTTTTTTTTTTCAATTAATGCTTACACAACTTGCATATGCTTAAATTTTGTTGCAAGTGGTGTTAGACTTTAAATTATTAAATATATGGATCATATTGGATGGTTTACTTACTAATTAGATGTTACTGGTGTGTATTTCATTCATGGGTCCTTTTTATTTTGCCTTTCAGTTATAATGCTTATGCAGCTTGTGTATGCTAATAAGCTGTTAGTGATGTGTATTTCAGTGAATTCTACATGGTAGAAGTGTTTGGTTCCCCTCCCCCTCCCAAAAGAAATACATCTCCGCGACACGTGTTAGGATACTTTCAAATTTTGTTGCTTGTTGCTGTATATATTCTATCCTCAACTGTATGTACTGATACAAAACTCTCAGTTTAATGTTTACTCTGTTTGTACACATGCTTCGAGTGTGCATATTACTTAGTAGATGCTTAAAAGATACTAACTTGAATTTGTACATTCTTATTCTTTTGGACATTCATGTGAAATAACTTAAATAAGTGAACCCTTTATATTGCACTGAAGAGTATGAAATTTTTTTCTTGGAAATAGTGAAGTACAGGTTAACCAAATGCACTGCCTGTAAAAAAAGGAACCAGATTCAGATTCTATTGTTGTGTTATGTTTCTGTTTATTCAGATTCTGTTGTGGATTGAGGGAGCAGGAACCAGGTTAGAAAATTTAATAGAGTTGGTTGGTTTATTTTGTCAAATTGACACAGGCTTTTCTTGTTTGTCATTTTGTTTCCTGAGATGACTTGTTGGTGCATTCAAAATTTCTCATACCTAATATTATCTTCTGGTTCTGCACTTTATGAGGTTTTAATCGTCATCTTCTTTGGTCTATGTTGGCTCTTGATATGTTGTTTATGTCCTGTAATAGATTTTGTTAGTTGCTTACACATTTTTGTTGTAGTATCCCATCTCCTCTCCCTCCCACCACTACATTCAAAAATTTCCCCCACGTGATAGCTCTGGAAAGGAGAGGAAGCAAAGAAGACATGCCCTTGGATTTTTTCAATCCTAAAAATGGAGAAAATCTGTTTCAATCTATGCATGTTTCTTCATTACCTGTGTTATTGCTCAGTGTAATATATTTCTTCATTTTAGCTAGAAAATTGTGTTTCAGCTCAGTTTCGATCCCATATTATTCTCAAATCTTTCCTATTGTTATCTGATTAGGTTCATGCTTCACACTCTTCTTCTACGTCCCAGCAAATCACCTGAGTTATGCTTTTAAAATTAGTTCTGTGATTATTTCTTTCACTTTCCATGACAATGCCTGATGTCCATTCTAGCTTAGTAAGCCTGATTGACAAGGCTATCACATTAGCAAAGTCAATATAAATCCTTTATGATGAATAGGTGCTGTTCATCTTAGGTTACGATGGATAATGTTACTAACCAATGTTACTCCCCCCGGCTCATAATGATGGATTTTTAAATAAAAGTTTGAAATTTTATATTATTAGTCATTCTCACATTTCAATATGAGTACGAACGAAATTAAATTTGATAGGTCTCATTTATTTGTATTTCCTATAGAAGGTAGAATAGTATTTTAGCCTTTTAGGTTGATATTTGTTATTTCAATATAGTACTTATAAAGCTCCTCGGTATGTGTAATTTGGGTTAAAAGAACTGTTATTTTGAATCGGAGGGAGTCTTATTTTGATGTTGAAGCTGAGGCAATGGGAATGGCAATAATGGAAATGCCAGTTTGTCACCAAAGCCACCACTTGTTGGTGATGAATGTCAGGTAATTTGGATTTTGGAGAATACAATGGTCATTTGCATTTTTGATTAAGCAGCCACTTGGCCAAATAATCTATTGTCCTTGATAATAACTAGACGGGTACCTTGAAATCTTGCAGTGATTTGTTCAAGTATTCGGAACATTAGTCAAATTGGCTTCTTTATATTTTAGGACAATTCCAAACCCCCCCCCAACCACTGGCCTTCGGGAATGAAATGTACTGTATAATTTGTTTCATTTCAAAATTAGAGTTGTCTTTAATCTTTATGAAGTTAATTGCAAAACAACAAAATAAAAACATAACAGATTTATTTTATTTTGTACAGTCTATAGGGACTACCATGTTTTAACTTATTTGTAATAATACTTTTCGTTTTGTTGATTTCAGAATAGTTGATACAACTGTTTTGAAACTTTTGTTTGTTGGCGTTTTGCTTCTGCTGTTGCCTTTTCTTCATCTGTTTCTTGATACTCTGCTTCAACTGCTGATGTTTCCTAGTAATGTTTTGTTTATGGATGATTTGGGAAAGCGGCAGAATGCAAACTCTTTCGTAGCGTAGAAACTGCTGCTTAAATATGTCCTTGATTGAAATGGTTATCTAATATTGTCCATGATATTTAAAGTTTAATATCCATTCTCTTCTAAAAAAAAGAGTAATATTTGAAAATAAAATTTTATTTTAAATAAAGAATAATATTTGCATTATTTTTTTTATTTTAATGTCATATTTTTTAAAATTTGTTATTAAAATTTTTTTATATGATATTTAATTGGATATTCCTAACAAATTCAATGAAAAGAACTTATTAGTGCTACATATAATTTTTAGTTAAATATGTAAAATTAAAGTTGTCAAAAATTTAAATATTACTTTTTTTTGAAATACTACTCACTTCTATCCATTTGTAACGCGAATTTGGCAAATTGACTAGTAGTATTCCTATCTCTTTTAAAATAAGATCTATCATTGGCAAATTGACTCATCTCAATCCATATAAATGGACTAGTAGTATTCCATACAATCACGAATTTGTACGCATTCTGTTTTAAAATAAGAGATCAATTTTGATTTTTCCATTGACAAATTGATTCATTTCGATCCATATAAATGGACTAGTAGTATTCCAAACAATCACGAAATTGTACGCATCTATAAAGCATGATAATAATCCTAAATTTTATTATCTTATAAAATTTGAATTTGTGAACGTGTTAAATTGATCTTTTTTTCAAATATAGTGTTCGAGATAATAAATTTCTAACAAATAAATGTGAATAAATTGAAGTAATTAAGTTCTACAAGAGAATAGTCATTTGTATTTGTGTAATTTGTTACTGAACATAATATTGTTTTTAAAGATAAATTAAGTATATTTTAATATAAATGTTTAAATGTAAGAATGTTTACTTTAAAAAATAAAAAACTAAATCTATGCTATGGTATTCATTATTCTGTAACTCTCTTTGCCCTTCTATCCATTTTTAAATACAATTTACAGGTGAGGAGAAAATTGTATTGAATCGAAAAAATCGAGTAAGCTCCATTTACGATAATTATATTCAATTTTTTGAAAAATATAACAGTTAAATTTTATAATTTTTTTATATTCTTAATTTATTACAAGTAGTATTCATTGAAACTGATTGTTGTTTTGTTTATAGCACGCATAATCGAAACTACATTCACTAGTTTTTTTCCTTTAGATATTTGATACTGTATAAATTCTAAAATTTTAATTTGCTTATCGATATTTGATAGTTTATAAATTCTAAAATTTTAATTTGCTTATCCAAAAGAACCTTTTAAGCATATCTTCCATTCTGATGAAATTCTGAATGAATATGAGATTTGATAAAAATTATAAAAAGAAATAATGAGATTTCAATAAAATCAAAAGTTTTAAACCAAGATCAAGTTATAGAGAGTAATAATTAAGATTGAACCAAACTAAATGGCTTAACCACGATTCTACTTCATAAATGCATCCATGCGCATCTTAAGTTCATTATTTGATTTGTGATAGCATAGTATTTTAAATATTATATAAAAATAAAGGTAAAATAATACTACTCATTCCACCTCCAGTTTATAAGATAAAGAAGAAAAAGAAAAAACAAGAAAACATTTATTTCGGAAGTAATTGAAAAAGCTTATATTTTTTAGTTGATTAGAACTCAACACACTTTTGCGCGAGACACTGCATCTTCTTCAACTCCCTCTGATCTCCATTTCCTTCTCAACCTTTTCACCCATTATGAATTCTCCACCGCCGGACCACCACTTCCACCACAACGACTCCTCTACCTGCGCCAACTGTGGTGGCCCAACCTCCTTCCCACCTCCACCCTCCGACATCACCTCCTCTCCACCCATCTACCGCCCCATCCGCGCTCCGGCGATAAACCTCCCACCAAACGCCCAAAACACCCAGCAAACCATAATCCTAACCCCAGTTCCTCAATCCGAAAAAATCCCTCTTCTCTCTCCTCCTTTCCATTTTCAAACCCCATCGAAGATAATTACTTCTCAATCCGACATCGCCCATTTTCAATCGTCGCCTACTTGCAAAAGCTTCCTCGGATTCATCGTTGCCTTATCCGAATCCATCCGCTCTCGCAAATTATCCGACCCGTGTCTCGAGTCCCCGACAATTTCATCTTTTCTTTCAATCCTCCAAACCCTAACTCGATTCGTAGACGAAATCCCCCCATTGCCTCAAGCCGCCCGATATGGAAACCTTGCCTATCGCACTTGGCACGAGAAAATGTGTGAAAACGCTGAATCATTCATTTTGCAAGTCCTTCCTGATGAACTGAAAGATGCCACTGTTGAACTAGTTCCTTATTTCACCGATAGTTTTGGGAATTCGAGCCGTATCGACTATGGTACTGGTCATGAAACTAATTTTGCTGCGTTTTTGTATTGCTTTGCTAGGTTGGGTGTTATTAAAGAAGAGGATTACCAAGCTGTGGTTTCTAGGGTGTTTGTTAAGTACTTAGATTTAATGAGGAAGTTGCAATTGGTTTATTCGCTTGAGCCTGCCGGCTCTCATGGTGTTTGGGGGCTTGATGATTATCATTTTCTTCCTTTTATATTTGGGGCTTCCCAGTTGATTGATCACAAGTATATGAAGCCGAAGTCGATTCACAATGAGGATATAATTGAGAACTTTTCGAAGGAGTATTTGTATCTTTCGTGCATTGCATTTGTGAAGAAGGTAAAAAAGGGGATTTTTGCTGAGCATTCGCCTTTGTTGGATGATATTAGTGGCGTGCCAAACTGGAATAAGGTGAACAGCGGGTTGCTTAAGATGTATAAGGTGGAGGTTTTGGAGAAGGTTCCTATTATGCAGCATTTCCTCTTCGGCTCAATCATCCCATGGTATGCTTTATGGTGTCGTTGTCTTTTCTGAGTTTGATCCTTGTAATAATTACTCTGTTGCTCTACTATTGCATTAGGTGCAAAGTAGTTATCTGGTTTCTATGTTGCTCTCAAATTTAGTTTAGTGTCAACCTTCGATTAATTAGAACAATAACAAAATGAAACTTCAGTTTCAAAATCTTATATAACTTCTTCAAAACAGAAATGTTACTATTCTAATGCCTCATGTCATATGTTATGATCCTGCTCCCTCAATGTCATTTTATCTTTTCTCAAATACATTTTGCAGTTTTAAGGTAAGTTGGTAAGTTTTAAGATAAGTTTGGCACAAAATATGGGAGAACCAGAATTAATCGTTTAAAAGAACTTTTATGTTGGGTTTGTTACCATCACTTTTGACCAGAGAGTGATAATATCTTAATAAGTATGTTGTATGTAGTTACTTGATACATCTCAATTCAGCAAGTGCATTTTTTTTTTCCAAATTACTTGAGTTAGATTAAGCGTCAGTTAAAAATAATATTACTGTTAAAGTATGGACCTTTACAACTTTATTGTACTCGGTATTGATCCCATGCTCACCAATGCTATTTGCTATTATGCGCTGGACTTAATTTTTTCCTTTCATCTATGCATCTCCCTTATCAGGAGAATACTTAACTTGGGAATGTTTTTTATTCTCTTTTTTTCTAAATCCAACTAATGCAATAGTTCAGTCTAAAAATGGACGGTCCAAACTTCAAAGATTCAACTATCTTAAACAATAACAATCATTAACCCATTTATCTAAGTTACAACATAATGTTCAATATGTATTCCACGCCATGCAAATATATAGATGGTGAAAATGGTTTGCTACCAACTGTTTTTCATGATTTTATGTAATTTTGCAGCCGTGTTTTTCAAAAGGTTGGTACTTCTTCCTTTTCTGATACATCCATTCATTTGTTACTTCTTTAGCGTCTTTTAATATAATTGAAGATTGATTTTAATTGTAGAGATTTTCAACCCTTTAAAGGTGATGTTGAAATTGTAAACTGAATATAGAAACAGACTAGGCAATTAGAAAACTAGTTACAGTCTTGTAGAACTTTACCAGGAAAAAAAAAATGATTAGAAAAAGGCTTAGCTGTATTTTGGATGAAGTACGATGAGAGGTCTGATATGTGAACAAATAATATGCCCTGTATATGTCTGTGTGCCTGCAAGTTTGCAGAGGCACCTGTAGTCATTGTTGTATGCTTTATTAGTGTATAAATACGAAGTGTATGTGAACATATTGTTGTCTGAGCTGTCTCCTAAACTAGTGCTGCTTGATGCTGCCTGGTTTTTCTCCTTTGAAGAAATGCTTAGCTGTTTTTCTTCTGTCTCTTGTGATAAACAATTTTTCCCCATGTGTGGGGATTGGCCAATCTTAGAGATCATTCCTCAGGGCCTCTGTCATTTATCACACCACAATGGGGTTCCCGTGAAATGACTAAGCTGTTATAAGTGTTGACTTGATTATTGACAGGAAATAACTGATTGTTTCCAGCATCATATGAAAATTGGATTGAGAACTTCCCTGAAAATATGGATAGAGAAGTTGGGAAGGGAGGTGGTACATGCTAATCGGCATGAAATTGTAAATAGATGTTGCACCAGGCTTATTTTGTTGACCTGTCACACATTGTTATTTGTTAGACCATTTTCAGTGGAATGTTCATTGGCAAATGGCTTCTTTCATTGAGCTATATCTTTATTATGTTTAAACACATCTGAAGAAAGATCCATGACAATAGTTACGTTGTGAACTCCTAGTAAGATGCAAGATTAATCAGAAAAATTGCACTGGTACACTTAAGTTTATATGAGTTGGCCTAATTTGCCAAATGACCATCTTGTGGATCACATAGGCAGGGATGAATATCGTCATAGTAGCGCTTTACTATATATATATATATATTCTCCTTAAATATCTTTCCCATGTAATTTTCCCTTGAACTTGTTTCCTTGTCATAATTTGGCTTAATTCCTTTACTACTCTTGTCCACAGGGAATGATAAATTTGCATCACTTCTGTCATTGTCTCGACTTCAGCCGTATGAAGACTTTCCGCCACCTTGTTTTGTGGAGAAAACTACTCAGTGAAAGAGTATTGGGAATATTAATATAAATGCTTTTGGAGGTCACTTATTAATAATGGAGATCGGTAGGCTTTATCCATATGTGGTTGTATATTTCCTCCATGTTAGCTATCAAGAAGAGGCAATGCTTGTGCAGATATGGACTAGTGACGGCAAGATTTATATTATTTTTCTTTTGAAACATCAATTTTGTCACTCGACACAATTGTGTTTGATTTTTAACTCATGCGAATGTGCAGTCGTCCCATACACAAGCTGAAATTAATTAGTTGAATTTCAATATCTGTGTTTGCATTATGTGATATGCTGAGTTCTGCAGTTAGCGGAATCATGGTTCTAAAAGTCTTTGCCTTGTCGAATTAGTCCCTCGTCTAGGCGCACTAGGTGGTTTTTTGTTGCTTAGTGTTGTCCAACATTTATGTCAACCTAATTCTCACCTCTAATTTTGTACAATATTTGTTTAGGCGTTAGACTCCATTCGCCTGTTAAATTCGCTTAACATCTTTATATCACCGGCAGGAATTCTTGTAATTTTGCCTAGCTAGCCGGTGTAAGCTAATTAAACATACATTTCACTTTGCACTTTATTTCATGAAAATTTCACTTCATAAACAGTCGGCTGATTATGATTTTGGAATTAATGGAGTAATCAAAATTACATTTGGAGAGATTGAATGGTTTTAAGGTGGTGGAAATTAATATACAAAGTTGGCTCCACTATTGAGCTGTTGAAGCTCCTGGATTTGGACCTAGAAATGTCTTAGGACGCTATAGTACGAGAATTACAAGGTGATTTTTTAAGGCAGCGAATGGCGGATTTAGCGTCAAACTGAGAATTAATTAAAATTATATGGAGTTAATTAACATTTTACAATAAATATGCTGAGTGCTAGAAGATTGTCTATTTGCCTAGATGAACTGAGTTGTAACTTTTAGAGCACCTTACCGATACTCATTAATTCAAGGGTAAAAAGATTGTTCATCAATGTAAAAGTTTGTTTCCCTTCACTAAAGTTTCGACTTCATGTCTTGTGAACGAAAAAAATGAGTATCGAAAGAGTTTCTCTACTCATAAAATCTGACTCGTTCTACTCATGAAATCTGACTCGATTCAAATTTAGATTAATTGGAATCCAAAAAAACTAACAGATGGTTTAAAAAAAAAACTTTCAAGCACCTTCTAACGTCTAAACTATTAAAAGTTTTTTTCAATAATTTTTTTATAATTGAATAACTCAAATATTATGAATTTATAATTATATGTATTTTGATAGTATGTAATTTTAAAATTTTGTTATTTATAGAAGTATAGCGTAAATGCTTAATAATACGTTGTAATGTATGTATAATGGTATGTGAAAAGTCGTATTAATAATAACAATTCTTCTTCGATATTAAAGTTGTCATTGCTACGCAAAATTTAAATTCAGTTAAAATATTATAAATTCATTTATAAAATAAGAAAATGTGATTCTACTGTGCGACTGTCATAGAGGCATGAGGGAAGAAATTTAAACAAACGCAGAAACAAAAGAATTGAAATAAGTCGTAGGCCATTACCAAAAAAAGAAAAAGAAAGAAAAGTAGGCCTTATTCTACAAAACGAAAACCCAGACATTAGGGTTTACGAGGTTTAACCAGCAGGCTCTACTTGGCTACTCCGGCTAGCAACTCGAGGTTATCGGCCACCGAATTTCCACTTGACTTCCATCTTCTTCTTCTCGAGGTCATCTAATCTCCTTTAATTTCTCTCTCTCTCTCTCTGTTCCATTTTACAAAGACAATGTTGACAAGTTACTGATAATGCTAGATTAGTTGATTTTTTTTTTCAGGTTCTTCTCATTTGATATATGTTTATGTGAATCGAATTGCAAAGAAATAGAAGTAATGGCTGCCATTCATGAAATCCCAATCAATGTCAATGGACATAGCAAGAACCTAATTTCGTTCTCAGCAAGCAGAAAACCACTAAATCATTCATGTGTTTTTCGAAAGCGCGAATCGTTTGATGTGGTATCATCTGCATCGCAAACCCCAGTCCAATTTGTACTAGAGAATACTAGTACTTCACTTGTTTCACAAAACTTTTCATTCCCAATCATGGTACTACTAAATTACTGGATTTCATTTGTTAATTCAGAATGCTTGTAGGTAAAATGTACTTGATGTTTGTACTGTAATTGAAGTGGGTAGTGTCTTTCAGGTGAACAGTTGTACGGGCAAAATGGGGAAGTCGGTTATTGAAGCAGCGTTGAGGGCAGGGCTTGACCCTGTTCCTGTATCATTTGGGAGGCAAGAAGATTCGGGGATGACAGTTGAAGTTGAGGGGAAGGAGTTTCAGGTTCACGGACCTGATGAAAGAGAGAATGTTTTAGCTAAAGTTTTTCGTGAAAATCCTGGTTTGATTGTGGTAGACTACACTGTGCCTACAGCAGTAAATGGTAAGCTCATGTGATTATTTTTTAAGAAATAAATAACAAGTTGAAATTTGAGTAGTTTAGTGTTCAAGAAATTTTGTTGGTGCATTATACTCAAATAGATCCATACATAATTGGTTGATAAGGTAGAGCCTTACTTTTTGCAAAATTGAAAGTTATGAATACTCTAGCCAGGTTGCCAACAATCATGATTGGTGTTCTGGACCCTCATCACCTAAGTGGTTAAATAGCATATAGCGATTATGATATTCGTTGGTTCTAGAAAGTTAGTATAATTTGGTTTTTGTATTGCTCAGCTGCGGGGTTTATGTAGGTTTTTGAATTGATGGTTGTTTGAGTGATCAAATGGCCTATTACTTGGCAGTAGTTGTGGTATTTTTACCTTCTGTTCTTTGCCCCTAATTGGATTGTCAAATTCTCTTTCTGCCTAGTTATGACATCTGTTGGTTCAAGATATTGAGTTGATTTTGGTAATTGTATTGCATGTAGGTATTCGATAGGTCTTTTAGGTGATATGCTCTTGAGTTACCAAATATTCCTATTATTAGTTCTGAGGCCACTTCACTTTCACATTGTTTTGGTTTAAAAGGATTGATTTGGAAACTTAGGTATATATTTTTTCTAATCTCTGTAATGGATGACATACATGAACATATTAACTTATTGTTGAACACAATAAGCAGATAATGCTGAATTATATTGCACACTCGGAGTACCTTTTGTGATGGGAACAACTGGTGGCGACAGGGAACGATTGTACAAGACTGTAAAAGATTCCAGGAATTATGCTGTGATCTCACCACAAATGGGAAAACAGGTCTAATAATTTAACTTTCTTGGTTGACTGATTGCTATGATACACTATGTTATGCTTAAGTGGTTTCCCTTGTTGATTTTTGTTTAGGTTGTTGCATTTCTTGCAGCAATGGAGTATATGGCCGACCAATTTCCTGGAGCATACTCTGGGTATACCTTAGAGGTACTTGTATTCCTTCTCTAATATCAGTGACCCCATGCTAAAATTGTTAATATGGCATAGTTTCTAGCTGTCATAATCACATTCTGGATTCAAAGCAGGTTGGAATTTTTATTGAACACCCAAAGCTGATATAGTACACCTGCTTTTATTGTACTTGAGTTTTCAGGTTAGGATTATGCATTGAGGTAAGGGGCAAATAAGCAGGCATTTCTGCCTAATTATGTCGCTACCATCAATGCTTTTAATTTTTAAATTGAAGTTTCATAAGACTGCCTGAAACTTATTAGAAAGGATAAAGTGTATTTTTTGCTGAAAAATAATTATCATGCCTTTCTTCATGACCCAGGTCTCGGAATCCCATCAAGCTAACAAGTTGGACATATCTGGAACTGCCAAGGCTGTCATCTCATGCTTCCAGAAATTAGGGGTCGCCTTTGACTTGGATGAGGTGTGATTAGGACCTTAATATTGTTATTAGAGGTCACCGAATTCTGAGCATGAGCGTCAAATTAGTACTAATATCAATTAAGTGCACGAGTGTCAATTTTGATCTGTTTGGTACTTGGGTGACAATGGCTCATGTCATATCCCATATCTTCTGGAACAATTATAAAATCAATAGCGAACACCATGCTTGTGATGATTTAGATGGGTTGCTTAATGGGTTTTTACTTGGAAATATTTATATAAACAGTTACTTGTTTCTTTGAGAGCTAAACTCTATAATTTATTCAATACAGAAGACCCACAAGAAACTAAAAACATTAAATCAAGTCATTATTCAAAACTCTAGTCATTCAATTCTGGGAGTAGATAGTGATATCAGATACATGGAGGAAAGTGTATTAAATCATTTCTTCATTAACTTCTTATTCACTTAGTTTTTATAGTAGGTTAGTTTTCATTTGACAAGAAACAAGTGATTCTTTTGAATTTGTTTTTCATGTTACATTAGTGTCCAATATACTCATACTATACATCTGAGTATAAATATAGTTATGGCATGGCAAATTCTACATCTCTTCAGCAATCTATCAAATATTAATGCTTATGTTATGGTGGTCGTGAGAAGTGTTTACTATTTTCAAGGGTTCAAACCTTTTCTGTTATCTTTTTATTTTATTTTATTTTACTTGGTTATCTGACTGGCCTCTAGTCTAGTATGAATGTATGATGTTTACATTTGAAATTTTAACTAGGTACAACAAATTCGTGACCCAATCCAACAAACGGAGATGGTGGGAGTCCCGGAGGAGTACCTATCTGGTCATGCATTCCATATGTACCACCTTACATCGCCCGACGGAACGTAATTTTTAAAACCGTGTTCTTTTCATATGTTTTGATGGCTTATTATTTGCATCAAGAGCTAAATTTTTCATTGTTTTGCAGAGTTTCTTTTGAGTTTCAGCATAATGTTTGTGGTAGATCCATTTATGCAGAGGGCAGTATAGATGCTGCATTTTACCTTGCCAAAAAGGTGCTCTTCACTTTCTCACCTTAATTGCAGTTCGTGCTTTCTTATAATCATATTAACTTCATTTCTTTAGGCTGATTGTAATCATTATGTGCAAATGCAGATCCAATCAAACGCAGACAAGAGGATCTATAATATGATTGATGTCTTGAGAGAGGGTAACATGCGATGAAAGCAAAACAATTCAATCTTGTATTGTATTAGGGTTTAGATGTGAGCAGTGGAGAACCGAAGAATAGATATAGACGTCCCATGTCCAGCTTAATCTTTAAGGCAACCGTTTGTTATGTTAAATTAAGATTGAACTAGTTTCTTTCGGCTGACAGAGAACTTACGCAGTTTCCATTGGATATTAAGCAATGCAGTTAGTATTAAATGTGCAAGCTTAAGAGAGCCAAACTCTTAGAAACACTACACATAATCATGTTGTATATTGAAATCGACAGATTTCAATATTAATTTCTCGAAATCAATATTGATCTTACATGTACAAGAGTTGGTCGATTTGGCAGTGGTGCATATTACTGCATTTAAGCAATCTGACAACCATAATCTTTAAAGAATCAAAACACGGCGGTCGATTTGGCAGTAGTGAATGGGAAAGACAGTTAGCCACATTGTTAGACCACAACTTAACTATCCACCCTAATTATTAGTTGCAAACACACATATTGACATATTAAATATCGGTGTGATTTTAACAGTGATGAAGAATTGTTGCTATTTTTATTGGGGTAAATTATCGCGTTGTCTAGTAATGTTCAACATTTTCCTTGCTGCACATAATGTGTATATAGCAAGCATTCAAAAGGTATATGCATACACAACCTCAAAAGAAAACCAGTAAGAAATATACATTCGGATCCCCTTAAACATAATGATATTTGCTCAAGTGAACGCTTTAAGTGGGAGAGTGACAACTTCACTTTATTCTAGAGGAGTGATAGTAATCTGTTTGTATAAATTTGTGGGCTAATAGTGTCAAGGAAGTTACTATTCAAACAAACAAGACATCTGTTATATATTTAAAACGCAATTGTACCTTTTCTTTTCAATATTAACTTTTTTAAATTTCTTTTATTCCATTATTATTCTTTCCTAATCAATTTCTACTTTCATAAAATATTCCTAAATCACTTCTACTTCTATTAGGAGTTACGAAATCTATAAATAAAAAATTTTAAAATAAAATATATGAATATAATATAATAAATAATGTATGCATGACTAATGAAATTATGAATAAAAAATTGAATGCGATATTTGATAGTTTAATTAACATAATTAACATACCTATTTAAAACTAATTTCATGAAATAAGTACAACAATTCTTAAGTGTATATTAAGTAATTTTGAAGTATGTATTATCATAATTAATTATTTTGAAGTATATATATAAACACATTATAAATTATACAAATAAAATTAATGTTTCGATTAAAATTATATCGTTTGACTCAACATATCATTTGTTTTATTAGTTAAGCTATTTTTGTGTAGTTATTATATTTTTAGGGTTACTAACATTTATCATCATTATTTTGTTATAATTATTTTAATTAACATTTTCAATTATAATCGATTAGATTTGTTGTTTGCTTGATTAAGTTTATTTGTTTAATAATTGTCTGATGGAACCTGTTATATGTATCTATTATATTTTCTTTTAGTTAATAATTGTTAAGATTTATCATATATTTTAATTTTATTTTCTAAGTAATTTTTAATTTTAATATGATTTAAAAACATATTCTTTAATGATATAAATGTTTCAAATATATTTTATATTTTATTTTTGTATGATCTCTCTAACTTTATATTTGGATGCCTGAAATACGTTTTCAAATTTATAATTAAGATAATATCTATAATATATATGAGTAAGTGTAATATAATATATTTTAATTAGAGTTTGAATTATAAATTATGTTTGCTTCGGTTCAATTTAATTAAAAATTTTAACACAACTTAAAGAGATATTAATGAATAATCTAAAATATAGTATTAGATTAATTTTGATTTTTTTTTCGCCGTAAGTTATTTTCTAAAAATACTATGAAAATACAAAAGGTGTGGAAAACGTTTTCCTACCTTTAAGTTTTCAATTATCCAATAAACATTGGAAAATATTTTTCAAAAAAATATTTTCCATTTCCAAATAACACAAAATAACAAAAAACATTTTTAAAATTTTTTTCCTTGTATGAAATAGAGATGAAATAATTTAGTTACCAAATAATAATACTCTCTTCCTTCTTTATTAACTGTCACTTACATATTTTTTAGTCAAATTAATTATTTTTTGACTTTAACATTAAACACATATACCCACACTAATACCATTATAAAAGTTATTGTATAGTGGTTCATTGCGAGGGTAGAGGAAAAAGTGGATTTACACTCTAAATTTGTGGCCCTTGTGTTGAGATTGTCGTGGTTAGGTTGTCCTAATAATATTTTATTTTTTTTTTGTTTTATTCGTTCTATAATTTATAAGTAATTTATTTTTTAATTAATTTTATTAAGAAAAATAAATTTCAAAAAACACGTAATAAGATGTTATAAGAGGAGATAAGACAACAAATAAGTCATATTTTGAAACAATTGAGACCCATTTCATGTTAAGACAATACATAACAATCTGTTAATTAGAATTTTTATCTAAATAAAAACTTGTAAAATGAATTGTACTGGATATGATCATTAAGAAGGCGAGTAGAAAATAAGAAAGACGAAAAAATTTACGAAGTAAACAATAAGTACGAAGGACAATTTATGAACATCAAAAGGAGTTCATAAATTTCTTGCGGCAAAAATAAAATGAAATTTATTGCTGACCAAGAGTTATATTTGTTGTTCCATCTTTGAAAAGTCTGTGATTCATTTGATTTTGTTTGTTGTAATCTTATCATCACTTCTATATTAACAACAAATTTCATGAAAACAATATCAATCAAACATACAATTTCAATATTTATAAAAATATAAATATGATTGTCTTTATAAAACAGGAGGAGTATTGTCTATATAGCAAAAATGGTACTTGAATATATGCATGTGTGTTTATACTATATAGATTTTTTTTTTCTTTTTTAATTTGTAAGGTCATATAATTGAGATACCAAACTCTGTCACGATTAACTTACTACATGCTAAAAATTACAAACAAGGATCTCAATATTTTCAATATGTGGTTCTTTTACTAACATATATATTCCTTATTTTGTTTTACTATTGTGCTGGTTGATTCTAAGGTGTTTCAGCCCATAGTATTGCCTATGTATATATAGAAAGACCTTCACCTATACTCTAACATAAGCATACAGTTAACAGCTTCATTATACAGGTTAAGAAAAAGAAACTAAGCCATGGATACACTAGTGAGCTTTTCACCATATCTACTACCTCTACTACTTCTTCCCATATCATTTTCTCTCTTCTTCTACTTCACCCAAAAACAGAATTCTGGGAGCTCAAATGCACCACCAGGATCAAGTGGATGGCCATTTGTTGGTGAAAGTATCAACTTTGCCTTATCAGGTCCCCAGCAATTCTGCAGGGAAAGAATGAAAAAGTATTCTCCAAATGTGTTCCAAACTTCGTTATTAGGCGAAAAAATGGCAGTGTTTTGTGGAGCACATGGCAACAAGTTCCTCTTCACAAATGAAACCAAACTCCTCACCTCATGGTGGCCTAAATCCATGAAAAAGGCCTTGCTTTTCCCTGAGTTTGTAGAGAGTTCATTGAAAGAAGTCTCAGCTCTAAAACGGAGTTTTTTGCACGATATTCTTAAGCCAGAAGCCCTCAAACAATACATACCAGTCATGGACTCCATGGCACGCGAACATGTGGATGCAGAATGGTCTCCTCATGGGGATGTAAAGGTCTTCCCTTTGTCAAAAAAGTATACATTTGATTTGGCTTGTCGATTGTTTATGAGCATAGTTGAACCTGAGGATGTGTTGAGGTTGTCGAGACATTTTAATCTCGTTACCTCAGGGATGTTCTCTGTGCCAATAGATTTGCCAGGGACTGCTTACAATGGTGCCATTAAGGGAGGAAAATTGGTCAGAGCTGAGCTTATGAAGGTCATTTCAGAGAGGAAAAGGGAAGTGATGAAGAATAAAGAAACATCAGATCGCGATTTGTTGTCTCGCATGCTACTTGTAACTGATGAAAATGGGGAGTTCATGAGTGAAATGGAGATCTCTAATAACATTATAGGTTTACTGGTTGCTAGCTATGAGACAACAAGCACTGCTGTTACCTTTGTCATTAAATCTCTTGCTGAGCATCCACATGTTTATGGTGCAGTCTATAAAGGTACGCAGGCACAAAATTTTCTCCCTTGTGTCATCTTTTCGTAGTTGTATTGTACAATCATGTAAAGCTAAGTGTCTAGTTATCTGGACAAATATGTGTAACTACCATGAATTTTCCTTGGTAATAACGCGTAATGAAGCTAATTAATGATTTTGACAGAACAAATGGAAATTGCAAGATCCAAAAAACCAGGTGAATTGCTGAGATGGGAAGATGTACAGAAGATGAAATATTCATGGAATATGGCATGTGAGTCCCTCAGGCTAGCACCACCAGGTCAAGGATCGTTTAGAGAGGCTGTTACTGATTTCACATATGCTGGTTTTACCATTCCCAAGGGATGGAAGGTAAATGTTGTTCCTAATATAGTCCATCTTTATCAACTTTTAAACATCATTTAAATCTAGACTCATTTTCAAACTCAAATTTAATACGTGTTTATTTCATTAATCTTCAAACATATAACTAAGATTAAGTCCGCCAATAATAACCATTTTGTTTCACTGCTGCAGACGTTTTGGACAGTGCACACGACACACAAAGATCCGAAATACTTCCCAGACCCCGAGAAATTTGATCCTTCAAGGTTTGAAGGAAGTGGACCTGCCCCATACACGTTCGTGCCTTTTGGAGGAGGACCTCGAATGTGTCCTGGAAAAGAGTATGCTCGACTAGAAATTCTGGTTTTCATATACAACGTGGTTACAAAGTTTAAACTGGAGAGGCTAAATCCAAACGAGAAGATTGTAGTGCAGGCTTCTCCAATCCCCGTGGAAGGCCTCCCGGTTCGCCTCGTGCCTCATCAAAAATAAATCTACACCTTGTCATTATAATTGTCATGTTCAGTTGTAATTTTGCTATATATGGTTTGCTTTATACTGGCATTTATGTTGATTGAGCCCTTGCAGTTGGAAACCTGCAATACAATCATCATGTAATAACATTACCTAATAATTGTATACCTATTGGTTATGTTACTTAAAGAAGATATCTTTTTACTTTTAATTTCAATCATGTGTCCTGTTGTTTAACTTTCCCATTTCCTTTTTTCTTTTTCCCCTCTTTTTAATGGGTCAAAAATAAGAGTTTGAAGTTTCATTAACCAAGAAAAAAAGAATGAAACAGGAACTTAAAACAACATTACAATGTCCAAACATGCTTGAACAACAGTGTTCTGTCCAACACAAGTTAATAAGAGGCTGACAACATGATCCCCAAATTGTACATGCAGAAAAATATGCGCAAGTGATTCTGTTTGCTGACATTCTGTTAGATGTTCTTACATTTCTGTTCTTTTATTCTTTAATGGCTTCAGTATATAGAAACTTAAGTGTCTTTATAGCAAACTAATCAGAGAAAAATAAGAATCAAGAATTGTAAAAAAGCAGAAGAGGTGGCTTATAGCTTATTCTTATTATTATGGTATTATGCCTAAAATGCTTTACAACAAGCTACCAAAACATCAGACTCAAAAAAAAGTCCTTGAGGGACCTTTTATTTCCAAGCTGAAGTTGAGGTTCCAACATTACAAGAAGAAGAATTGTTCATATTTCCAATACAATTTTAAAGAAAAATCAGAAATCTACAAAAGGGATAAGTTAAATAACAACCCTCATTTAAAGATGATTTATTACCAGTTATTGGCAACAATATCAGCCAAATCAACCACTCTCTGTGAGTAACCCCACTCATTGTCATACCAAGCAATCACCTTCACCATGTCATCTCCCATAACCATAGTCAATGATGCATCAACTGTTGAGGACACATCCGAACATCTGAAATCAACTGAAACAAGTGGCTCATTGCACAAAGACAGGATTCCCTTAAGCTCATTGTCCGCGCTCTCCTGGAATGCAGCGTTCACTTCCTCAGCGAATGTCTTCTTGGTAACTTGAACAACAAGGTCCACGACTGACACATTAGGTGTTGGCACACGGAGGGCAATGCCATTGAGCTTCCCTTTGAGGCTTGGGAGGACGAGTGCCACTGCCTTTGCTGCACCAGTTGATGTTGGGACAATGTTGAGTGCCGCAGCACGTGCACGTCTGAGATCCCTGTGGCTCGCATCAAGAAGCCTTTGGTCACCAGTGTAGGAGTGGGTAGTGGTCATAGTTCCCTTTATGATACCTGTCATGCCATATATATCATTTGTCAAACTCAAACTTGCATATTTTCGTTATAAAATATGCATCAGAGAATGTAGTGTCCCAAATTATGATACCGGAATTGGTTAAAGTGCGTTAAACTGTTATACTGTATAACACTTCAATGCACTTTAGGGCAATTCAGGCATCAAATTTTCGGGCATAGTAGCATCGGTAAGGATGTATTACCGAATTTCTGGTCAAGAACCTTGACAAAGGGTGCAAGGCAGTTAGTAGTGCAGGAGGCATTACTGATGATAGGCTCTTTCGGATCATAAGCATCAGCATTAACACCTACGACATATGTGGGAATGTCACCTTTCCCAGGAGCAGTAATGAGCACCTTCTTGGCTCCAGCCTGAATGTGTTTGCCAGCACCATCTCTGTCCACAAACACCCCAGTCCCTTCTATAACTAAGTCGATTCCCATCTCCCTGTGAAGTTTATGTGATTGTTTAAGAACAAATTAATCTCTTTAGAAAAATGTATCCTTATGTTAGTAACTACTTAGTAAAATGATATACAACATCAACAATCCAATATTACCCCCAAGGAAGGTTGGAAGGGTTGCGGTCAGATACAACTTTGATAACCTTTCCATCAACAGAAATTCCATCAGTTCCAACAGGCTTGACATCAGCATCAAAAATGCCAAGGGTGGAGTCATACTTGAGAAGGTGAGAGGCTTGCTTCACACCACCGGTGTCATTGATAGCAATGACATCGAGGGGTGAGTCTTTCCTTCCATGCCAACACCTCAAGAAGTTTCTTCCGATTCTTCCAAATCCATTAATAGCTACCTTCAGCTTGGCTTCCACCACTCCCTTCTTGTTACCTCCACCAATCTATAACAACTTAAAATTCAGTCACCACACACCACAAGAAAATCATATATATGTTACATATAGTCTAGGTCCTTGAAAATTTATAATCTTTAATTTGGGAATCCAAAAATAAGATTTAATTTTTGTATTTTTTTTCTTCTTAGACTTAAGGTTAGCCGGCAAAGGCCATATTGAGGTCCACTGCATCTGAAAAATGAGGTGCATTTGGTTTCTGTTTCAGTGGTTTTCATTTTTATTGCATATGCAGGGATGTTTTATAAGGTTTTTCCGTTTTACTTAATGGCAGAGAAAGCATCAAATGCACTAATTTTAGGATCTTAAGCCTACAAAGAATGTTCCGAGCCAACAATCTTTCTCATGTGATTCCAGTGTAAAGAATTTCGTCATTTTCTATACAATTTTTCATGACAATACTACAGAAAATTTTTCTGAGTGTAGTGGCTAATAAAATATATTTATTATTATTCATTCATCCAATAAATGGGACAGCAGCTCCAAAGACAAATAGTCATGAAAGAAAATGTGAAGCACAATATCTGATAAGTTAAGGTAGTTATAAAGCTGCTACCAAAATTTTAAACTTTCCTATCCTGTCATTGTTGCTCTATAACAAGTTCTGTTTTAAGAAATATTTATACATTTTGGAAATTGACATTTCATAGGTCTGACATATGTATTCTGCATTACATGCTTGTAAAATGTGCATTACAATATATAGTAGATTTTGCGCATGATCATATCAAAAAAATTCATGTGGAAATAGTAGTTCTCTACAATTTCTTTTTAAGTTAGTACTATAGTTAGAATTTAAGTCTTTCATTTACACTATAAAGCAGCACCGTGTTCTCAGTATGTCATTACCTATAAGTGCACTAAAACTGAAACAAGCACCATCATTTTTTCCATTTCAGTAAACAATATATTGGATGATAAATTTGAAACTCTAATATTGGGACAAAATGAGTATTAGCTATAGTAGATACAGTGAGAGACTCACAACAGATGTCTGGAAGGTAACAACAGAGAACAAATCATCAGACGTTCTTCTGTTAAATGGAACTGAAGCAGATGAGCGCAGCCCCGAGAATTCGGAGAACCCCTTGTTCACCTGCACAATCATTAAACGTGCATTAGCATTTAGCATTACAAACAAGTTGTGTTTGCAACCAAGCACATATATATACATATATATGGTCCCGTTCGTTTTAACTTCAATTTTGGAGAATTTATATTCTGACAATATGAATTTACATCTTTAGAATCTAGAGTATCCAAAATTTAAGCCGAAACAGTGAACTATGCGCTATAAACGATAAGAAAGAGTATCAGAAGTAACTGTTTCGAGACCTGGAGAGATGAATTGGCCATGGAGAGAGAAGCCGAGGTCATGCTTGCTATGGGTGCCAATGACACCAGACACCAAGTTAACAGTAAACAGCAGCAGCAGCAGCTCTAGGAGTAGTTTTAAGGGAGAGGAGGATGAGAAATGGTTGGAGGTTTAATGTGGGGGTGGGACATAATAATATGAGAAAGAAAAGGAGAGTGTGGATGAGATTATGGATGATAGATAGGCCTCTCACTCATTATATGGCTATGGTTTGGTGGATGGTTTTGTGGGTATATGTGTTACATTTCAAAAATTTTATGAGTCTCCAATGACCTTTCATACCACATCCATGGTTTAATATTAGTTCTTACTACACCTTATCTTTCAAAATTGCCACCATGTCAATTATACTCCTCCCTATAGGATGGCAAAGGGCTTGAAATCCATTTCATGTGGACTATTACTTTTCATCCTTACTAGGAATATAAACATAGTGTAATATTTGTTTATATTGTGAGTTGATGAGTAAAAGTAACTATAAATGAGTCTATTTGTTAATTATTTGAAAAATATCAATTACTTGAAGTTACATTTTGCTAACTTTTTCATTACAAGAATAAAACTTAATTAGAATAAGAGGTACTCCTTCCTATTAGATTATATGTTTGTAAATGAACCTATGGCTCTATTACTTTGTAGAGGGGAAAAATAATGGAAGGGCAAAATGTGTGGTTTCCAAAGATTTTTAGACTTCTATGTTATCTTCAAGTCTACTTGGATAGGGTTATAATGTAATGTCTATTTCTCAACAGTACAAGCTTTGGAGGAGGCATAATGTTAAAAATTGTCAGAACACTTCTGTAATTCTGGGAGTAATATCCCTACATAACAGAACAGAATACTATTGAGAGAGTAACCAAAAAAGCTGAAACAAATGAGTTTTGTGATTACATAAATACTTATATTTTTTTAGTTCACATCTAATAAATTTGTGAGATTTTATAATTTAAAATTAAAATTTGAAGTGAAATACTTTAAAGTAAAATACAAACTTTTATATGTTTATTTATTACAAATTTATATCATAAATAAAATTATAGAATTTTTACAAATAATATTACATTAAAATGAAAATGAAATGCATATTTAATTTTGGAATGACAAAATTTTGTAATTAGACGAGTAGTAATAATAAATACTATTCGACCGCAAATTAAAATATTTTCGGTCTGGTTGAACAAATAATGGAAATTATTCAGGAAGCAACGTAGAAAATGTCGGTGTTTTAGTGGGAAATTTGAAAATCCAGGCTGTTTGTTATGAGAATCTTACTTGGAATTGAACCAAAAAGAATTTTTTTACACTTGGCAAATACATCTTCATGCTCCTTAAGATCTAATATAATCACCAAACATCATTACTATAGCCCGAGCTCTTGTTTATCCATTAACAATGCAGTCGGAAATAACCCAATCACCATTGCTAATGCTCTTACCTTTTCTGGGAATGCAAAATCGTATTTTTACGGAAGCCAAATCCACGCCCATATCTTTAAGTTGGGGTTTACGGATGACGTTTTTACTCAGAATAATTTGATTAAAACTTACTCAAAGTGTGGAGTTTTAATTGATGGGCTTAGAGTGTTTGATGAAATGTCTGAAAGAAACCTGGTTTCTTGGACTCTTGTTATTTCTGGTGCAAATGAAAATGGTGAGTATGCATTGGCTATTGAGACGTTTGTTGACTTGACTATAAGTGGGTTTTTGCCAAATGAGTTTGCTTTGGGCAGTGTAATGAAGGCTTGCATTAATTTGGGGGTTAATGAATTGGGTTTATGTGTACATTGTTTTGTTTGTAAAGTTGGAATGGAAAAGAATCCGTTTGTGTGTAGTTCGATCATTCACATGTATGCTAAGAATGGTATGGTCAAAGCAGCTGAGCAGATATTTGAGGATATGGACAGTTCTGATGTTGGTTGCTGGAATGCCATGATTGGAGGTTATGCACAGCGTGGTTGTGGTTTTGAAGCTGTGAAAACTTTTTCTTTTATGCACTCCGAAGTTGTGCTTATGGACACGTTCACTTTTGTTAATGCTCTCAATGGCTGCTCATTTATTGGTGATCTACATGTTGGGTGCCAGATTCACGGTATGATTGTTAAAAACGGGGAACGTAGTACGTCAGTGTTGAACTCTCTCATCCAAATGTACTTCAAGAATGAGGAAAGCATCCTTGCTTTAAAACTTTTTCATGCGATGGGAAAGAAAGACGTGGTATCATGGAACACTGTTTTTGCAGGATTGTGTCAAGATGTAAAAGCAACAGAAATGGCAGAACTGTTCTATAATTTCATGTTAGAAGACTTGAAACCAAATTGTGTTACTTTCCAAATCTTATTTAGGTTCTGTGGTGATGTTCTTGAGCTTGATCTGGGGCTTCAGTTTTGTTGTATTGCATTTCATTATGGAGTTCATAACAAACCCAGTGTTTGTAGCTCCCTGATTAATATGTTCTCAAGATGTGGGGTAACAGAAATGGCTCGTAAAGTTTTTGATACTGCGCCTTTCAGCAACATCAATAATTGGAATGAGATGATTTTAGGGTATAGTCTGAGCTGTGATGCTGAAGCCCTTAAGCTTTTCAGTTACTTAAGGGAATTGGGAGTTGAAGCAAATGAGTGTACATACTCCAGCACATTAGAAGCTTGCTTGAAAACTGCAAACTTACAAGCCGGTAGGCAAATTCATAGTATTGCAGTTAAATCTGGTTTTGCATTCGATGGATATGTGTGCAGCTCACTAGTGAAAATTTATGTAGAATTTGGATTACTAGATGAATCTTCTTCATTTTTCAGCGGGCCTGAGAAATTGGATTTGGCATCTTGGAGTGCATTTATTTCCAGTTTGGTGCATCGAGGTTGTGATTCTAAAGCTATAAAAATTTTGAACTATCTGAAAGAGGACGGTGAAGAACCTGATGAATTTATTCTGGGCAGCATTTTCAAGGCTTGCTCAAATATAACATCACAGCACCTGACTAAATCTATCCACTCACTAATCCTTAAAGTGGGTTTTGATTCACATGTATTTGTTGCTAGTGCAATTATAGATGCTTATGCAAAATGTGGAGATATTAAAAGTGCAGAAGTGGCATTTCACCTTTCATCTGAATCAGTTGATGTTGTTATCCTCAACACTATGATTATGGCATACGCTCATCATGGCCGTGTGACAGAAGCTATGGAAATTTTTGAAAGGATGAAAATGGCAAATCTAAAACCCAACCAAGCCACTTTTGTGTCTGTTATATCAGCTTGTAGACACGTAGGTCTTGTCAATCTAGGTCGTACTTTATTCAAATCTATTACCTTAGACTATGGAATGCAGCCTTCTCCTGATAATTATGGCTGTTTAGTCGACCTGTTAGCGCGAAATGGATCCCTCGAGGAAGCTCAAAACCTGGTTGATAGGATGCCTTATCCGCCTTGGCCAGCTATCTGGAGATCCTTACTTAATGGTTGTAGGATACATGGGAATAAGGTGGTGGGAGAATATGTTGCTAAGAAGTTAGTTGATTTGTGTCCTAACAATGAGGCATCTTATGTCTTGTTGTCAAAGGTTTATTCTGAAGAAGGCAATTGGGAAGATGCAACAAAGCTAAGGGATGGGATGATTGATCGAGGAGTTCAGAAAGACATGGGTCGTAGTTGGATTGAGATATAGTATATAGAAGCTGTAGTTCATATTACTTCCTTTATACCATTTCTTCACACAACTTGTTTCTTCATACGGTATCAAAGTCATGTATTTGTGAACGAGGACTCAAGAGTAATATTTTAAAATAGTGACTAAATGTACATATCAAAAGTCACTTATCTCAGCAACCCAAAAATTAGAAAAATCACTTATACAAACATGTATTCTGCTTCCTCCATTTCAAAATGAAAAATTACTTATCTTCATATTTTTATATATTTTGGTTTTAGATTTTAGAAGGAAAGAAATATATACTATTACAGTATTATATTTATCATAAATAAAGAAAAATTCTAGAATGTGACTCTTTCAATTCTTATCTCACATTTTACCATTTTTAGGTTAATAAATATATACATTCACAGACATTTAGATTACCATCAAAATTCAAATTATTGAAATAGTACTTGTACTTTTATCTCACTTTTAGTTTAGTCAGAGTATAATTTAACTTTCATAATCATAGTTGTACTAATTCTTATGAGTTCAATTAGATCCAACAAAATTGCCGGACCATTCATGAGTCTGAAGTGAAAAAACAAAAATAATTTGAGACTTATTATCACATTGATAACAATAGAAATTAGAAAGACATATGACTCATTTTATGAGGACAAGAAAAGACGAAAATAACCTTATTATTTTATTTAAAACTACAAGTAAACATTTTATTGGACATTCTTTAATCCACATCAGATTTTATTAATAGCTGGTAATGGTTCCAAATTTAATTGAAAATAAAATTAAAGTACAAGGATACTTATGAAAGTTAAACCATACAGAGACTAAATTGAAAATAATATAAGAGTATAAGAACTATTTCAGTAGTTTTGCCACCAAAATTCTTTTAAAATTATGAAAATTTTACTCGGTATTATTTATTTCGTTTGAAGTTTTCTTTTATTGAAGTTCATTAATAATAAGTACTTTTATTTAGGGTTTCAATATTACCCAACTTCATTTATAAAAATCTATGCTGTCTGTTTTGTCTACGAGTATAGGATTTTCTATTTTCTTTGAGATAATATTTATTTTTAAAAACTTACCAGAAAATTAAAGAATTCAACAAAAAAAAATATAAAAGCACTTGGTCATAGGATATCCTTATACTCCGGGACGTTAAATGTAATAATTTTTTGAAATTACATGACATAAACTTTAAGACATTCAACACTCATATTTACGTAATATTTATTTTTCAGAAACTTTTAAAATCAATTAAAAGTATAATATTTAAATATATCAATATTATAATAAGAGAAATATAATTATAATTTTAAGGCACCTTAAATTCGGAGTCATAAAAATATATTGTACTCCGTATTTAATCTGAGGTGGTAGACTGGTAGTATTCAGTATTCTTAGTTTCCTACAACGGTATATATTTTGTTCCTCGTACAACACCAGCACAGAAGGTAACAGTGACACTAAACTTTAAGCGGGAAATTCACAAAGCAAAAACACCAGCGGAAAACCGATAACCAGAGGAAGAAATCATCAGGTAAAGAAAGAAGCGCTGCTGGGTTCAGTTTCATAGTTCAGTTGATTACAGTTTTATAGAATTTTCAAGTAGCGCGCAATGTGTTTGTGAAAATGCCACAGTCACTGCATTTAAAAATCAAAGTCTTTATGTTAATTACAGTTTCTTTTTTGTGATTTTATTGTGGAATATTTTGAATTGGACTTGGTTTATTGAATGTCTAATATCCGTTTGTTATGCAGCTTTTTATGTTTTATTGAGTTGCGAAGAGGGAATTCTGTTGAAATGAACTGGTCCTGTTGTAACAGTTTGTGTCCTTCAACCTCTAATCTACTTCTGACCGGTGGCGGTTCTAAGCTTTTGCAGAAAACCAATTTCTCTTATCCGGTATGTTTTCATGTATGAGGGATTGAAAGTATTCCTTACTTTAAAATAAGTGAATTATTTCTCAGTATATACTTTTTTTACTGTGTTATACTGGGAGCTAGAAGTAATATATGATTGGGATATTCAGTTTCTTAGCTATAATCTTCTTGGTATATGTTATTACCAGGTTGGTCATCTTTTGGTACCACTGTGAACATCCGACCACTAAACGACCCGGAACACTTGTTAGTGTCTATATATTATGCAGCAGTTTGCGCTGAAAAGGCTGCAGGGTTTGAGGCCAACCTTGTATTTCCGAGCTAGGAAATGAGCACAAGATTATTTTTATTTTATTTTTTTAAGCCTTATACATGAGCAGGTAGAATATAGTTACATAACTATCAGGAACCTGACTTGTTTGGGCCTAATTAAGTTATGTATCACACATATCCTTCAGGGACTTATAATGATGGGTTGCATGTATGTTCAATCTAGAATATAGTTAGTATTCCAGGTCTATTCACGCACAAGAAATTTTAGGATTTAAAAGTTATCATATCTAGTGTTTATTTCATGACTATGACACCAAAATTAGGGTTATGGTTTAGCATAAAAGACTTCTGGTATTTTTACTTTGTACAATCTAGAACTAAACAAGATGTCACTAATTGGGTTGTGGTCGTTTTCGGCTTCTATCTTTCTTCACGGTTTGGATCTCATGGATAGGAAAGTTATGTGATGTGTTTAACAATCCTCACTGATAGCAGGTTCAGAAGCATAAAAGAAGGTTCCATGAGTTTGGAAGGGAAAACAAGGTTCATGCCTATTATGGCCTGAAATCCCCACCTTATAAACTTGTAAGTTATTTGTAACTCTATTATGTTCTTCAATAAAATAGTTTACTGCTTCAAGAGGGAATATAAAAACAAAAAAAGTCAATTCTGTGCGTCTGATTTCTTTCTTCCTGTTTTGATTTTCAACTTGTTTTTCTTCTTTTCATCACCGCCTTTTCTCTCATTATTCAAAACTTTTTCTTATTCTAGTGCCTTCAGAGATCATTCATGGTCTTACTGGAATTATTAATTTGTTAGACATATTAATGTTATCTAGGGAATGGCCATTTTTGCCCTTTGGCTATTTTCACACCCATATACAAACTGTAATGTGGATGGTATAAGCATGCGATTTATCTGAGGCGTAATTAGTGAAATAGCCGAAATAGGTTAACTATGAAAGAAGAGTTGTGTCAGAGGCAGCTAACCTTGTGAAAATAGCTACTTTTTATGAAATGAACAATCTTTCATTGCAGCGTAATGTGAAAATTGATGGCATCGTCTATCAGCTTTTTAAAAGCATCGAATTTTAGGCTAACTACTTTTAATCTATTTAGTTTACCTATTATTTCCTTTTACAAAATATTTATATTTTTTCTTTTAAAATTTTGGTATAATTAGTAGTTTCTTATTGATTTATTTGTTTTTCTTCAATCATTTTCTTGGCTTCTCTCATGGGTTCATCAATTGCTGACCCCAACTAGTTTGGCTAAACAGTTTTATTGTTGTTGATGTTGAACTTGCAAGTTCCTTATACACCATAATACATCTTTTTTCAATCCTGTACATAAACGTTATTTTGAAATTATATCTAAATGTTGTTAGGTTTCCAATTTAGCTGACATGGAGCCCATTCATATATGTTTCATGCCATTTATATCATCTAATAACACTAATCATGTCACTCTGTAATGTGTAAAGCATTTTATCATTTCCTTCTGCATATATAGGATGCTCTAGAACCATATATGAGCCAGAGGACACTCGAGAAGCATTGGGGAGAGCATCATCGTGGTTATGTGGAAGGTCTGAACAAACAGCTTGAAAAGAATGACATACTGTATGGATGCACCATGGATGAGCTTGTGAAGGTGACATATAACAATGGCAATCCATTGCCTGAGTTTAATAATGCTGCCCAGGTATGTCCAAGCAATTGGAGTTACAGTTTTCATCAGGTCATCTTGCTGTTTTGGACCTCTCTGCTGCAAATTTTTGTGTCACTCATCCTTCTAGATGCTTCAATTGAATCTATGAAACACAACTATTCAAAATGTCAGATTCACTTGCCCATGGCTTATGTAGGCTTCCCCGGGTATCTCAATGTAGCTTACTCGTAGAAATGATAACTAGCCCCAGTATTCGGTTGTATCCATCTTGGGCAGGGATTGATTTCTATATAGATTTAGAGATTTAGTGGGACTTCGAGATTAGTGATTATGATTCTATAACAAATCATGATAATTACGGAATAATATCAACATTATTGTTGGTAGATTCATTGATAATTACGAGATTTTACTTCACTGATAAGAAAGAAAAAAGGATATAGCGCGAATCATCTTTTTTGTCGAAGGCTAATTGTTATTTAACCCTTTTTCTTTGGCTCTGTTTGCTCATAGAATTTCATGATTTTTACTATGCCATTTTTATTTTGGATTAAAGCTAAATTGTAATTTTTGTCTTCCACCATATCCGGTATATCTATACTTGTCTTCAGTTATCCCATTGGTCCATTGTTCCAGGTCTGGAATCATGATTTCTTTTGGGAATCCATGCAACCAGGGGGTGGTCGACAGCCATTATTGGGTCTACTTGAGCAGATTGAAAAGGATTTTGGTTCTTTCACTAATTTCAGGGAGAAGTTTATAGAAGCAGCCCTGACACTGTTTGGTTCTGGTTGGATTTGGCTGGTTTGTAAGTTTCTACTTAAAAATATGCTCCCTGCTTTACATCTTATCACATAGATTTCTCACTTACAGTGTAAAAAAGATTATAATTAATGTCTTTTTGATGTAAATTGTGTTTTCTCCTCTTGATTTTGCATTGGGGTGGATAGACATGGCTATACTGAAAGAAATATTCAGCTTCTCTGTAACTCTGAATTTTGCTTCATGAACACATCCTGCCCATGCAAGAAAATTCGTCATTTTTTGTTGAATCAGAAGTGCAGAGTCCAGAAAGCATAGGTTTAAGTTTGTTTAAATGTGCAATCCACTTGCATGGGAATAAGGTTTCCTGGTCTAGTAGGTGATATTTGGGGACCTAGAGCTCTTTTGTTTGCTACTTCTTTCTTTTGCCTTAAAGTTAAAATCTAATGTTAATGAAAGTTAAAATGTATCAAAACCATAAGTTAAGTTAAAAGGCATTTGGATGAAAAAATTACTTAAAAAGTCAAAAATCTAATGAAAGAAATAGTTAAAATCCAAACAATAACAAATACTTCTTAGATTTTTGACTAAAATTAAAATTTAAGTTATTCCATAAGTAGGAAAAGAACACTCCAATAGTGATTTTAATCCGAAAAGTAGTTTTTGATAAGAAATAAGTAGGAAATGAACACCCTTAGTTTTCTATTAGAGAGTTATTGAAAATTGCCTGATGTTGAAGATAGCTTTATGTTGATTGTGAAATTTGTACAGATAAGGTGATACAATATGCTCACACTTGATACTTATTGTTTCAGTTTTATTCCTGGGAATCCACTTTAAAAACAATTTTACCATGGATGTATTCTTTGCTTGATGTCAGTAAAGAAGGATGAGCAAAGACTTGAAGTCGTGAAAACATCAAATGCCCTCAACCCAATTATTTGGAATGACATTGTAAGTCAGTTCAAACACCTTAGATTAGTTATCTACCTTTTCACAATATTGATTATGATCAAATCTTGAATATTGCCCTGATGTTTCCTCAACTATGCCAGCCTTTGATCAATTTGGATGTGTGGGAGGTACGTGATCTCTCTTCCTCTCCGTAGTTTTGTGTGTGTGTGTTTATGCGCGTGCACACAGGCAAAATTACGAGTTCTCGATGATTAGAAATCACAGTTTTGTGACAATCCACATGTTCTAATTACTTTTTTTTTTACTTGACAGCATTCTTATTATTTGGATTACAAGGTATCCTCTTTACTATCAATCCTTTTTCTTTCAAAATATTTTCCTGTTGATTTTTTGAAATCTTGTTACTTATTAAGGATAAAAAATAATGATATCTCAAACAGAATGATAAAGGCAAGTATGCTAGTGTGTTTATGGACCACCTTGTATCCTGGAATGCTGCAATGGCTCGGCTGGCTCGTGCACAAGCATTTGTGAATTTGGGCGAGCCCAAAATTCCTGTTGCCTAACATGTTTCAATGTCCTTCCCTCAAGTGGACACATGAGCACAAAGAAAATTGTTGCAAAAATTAGGAGTTTCAGAGTTTCTCGTTTCAAGTTTTCAGTGTATTTTGAAATCTTATTACCATAAACTTTTCGTTAGTCTATCGATATCAACATCAACTACGTCTTTACTTCAACCTAGTTTTGATGGTTCTTAATGAAGCGTGTATATATAAAATATTAAAACACAAACTCATACATGGTATTATATAGAAAGGATATTATATCACAATGCATAATGATAAAATAATATTTTAATGCTATATTATAATATTTAATAAATTATGATTATTATATCTTTTGTTTCAAAAAGAGTTACACTTAGAAAAAAATTTGTTCCAAAAAAGAGTTACATTTGAAATTTTTCTTTATTAATTTGTTTTAAATTAAAAAACTTTTAACTACAAACTTATAAATCTAGTCAATTTAAAGATTCATAACAAATTTTATGAGAAAAGTTTATTATTTGTACATTTAATTTTTGGTCAAAAATATAAAATTAATAGTTATCAAAAATCTAAATATTATTTTTTTTTTTGTGGAACGGAGGACTATAATATATAATAATAGATTTGTATATATATTATAATAATAATAATTAATAGTAAACATTATAATATATAACTTTTATATATTATATATATATATGTGTGCGCGCATATTATTATTCATATATATCACATGTAAAGTGTATAATACTTCGTTTTAAGACATAATGAATAATTTAAAATGTGAGTATGCGCACGTCCATACTTGTTTGTGTGTGTGAGCTATTGACATATAACAAAATATATTATATATTAATATTATATATAATTTTTATAATCATTTAAAAATAATATATTATTAACTTTGAAAATATACTAATTTTAATTATACGTAGCTATAAAAATTATTATGTTATGCATCACAAGTAAATGAAAATTTTATATATCCATCTAACTTTTTTATACTCTTTCGACTGGTACAATTAAAATTTTCAAACAAATAATAGATTCATAAATATAAAAGTTGTGACATATATATATATATATTCATTGTGCCAATATGATTCAACTAATACAGTAATACGGGTGACCACATATTTAGAAGTATAACTACAGTTAAAAAATGTTAAAACTTTATAATTGGAAATCACGTGTTCAAAATAATAAAAAAAAGTTTGTCTGTTCCAAAAAATATTTGTAGCATACAAAGACAAATAAAAGTGCATAACAACAACTTATATCTTACTATCCCCATAAATTAAAGGTAAAAAGAAGTGAATGATTAACATTTAGTGATTTGTACTAGTTTCTTATTTGAACCGACAAAACCAATTTATAATATTTATAATTTTATCAAATTGATCAAGAATCATTTAATTTGGTGGAGAAGGGGATGGAGTATAATATGGAGTTTTTTTTAATGGGCGAAATTTTATACTAACCACTGTTCACCAATTCTCACCTATATAAAATTTGAACTCTTGACATTTATGTAAAATACAAATGCTCTAACCTTTAAGTCAAGACATATAATATGAATTTGACTTTTCTCCATTCTCTATTTTCTTAATTTTTCTTTCAATGTATCTTATATTTTTTAATAAAATTTATTATACATAAATTTAATTATGAAGATGGAATTATGAAAAATAGGAGGTTATACCAAGCTTCATACTATTTGATAATGTAAAACATATTCATCCTAATAGTTAAAATTTGATGCAATTTAAATAGTTAAAATTTAATATTTAATATATTTTACATTGTTAAATTGTATAAAAATTGATATACCTTCTTATACAATTAAATTATGTAAAAATAATTTTATTTCAATTTATAAGGGGTGCAGGAAGTTGGGAAAATAGGATAATGGAGAGTAACTAAATTCTTATAATATTTGCGGAAATTATTTTTACTGTGCGATCTAAGGGGGACATTCATTGCTTAATTTATCCTAATACCAAACATTAAATGCAAACATATTCTCTCTCATATATTCAAAAGTTTACACACAATTTTTTAATTGTCTTTATTAGATTATGTTCATTCCGTTAGAATATCAAATAACATGAATGATTGTTGCAATAACTTTATTCTGAATTTATATAATTTAAAAAAAATGACTTACCATTAATATTCATATTTTCTTTTAAATTCACCTTAGATAATTTTAAAATTATATATTTAGAATTACTCTTTGTTTCCCCATCATTATTTTCATATATGGACCAGCCATGTTGTTTAAAGAAAAAACAAAAAACAAGGGAAAGTGATAATAAAAAGTAGTAACAGACCGACCAGCTTACAAGGAAAAAGAAAAATGACTTTATAGCTAAAGCATTTGACATTTGTCACCTCTACTACAAAATATATAATTAACAAAATAAGTATGTACGAAATATAGATAATTTTATTCGGATATCTTCTTTCTTAATATGCACAAAAGGTGCAGAAAAAATTGTAATCAAAGGAGTACAATTTAAAATCTAACCTAAAGATGCAGTCCGAAATTTATCAATTCAAATCCGAATTTAGTATAATTTTACCACCACTTTTTAGCAAATATCTAGCAAGATCTTACATTTAAGGACAAAAATATCCACAAGGATTTAATATAGAAAAAATTATTTATTTATCATTCGTAATCGATTGATTACGGTCTCATGGGAATTTACAATAAAAACTTATTTTCAAGTAATAGGCATAACTATTGAAACGTACTACCTCCATTTTGAAACCGAAAAAAAGAAAGAAAGAGAGATAAAAGAAAGCACTGGTTGGAGTAAATGAAATTTGAAAATTTCAATATTCAAAATAAATTCACTAAAAAACGAACATTGCACTTAATATATTTTACTTTTGAACGTTTAAAGTTTTAACTTTTGTACAAGATACGATGTACTAAATTCAGAAACATTCTAAATCTAAAATTTCATACATGTTTTGAGAATAATACAAATATATCTCTAAATTTTATAAAACAAAAAAAAATCTTTCTCAAAGTACATATCAGTCTCATTAATTCTTCACTTTTTTTTTTGGCTTCATACTTTCTCCTTGCAACTACCATAATCTTGTTTCTTGATCCAATTTTTACTCTTCTTTTTTATCTTTACGAGATTTAGTAGTTGAATTTGTCCCTTCTCCATCTCGTTTCCTACAACATCAAATTGTACCGAGCATTGCTAAGTTTTCCAAACCAACAATAAAATAAAATATATAGAAAAATTAAAGATATGAAAGTAACAAGTCACCTTTTTGCCTCCATTTGAGCTTCTGTTTTCAAAACAAAATAATCAAGTTATAATACATAAAAACGTAGCTATATGTATAAACATAACCAATTTTTCAAATAGAGATAGAGTAAAAATATATACCTAAGTTTAACCATATTGCTCTTTCAATTTCACAATTATGGATCTCAACTAGACCACTTGGAATTTCATTTTTACATTTTCCACTGCACAAGAAAAAAAAATTAAATTAAATTGACAAACGAATAACTAAACAAAAACAAAATTTCAATGAAAATAATACCATTTAACGGCGGAATTGACATTTCCTTTTTGTACTCCAGCCATTTGAACTTCAAAATCTCAAAGACTCTTTAAGATTACTGTGAATAGGAGTGGATATTGTATTTTGGTCAACTTGGGGGCTGCAAAGTGAATGAAGAAGATGAAAGTAGTAGGAGGTTTGTCAATTTATAGGGGAATAAACCTAGAACAATTGAGCCCATTAAACTTCGAAATTAATGGGCTTGAGTGTATATTAAATCCAATATATTAGTATATTACTAATCATATTAAAGGAATAATAATTATTATATTATTATTATTATTGGACCAACATACACTCAAGCCCATCTAATTTTTAGCTTTTATGAGCCTTATAGTTTTTTTCTCCAACATTTGCCGCTACTTTAATTTGCTACTTCTTGACCTTTCACTTTTTGATAATTTTAAGATTGAAGTAGCCTGGCGAAGAAAAAGAAAAAAAGAAATAACATTTCTACTTCAAATGGAAAGTTTTCATATTTTTTATTGAGTTTTAAAATTTTTATATATAGTTGTTTGTTTGTAACTTCAAATTTGGACATTAGGTATATACTATTAGAAGGACAACCAATCAATCATTTTATCTATTATTTTTTAACCCTTTGATCGTATATTGCGCCTTTTAGTTGTGTTATAATAGTAGAGTAATAGATTTTTGTTGCTATTAAGAGATTATAAGAAGTTTAGATCGTAGATGTTAATTGATAGAAGAGAATGAGTAAAAAATAGTAAAATAAAAGTGAATTTAAAGGAATAAACTTAAAAAATATATATATATATATATTGTCGTCGTTGTAAGAGATTATAAAAAAGTTTAGATTATAGTTGCTAATTGATAGAAGACAATGAATAAAAGTAATAAAATATAAGCAAATTTACAGGAGAATAAATTACTAATTTATTGGACATACTGTATCAATAAACATTACTATTACACATCACATTGAGACTATGATATGCCCATAAACATAGTGCATCAATCTCAAATTACTTACATCATATTTTACTTTTCCTGAAAAGTTTAACATGATATATATTTGTATACATTTTAATATGTATGTTTCTATGTGTGCGTCGACTTAAGCGAATATATATATATATATATATATATATATATATATATATATATATATCACACATAGTATTACAAAATGTTGGAATATATATAAACTGGAGAACATAATTTATGTTAGTTTTTTGTCGTACTTTTGGTATTAACAATTTTTGATATATATTACCAATTATTGATAAGTCCAACAACATATTAAAATTCAAATATTAAAGATAAACTAGTGTGTGACCGTGTGTATTAAGTTATTCCTAAAACAATTTATAAACAACTTGTGTATTTAAAACACTCATGAGCTTTCAATTAAATACAAGAAATACACACAAACATATTCAGAGAATCACCATTGAGCTTTCAATTAAATGACATACCGCGTCTAATGGAGAAGAACGCATATTTGCTGATATGCCATGAACAATCATCATTTTCTTTACTCCTTGCAGTCCTACGATATAAAGCATTTTGAAATTGACAATTAAAATATATTATAAAAAACATCCAATAAATAATAATAACAATTTAGAAATTATGTTGATAGAACAAACATCATCAAAGATATTTGTATGATTATCGATGTTCAAGGTATTGAATGATCAACGACATATACTCAAAAAATCAATTCAAAATATTTATCAGATCTACTAAATAAGTTTTGAATTATAACTGAATTATTCGTATGTTAAAAATGGATATATAGAACTAAATAACATACATTTTTCGAAAGAGAGGAGTTTAATATCAAATTATTCAAATATCAAAATTATAAATTTACAATTGCATGACGACATACCTTATCGAAGAAAGAGAAATTCCAGAATCACATTTTTTAAGAGAAATTCCAAAATCACAATCTTTGTTCCATGTATATAAAATTGCCATCTTTCACCGTTATTCATGTGTATAAGGAATGGATGAAATAAGTATGAAGAAAATATTATAGACGGCGATGAAACTAATACATTGAAAAAAACCTAAAGCCCTAACTCTCAATATATAGAGAGAAAAGTTTATTAACCACTATGACTGAAGTGATATTTTAAAATAATAAACTACTAGTCCAGTAGCCCGTGCCCAACATGGGCCGTGGCAGTGGTTTGTTTTTTTCTTCATTTTTTTCGTCGTATACATATAAATTTACGTGATATTTGAGGAATGTGATTTTAATGTTTGGATATGCAAATTATTTAATGGTATATTTATATATTTTTAAAGAATTAAAACATTTTTTAGATAATTCATTTATATGCAAAAACTTAATCTTGTGGTAAATTTATAGGTTGCATGATGTGCATTCCGAAATAAATTACTTCAAGTTAGATTTTATTTAGAAAATGAGATCAAAATTCCTCGGATTGCTTCTCACATACATATGATCATACAATGAGCATACAATAAAAATATTATCTCAATAATGTTTACCACCGAATAGGTAGAGCAGTATAAACATAATGCACATCATCGGAAATCTGAATAGTCATATACATTTGTTACATTCAAAGTCAAACAATACATCGAATACATTGAACTGAATCAACTCATTAGAATAAAAAAAAAATCAAAAATTACTGCGACTGACTGAGTCACCATCCAACTGGGGTATCCGAACATTAAACCTTGCTTCTCTATTAATTATTCTATATATTGTTGGTACACGTCATCGATGTCCGGAGACTTATTGATCCTCATATGGCAATCCATTTCTCTATTTCCGGCAAGAGGTGGCTGTTCTTCATCACGGAGCTCTGTTTTCCACAGTAGTGTTGCAGTGTAAGTAAGGAAAAACTTGTCATGCCACACTGTTCGAAATAGCATTTTAAATTCACATAATTTCTTATAATGCGTCTTTTCTCTAGTTGTTTTGCATTACGAATAAAACGTTACTCATCTGTTTCACATGCTTGTCCTCTGTGATACTCTTGACGGCGATGGTGATTGTAACTTTTAGACTCCATATAAAACCAGAAACTGTATCGCAAATGCTTTAATTATGACTCTTCTATTTGTGTTTGACACTATGATGCGTTAATCGATGATCGTTTTGTGATAACAGGTTGCAGTCACTTCAGCACAAAATTTCGAACATGCAAGTTTCTGAATAAAAACACCAAGTTACATATCTTCTCATAAGAGGAAGGAAATCTACGGGAGAACAATTCACAGGTCTGTCGACAATAATTCGAAATCAGTACATGGGCAAAGCAAATGACAATTTGTTGTCAAACTTTCATCCTTAATATTCAAATCGAATCGAAATTGGTATGAGAAAAATCTGCTGAAAATCATATTTATACTGAACACGTATCACTAATTGTTATACAAACAGTTTAAGTTCTTAATGACATTGGAGAACGTAAGAGACAAAGGTATAAAGAAGGATAAGTTAAAATTCATAAAAGAAGACAACAGGTCAGATGATACGTAGAGAACTTAAAAAGACAAAGAAAGATCAACTGCTAAGTCTTTGAACAAAGTCAACAGGTCAGATAATCCAATGTACTTAGTCGGCTTACTAACAAAAATAAAACTCTCGCAGTAACTCATCGAGTCACACAGTAACCGAGTTATTATCCAACTAGGCATACAGTAAACTGTGATTCTCTATAAATATTACTATATATTGATGGATTACCATCACATGCCATTTGAGAACTTGGGATCTCCAAAACGTCTCTCTCTTCAATTCACTTTCGATCTCATTATTAAAATCTGTCAATTTGCATAAAGCATTTTGTTTGATATCCAGACCCGGCCGGTATATATTGATAAAGTTTTCCTCTTTTGTGGTATACTTAGGTTTAACGATTCCATATTACTCCCCTATCTACAAAAAAAAAAGTAATATTTGATAATAAAATTTATTTTTTAAAAAAATAATATTTGTCATTACAATCTATTTATTTTATATTTAGTAAAATATTCGTAACAAATTTCATTAGAAGAACATGCTATTTGTACATGTAATTTTAAATCAAACATGTAATATTAATATATTTTAAAAGTCAAAATATAATTGTTTTTGTGGAACATAGGGAGTATAATATTAAATGATATTACAATTCTATGTTAAAAGTTAAGCTTGATAATTCTATCCAATTATAATAAATGTAATAATTTATTATAAGACTATAGGGGCACGAGAGATTCTGTATGTGCAAAGTGTTTAAAGTGACTTGAAATATGGGGACTACTAAAGTAATTTGACATTATTGTAATACAAATTTGGGGACTTTGTACAAATAAATTTCCTCATCTCCCTTTGTCTCTTTATTATAATACTAATTAACAATAAATACTTCTTTTGTTCTAAGAGTAATATTTTAAAAAATTATCGATTATTCTCTCAGTTTTAAAATTAGAAATACATTTAACTTCACACACAATAAATTGTAAAATCCTATAATTCAACATTAAGTGAAACCTTTTACTTTTAATAAACTATAAGAAAAAAAATCATAAAATACACAATGATTACTTTAAAAACATAATTTTTTACACTTAATAGTGAATATGAAAAAATAAAACGGTGCACCAAGTTTCGTCCAAGTGATAATATAAAACATAATTATCTTAATAGTGAAAATTTAACATATTTAAATAGTTTAGATTTAATCATTTTTAAACTGTTGAAATAATGTGTTTTATATAGTCAAATTGTGTAAAATTTAGCACATCATCTTATTTTTCTCGTGTTCTATCTATTCCTATGGTTAAAACTATGTAAAATAATTTATATTCAAATAAATATAATACATTAAGAAAAATTGGGGGAAATAAATCATGGAGAAGAGCCAAACTTGATTATTAAATCGTTAACCAATTTTTATAAAAAAAAAAATACAGGATCTCTTTATATATTTAGAAAGATACTAGAATATAAATTTTTAATATTTATAGTTCATCAAATAATTAGAAAAATATTTATAAAAAAACTTACGCCATGCATTTGTACGAGTTAATGACTAGTTAATATAATTCTCTTCTTTAAAAGCAGTCTTACTTTATTTATTACTTGTAAAAAAAAAAAAAGACTATATAATTCTCTTCTTTAAAAGCAGTCTTACTTTATTTATTACTAGTAAAAAAAAAGACTAAATCTTGGGTCGATACAATTTAAAATTTAAAATATTTCAGAACTCCTGTATTTCAAAATTATTTCGCATAAATACATTTTTTTCTCGTAAATTATTATAAATATTATTATTCATAAGTTACTATTATTTACTATATTCTCGATGTACTTTATAAATACTTGTTTGTAAGTTACTCTTTATTTTATATAAATAAAAATTACTATATTCACATAAATAAACCCGTAAAAAATATGTCAAACTGTTATAGAATTTCAATTTATTTTCATAAACTGAATTATCCAAAAAAGAATCTAATTCTAATTGGTCATGAGAAGGCGGTGGAACAAATGTCAAAAAGTTTTACTTGGGCTTTGACTAAAAGGTCGTAGTTTGCGATTTGGTTGGGCTTATGGCAATAATAATCCACAGAATTTTCCTCCAATCTTTCTATTCGGAGAAAGTTCAGTGGGAACTGGGAATACAAAAATGGCAAAGCCACGAATAAAGGAAGAATCAGATACTAACTTCAACCTCAACGTCCAGGTGTGTATTCGATCTTTCGTTCTTCTTCTTCTTCGTTGATTTAATTATTGTCATTTAAAATTTTGTTCGTTTTGTATTACGATTACTGCCATTTGTAGGGAAACTTCGAAAAACAAATCGGATTTTACTTTTAAGTTTTGATGGAGGAGGAAATTGGAGACATTGTTTTATAAGCTTAAAAGCTGATGACATTGTAAGTAGCGGGAGTGTCAATTTTATGCCCTTTCTATAAATTTATATTTATTTTTTGAACAAAAATTCTGGGAAAGTGGCACATGAACTAGGTTATTGCGTTTAGATTTTCTGTAGTTATCAATAATTCAGTAATTTTAGGATGTGAAATGGGTATATGAGAAAGAGAGGATGCAAAAACGATGAATTTCTGTAGGAAGAAATTTGTGCTCTTGATATATGACGAAACTAGTAAGATACTAGCTTCTAGTAAATTAAACATCATTAAAGCGAAAGTTTATTGAATTGGGATGAATTGCCTACTTCGGATTTCTGATCAATGTATAAATCGTAGTTCTGACTAGATTACAGAAGTTTTTTTAGTATATATCCTTATGTAATGTTTGCCGTTTGTACTTATCGTTCTACTGAGATGCCTATAGCTTGACTTGAAATCCAAAATTGTAGATATGGTGTTATTTGAAAAAATTGGGGCTTAAGGTTATATTTTGATGATTTGTGAATTGTAATATGGAGTAGTAAATATGCCTTGGATTTTTGGATTTCTGTAATTACTCCACTTTGCTAAACATGACTTTGTCCGCAGCATCGGATGCAACCACTATTTGAAACCTATGATCTATTTGCTAGGTATTAATTTGTTAAGAGGGTATCAGAATGGCATGTCTGTGGTTGTCGTTGGAAAGTTGTAGATATGAATAAGCAAATCATTTATACTCCTTTAGGTACAGTTGAAAAGAGATTTCTGCCTGGGTTTTCCTGATAAAGTTTTATCTATGGATGATGGATCCACTTCATCCATTTTAACCGTGGTTTGTGTTGTTAGATAACTACCATGTATGGTTCTGCCTTTATTATCATATGGGCTGTTGATATTTACTTGATATCTGAAGCATTCTGATTCTTGATCTGGCTTTTCATCTCTAAAGGTCCTGTTAATTGTTTCTTGATTTTCCAAATTTTTTATTGTCTAACAGAGTAACTGTAAACTACAACTAGGGGTAGGTATAGCGTCTGTATTTGTTGCATCTCTTGCCTGTTTGTCCGTCTGTTTACTTTTTTGTCTTCTTATTTGAATTGCTTTTTTTCATTAATTCAATGATCCCTCCCAAAGATCTTGGACTAGTGTTATACTGTCATCAGTTGGTTGCTGTAACTGCTCTATGCTAGCTATACATCAGACTATACCAAAACTGTTATCCTGGCTAACTCCTCATGTGTTTTAGTTTTATCTTTATTATTCGTTCTCTGATACAATCCTCTGTTTCACAGGCAATGCCATTCCTAGAGTATCTTTGGGGTGACATGCAGGACTGGATTTTCGCATCGGTGCTGCATAGTAGAAATTCCGTTTCAGGTCTGAATTAAGGTTGCAGTTTCATTTTCACAGTGGTAATACAAATATTTGACTAGGTTTTCTTTTATGAAAAGGTTATCATTTGGTTAGTTTGATGAAATGACAGAAACTCTTAGTTACACTGCTTGCATACACATAACGGAGTTGCTATCTGCTATATTCTTCTTTCATGTTTCGGAATACATTCTAGCGATTATCTTTCATGGGAAGTCAAATGTAACCCTTAGCTCTCTTCTGATCAGCAAAAACTTTCTCCTAGCAATGATCTTTTCATTGATAGAGTACTTTATCGAAATTTACTTTTTCCCTGGGTGGAAGGAATTCTGGTGGACAAGTAATTTTGGGCTTGCCATGGTGGTTATTGGGGAAATTATTAGGAAGTTGGCAATTATAACTGCTAGTCGGGCTTTCACTCATCTTATTAAGATTTATCACGAGGAACACCACAAATTGGTTACTCACGGAATCTATAAAATTGTCCGTCACCCGGGATATACTGGCTTCTTGGTATGGTCGATTGGCACTCAAATAATGCTATGTAATCCTATATCGACAATCGCCTTTGCAGTTGTTGTCTGGCATTTTTTCTTTCAACGGATACCATACGAGGAGTTCTTCTTGAGGCAGTTTTTTGGTTCACGGTATGATGAGTACGCTCAACAGATTCCTTCTGGGATTCCCTTTGTGAAGTGATCACAGTGCTGTTCATGAATAAACTTCTTGCTCCTCTATTCCCTCGATTAAAGAAACTGAAAGCTTGTCTGTGTGGATGATGCTCTTGACCTTGGACAAAAGTTTTCTGAAGCTATTGGCCTCGAGATAGTACGAATGTGTACTCGCAAATCTCGTTGACGAATGCATTTATTTGGTATATTGAAAAATTTACCATAAGGGATGTGGTGTTGGGAAACCAATCATAGTTTTAAGATTCTCTTTAATCAAGAGATGTAGAGGTCAAAATCTTAAGTATCATTTGCTTGAAAGTATGAAAACTCTCCTCTGTCGGAATTATTTATCATGTTGTATAATGTGTATCATTGATAAACCAAAATTTTTGATATCACAAGCAGCATGTTCTGGTGTCTACTTTAGCTTGCCCTTTCCCTATCATTAAAAAGTAGCAGCTCTAAAGAGAAAGAAATCAAGAATGTTCAACCAGTTCATTTCGTCTGTTCCCTAGTCCTGTGGATGTATGTATAGTTTACATATAGATTATATTGAAGGTTTATACTTCAGAATCTACCTTCTCCTGTTTTGACATCCTGATTCCTGAGTACTTTTATATCCGTCTACTAATCTATGACAAGTAATGTCATTATAGGGGGAAAAGAGGCACAACAGATAGAGCTAACATGTCTTTTTCAATAATTCTAATATTGTTAATGTTGATATTAGATAGACTCGAACATATAAACTTTTAAACTCTGTTTTGGTTGCTCGTTGGAATAAGAATGAGAATGAAATTAAAGAAGAAAAAGTAATTGTGAGAAAGGAAGGATAACAAAATATGGAGAGAGTTTAGAATGAATATCATGTTGGAGCGTAAAAATAAACAATACCAGTTAGAAGGTAAAGAATGATTATTTCAATATTCATCACATTTTTTCCTACAAAGTTTCTTATCATTCTTCTCTCACTATTATTTTTTCTTTTTTAAATTTATTATATTCTCATTTTTATTTCAACGAGTAACTAAGTAACATTAGAGTCACGATAAAAAATAAGGTGTTATCATTAAATTATCCCCTTGATCGAAATAAGATATTACTTTAATCAATTGGTTTAACAAAAAATGCATATAGTCAAACTTTTGGGGTCCTCACCACCGTTTAGAATTGATTTGGCTTGTAGTATTTTATGTTTTACATATAATTTGTGAAAGATCTTTAAACTTGGAACATAATTCTTTTTATATCAACCGCAATGTATCTATCTAGAGTTGGAATATTTGATTTATTTACTATCTTTCGTCATAACAATAAAATTAGAGATTAATATGCGCATGAATGAAAATATAAAGTAAAAGTAACATTGTAAGACATTTTTAATATAACAAAAAAAAATTAAAAAAAAAAAATATATATATATATATATACACATATATAATAATTAAAAAATAAGTTAATTTAGAACAATATAATCCAACAAATCTAGAATATTTACGAGTAATTTTGTACAAATTTCGTTGACATATTGTTAGACTATATCATGCCCCCTTAATTTAACCGGCCGCCCATCAAAGTTAGTAACCTACGAAAAATGGATGACGGTTGGAGCAATGCGGTAGGAGGATCCTATCGACGGTCAAAATTTGAAAGGAGTCCAAACAAGTGTTCGCACCCTTTGACTTTGACTCCCTCCAATTTTGTCATAACGAATTATTGTCTGCGCGTAACGGTTGGGGTTGTTTTCGTTAGATATGACCAATTTGCCCTCATCTTATTTCAAGTACGTGTTATTCTGGTTCACCTTTCATTTTCTTTGCTTAATTGTGCTAATTAGTAATGCACTCCTTTCCAATAATGTCTGTACTTTAATCTGAAGGTTAAAAGGAAAAAGAAAATGGCACAAAACATAAATGAAAGAGAGCATAAGAGAATAATCATATTTTGCATATCTTTACCTTTAAGTAATCTTAAAATGTACTTAAGAATATATTTTTAAAAACAAAGAAAATAGTACGATTTATCTTTAAAATACACTGGTATATGTAAATATTACTTCAATAATCCATTAATTCTTAATTTGGATATATTAAATATATGCTTGCGCTTTATAGTTTAAGTCTAAGATTCTAGAATTTATAAAGATATTATCAAACGACATATTTATGTTGAATTACAATATGACTATTTAGAAACATAAGGATCTTAGATTGGTCTATCATAACATATATTCATTTTACTAAACATATTTATCTCTACATATTAATTGCTTAACTAACCATAGGAAAAGTTGACATATAATGCCTTTTCTTTCTAATATTATATAGACATATTAACATAAATGAAACGATTGTATATGAAAATTTTAAGTATAATATGATTAATTACCTAAAAGTGAATTTCATATTAAATAATATAATTAGTAACTTTTGTAGATATTGCACGATACTATAAAAATAAATATATCAACTTTAATCAATAAAGTTACATCAATTCCATATATACTTAATACTTAATATATATATTTTTTTGAGCTAATCTTTTTTTTTTTTTTGAAAGAAAAGAGTAAAATATCAACTTTAATAAGTGCAACAGTTTAAATTTTTTATACAGAGCTTAAAATTTAAAACTTTTGTCCTTATTTTGGTGGGGGAGAATTGACAATCCACGCATTTTTTTTTTTTATAAATGAATATATGCATCTTTTCATACTAAAAAGAGCAAGATTTTTCTCTTGAGCTTGGACAATTAAAGACAGAACAGGGGTAGAAAAGTCAAAGAAGGAAATCATAGGATTGAATTGTCTTAAAAATTCCGAAAAAATAGAACAAATAAATGGAGGTTAGAGAGAGAGTGACAAACAGAGTCGGACAAACACAAACCCCCATAAAGATTTTTATTCTTTGTTAAAAAAAAGAGAAGTTACTTTTTGGGTGTACCGGAGATCGGAGGCGAGAGGGAGAGAAGACGGAAATTCCACCGGAGACTCGTTCTTCCTCTCTCTAAACCCCTTTTCTAGGGTTTTAGCTTCCTTGATTTCCCACTGTTTTGTTAATTATAACAATATCATCACACGTTCTCCATCCTTTTTAATAATACTTTTCGAAGATCATCTCGTGTTCTTCCGTCGAGGTCAGTTTTCCTATTGCGATCTTCGTGCATAATTACACCTATCGGAGCTTTGAAACTTTATTCCAGTTATTGATTTCTTCGAGTTTTTCCAATTTTTAGAAAATCGAGTTGGTGGTTTGATTAGAGGTGCGTTTTTTATGCTAGTGATCTGTTTGGTGAAGAATCGGATGATCGAGTTGAAGCTCCGTGATCTCTTCAATTTTTTGGTCTGATTGGAGTGGAAGTGATTTTTGTTGGATTATTATGAGTTTTAGGAAGCTAGCTTTTGGTATATGTATTTTAGAGATTTTTTGCTGTTGAAATTGACATTAGGTGATTGATCAGTTACAGGAACTAAGCTAATTTCTCTGCATATCATATACCCATCACTAGCATTCAATTTGTGAAAATGTCGCAGAAAATTGAAGGACTTAGATATATCCAATCTGAAGTTGTACCGCATCTGCAATCTGAAGTTGAACCGCATCTCCAATCGATCAAATCCTTGCCTGTTGACTTTAGGTTTCGGGATGTACTGGAAAATAATTCTTGTGAAAAGTCTGAGGATGCTGCTATGAGCAATGGTAGTATGATATCTAAGAGTATTACTGAAAATGGTGAATTAGCTGGTGAAGAAAATGGTAACAAGGTTGTAACAAATGATGATGAATCAAGATATAGTAATGTGACCCCATCAGTTGAACAAGCGGGTTCACAGGAAAATCATACTTCTGCAAAGTTTGACGATGTAATTATAGGCAATACTAGTGTAAGCTCTGAAAATATTCCTGAAGATAGTGAATTAGCTGGTGAAGATATTGGTAAGAAGGATAATGACGATGAATCATTGAACTTATCAGTTGAAGAAAATGCTTCTGTAGTAGCCGGTTCATGGGAAAATCATTTTTCTGTGGAGTCTGAGGATGTAACTACTATGAATAGTACTATGAAAACCAACATCATTCCTGAAACTGGTGAAGATACTGGTAACAAGGATAATGGTGACGAATCATTAACCTTATCAGTTGAAGAAAATGCTTCTGCCATTTCTGGTTCATCGGAAAATGATCGTTCTGGGGAATCTGAGGCTGTAACTGCTGGGGATACTAGTATAATATCCGAGATTATTCCTGAAACTGGTGAAGATGTTGGTAGATATATTGACATCAGTCATGAAGAATCACCTTATTCTAGCGTAACCTTACCAGTTGAAGAAGGGCCTTCTACAAGTGACGAAACCTTGAATTATGCAGCTTCTTCATTGCCAGCATTTTCCCATAATGAATCCAGCTGGAGTGACACCTCTTCTTATGATGCAAAGAAGGTAGGTATAGATTTTATGTAGTATCACATTACAACCTGATAGTTAGACCATGCTGCCACATATTAGTACACAAAGTTCAATTATATGTGTGGTCATACTTTTTGGATTGCTTTGTTTCACATGCTTCACTAAATTCAAATAAGTTCCAATGTTATTGGATACATTTGAACCCATCTTTAATTCTCTACATATTTTTTCAGATCATGTTCCCCACAGTAGATTTTTACAGGTTCATTTATAAAATTAAACGGAGTGTTAGATTATCAATTGCTAGAAATGGGATAATGGGAATATCTAAATCGGAGCCACCCTTGGAAGCTGAAGATCTGCCCATGGTTGATATATAATAAGAAAAAGCTAGCACATTGTGTTTTCCTTGTGGATAGTGGATTCAAACATTTTTGGTTTCATAAGAACCTAGTCTTATAATGGGTAGAGATGATGAAAATACGTTACTAGGCCAACAATTCTGGTAAGAAGGGTATTGTTTTTTTACTTCTTCTACAAGTGTGACATTTGTCAAGGGACAACCCAGATGAATTAATTGTTATAGATAATGCGTGTGATTATATGATACTGGCTTAGGGGCTGTTCCTTTACTGTAGGAGAAACATAGTGTGGATTTTTCTATTTCTAAGTTCTTCCTAACTAAGAACTAGCTTTTGGGGATGAGGCCTCTTAAAATAAGTTGTTTAGAGTAGTCCTATTGCAAGACTTCCATATAACAAAAAGGACCAGGGCTACTGGATTTGAATACCAAGTGAATTTCAAGCATGGAATATGCCAGGACAACGTCACTAGAGTGAGACTACGTAAAACATTAATAAGATCGGTGGTGCCCTTTTATGATTCTTTTCTGGCTTATGAGGGATTGAGGACCAATACCATTTGGGGTATCAGAAACTTGGCACAGATGATATGTTCTTGGGCTTTTTTTCCCCTGACAGTTAACTTTTGGGACTAGTTTTCCCAAGAATGTAGCAATATTGTCAATAACTGGTTGCAAGTATGAATTTCCTGAATTCTTTGGGTTTTTGTGAAGGCAACGGTAATTACACCAATTAAAGATTACAACCAACTCAGTGTACGAGCCATCAAAGCACACAGTACAATCTGCATGAGAAAGCACCATTGGTGTTGGACCCTTGGAAAGATGATGAGAAGTATATATTTATGATTATTAACTATGTTGTATAAGTCATCCTCTATTTGTTGTCATGGGTCGCATGCATCTGGTGTTGAACTTATGAAGAACTAACCATATTAAAAATACACTTGTGTTGTTTAAGTTTGGCAAGCATCTTTTGACGTTGATTATAAGAAAATATATCTTTGTATTAAGTTCTCTTCCAGGTGAAATTCAAATGCTAAATTGAAAATAGTGACACATTGGGTTATTGAAAATGGATTACAAGCTCGTGGTTCTGTAATGTAATACAACACATTATAGTCTCACCACTTGTATATGGGGTTGGGATTTTTATCTCCATGTAATTTTGATGGAGAAATATTTTAAACTACTGTGGAGGAGATACTTTCAATGCTGTCCAAGTCATTGGTAAAACTATATTGAAAAAACTAAATAAAAGTGGGTATACTTTACTTCTTATAATGTTTAGATCGGACGTTTAATTAAACTTAAAATTAAGTATCCATACTTGTTCAGTATGGTTTAATTTTATGTGGTTGTCTAGTGCTTTTATTTACTTGTTTATTTGTTTAAATGCATATCAGCATATCTAAACCTGTTCTACTATATGTTCTAGCATGAGAAAAGAACAATTTGTTTGGTCAATCTATCTCCTAACATGGTCTGCAGTTATCTCGAAACTAAAGGTGGGTTAAGCTAGGGTAATCAATCTTCTATTTATTGATTTTGTTACCTATTTGTCAAAGTTCACTGTTTCAGAAGCTTCTGTCCTGGTTTCAAAATCCTGATGGGAACTGGGAGCTGGCAAGAATACTGTCAACTTCAGGAAATGAATTGGTCATATCATTGTCTGATGAGAAAGTAAGAAAACTTGCATTAATCTTGGTATACGCTATTATACTAAAATGGCAGTCTGGAGCCATCTAATTTATCAATACATTTTCAACTTTAGGTATTAAGAGTAAGCCAGGATAGTCTGACACCTGCAAATCCTGATATCCTTGATGGTGTTGATGATCTCATGCAACTAAGTTATCTAAATGAACCATCAGTCTTATACAATCTTCAGTTCAGATATGATAGAGATATGATTTATGTAAGTATGATGTTCAATGAATATTATATAGTTCTTTGGGAACTTGATTTTATCTAATACTGTTGTGTCTCGTTACCTCTGTGCTTAAAGACAAAAGCAGGTCCTGTTTTGGTTGCCATCAATCCCTTTAAGAAGGTTCCTTTATATGGAAGTGATCAGATTGAATCATACAATCGTAAATCCAATACAAGCCCACATGTATATGGCATTGCAGATACAGCCATACGTGAAATGATAAGAGGTGATTAAACTTAAAATTGTACCTTTATTAACAGCACCTAATGTTTTGGTTTTTTTAGACTTCTGATGTTGTTTCTTGCTTTATTATCCAGATGAAGTCAACCAATCCATTGTAATAAGGTCAGCTGGACAGCTTCCTTTGACAAATAGTTTTCTGTTAACTTGTCTCAGTTATGATAACAATTTTCTTCTAGTGATGCTTGAAGTTCATAGTTTAGTTAACTAATATTTGTTTCCATTGTCATATGCAACTTTTTTCTCCTTCGAGTTCCTTTCTCTGAAATAAAATACTCTAATGAGTTTAAAATTGGGAAGCAAGAGAAGAACACTAATTGATTAAGAGAAATTGTGTTTTTGTCGCTGAAGTTCTCATCTAACCCCCTTTTCTTTTACGGCATGACTTTTCCTTGAAAGGCAATCCAGGGTTTTATATCCACAACTTTTAGTATATTATTTGGCACGAGCAATATGGATGCATCAACACAGCATCTCTTCCAAGGCCATGCTTCTTGATTCAGAAATAGTATATGAATGTCAAGACTATAATGCTTTATAAATAAATCTCAAAACAAACACATTAGGAATGGAGTGTTAAACACCTATATGTGCTAGTCATCTTTGATTATGCCAAGACTAAATCTTTGACAACATAACTTCCCAGTAGGATAAATGAATGAATATCTTGAGTTCTATAAAACAAATTCAATACATGCTTCCGTCAATCTCCCTTTATTTGTGACCAGTGGTGAAAGTGGGGCAGGAAAGACAGAAACTGCAAAGATAGCAATGCAATATTTGGCTACACTTGGAGGTGGTAGTGGAATAGAATATGAAATATTGAAAACTAATCCTATTTTGGAGGCCTTTGGCAATGCAAAGACATCAAGAAATGACAACTCAAGCCGATTTGTAAGTTATAGTTTCCTACATAGACATTGGATTTCTGTTCAGGTCAATTATGATTATTTAGGCCAAGTTCTGGAGATTGGCTTCTTCCTTGCAATATTATGAACTGAGTGAACTTATTACAGGGAAAATTGATTGAAATTCATTTCAGTGAAACTGGAAAGATATCCGGTGCCAACATTCAAACTTGTAAGATTGCATTCTTGAGTTTCTCAGTAATTTCATATACCGAATTTCTTTCCTTTTTCTATTTCATGCTATTACTTTGTTGAAGTTATAGAGGCTGACCTATTATGTTATTGTGTTTTATTATGTTCCTGTTGATTTCTGGATCGTGGTTCATCATAGTTTTACTTGAGAAGGTACTTCTTTATCCTCATACAATGGTTGTCACATAGAGATTCTTAATACAACTCACTGGTTGTTACTTGAACAGTCTAGGGTGGTACAATGTGCAGAAGGGGAAAGGTCATATCATTCATTTTATCAGCTTTGTGCAGGAGCTCCACCTGCTCTCAAAGGTATCAAATGCTGTAATTTATTCAAAATATTTGGTACATTTGTTGCCTATTATCTGTTTTTCAGATATTGTTGATATAAATTTATTACATTTTGCATTGCCCCCTCTTTTGCATACCTTTTGGTTGTGTGAACTTTCACACTGGAACACGTGTGTTATGAAGCATTTATACAGTGACATTAACAGATTGACTGAGCCAAAATGGGATAAATAAACGTCATTCATGTTCCCTTCAACACTTTGTCCCCTTACAATAAAAGAAAAAATTAAAAAAAGAAAGAAGCAAAGGGGTAGAAGACATTTCTCAACGTCACCTCTATTCCTGTTTAGCTTGCTTTCATGTTTGGACAAGTTGTAGACTATAACATTTTCTCTGATTCTTACCAAGGCAGAGCCCAAGTATGAAGATTTGTTGAGTTTAACAGGGTCAAATCAAACTTTATAAATCCTACGTATTTCATTATTGTTTATCAGATATTGTTGTTTTTCCTAGGAATTTTATATGGTTCTTGAATCATTGTCCAATTTTTGGATGGTTTGAAGGGGATAAAATTGGGAAGCTTAAATGAATTAAATGGGGCATAGTGTCTTGTCGTAGTTGCTGAGTGTTATGGAGCTCGACAATGTTCGGACAAGTGGGTAACATTGGGATGAACCATAAAACATTTGGATAGATCAGGATCTAAACCATGGCTACGTGAGCGTATTGTAGTGAGAGGAATTTAGGAGCTCTGTATCCCATTGGAGGTGAAGATCTCATGTGTGCTAGAAGTTATCCTTTTCCTTTTCTTTTTTCTTCGGGGGGTGGGGTGGGGGGTGGAACTGGACACTTGTGCATGTTTTATATTTATTTTTTATTTGATACACAAGATAAAACCATGTATTTTGTAGAAGACCGACCCCTCATCTCCTTTCTCTTTTTCTCCTTTTGCTGTCGCAGAGAAGTTGAATTTGAGAGGTGCAAATGAGTATAATTATCTGAAGCAAAGCAATTGCTATTCGATTTCTGGAGTTGATGATGCTGAACAATTTCGCGTTGTATTGGTATTGCACTATTTCATTTGCTTTAGAAAAATCAGTGAGCACTGTTGACTTGTTTTCACTGTTCAAAATGAATCAAAAATAACCAATTCACAGTGTGTTCCAACAAAGATTACATAACTGTTCATATTATTCAGGAAGCTCTGGATGTTGTTCATGTTAGTAAAGAGAATCAAGAGAACATATTTGCTATGCTTGCTGCAGTACTATGGCTGGGGAATGTGTCCTTTACTGTTATTGATAATGAAGACCATGTTGAACCTGTGGCTGATGAAGGTGACCATTTTCTGGAAGAACCATCTCAAAGATTTTGTTGAGCATATTACATATGTAAATGGAGTGTTCAGATGTTTTTGTGTTTGCTAATGAGTTTGAATTTTGCCACAAAATTTCAGCTTTAAGGAATGTTGCTCGATTGATTGGGTGTAATTTTGTGAACCTAAAGCTAACTTTATCAACTCGAAATATGCGAGTAAAAAATGAGAACATTGTTCAGAGGCTGACTCTATCTCAGGTATGACTGTAAAAGAAATTTTACAGTACTTGCTGACTCTGATTATTGCTTGGTTGGCATATCATAACACTGGATTTGTGAAATCTAATGCCCTGATGTACTTATGCTATATTTTGAATCTCACCCTTCAGGCCATCGACTCAAGAGATGCATTGGCGAAATCAATCTACTCTTGTTTGTTTGATTGGCTGGTAGAACAAATTAACAAGTCACTTGTAGTAGGCAAGCGTCGGACCGGAAGATCCATTAGCATTCTTGATATTTATGGTTTTGAGTCATTTGATGTATGCACTTCTTCTATTATTTTGTTTGTTTTTCTGTTCTTTTTATTTATTTTATAGTGATCTTTTATTTAACACAATTTTTCTTCTTTTACAGAAGAACAGTTTGGAGCAGTTCTGCATTAATTATGCTAATGAGAGATTGCAGCAGCACTTCAATCGTCATTTATTCAAGTTAGAACAGGAGGTATAACTTATCTCTCTTACATGATATTTTTAAGAGCATTCAGAGAAGCACATATTAGAAAACTACAAGTTCCATACTTGCATAATATGCAGAAAGCAAAAGCCCGGTTCATTTAATCCTAAGTATTGTTTGGCTTGCACAGAGTGGTTTTAGTGTAATGTCTGTCGATTCAAAGTCGAAGCTTTTACGTGAATAGTAATTATCTGTGCTTTTCATATTGACTTGTGTGCGTAAAACGTTGTAGCATAATGATGGTTCTTTGCTCCAATTCCAATGTAATGGTTCGTTACATCAAATTTCAGATGCAAGATTCAACAAAGATATTTCACCTGTATACAATACAATTTCTGGGACCAACTGAGTACATAAAATCTAGTCACAAATAACCGACCAATGCCTTAAACTGTACAAGCTGAGGCTGAGTAGTTTTATTGTTGCAGTAAAATAGATTTTGGGGTTATGCCACTGTTGTAATCTCGTCTGATATGCATCAATAGGTACCACTCATCTTTGGCTCTTGGCTTCTGTAGATAATTTGAAAATAACTGAAGAAGGTATTTACGAGAAAGAAGTCAATTTCAACTTCATGTGAGCAAAGTCATTCTCCCTCCTTCCATTTAACATGCCATCCGTCATTCTCAGATGTCCCAGAACAAATCTTCTTAGGCTTTTGTCATATGTTAATATTGCATGTACATTAAAATTTACTAAGAAAGTTATTTCCACTAAAAAAGAGAGCAAAGGGGGTGAACCCTCGTATACAGGAACATATACAATATATTTAGCGTAATATAAATTGTATAAACTACATCACAAGGTTCTACTTTCTTTAGATTGATGCGTATATAAAAAAAGAAAACGTAACAAGTAATTGGTATTGCAGTAGTAGTATTTATCCATTGGACATTATCTTGCTTGCATTGTTATGCAAGCTTCTCTCATCTTGCATGTTATCATTAAAAATAGGATTTAACTGATAGTGTAGTCAACCGCATATATTGATTTCGGCAGTTGTACGAGTTTAAATATTGTACGATGTTTAATGGAAATATATCTGTAATACCAAAGTCTAGATTGGAACTGCTACACTCTTTTGACTGCCCATCAATGTTCTGTAAGAAAAAACCTAACTTCTCTTTGAGTAGACAGTTGAAGGTTTTGGGTTTTTGGCCCCCAGGAATATATTCAAGATGGCATTAACTGGACCAGGGTCGATTTTGAAGACAACCAAGATTGTCTCAATCTTTTTGAGAAGGTAAACCTTACTGATGCACTGATTCTTGTATGCTGCAAGACCTTTTTCTGTTGTTGCTAATAAATTTTTCCTTAAATGTTTAAACCTATTGTTGGTTGACCCACGATCTTCAGTTCTCTTTCTTCCTTATGCCAAGTAATGGTATTTTGTTTCTTAACCATTTGATTGAACCATGTCAGAATTTTGTCTTTGACAAATTTGCATGACATATGTATGTGTAATAAAGTAGATGCTTTTGTCAAACTAGAATTTCCCTGCTGCGAATGTATGTGTGTGTATAAATATATATGGCCTTATATGTGCAAAACTAAGTTTTTCAACTTTCTTTCGGTACATTTCATGCAGAAACCATTGGGGTTATTGTCTCTGCTAGATGAGGAATCCAACTTCCCGAATGGAACAGACCTGACATTTGCCGATAAGCTTAAGCAGCACCTTAATCAAAATTCTTGTTTCAGAGGGGAACGAGAAAAGGCTTTTACTGTATGCCACTATGCGGGGGAAGTATGTGCTTCGTCACTAATATTCTTATTTTTTACTTTTGTCTTTTCGTCCTCCATCTCTTCTTGTTACCTCACAATAGCTTGTCAGAGTTTTGTATATCTTTCTAAAGGTCATTGCACTAACATAAAGTTGGCATCATCATAAGTGAAGTTCTTCCATCTCTATATGTTAACTGCGCAACCTCCCCTTTAAGTGCTTCATTTGTGAAGCCTCTCACTCTGTTTTTTGCGCTATGAAGGCTCACATCGCAGTTGATTGAAGAAAATAAGATTCGCTATATGCCTACTCCCATTGATTCAGCCACTGGCATGTAACTGCAAGTTAGATTCCTATATTAAAGGGGAAATACCAATCCGGCAACCCGAACTCCTCTATTTATTTTTATTGACAGTTAGCCTTACATTTCTTTTTTCTTTTGCCGTAGCATTATTTTCACAATTAGTTTATTTTAGTTTGTTTTCAAATTCTTAATACATTACATTTTGAAATCAATAATATTTTGTTCGCCCACATAGTCTGTGCCACATAGGCTAGTTGAAATAATATGTTCTTCGGCCAATAAGTATGTTATCATGGGCCCTTGGTCTGATTCCAAGCATGCTATGCTCGTTATAGAAAAAGTCAAATTCTGGTTGAAAAGGAATATGTAAATTATTGTATTTATAATAAAAACTAGTATTGTCGGTTACCTTTTTTTAATTTATATATTCTTACTTCTTATAGTTTATTTGGCATGATCTTCTCAGGTTACCTATGATACAACGGGTTTCTTGGAGAAGAATCGAGATCTATTACACTTGGATTGTATTCAACTTTTGTCCTCTTGCACGCACCATCTACCTCAGGCTTTTGCATCAAATTTGGTCACTCAATCTGAGAAGCTTGTAACTAGTTCTTCACATAAATCAGGTGGAGCAGATTTCCAAAAGCTGAGTGTTGTTACAAAATTTAAGGTACGCAAATCCTCTGTCAATGATCTTGATCTTGATATTTGAGGGTACTACTGTTGCAAAGATATATCATGATATGTGAGATGGTCATTATGGATTTTCTGAATTTTCATTTTGGTTTTATTCCTTTTTAATAATTTTAGCTTGTATCCTTTGAAGCAACCTTATGGATATTAAACTATATATTCTTGGTATTTCAGACGTCAACATATCTGAATGAATGCCCCTTCTAATATGCCTTTTCTGCTGCTTAGTATGTAGTGCTTTATGTAATATTTTTCATTGTTTATTCTACTTATTTTGTTGAAGATTGCAACATATTCCTTGCATCTAATATTCTAAGTGGGGCTTAGGCCTATTTGGTGGCAGAAGTGTACGGGTTTCTAGAACATATAATACTGACTGTAGTTGATCACATTTACCCGTGGAGTTAAATCAAGGTAGACTTGTGATTTCTACTAGCGGTTTGAAGCAATTTATTGTTGACATTGGCTGCTTAATTTCCATCCCAGTGTATTCTGTTCCTAGGTTATTAAACTACTTATGACCTTTTCACATAAATATGTTGGGGTGGCAATTGTAAATTTTCTCAAGATCAAGTCCCTAAATTCTAATATGTAAACACCTTAGTCCCTTTGCATAGTTAGAGGCCCATTCTTCAAGGAAGACATGGCTTTGTCTGAATACTTTTGCATGGGAGTATCTGGTTAATTCTTAATATTATGCTTATATGCCATACGCTCTTCACAATCAACGCTTCTATTTGGTATTATAGTGGTTTTACCTATCCGTTCTTGATTTTTTTGCATGCATTTTTGGTGTGTAGGACCAATTGTTCCAATTAATGCAACGTTTAGAGAATACAACACCACATTACATACGTTGTATTAAACCCAACAACTATAAGTCTCCTGGATTATATGAGCAAGGACTTGTAGTGCAGCAGCTAAGATGTTGTGGAGCCCTAGAAGTTGTTCGGATATCGAGATCTGGATTTCCTACAAGAATGTCACATAAGAAGTTTTCCCGAAGGTATAGCTAATATGTTCTAGTTAACTTTCCAATGCACGGGTGTTTGTTCATATTATTTAGAACTCCTTCCCCTACTTTCTAATGTAATTCTTGAATCAGGTACGGATTTCTTCTTCTTGAACATGTTGCTTCACAAGATCCACTCAGTGTGTCAGTTTCAATTCTTCATCAGTTTGGCATCATGCCTCAAGTGTATCTAGTTGGCTACACAAAATTGTTTTTCAGAGCTGGACAGGTAAGATAATTCGGATTGCCTTACTAATCCTGTTTTCTGCTATATATTTTTTTCTTTGATTTGTTTCTCCTTCCATTGGAATTCGTATATGTACATTTTATGTATATCTGGATGAAACTATTGGCTAATTTCTCTCAACTTGACCTAGTAAAACATGGCTAAAAATGGGATTATCGAGGGTAGGAAGTTGTTTCAAAAGTAAATAGCAATTCATCTTTTTCCATTACAATGTGTTTGTGAAGATAGTTGATGCAGGGACGGATAACCTGAAAGAAGGTCATGGCCCATGACCCTTTTACCCAAACATTCTGCTAAACTTTGGCGAAGTCACGGGCCGTGACGTAGGCTATGTCCTTCTTTCAGGTTATGCTGCCCAGCATCGATAGTGAACCATGTTTGTCCTTATTCCCTTTTCTTTGGATTTGCATGCTTATGTTCTAAATTTCTTAATGTGTTTTTATGTAACCTCAATCCTTTCAGATTGGGAAGCTTGAGGACACAAGAAATCGTACCCTACATGGCATCTTACGTGTCCAAAGCTGCTTCAGAGGTCACCAAGCTCGCCATCATGTCAAGGAAATAAGGAGAGGAATAATCACTCTACAGTCATGTATGTGTTTGTAGCTTTTACTTTGAACTTCCAGGTTGTTTAGCTGAGAAGTTATCTTCTAGAGCTTAGGTGCGTTTTTTTTTTCATAATTATTATTGCAGTTGTTCGTGGTGAAAAAACCAGAAAGGAATTTTTGTTCTTACTAAAACAATATCGAGCGGCTGTACTTATTCAGAAGACATTCAAAGGCAGGATCAGCAGGAAAAATTTCAAAAAAATCTATGATGCATCAATTTTTGTGCAGTCAGGTAATTTAACATTTTTATTTGCTCATCCAGTACCTCTTAAGGAGAATTACCTGTTTATATTGCTGATGCCAATGTGATCCATTTTTCTGATACAATAGCCTGTTAAAATGTTATTTTGCTGTTTATTATAGACTTGTTGTACCCTACTTACAATCGCCGTCTAAGTAGACTAAGGAAGATACTGTAGTTGTATCTTCTTATGTTTAATTCTGCCCAAAATGAGAACCTGGTTTCATGTTCTGTACTCGACGAAAGAAAATTCACCTTCTTCAAGTAGACCGAAAAATGGTATCATGTGCTAAATTTATCTTTAAAAACGTTTAGGGGGGTGTCTGGGACTTTGTTCATACGAAGTCTCAAAAATCAGTTGAAAAAGGGTGCTAGTATTGGTATTTCTTTTTTTTGGAGTAAATATAGGGACTTTGAGGATGATCAAAGTCTGTCACTTCCCTTTTTCTCATCTTTAAATAATAAAAACTAATTTTCCTTTTTAATAAGAAATATAGAGTATATGTGTGTATCAGTGTGTGTGTATCAGGCTTTAGACTAAGTTGAATTAGGAGGTTAATTTGAAAGCACTACTCTTTTCACATTCGTCTTTTTCAGGAGTGTACTCCTACATTTAGATATTGGGATTACATATTATTTCCCAATTTATAGACTATACATTAGGTCAGCACCTGAAATGACAGTTGATCTTAAACGAATTTGAGTTGTTCATTGCTATGATAGTATGAAGAATCTATTTTGTTTGTTGTCAAAAGTTACGATATTATGTGAAATCTGATTTCTTCGTCAGTGTTCATACTATTTAAAGAGGAAAAGGGGGACAATTTTTTTCCCCAGGGCTGATTTCAGAAGTTCATTGATTACTCTTATTGATGAGACTCACCGAAATATTTTTCAGTTATACGTGGCTGGTTAGTCAGAAAATGCTCGGGAGACATAGCACTACTACAATTTGGGGTTAAAAAGGTACTCCTTGACATGCCAATGACTCCTACCTTTCTTCGAACTTATAGTTCTTTGTTTTGTTGGTGGTGTCCAAGCCATGCTTGAGTTCTTTAACTTTTCACCATGAGACTTTGTGTTGTGGTGGTTGTTCATTTTATATATTGCTACATGACATTTCTGCATCTAGAATTTTCAATTTCTAGTGATGATTTGAGTTAGAACAAAGAGAGATATAGATATAGATTGCTACTTTCTTCATTCCATAATTAGAGTCATTTTCTATTTTATTTATTCTGGGTTTAAAGAAACAACTTCTAATATAAGACGTGTTACACTTGCATCGAGACACTACAGGCAATGATGATTGTGGAATAGCTTTACTCTTATTCTAATTATATTTATAGGTCCTCCAATAGCATGGAGTGATTTTGTTCTTTTCAAATGCCCCTCTATGACCCTGCTATGTGAGTGATTTTAATCGTTTTAGTCAGATATATGCACATGCCACAGACTTCATGATTGGGGTCAACAGATGATGGGGTAGGATTCTTTTGGTGTAGTAGTTATAACGAGAATTGCCATGCATTTTATTTTAAATTCAAGATGGTAACTGAAATTTAGTAGTTTTTAAAACCATCATTTCTGAAATATATCGCTAATAGTACATAAATAAGTGAACTAAGCAGTCTAAACATGCTGATTGCTGTATCGTCAAAGCTAGAATATGCAACAACAGTAACATAAGGTAGAGGGTATTCCTTATTTATTTATCCAAAGTCATTTTGTGAAGTGTATAATCAGGTAAAGGATATTTCTTATTTATTAGGTAGATTATGTCTATAAAAACTGTCATTTTTGAAATGTATCACTAATTTTGCAACCGGGAGAAGTACTTAATAATTGAAGTAAACGTGTTGTATCATCACAACTAGATTGTGCATCAAAACTAGTATCCGGTATAAGATAATCCTTATTTGTCTAACTAGAGTGATTTTTGAAAAGTATATAATCAGGTAGAAGACGTCTTTTAATCAGGTAGATGAAATCCGGAAGATTATGTCTACAAAAAAACTTAAAATTTGAAATGTATCACTAATTTTGCAACGGATAGGAGTACATAATAACTGAACTAAAGATGCTCCATCATCAAGCTAGATATTGCATCTGACAATTATATCAGGTAAAGGATATTCTAGTTTATCTTCCTAGAGTCCAGTTCGGTGTCAATCAACCCCTTGTTCTGCGATGATTATAAATGGAGGATTTCAGGGTGGTGCAATGGAATTTGAAAATTTCCCAATTAAGCACATTATAACCGTAACCGTTGACTGGCACAAGATTGGCATCACATGTATCAGATAGGCCAAACTCCGAAGAGGATGAACAGCTTGAGAAATTAAACCAGAGAATATATGTAGGATTGGTACTGGCAATATTGTGTTTTCTGTTTTGCAAATGGTACTTGCCCATTTGCTCTGCTCCGACATATTAAGGTTTCTTTTTCTTGGCACACATATCAAGGTATTTGATTATTTTTCTCTTTTAAATCTCTGAAGCAATTATTCTTGTTATAAGAAATTCTGAGAATTTATCATACAACGAGAAACGCTATCACATAAAATCTTGGTTACCTATAAGTAGTATATGAGAATGACCGAGTCCAGTCAGGCACCAAACTGGTTACCTGGTTGAAAACAAATATAGTTAAGACTTTATTATCTTAATATTGTAAAAATGTATTGATGCTAACTAAATCATCCTGTTTGTAGAAGCCGTATTTCTCTTTCAAACCTGGGGAAATAATTCTTCCATGGTTTATCATCATGTTTAACTCATAGTTTGTGGTGGTACATCTGCGATATTCTCTTTCATGCTTCCATGTTCTTATTGGCAAATTCGGTGACGATTTTGACCTCCCAAACAGGGTAATGAGTGGGATGAGGTGCTGGTGAAGTCAACATTCCTTGCTGATCTACAACGCCGTGTTCTTAAAGCCGAGTCTGCTTTAAGAGTGAAAGGTGAGGAGAATGACATTCTTCACCGAAAACTCCAACAGTATGAAAGCCAGTGGGCTGAATATGAGGGGAAAATGAAATCAATGGAAGAGGTCTGGCAGAAAGAAATGAGATCATTGCAATCAAGCCTTTCCATTGCAAAGAGAAGCCTTGCTCTTGATGATTCTGACACATCAGCTGGTAATGAAGGTGAATCGGGAAGTAATGGGGTAAGACCAATGAGTGCAGGTATGAGTGTTATAAGCAGACTAGCTTCAGAGTTTGATCAGAGGAGCCGAGTATTTAGTGATGACGCGAAGTTCTTGGTTGAGGTAAAATCGGGTCAGGTGGAGGCAAATTTGGACCCAGATCACGAACTTAAAAGGTTGAAACAAATGTTTGAAGGTTGGAAGAAGGATTATGGAGCAAGGCTGCGGGAAACAAAGGTGATCTTAAACAAGCTTGGAAGTGGAGGAGGATCTGGTGAGAAGATGAAGAAGACATGGTGGGGAAGGTTGAACAGCTCAAGAATGAATTATTGAGATTTTTAACTAATTGATATCAACATATGTACTTGACAATCACCTCATTGTCCTTCCCTCCATCTATACATATTCTTAGCAAAGAGTTTTGTTCTTTCATAGAAGCAAGTACCATAGAGAGCTAGGGGCTAATTATGTATATTTATCTATTTCTTTCTCACTTCTTTTTTTCCTAAATCTATATTGAAGGTTGAGATCTGTTTGGTGAGTTTGAGGCCTTCTATAGCAATACTTGTAGACATTGGACCATCTCATATTGACATTTATACAGATTTAATACCAAGATGAAGAATTTGATGATGCATCTCTGTTAGCTCTGCAGTACAAATGTAGTCTTTTGTTTTGTCTTCGTTTTAATTGTTAACTTTTTGTGACAAAACGGGAATGACAACAGAAGTGGTTTTAGTTGCTGGCTTAGGACCTAAGGTTCTGATGCTTCAATGATATTCTTTGGTTCAATCAAAATAACTTTTGTGGTTAGAACCGGAAATAAATGCAATGTTTACTGGGTTACAAAAAAATAAAAAACAATAAGATAAAACTATATGCGCCAAAAAAGATGCATTAAAAATCTATATTAAAATGGAAGGTGCTAGAAATCTAAATCTTTAAAATCAACAAAATAAAAAGAAACTCCAATAAAATATGGAAGATGCTAGAAATTGTAAAAATAGATTCTTTTACAAATCATTACGCAATTGAGCTAAACGGTTACACTAGATACACATATATATGCTCACATATGTGCACTGAGATACACATACACAACACAAATATATATTCGATATCTAAGAGTAACCTATTATCTTACTATTTTTTACTATTGTCGTAAATTGAATACTCAACTTATAAAAACGATCAATATCAAGTTAATTGGTGACGATGGATAAATAATTTTAAACTTTTTATGTACATAATCTTAATTGATCACACACTTATTATTAAAGTATTGTTAAATTTTTTTCTTGTAACTTGTTGTTATTCAATTATAAATTGGTATTGAAAACTATATTATAAAAATTACCAAAAACACAAATTGCTTTACTTGAAGTACTTTTCAAATGTGTATATAAAACACATACACAATAAGTTAGAAATTTTTATTTGGATTTGACTATTTAACATGTTATAAAATCCGTTAGGCAATAAATTTTTTTTTTAATGTGAAATAATAATTAGACAAACTTGGGTTATAAACGATGGTATAGAAAACCGTCTATAATTGGACAGGAACTTCTAGAATAAAACAATGCTATTTAAGGAATCTAAAAGTTAGTTTGGATGGAATTTATAGAAATTTAAAGGCGCAAGTAACTAGAATAGAAACAACCAACTAGACCTAACCAAGTACGTGAAAGCCAAACAGGCCGCGTATACACAATAAAGATGAACATAAACCTCCACGCCATCTTCTTTCACCTCACTTCTTCTTCTTCTTCTGCAACTCACTGAGTCAGTCCACCACAATGTTAACTAGCTCTCGAATGTCACATCATTTACGAGAGTGTAATCATCGCCATTTAGGGTTTGGATTCGGACTAGGGTTTGGATTCTGCTACTCTACAGCGATTAAGCTCCCTGTGAAATCATCCGGCATTGCTGTTTCTGAGAAGAGATTGAACGATTTTACCTATTCATCTTCGTCTTTGGGTGTTGATTTTGCACGTCCCCTTGTTGGCTGCATTCAACCCAAATCTCCATTCAGTCAAAGTCCCATTCTATCTGATTGCTTAAGGTATTAATCCTTTTTGCTATATTCTCTTCAGATTTTAAAGTTTAAGCTGAAACTGAAACTGAACTTGAAATTTCTTCTTAAATGCAAGTGGAAGAATCCAAAATTTTATGTTATCTATGCTCTATTGTAAGGATTCAGATGAATTGGGACAACAAGTTGTTGTTTTGAACTTTAAAGCCCTGCAGTTCAATGGAAGTGATTAGCTTAGTGTGCTACACTCTGTCACTTTCCCACATCCTAGTAGAATTTTGATTGATAATTTTGAATTTGGCCGGTGGCATTGTGGTTATATAAGTAACATATATTCTGCGTTACTATTTATGGCTGTCATTGGATTCTAATACAATTAGCAGCTAAACATAACATTCTGGTGAACATCCAATGTAGTTTCCACAATATATAACATAAAAGTTGTTTATGTTTTTGGCTGTTTTCTCACAGTAGTGTTGGTTCATTTACATTTATCTGATTAAATTTATTGTGTGAAGCCAACAGGAAGATGATGGCGAGCCTCCATCTGAACGATCATCCTCAGTGGCAGGTATAATAACATTACTCTCAGTTACTATTTTCCTTTTACCTTTTATTTTTTATGGACTTGTAATGAAATCCCCAAAAGAATAAAGATATGGTTTATTTAATTAAATGTGTAGAGATACAGTAATGCAAGCAAAATGTAAGTTAAACTTTAGAGTGGAATGATGGTGGTTGTTAGATCTAACAAACTGTTATTGCAATCTTACACTCTTAGTTTAGTATTGCCAGAAATTCGAGGAAGTTTTGGCTGCTATACATGTTGCTTAACCTGTTTTACCCTTTCCATAATACCTAGTAAGTTTAGCTGACGTAATCACAATGAAATATAATTCTAACAGTAAGCATGCATGATACTGAAAATAGTAGGACATCAAAATATAATCCATATATATGTTTTTGAAATGACTTGAATTCCATGCTGAAGTACACGGATAACATTGAAGTCACTTTAATTGACAATAAGATGGAAGCAGTAGTTGATGGTGCATGTAGATTCTTGAAGCTGTGTAACAGTAGCAACTAGTAACAATATTAAATCTTTCTTTTATTTCATAAATATTAATATTTCAATGCAGTGCTAAAAGATCAATTATATTTTTTCTGTTATTACATAGTTTTTTCTCTTTCTTTCATATTTATCTTTGTCTTAGACATGTTTGGATAATTTACTGGTTGCCATTTCTCTAGGAGGTATAGTAGCTTTGGGAAAGTTTGAAGCTCTTCATATTGGTCATCGTGAACTTGCAATCCAAGCAGCTAAGGTCGGAGTTCCATTTCTTTTATCATTTGTTGGAATGGCAGAAGTTCTTGGTTGGGAACCTAGGTATGTATCTTGGAATTAACTGAAGGATCAAGGATATGTTTTGAAGCTAACCAAAAATTTAAAATTGTAAAAATAAGGTAAAATAAAAAAGGAAAGAAAGGAGATACACATCAGTCCTAGACATTGTGACAATAGTGTCAAGACTCAAGATATAATGCTTATACATTGACTGCGCAACAACATAATTTATAAAGTAGATTGTAACTTTGAAATGAAGTCCACTTTGATCACTGAGTAATTTGGATTATACCATATGCATGACATCACAAAATGTTTGTGTGTTTTGTTGTTGGGTTGTTTAAACTTTAAACCCTCTACCAAATCTATACAATCTTCTTGAACGATTTATCACTTCTGTAATGATCTTAGGTCACTTAAACTAATTTGACCTTTCTTTTCCCACATTGCCTTCCTTTCTTCCTTGTCATAAGAAACACTCTCATTCTCAAACTTAAAGGTATAATTTTGAGTGCTTATTTATTTGATTGAGTATGCCAATAATGTTCTTATAATGCATATTAATAACTCATACATGCACTATGGTTTCCTTCTGTGCTTTGTGTTAAAATTTTCCTGTAAGTATAAATTTTCTTTTAGTAAGTTAAATGGATATTAAAGATGTCAATAATTATTGTAGGGCTCCTATAGTTGCCAAATGTGACCGGAAGCGGGTTCTTTCCTCATGGGCTCCATACTGTGGTGATGTCACCCCCACAGAATTTGAGATTGAATTCTCAAAAGTTCGAAGCCTTACTCCTCGTCAATTTGTTGAGAAGCTATCAAAGAAGCTTGGAGTATGTGGTGTTGTGGCAGGTGTGTGAATATAGGATTTTGATTTTTTTTGCTTTTCAAATTTACTGTTGCCAACACTTAATTATCATCATATTAGGCAAAAACTACCGGTTTGGATACAGAGCTTCTGGTGATGCACCAGAGCTGGTGAGGCTGTGCGAGGAGTATGGCATGGGGGCTTATATAATTAACTCTGTAATGGATAAGAAACAAGAATCTAGAGCTATAGGTCTTGATAATCCGAAGGAGCAAGGACAAGTATCATCTACTCGGGTTCGTCATGCTCTTGGCAAGGGAGACATGCAATACGTCTCGGAGCTATTAGGTCGACAACATCGTCTTATATTGATCAATGATGAGAAAAAAAATTCTAGTGAGAGAACTAGGATTTCAGCTTCAAAGACTTGTTTGTTAAATCTCCCACCTAAAGAGGGTCTCTACGAGTACTGCTCAGTTGTGATGGGTGACGAGAATGTTGTACCATGCAAAGTAATCATTGACACTACGGATGTTCATTTAGAATTGGATGATGTAGCAACATGTATGTATATTAAATCTCAAGGCTTACAGTGCTTGGGTATTGATTTTGGTGGCTGAGAAGTTTGATGACGTTCAAAGAGTTTTTTATCCTCTCATTTATGTCTTGTGTCTTATTCACATTCTCTTTACTACATTATTATAAGTTCATACACATCTCAATACAATTTGGTACTATCTGTTTTAGGATTAGTGTTCATTCCTATATACCAATTAGAATAGATCTTACATTTATACTTTTTTCAAAACATCTTTATTTTTATTGCAAACGAAATAGAGATGAAGCAAGTTATTAGATTGTATCCTTAGAGATTATATAAGAATTGAATTGAATTGTGAATTGAGTCGCACATGTATTAAATTGTGAATTGAGTGCATAATGTCAGTTACTAACAGTTCTGGGTGATCAAGATTCTTTTTTGGTGCACTCATGGTTTGATATTGAATTTTGGCAAATTAGTATGGGTGAATCTTTATCACAATAGTCCATTATTGTATCTCCATGGATGAATGTATGGGCCGGCATTTCTGGTTTTTAACTTCTTTACTTTCTAGTTGACTTTTAGACTGTTATTATACTTAATAAACTCTTCCTGCTAGTCGCTGAATTAGATGAAATGAAGGAATTATGGATCCACTTCACAGCCTTCTTGCTTGTTATCAGGTACATTTGTTTGTCTGTGCATGCTTCTGTTCCTTCCCTGTTAAGTAATGTATGTTGCAGAATGTGTGTGATTGAAGCCTTGGCAAACCGATGTTTCTGCGGTCTGAAAAAGGCTATTGTATAGTGTGCATTTTCCTTTCCGTGGGGAGGACTAGGAGCTGAAGGAAACCAAATACTGTCCGCTCAGTGCCTGGATAACTGGTAATTTCTCTCTATAACACTGAATTTGACATGACAAGTTCTCCTTTGCAGTTGGCAGTTACTCTCCATTCTATTTTGCTAATGTTTTTCAAGAAGTTAAAGACATCTTAGTTTCTGGGTAATTGTCCACAACAAAAATGTAATCTGATCTGTATTGTTATTGTATAATTACCTTGTATTTACCTCAGTAATAATTTTCAGCTCCAAGTCTTGTCACTTGTCAACTTGTGCATGAATGTCCCATGAAGCAACTAACATGATGCTGTAAGAAGCTTAGGTTGTGGCTCCTCCAAACATTTTAACAGTGTGCCATTAAGATTGAGAGGTGATTTGGTAAATCTAATTGGTTTGTCAAGTGTGTGCGTATATATACACACACACACATGTATATGTACGACTGCCGTACTGTTAATATGTACTTGAATTTACTTGCATCATATCCTGTCTGCAGACTAATTCTTGCAAGATAATTCTGTTTGATAGTTAGGTGATTGACTGGTATTGGTGTTACACTTTGGGAAACCTGCAAGTCTGCAACATATCCTCCAACTGAAAAGTTGAGTAAACTCAGTGGCACATCCCACACCTCATCTGAGAGTGCAACATGCATCATATTCATTTTTCTTGGCCTACTATAATGTTAAATATTGTCTTCGTAGTTTGTAGTAGAATGTTATATAGATAGTGTGCACATACACGGACTTTTATGTATATACATGCTTGTTTTCTTATGTGCTTAACCTTGGATCAAGCTCCCCTCCATACTCTCCATATTTATAATCTCAACCATTGATCAACTTTAATTGAATTTATTTTTTAAGGAAATAGTTGGAATTAAGGGTTGATCAGTGGTTGAGATTATAAGTATGGAGGGGATCTTAGTCCCTTAATCATAAATTTGCACGTCACCTAGAGATCAGTAGTCTGATTTGTTGTCAAGAAGGATCATAATCTCATGTAAAACATTTCAGACTTGATTCCTGTGTAGTGTTACTGTGCTGAGACACAAAAAAAAGGCAATCTTTGTAAAATACGTTTTGCAACTAGAAGGGAAAATATTTTTCCTTGGCGTAATATGAAGATGAAGTTTTGCCATTTCGGGTTCAATTTAAGAGTATATTATGTTTGAATCACTGCATGTTGATTTGAGAAGAGAGTTTGATTTCCTTAAGCAACATCTCAAGGTCGAAACATTCTTATGGAAAAAATAGGCATTAGGAGAGCTTCGTATCCTGATTGTTCACTTCCAGCTCTGCAGATTAGTTAAAAGCATGTGGCTACTAGATATCTGATGGTTACACTTAAAAAAGAGAAACAAAGAGAAGATCAGATAGAGCTAGAGAAGTTAAGCCAGAAACCGACCAACGATTATTTTTGTGAGCTTGTTTGTGTATAAAGATTTATTCCATATTAGCGGTATTGGTCACTGTTGCTTATGGTATAGGTATTGTCTCTCAGTCTATCCTTTGCCGTGTGAATGGAGCAGAACTGCGAGCGGCTGTGGGGGCCTTAACCTCCCCTTTCCTATCTCCTTATCTTCAGATAAAAAGTTGCCCTCTATTTCGTCATTTTACACAAGGGTCGGCAAGAAGCAAATGTACATAATCCCTTAACCTTCTTAGTTTCTGGACCAAGTATTTATGTAATTCTAATTTTTGTAAATTTGCTATCATACCTGTATCAAACAAAATTCAATTCCAATTTCCTAAAAATAAAAGTTCACGCAAATTGGTTATCATAATTAAGGGTATTTTTTTCTATTTCTTTTTTCTGGTTGTGCGTGTGGGTCCGAATGGTGGGGTGACACGGTTGGAGAAAAAGCTCGACCTTTTATTACAAAGGTGGGAATAGTGGAGTATATCCCCAAAGTGGACAAATGATGTGATAATGAGAGTGAGTGTTATGCATGGGCAAGGTCAAAAATTCAAGATTGATGGGCACTTCCAAGAATCTTGCCTTCCTGCCTACCCATAACTTATTATTCGGCTCTATATGGAATATCCACTTGACATATTAGCTGCAACAATAGCTTTCTTATCATGTTGTCTACCAACAGAATATTAACATTCCTTTTACTTCCAAGTAAAATCTCGTCCCAACTTGTTCCACTAAAAATTACACATCAGTTAAGAAAACAAAACGTAGTAATCATTTAGAAGAAAGGGGGGACATATTCACCGTCCCCTCTTTTTAGTGTTTAGAGAAAAATAATATATATATGTATGAAGTTTTGTCCGTAGATTTAAACTTTATTGTAGCGTGTGATCGGTAATCCAATAAATTCGATCAAATATTTATCTAAATGTTAGACACTGCTTTTAACAAATTTAATGTTGGTATATACTTGAATTGATCTGAACATCGTTAACGTTTAAACCCAAAAAGTAGGGTATGAGTTCTGTTGTTATGCGTAACGTTGTTACAGCTCCGTTATTATAAAGTATATGGCCCCTTTATAAAAATAAAAATTAATTTCATATTTTCTTCGTTCCACGTGTTATATAACGATTAAGCGTACGTTACACAACAGAGTTAGCTTAAAAAACGTAGAAATCGTACAAACCCAAATTACCCAAATAGTAGTAGGATTCGATTGAGTATTGGTGCACTAGTAAAGGCGAGGGAAAGAACATTGAAGGCGTTAAGACAGGGTAGCAGAAAAAGTACGCGACAGTGGTTTATAATTCCGAGAAGAAAACCTAAAAATAATTATACCACCACGTACAGTACAGCTACTCAATAAGGCGTAGCTATAAATACACAGGGCAGCAGCGTTTATTTCGTCAGAATATATTATAGGCAAATACGGAGTACTTCAAAATTTAGTAAAAAGAAAAAAAAAGTTCTTAAATTTGGGCCTCTCCAACAATTTAGGATTTTCGTGATTCTCGTCCAACATCGGAGGAAAGATTAAGAAGAAGAAAAGACTTAATTTATTTGATTTCCTCCTCCTTCAATCTCTTTCTATAAGGTAACTTCTCTCCACCTTCTTCTTCTTTGTGCAGATTCGGATCTTTAGAGACACGAAGTTTTGTATGTATATATACATTATCTACGCACGTATTTTCCGTTTTGTGGATTGGATGTATCTGTTCTTCTGTAAAGATTCAAAATTTAGGGTTCTTCTTCTTTTTTTTTTTTTTCTGAAATTGGGAGGGTACAGAGTCTTTGATCGGAAGAAGAAAAAGAAAAAGAAAATTTTCGATAGGAGTAAAGGGAAGCACGTTAGTTGGGTCAATTTCCGTGTAAAGTTCGTTAATTGTCGTAATCGGAAATCTAATTCTTTTAACCTTTTGGCCTGTAATTTTGATTTCTTTGGAACTTTCTTAAAATAATACGTATAAGCATGCTTATGAAAACTGCCACATGCGACGTGACATCATGTGTTTTACAATAATTTTGTTTTAAAAGAAAGTGATAAATTGTTGCATATAGTTTAAAACTCTGACCACAAATTTTTAATTTCCTTTGACCTCTTCAATATTGTTAAAATAGTAGTACATTCTTTCTTTTCTTGCTTTTTTTCATATTTAGAAAATTAAGAACTCATATCAATTTGCTCGGCTCGGCTCAACAACATTGGCCAATTTTTTTCACGTGGTAAGCTGAATTGTCACATGAAAAGTCCAATGAAAGTGGGTGGAACAATAATTTTCTGACAACTGGAAAGTAATTACTCTAATTTGTGGCATAATATGGTTTGACTTTAGTCAGCTTCTTGGCCTGGATGAAATCTTTAGCTTATTTGGTGTTTGATTTACTTCTTTTTTTTTTTTTGATCTTTTGCTACAATACGCAAGATAAACGATGATTACATACTTAAGCTCCTAGGTTCTTGCAGGGTATATTTGGATCTCTTTCGGTTGGCTGCTGATTGTTGTATATTGTTGATGGGCTGTCAATACATCGTTGACAGCCCAAGTTTCTTGAAACAAACTCTGTATACCCACAACAGGTATGATATAAAAACTCATCCTCAATTGGAATTTTGACTTCAACTTTGGTGTCTGACGCGTGTATGGTCTTTATTATATTTTCTTCTATTTCTTGCACGCTTTTCCCGTACTGGCAATACATGAGACTCATTTGCATTTGCTTCATGAATCAGTAATTTCTATTTCTTATATTTTGATTCTCTGTAGGTCACTGATTCTCAATCAAATTTTCGGATTTGTGGTCATGTATTCGGAGTTATGACTAGTTTGATGTTGGAATGAGAGATTGTGAGCTTGTTGACCATCATGGGTTCTTTATCTGGAAGCCTTCAAAGACCAATAGTTGCAGCCTCTGCTGTTGCATTAGCATCTATTTCTACTGATCTTCACGAAAAATTGAAGCCTTCCAAGTTATCAGATACTTGTTCGACATCGGAACAATCAAGTTATACTTCCCATTTATCCAATGAAACAGACTTATCAAGGGTATCCAGGCTGTCTAACTTATCCTTCGTGACCAGAATTAGGGTACCTGTCCCTAACATTAGATGCCCTGTGCCTAGTGCATGTCAAAGTTCTGGGTCGACGTCTCTGTATTCTTCTGTTGCCTCGTCTACTGTCCTGCTAAATTTGTATCAGTCTGCTGAGTTGGCCAAAGCTCCAAAGCCAACTGCATATACACATAATCTCCCTACCCATTCTTCTTCTGCAGACGTTCTGTATAAATGGCATTTACCGGAGCTAAATGCCATTGATGTATCTGGGAATTCAGAATGCTCATTGGCAAAGTCTAGGACGGTTGTGGTTTTGCTTGGATGGTTAGGCGCAAAGCAGAGGCATCTTAAGAGATATGCAGATTATTACACTTCAAGAGGATTCCATGTCATTACCTTTACTTTCCCTATGTCCGAGATCCTCAGTTACCAGGTCGGTGGAAAAGCTGAACAGAATATAAATTTGCTTGTGGACCATCTCTCAGATTTATTGGAAGAAGAACATGGAAAGAATCTAGTGTTTCACACTTTTAGTAACACAGGATGGTTAACGTAAGCTTTCTCGTATATGTTCTCCAGTCGAGGTTGTGCTCAAACCAATGTTCTTGATATCTTGCTGCATTGTCTTTACAGATATGGAGCTATTTTGGAGAAGTTTCAGATGCAGGATCATACTTTAATGGAGAGGATTAGAGGCTGTATTGTAGATTCAGCTCCTGTAGCATCCCCGGACCCACAGGTTAATTTATACAATTCTTTATATATGTTATCAACATGATTAGAAAATACTCCATCCCAAAAAGAAGGGGTATCCACTGATTATGTTGCAATCTCTTGAGAGCTGCTGTCAGATTTAATATGTCATCCCGTGGCATATAAAATACTGCTTTCACTTGTCAATAGTTGAGGAAGTGAACTACTTTCTTATCTGTGCAGATATACTTCACTTGCTTCTTTCTCTGTTCCTTCTTTCTTAATGGTTTTAAGTTTCTAACTTGTGCATTTGAAGTTGGCGGTGATAAGTTCCTCTTTCTATCTTCTTATCCTTTAATTTGCTAAATATTTTCTTTGGTCCTCAGGTATGGGCTTCAGGTTTCTCTGCTGCTTTTTTGAAAAAGCAAAGTCTTGCAGTAAAAGGAAACAAAACAGCAAGTGAGCGAGATCTTGAAACATCACACAGGACCAACGTTGTTGTTGAAGCCAAACCAGCATTATCAGAAGCAGCATTACTTCTTGTTTTAGAAAAGTTTTTCAAGGTTGTTTTAAATCTTCCTGCAGTAAATAGGTAAGTCCAATCGATCTGTTCCAGCATTTAAAGGCCATTTTTGGCTTTTCACCTTTTTATGTTTATTTTTTGGCTTTTGGATTCTTTTCAGTTAATTCCCTTGGTTTGGATGCATGTACTTGCATCTGATAGTCCATTTTCCCTTCATTTCGAGCTTGTATCAACATGTTCATACTTTTGCTTTCTTGCAGTAGGCTATCTACTGTAATGGATCAATTGAAGTCTGGCCAACCAAGCTGCCCACAGTTATATATCTATAGCTCTGCAGACAAAGTTATTCCTGCAGATTCTGTAGAGTCTTTCATAGCAGAGCAGCAAAGGGCTGGACGTGAGGTCCGGGCTTGCAATTTTATCTCCACTCCGCATGTCGATCATCTTCGGAATGAGCCGGAGTTGTACACATCTCAACTCACCCAATTCTTGGAGGATTGTGTGATTACTTGCTGCAGACAATCCTAAAGGAGACTGCTAAGCAGTCCCAGCTTTCTTCTTGAATTTTTTTCATGTTCTTTTAACCTCATTGAATTCATACAAGTCATAGTCATTCATAGATACAGACATTTTGCAGCTTGCGCAAAAAAGTCAAAAAGTTTTAAAAAATAGAGAAATTGTGGGGCTTCTCCCCTTACTTTTCTCTCATTTTTAACAGATACTATAATTATAGTACACTCCTGTTCACTGGATAAGAAGTTATGAAGTACATGACAAATGTTTATTTACTGCTCGGGGCTGGAACTTAATTATTGATATTCATCTGTGCTCTTTCTTATTTTATGTGGGTTGTTTGTACTTCGGGTGAGAATTATGTGCACCAGACCATATAACCCTTTCTTTAAAAAAAATAAAAAATAAATACATATAGACCATATTACTTGGTCGTTGAATTTACGACTTCCTTTCTTGACTTGGCTCCTCTTTATTACTTCTCTTCAATTTTTCTCCAACATCTTAAATTTTAAATATAATAAATTTTATGTAATTTTAACCATATAGATGGATAGAACATAAAAAAAAATACGAGGTTGTTGTTGAGTTTCATATAATTTAATAAAGTAAAACACATTATTTTAACAGTTGAAAAATAATTAAATCTTAATCATTTAAATTAAATCAAATTTAAATAATTAAAATAAATGTATTTTACATTGTTAATTGTATTAAATTTTGCACTCTCATAATTTTTATATGTTTTATGTACAGTTAAAATTACATAAAATTTATTCTATTGAAAATTATAAAGTGCATTTGGGGAAATCAGAGAGGAGCAATTCCCCTAAAAAGGGGATGTAAATGAGTAACATGGGTCATCCGGAGAATAATGAAACTAATAATTTGGATTAGTGAAGTAGTTAAATTAATTACATCATTATTGTTATAATAAGTAATTTTCCAAGAAAAATTTATTATGATCTGGTTTAAAGTGGCAAATGACGTACTCTATGGGAAAAAAAATGAAATCATTTGTATATTTTTTGTCTCAATTTTTGGAAAATATTAATGGTTAGTATAGAAACACATAAATGACTTAAAAACAAAGAAACCAAATACAAAAGCATATAATTTGGGGGATCTTCTAATGTACCTAAGGTTAGTAAGTAAAAAATTTATACGTAAACAATATAACAAGTATGAAACTTATTAACTTAATTTGTATTTTTCAGAAAAATATTTTTTCACCCCTTTCTATATTAATTTTCATTAATTTCCTTGCCGTCCAAAACGTAAAACTTAATTGAAAAGGATATACTGCTAGCCTACTAGGAGACCAGCACTGATAATTTTAGGTGGTTCTTACTTTTCTTCTTTTTGGTTGTACTTTGGGTGTTCTTTTTTATAATAAAAAGAAAAATTATTTGCCTTGGTGGTTTTACAAATGCGAAGAGTGACTACATTATTGTAACACCCAACTTAGATCAATACAACTCATTAAATAGTTAAATATTTAAATTCTCTTAATGAAAATAGCAATCTCTTATATATTATAAATTTATAAGTTTCATGTGGACCAATGTATTCATCTTTCTTCCTTTTTGGATATTTCTCTCCAAAGTTTTAAGATAGTTCAAAATGGTAAGAATAATTGTATTTAACCCAAAATAGATAAGAGTCTCTTAAAGTGAAATTTGAAAGAATAAATTTTCAATGATTTTTAATATTCCTTTTTCTCTTGAAGAAGATATTTTAATTTTTTAAAATATCTTTTTAACATATATTTAAAATTTTAGATTTTAATTGCGATAAGAGTTTAAGTAAGTTACTATGATACAAAGACTAATATTTTATATATACAAAAATTTCAATCAATATTAGAAAACATGTCTACGGTATTTTAAGTTTTTGATATATAATAGTGAGGATCTAGAATTTTAAATAGGAATAAAGTGTAAATATGATTTATTCCTATGATGTATATGTTGGAGTGTATGTCCTAGTGGCCAATTATGTAATGATTCTGATACTATATTTATGTTATATTTTGGTTAAATGATAATTTCTTTTATTATGTTTTATTTATTGCGTTATATAAATGTTAACATAATAAATGTCCTTAAAAAAATGATATTAATTATATGGATTCAAGTATGTGACTTGAATATGAGATCGTATAAGTATGTTATATATACATATCATTATTCTTAAATATCCTTAGTCGAGTATTATTGTTAGTGGAACAACAATAATACATTGAGACTAGTATGTGGATTGACTGATGGCCACATGTTAGAGAATAGTGTACTGGACAGACCCATAATGAGAATTTTACATGGAGCATTATGCTATATGTCATAAATAATTCTCATTATGACAATGATGTAATGGTCATTCGACCTGAAGTCATGACATTTCTATATAAGGAGTTATGTGTTTTGACATTGCCAAAAGTCGCCTTTAATCGGGTGGACGATAAAGGTGATTGTTGAATACATCATGAGTTATGTGAGAAATGAAAATGATGTAGATGGAATTTAACCCTCCTATAAATTAGAGGTGATATCTATAGGCCTCTTGATTGAGTGAGATTATGAAATGCATAGTCGTGCTCAAATAGAGATTTGTTTCATATAGTCTACTCATTGATCAAGAAAATTGAGATTAAATTGTGAAAAGTATGACACATTCATGCCTTTAATTTAATCTTAGATATCAAGGTTAAAAGGATTAAATTACATTGAAACATTGGTCACGAAAATGTTGCATCGAATCAACGACTTTATTATTACTTGGGTACCAGTGATGTATTTCTAGATGTCACTCACTGTTTATAATTTTATAATATGATTTAAAATTATTGTCAATGTAATAATAACCTACAGGGTCGCAATTAAGAACATTCATTAAGAAGATATAATTTAAATGTCAGTGATTTTAATATATTAATAATATTAATTTTATTTAAATCATGGTTTTAAATTATATGTATGTAATCTGTATAAATATATTAGAGTCCCTTGGAAGAAAAAACGAATATATGTTTATTTGACATATATATTAATTAAGTAAGACTTGATTAAAATATATAATAAATATAAAATTTAGATTTTATTCTCCTAATCAAATTAGGGTTTGAAATTACTCTATACATAGTTATATATAGGATATATCAATTGTTCTCTCAGATATATACGTTTTCTAAAACCCTAGCCGCTCATCAGAGAGAGAGCGAGAAAAACAGATTCAGCAGCTAGTACTGCAATTCTCCTTACTTCGGATCGTGAGACGATTCGTGGGGTGTTCGTGTGGATATCGTAGATGTGTCGTCCAGTTGGATTGCGTTAAAGATTCGGAGACGTTGAACACCCTCATCAAATCTTCGGATCCGGCAGGCTTAATTGATAAAATCTTAAACCATCTGTATTAAATTGTTTCGCATGTATCCTCGGGTTAGGGTTTCGTTTTATTTTAAATCGTTTTTTTATTCCGCTGCGTTTTATTTGTCGAAACCCAACAGTATAAATATTTAATGCATGAATTTTATGTCAATGTGATGTCCAAAATAATCGATTATTATAAGTTGGTATGAGAGTAGTCCACCAAAGGTAAAATGAATATATTAATCCCAATTTTTAAATGATTATTTTAATCAAGTGTGAACAAGAAGGAGGAGAGACCTTGGGAAACACACCTGCAGAAGAAAACGACAATGTGAATTGTTAACCCGCATACTATGATGTTTAAACAATATAACCACAATATTTCAAGAAGTTAGATGCATGCAATATTTTCATTGATGAACCAACTTAACTATACAGTGTAACCATGGTTATCAACCTGATTGTACATATACTTGTATTTTAAAAGGATACTTGCAGTGCAAAAATACCTACAAGAGAAGTTTTTCTGTCCAACTGAATATCGGTTATTTTAAGTGATTGGATAGTATTTTGGCAGCCGTTACACCGGTCAAGCTAGCCAATTACATCACCCTAAAAACATAATCTCAGCCAACGACTGAGAGTTTTGTCATCAAAATGATCTAACTGCTCTGATTGATTTACAAGCACTATAAATATATCACTCGCTGTGTAATCCTAGTCTCACTTCCAAAAATTATCTCAATCTGACACTCACATAACATTCATTCTTTTTTTTCAAGAGCAATTGTCATTTTCAAGAGCAGAACAAGAATCTCAATTCTTTCTTTAAACCTTAAAAAGGTAAGAGATTTATATCAATCATATATTCTATTCAGCTTTAATTTTTGTCCTTATTCATTTTATCACATTGTAGAACACTTTGTTCAAAAAGCATGTTTTAAAAATATACCCTTAACATGAGGAGTTATTAGTTTTGCATGCTGAAATAAAATAATAAAGAAAATATTGAATGTCCTAAGTAAGGTTATCTATTATTAACACCAATCATTAATGAATGAAAAAGTCACCACTTTAATAGAGACAAGTTCTAAAATTAGTCTTTTGTAATTCAGAATTTGTCTCTGATAGAGTATAAAAATTAGTCTCTGACAATATACATTAGTCTCCAAGAGATTATAAGTTAGTCTCCGACAGTATATAAGTTAGTCTCCGATAATATATAAATTAGTCTCCATAAAATATTAGTCTCCGATGAAACAAATTTTGTTAGTCTCCGATAGGTAAAATTTTTTAGTCTTCTGAGAGACAAAAATACTAGTCTCCGATGAGTTTGGCGTTGAACAAATTATCCACCGATGAGTTTGGTGATACCTTATTGAGTTTGGTGCTGAACAAATTATCCACCGACGAGTTTGGCGATGAACAAATTCATCCCCTGATGGGCGAGAGTCATCCCCTGATGGCCGAGAGTCTGACGAAAAATTTCATCCCATGATGACTAAAAGTTATCTTCTGACGGCTGAGACCTTATCCCCTGATGAGTATAATTTATCACCTGATGAATTATATGAATGTTTAACAGTCTGAAAAATCCTTCGGGCTTGTTTAAATTAAAAATCTCAAATCCCAACACACTAAACGATTTCATTAAAACATCAAAGAGATCTAATGCACAGACATCACAAACATCGCATATGTACATATTCACATTGTATTCAAAGCATAGATTCTCATGTTATGTCAATATACATGTTTTTACAAATGTATTTCACCCAGCAAGTGAATTAAATTAGCTCAACTAAGAACAAAGACAAGTATATTCTCACTCTTATACTTATTTCAGTTAAACGCATGATCAATTGATTCGACATGCATACAAGGTTATGACTTTTATGTTTAGATTTTCTTATGAATCAGATTGCTATTTTTTAATTTCCGCTAGCATGATATGAATGCAAGTGCATGGATATAATTAAGTTTTGATCTATCAGTTATTTTTCAATTTTATATCTATGTAAATGTATGAGAATGTTACGTCCCTTACATGGGTCGTTAAGCTCTAACGTTCCACTTAAACGTTGAGCAAGTACTTATGTTAGTCTTAAGAGGGTAAAATGGATGTCATACGTAATTACGAGCCCCCTCTAAGCTAAATAAGACATGGAAGACGGTTAAGTGAGAATTGAAGAGTCTGAAACCTCAAAGTTAAAGATATTTTCTAAAGTACTAGAGGTTTTGACATTTAATCCGTCACACCTCACAAACAGTTTGTACACTTGTGCTTCAAACCCACCATAATTATATGAAAACGTAAATCGCTCATCCATGTTGTTGTTGAATATTTTACAGGTGATAAAGGTAAACTAAAGATATACGTGCATAAAGTTATTGTGAATTAACTGTGTGTAATGATGAGGAGAAACAGATAATTGAAGATGTAAAAAAAAGCACAATTGAAATGTTAAATCTGTAAGACTTACGAGTCACAATTTCATGTAAGAATAATGATTAAAACTGTTGTAATAGCTTATTTTTCGCGACAAGATTTATATTTTGAGCATTTGTAAGGATGTACTATTAAATATTTTAGTACATTAATGTTGTATGAATGTGATGTTGGTTGTCTTCCTTCTTCTGACGGTGCTCAAGGTCCCGTGTGAGATTTTTGGAGCCGCCACAATAACATACAAATTCAAATTTTAGAATTTTCTTTTCTTGTTTTTGAAGTTAATTTTATAATTTCCAATATGAATAAACTCAAATATAACTTTACCAATTCTGATGGAATTGCACTGTTAAAATTCAATTTCTGTCATTAGCAAGTCATTTCATCGATTTAAATTAACAAGCGACAGATCAGACTACACGTCCCAACCACCATTTCCATTATATAGTAGTAGCTCCATCGTCTTCGTCATCCTCTCAGATTCTGCTCCGATTCACTCCTCCAATGGCGGATAGTGGTGCCAACGGCGACGTTTCCGAGCAACCCACATCCCCAATTTTGACAACTAGGGCTTGCATCAACAAAACCCTAAGAGACGACGAGCTTCGATTGGTACTGGCCAAATTGGAGAGCGAAAAAGATAAGGAAATTTTTGGATTGGTGTGCAAGAGATGGCTTCACTTGCAGAGTACCGAGAGGAAGAAGCTCTGTGCTCGTGCTGGCTCCCACATGCTCCGTAAGATGGCTGCTCGCTTCACTCGCCTCCATCAGCTCGATCTCTCTCAGTCCATTTCTCGCTCTTACTACCCGGGCGTCACCGATTCCGATCTTTCCGTTATCGCCACTTCCTTCACTTGCTTAAGATCTCTCACCCTTCAGAATTGCAAAGGTGACCTTCACTTTTCACCAAACAATTTTTTCTTGCATATTTTGAAATTATTGTAAAAAAAAATTAATGGAGAGATTCACAAAGTTGTAACTTCTATTAATTGGTCTTGAATACTGAAATTTTATGGTTTTTGCTTGTTTATGAACTGCTTATAAGTCGGTGGATCTTTTATTTCTTTGTGTTCGTTTGGAAACTCTGACAATAAAGTTGGTATGTTTACGGGGTAATTTGATATTTATCTGTATGGGTGGAATTAATTTTAAAGAATAGGAGTTCAGAATGTGTTTCCTGGATAGTGTGCTGCTGAGTAGAGGTTTGATGGCGAAAGATTCATGTAGCATGCCCCATATAGCTTCGGTCGACTTGAACTTGGTTCAGTAGAGTTGAGTTGATTGATCTTTCAATTTTTTAATCTTACTTCAGAAAAGACATCGTGCTTCGAGAAATATGTTGAAGAATCACATTTCCACTCTTTGTTTAACTTTGGTGTATTATGGTTGATTCAGCCCCCCCACCCATCCACAAACAAAAAAAGTTAATTAATTACCGTTCTACTTTATTGTTTTTCCACGATCCTTGACATTTTTCTCTCAACATTCTGTGCGAGATGCTTACCTTGCTAATGGTATTGTTCTCTTACAGGTATTACTGATGTTGGTGTAGCTTCAATTGGATCTGGTCTTTCTTCTTTACAGTTCTTAGATGTATCTTATTGTAGAAAGCTAACAGATAAGGGGTTATCAGCTGTAGCTAAGGGTTGTCCCGGCTTGAAAATCTTGCATCTTGCTGGTTGCAGATTTGTTACAGATGCATTGTTAGGAGCTCTTTCTATTTACTGTCCTAATTTAGAAGATTTGGGTTTCCAAGGTTGCACCAATCTAACTGACTCTGGATTGGCCGCTCTTGTGGATGGCTGTCATAGGATTAAGTACTTAGACATCAATAAGTGCAGTAATATTGGAGATAATGGAATATCCAGTGTATCGAAGGCCTGCTCAGCTTCACTCAAGACACTGAAATTGTTGGATTGTTATAAACTTCAAGATGAATCTATATTATCCCTGGCAGAATTCTGTAAAAATCTTGAAGTTCTCATCATTGGTGGCTGCAGGGATATATCTGATAAGTCAATGAAACCATTGGCTGCTGCCTGTAATGTTAATCTGAAGGTCCTGCGAATGGATTGGTGTTTGAATGTTTCTGACTCTTCATTGAAATGCATCCTCTCTCATTGCAGAAATTTAGAGGTTCTGGACATTGGGTGCTGTGAGGAAGTGACCGACACTGCTTTTCAGGAATTAAGCAGTGAAGGATTTGAATTGATTTTGAAGATTCTGAAGGTCAGTAACTGTCCAAAGATCACTGTAGTAGGTATAGGCATGATTTTGGGGTCATGCAAAACACTAGAATATCTTGATGTAAGGTCATGTCCCCATATTACCAAAGTGAGTTGTGATGAGGCTGGTTTGCAGTTCCCTCCATGTTGTAAAGTAAATTTTGCTGGGAGCTTAGCAGAGCCTGATGTTCTTATTTGAAGCCAAAGTCTGGAATGCCCCTGTAAATTTTACCTAGTAAAATATTCAGATTTCATGAATTGCTTGTCCTGAGATGGGCTTCTCTACTGTTGGTTTTTTGCTTCTCTTTACACTTCTGCTGCAGTTCTTTTGGCGTGTAACAATTTCATCTATTGCTTCAAGTGTTCATTTTCATTTACATTAGTTTCAAGATTTTATTTTTAGTTTCCGCAACTTTTTCGTATCTATTTATCTGGTTTCAGTTTCTGACTTTAGATTGTAAATAATGTCGATTGTACCCCGTCTCACATTTTATTACTGATCGTGTGATTTTTATAATTCCGATGTGAATATTCTTGGGTTACTGAGAATTTGTTTCTTCAAGATGTATGTGAGATGTTATTGTTTATTTCACCATCGAGCATGTTTTACACCACAATGAATTTCTGTTTTACACCACCATTCATTTTAGTCCCTTTATGATGACTCTGATCGTTTCAATATGATGACTCTGATCGTTTCAATATGATGACTCCGATCGTTTCAATTTTAATTTTAGAGATTCTAAATTCGGATAATATAATTTAAATTAACAAAATTTAAAATCTCAAAAATTTAAATCGAAACAAACATGGTCATAATAATAATGTGTGAGATCAAGGTTTAATAAGTTAAAATCTTATGTTGCTTTGATGAGTCGAGCTGAATTTATGTTGCTTCAGCGTTCTTGTAAGTTGTAAATGAGTTTATCTGAATTTTCACTTATTCGTGAGAACTTGATAAAAAGCTAAATAAGCTGGGCTTGTAAAATGAACATGATTATTTTCTTTGAATAAGAAGTTAGCAAGCAATTCTGGAACCTAGTCGAGCTTGAGTTAAACTTTCACCGCAGAATAAAAGACAGAAAAACGATTATCCAAATCCGGCTCAGTAAACAAAACTGAACCGAATCTAACAAAATTATTGAATTAGCCATAATTTATTACTCTATGAAAGAGCTTCAACAGACAATACAATGAGTTGCAATGGAAGCTGCAATAAAATACTATTAGGCTGAAACCATACTTTTTCAGATTGTTCTTACGATGAATCTCTAAAGATGCATTTAGAATTTTTCATCTCATCTTATTTTTTCTAAACTTTCCACTGTGTCAACCAAAAGCATTATTTTGCTAGTTCTTTCAAAAATTATTTTGTACAAGTGTATATCCCCATTACTCAACATCATTTGTAAGTCCACCAATATCTAGGTACATTCACACGGCCTAACACCTAGCTTGAGTTGTTTCTTCCATCTAAATCTTAGATATTATTTTAACTTTTTTCATTTTTGGTCTATGTAAAACAAGAAGATACATGGTGAACTGAGATATAGAACCTTAATTAACACGCATAAGTTTATAGATGATGACAAGGCAAAAGTTTATAGAGAAGTAATGAATTCACTTATCAACACTGTTTCACATCAAATAAAAACTTGATGGTAACAAAAATTGTACACATTTCTGCATGTTTCTATAGCTCTAGTTACCATATCTACATGCACTCCTTGAATAAGACTGCAACATATTATTGCATGTTTTAGTCTCACAAATGTAAAATAATTGTGACTCATTGAGTTTGAGATATGGCCTGATCGAGGTAGTTTAAAGTTTTCCGATATTCTAGGAATCCCATGAACCAGAAATCAAAATTATCCCCAGTAACTATCTCTATGTACTTCTCCGATGGATTCTTGAAGTTGGTGCTCTCGTTGGCTCTCTTTATCTTTCCCAGTGGGATTGAGACCTGCATAAACATGAAACTAATATTTAGAGAACATTCAGGAAATTAAAAAATGATTCACGAGAACAGATGTACAAAAAAGTTTGTAAGTTACCTTATAATGTATTCTTAAAATCTCTCCTTTTGAAGAAGAGATTTTCATTGACCTCTCACTGCAGAAGGCAACCTTGTGTGTGGAGATAAAGAGGAGGCCTGCAATGGGGCCGGCTGTCGTTGATAGATAGCATTGGGAAGCTTTCAACAGCTTCTCTCCTTCTCTTGTACTAAAATTCTTCTTGAAAGCTTTTGTAATCCCACCAACTCGAAGAATCTTTGCTCCCAAACTCAACTTTCCCTTCAGGGTCTCAGTTATTTTTGGGCCTAATCTCACTGCAGAAATAGAAAACTGAATCAGACTTCGAAAGACTATAGATTTTTCCATGTTTTAGTACTTCTGAAGAAATTATTACCATGTTCTTTGAATCTGAGTGCAAAACTGTCTTTTCTTTCCACAAGCTTCTTAGTCATATTACTTGCTGATTTTAATTTACCTGCATTAATTAACATTGCCTTGAGTTTTAACATCCATATTTGTTAAAAAATAACAGACAAATGCTTTATGTAATGATGAGGAAGGGGTACTTACTTTGATAGAACTTGGAAGACACACTTGGAATATAGCATTGAATATCAAGATTATGGTTTTGTAAAGTGTTTCTCAATGATCTCTTAGTTGGGTATGCTGGTGACTTGATTGGTATCCCAATAACATTTTCTTGAATTTTATTCTTCATATTTGAAAAACTTATCCAAAACTCGTTTATTGACTTCAAGAGATGAAACCAGAGGAGATTCTTCTTCTACTTGGTAAGAAGAAAATTCTGCAAATGTATATATAGGGGCAGAAACTTAGTTGTTGCATTAAAGTTTTTAGTTGGATGAGTCATCTAAGTGTCATCAACCTGAATTAAAGGCTCATTGCTGAAATCTTAAACAGCCAACCAACTTTTATTTTGATCGGGTCAGCTATTAAATCATTCAATATTGACATGTTGCTGCTTCTTGTATGCTGACAGGGTGCAGATGTGGAACTGACCTGGAATTTTAGCTTTGTGATCTATCTATCTTTTGAAACCACGGCATAAAAGTCAAGAAGATTGAAAGGTATGTCTTATCTATCTTTCTCATCTTCTGACAGATGTGGTTTCAACTATCTATAGGAACGTGAGAAGAAACCTCAAGTGCTAATATATTACTTCATTCGTTTTAAAATTAAAAATATATATTTCTTTTTTGTTTATCAAAATTAAATATATATTTCTATTTTTAGATAATAAAAAGTCATTAAGTTCCTTAAATACTATTGCACTATTCCACTACTCTAATTTACTCGACTATCTCCACTACTTACTCCACAACTATCTCCATTATTTAGTGGTCCTAAGTATAATTATCACTACTATTACTTTAAATAACATGAATTATATTCAGAATATAAAAATTGTCTTAAAAAATGGTCGTTTTAAAAAATGCATATCTAATTTTTAACCTAAGGGAGTATTATTATTATGTAGGACAAACTGCCTATTCTCTGCTATGGAAAATTATATATAGAATATGCTTTTCAAGGGACTCCACTTAAGTGCATCACCAATTTTCCAACCTCTCTTCTCAGGCAAGTTCTTGGAATATCATAGGCTGTTTTGCAATAAACGAGAAAAATAATGTGATAGTTGGTTCAACTGCTTAATGAGCCGATCCTAACTACTTTTATTTAATTCTTTCTATTGGTCTTATATTCGGTGTAAGATGCCTTATGTGTACATGTTACATATTTATTGGTGGCATTACCTACTTGATGGAAATGTATACCAATATGTGTCGCATTTAGTCAGTGAAAGGAAATTGTTTGTGGTGGGAAAGAAGTTGGAAGGTAGAGGATGAACTAAGAGAGTATTTGCTTAATTAGAAGGAACACAATGCAGTATGGATCTTTCCTCAGGAAGAGCCTGCCGGGAAATGGCATTTTCTTGTAAATTCTAATGTGCATGGATTTGATCAAGGAGATGCAGAATAAAATTATTTTGTACTAGAACACAATACACAATAAAAATTGTAACATTAGATCTTTATCATTAAATTTATTTCGAGATTCAAATGTCATGAATTTCAAGGTGAATTAATGATAAAGATTTTTTGTTGCGATTTTTATTGCGATATGAATTTTGGTGTAGAACAAAACTCGATGCAGAAATAGATATATTAGGGAGAATAAGGAAATGTATCAAAAACACAATCTCTTGTTAGTTAAATCTCTTGAGTCTTGAGTAGCCTTAAATTTTCTACAAATAATTTGTTTTAGACACATTTCAAGATATTTTGTTTGAAATGTTAAAACCCGTGACATCTTTTGAATTTAAAACTTTAAAATGACGTGACAATCTTATAGGAGAATATGAGTCACAAAATAAAACACGAAATGAGATCAAAGATTTCAAATCTATTCTTTATATGATATATACGATAATACAAGGAAATGAGGAATCAATCAAGGTATAACTTCTTCTCACGAGAATTACTCGATTTCAATATCTTAAACAATTTTGGATTATAGAATAATTGTTTTGGGAATCCACATTCTGGAGAAATCAAGAGGATTTACATGAAATTTTCGTTGCTTTCGCAAGTCAAAATCAAATCTTCAATGAAAAGCCAAGTACTCCCTCGATGAAAAGCCAAGTACTCCCTCTGTTCCTTTTTATTTGTTATTCTAAATTTTTAGTAAAATCTCAAATTATTTGTTGTTTTATGTTTTTAAGGTATAACAAGTCACTTTTTTTCTTAAAATACTCATATTATTTACTCAGAAGCATTAATGCACATAACTTTACAAGGGTATATATGTAAAAAGATATTAATTAATGATTAATCTTAATAAGTGTGTCTATACTCAGAACTACAAATATAAAGGAACATAGTGAGTATTTAAAAGAAATCTCGTTAGAATAACCAACTTTAAGCCATCCTTGTATCATAAATATTGTTAGTTATGGCCATCTTGAGGTGTAAAGCAATTGTTTGTAGGCCACCCCTCAAGTGTGATTAATGGAATCGGGACAAGTAGATTTTGCCAAGATCTTTAAATTTATTTTAACATGGACCAGCACCGGTTATGCCTCGTGTTGTTTTGTGGAACAGAAACTCTCTTAATTGTTGAGTTTTTGCCACGTCAGCCTGTTCATTTTTTGAATAGACCAGCTTTCTAAAATTTAATAAGACCGTAACAAATATCATCACAGTAAAATAATATCAACATTCAATATTCAATTATACTCTATAATTGCCTCCGTTTCCCCTTTCATCTTAATCCCATTTTCACTTGGCTACCTTCAAAGTATTTGGATAGAGTAGTAGAGTCAACATGCAGCGAAGTTGACATGGAACACACATGTATCTGTATATTATGCATATTCTTTAATAAATTTTATCAAGGGCCAATGAATTGCAATTTTGTGCTATTAAACTTTTCATTTTTATCTGTATTTCTATTTGATATCAAACCCAACATATGGTTGTAATGCGCTTTGTGATTTAATCCTGCTTTTAATATCATAACAGAAGATCAAGAAGAAAGTATATCTCAAAAATATAAATAAATAAATAAAAATTCCCTTCAAGTGTAGGAGCCAAGAAATAATTGAATCGTGCATAGCATTTTCCATTTGGTAGGAGGGAAGATCATAAACTAAATGTGATACATTTTCTTATACATGTATCTGAGCATATATTGAAACTCCTAACAAGCAAGTCGCAAACTTTATATTTAGTGCTGTAGTGGGGCGTCACTCTCAATGCATGCATGTTGGATTCAAACCAAGAAATGGAGAGAAAGCTTCAAGCTTTGCACGATAACTAGAGATAACATTATTAATTATCTTTATTTTAAAATATCACCAAATTGTTTATTTGCAACTATATTATTAGCTTATTGGAGATGGTAAAGAAAAAAAAAATGTTATCCACTAGTTTTACTCAAGGATTTTAGCATAATCACTATTCACTAGTATACAAAAGCCCAAAGATCATTAGTTGAAAGACTCCTGATCTTCAGTCATTACATTGTTTGTCCACTTGGATTCCCAAATTCATGAAAAAAAATGAAGCCAATGATACACATATTCTACAGGTTTTGACTGTACATCTACAATTTTACCCACAACATAAAAACATGTCATAGAACAGATGACAAGTGAAAAGTTATGTTTTGGATTATTGAGCTTGATGAACTGCCAGCTGAAGAAACTTGTAAGTTCTTTGATGGTTAAGAAATCCCATGAACCAAAACTCAAAACCATCCTTTGTAACTATATCTATATACTTGCGCGATGGACCTTTCTCATTTTCACTTTCATTAGCCCTCTTTATCTTGCTTAAAGGTATCGATACCTTGTACTCAACTCGAAGCAACTCCCCATTTGGAGTAGAGATTTTAATTGATCTGTCACTGCAGAAGGCAATTTTATCAGTTGATATATAGAGAAGTCCTCCTATTGGACCTGCAGTTGTTGACAAATAGCATTGTGAAGCCTTCAACAGCTTTTCTCCTTCACTAACACTGAAGTTTTGCTTGAACACTTTCTTCACTCCCCCTACTTGGAGAAGCCTTGCTCCTAATCTCAACTTTCCCTTCACAGTTTCACTCAACTTGGGCCCTATTCTCACTGCATTTTCAATGAAAATTGCATTAGCAAATATCATCATAAGACAAGAAATATAGAATTTCCTAGTCTTAATTACATTTCATAAAAAAAATTTGATTTAGAGTTTTTAGAAATGTAAAACTCACCATGCTCACGGATCCCTTGTGCAAAGTTCTCAACTTTCTCACCAAGTTTGTTCATCCTATTAATCACTGACTCCGTCTTACCTGCAGTTTCAAGAAAACCCTCCATTATTCAGAGATCCTAAATTATTTTTATTCCTATATAAACATGTATGCATAAAAATAACTACAATTATACTTATAGATGTCATACTTTGTTTTAGTTCAGGAGATGAATGGTATTGGTTACTGGTGATGCGCAAAATCTCTTCTGGGTACATCTCAGCTGGATATGCTACTGGGCTGATTGGAATTCCAATAACTTGTCCTGATGGAATCTGGTTCTTCATTTTGATGAACTGTAAAATTCTTGATTCTGTCTCCGGCTCTTTGCAGAATGTTCTTTGCTTTCAGAGGCGTGTTTTGATGGATCAAACAACGCGTTATGGCATAGTTATATAGGAATAAGCTAAGCTGGTTTGCAGTATTTAATTTTTTTAGTTGCATGACTCATCTTTAATTGGTTCATCCATGAAACAAAAGTGAGGGCATGATCTATTTTTTATTTGTTTTTTTAAGATAAGAAAGTACATGGAAAAGATGGTGAGCCTGCTTCTTTTAAAAAACAATCTTTTTATTTCAATGGCTGAAGTCATTTCCATTTTCTAAGAATCTTGATAATCTCATAAAAACAAATGGGTTCATCTCCTGAAAAGCAGCTCCATTTTACTTCCGGCCGGTTCACTACACCTGATGTAACCCTCCTACTTTATCCCGACTTGGACAAACTATTTGACATAAAATATGCAAAAATACACAGGTTAACAACCAAAAATTCATTTTTAGAATTAGTTTAGTAAACTTGAGGACATATCGTATTTTTATGTTTTATTTTAGCTGAGGATAGTCAAATTTTCACGTCTAGAAAAACAAATAGTATAACTTAGCTAGTTTTTGGAAAAACCTCTACTATCTTGATGGTTTCCTAATTTTCTTCTTGCTGGCTAATTATTAAGAAAATACTGGGGGCTTATTAGTCCTGGTAGAACATTCGGCACCAGTTTGTGGCCTGAAGATGTATAACTGTTATATGGTGCACGTACAACAAGCAAAGCAAGAGGGCTGAACATTATTTTTGTCTTGGACTGCAAGCACCCGTGAACAAATATCATATATAAAGATGGAGTAATATTAAAATTTCGTTAGCTAAACTGATTTTCAATCTTCTTTCTGTCTTTTTTCGGAAATGACTAAATAATTCATGCCCCTTTTTGGTTTAGTCTTCATAAGTTAAGTTTTCTTATAGTCTGTCAGCGTTTTAATAATTCAAACAAAAATCACAAATGCTTGTCCTTTTATCAACAAACTAATTAAGCATGAATATGTCGATGAAATTCTTTGTCATGCCAGCCTAATAATAATACTGTTACAACATGAAAGTCATAAAACAGCTAGTGCAGAGTTGCAAATGCTTATCTGGATTGCCGTCAATCTAAGTTTTTTTATTTTCATGATGTACTTATCTTTATGTGTCAAGGAATAAATTGTTGGCCAACCAAGACATCTTACCATGGAATATAACTTGAGATTCTTTGAAACCATTAGTCCATTCTATAATTAAACTGATGAAATTAATGTTTTAGAAAAAAAGAATAAAAAGAAAAACTTTAGGCTCACTAATAATCACAAATGTGATTACGTGTTTGTATTATTAATTAGTCATGACTTTTCTTGTGTTGGTAAAGGGAATCACCACATCATTGCCACATCATCTCCAATTTGCATATGTTGAAGCACGTTTCGCAGTTCATATCTAATAGTTAGATTAAATAATGAGATTGGCTTGTCTGCAGTAGTATTGTAAAGGTAGTTTGAAGGTAATCTGATAAGCAAAACAATGTCCATGAAAATAGTTTGTCAGGGTTCATGGCACCATGTAATGGACAGATGCAGATATTATCTAGCTTTTACACCTGATCGAAAGTAGAACAGGCAGCTTTGTATAGTCTTTTTCTTTTCCTTTTTCCTAATAGTCCCTCTGGTAAATTTGTATGATGTAATGGCTTGCAAGAAGTTTCACTCTCTTGATCGTCTCTGAACAAAAAAACCGATTCACTACCCGCACAGAGAAATGGATTGCTATGAAAATGGAAGTTTATTGGTTTAAGCCCTATCCGTAGAACAGAAGTTCAAAATTTTTAATTGTATAAACATAAGTTCAAGTTTGAGTTGGACATCTCAACGAGGCTCCTTAAATATTTTAGTCTAAGAAACATGGGAGTATGCAGATATTGGAACAGTCATGTGTACTTTTTTACCTGCTTGGATCAATCTTCTGTTCTACTAGATATTCTAAGAACAAATAGTTTGCAGAAAGATTTCACTGTAGCCAAATGTGCAAGAACTTGCTGTTGATTGTGATTCCTTTGGAGAATGAGTCTATAACATATGTTGATCTCTTTTAGATTTCTTTCAATTTTATTCTTTGTTTCTTAATTATGTCTCAAGTTTCTGTTCTGCTACATGATCAGTTCATGTTTCATTTTTTCCCCTTGGTTTATAAATAATTTATATTCCTTTCAACTGCACATAAAATCAAATTGTCTGTAAGTTGTGGTGATTGATAAAACTATAACTGGCTCATACCTTCAAACCAAATTTCATAAACATGTTCCTTCAATTACAACAGTGCTTCTCCGTCAAGGCAGATGAAGTCCCCGAGTAACAAAATATGTGCACCTTAACTAGTCAATCTATTATATTACTAAATAGAATTACAAATCAATCAGCTGGCTGAAACTAGCTTATTTAAGTTTCAACCGAATTGGGACTCATTGTTCTTGAATTAGAGCATGTTGAATATATTTGATTGTTCTTCGATAATTAAGAAATCCCATAAACCAGAAGTCGAAATTGTCCTTTGTGAGTATTTCTATATACTTCATTGATGGCTGCTTCAGATTTTCGCTTTCGTTGGCACTCTTTATCTTGCTTAGTGGGATCACAACCTTGTAATGTAGTCTGAGAAAATCACCTGCTTGAGAAGAAATTCTAATGGATCTTTCACTGCAGAAGGCAATCTTTTCACTGGAAATAAAGAGTAGGCCTGCTAGTGGACCAGCTGAGGTTGACAAATAGCATTGAGAAACCTTCAATAACTTCTCCCCTTCTTTGACACTAAAGTTTTGCTTGAACACTTTCTTCACACCGCCTACTTTTAAGATTTTGGCTCCCAAGCTCAACTTCCCTTTCACTGTTTCAGTTAACTTGGACCCAATTTTCACTGCAATATACAAGAAAATAAAATTTAAAAAAAAAACACACTTATAAAACTACAAATATTCAATGTAGCATCATCCTATAATGTTGCTGCGTTATTCTCTCTGTTGTCATCAAAATCGAAAAGGAATTTGACGGGAAGAGTGTAACATCAAGAAAGAAATACTGATATTTGGCAAAAAGTAATTACCATGCTCTCGGATGCCTTGTGCCAAATTATCCACTTCTTCCCCAAACCTGTTCATTTTCTTGATCACGGAACCTACTTTACCTGCATTCAAGAATAATACCCATAAGTAATCATTCTTTCTCACCATAAACAATGTATTATTCAAGAGAAGGAAAGGAGATTACTCTGTCTGAACTTGGGTGATGCACGATATTGGCTGGCAGGGATGGATAAAATTCCTTCCAGGGACCTCTCAGCAGGAAATGCAGCTGAACTAACTGAAAATGGAATAACATCTTTTCTAGTCTGGTTCTTCATCTTCAACGAACTGTAAAATGCTCTGTAGTTTCTAAGTGATCTGAATATGCAACTCTGAAAAACTCTTTACCCTTTGTAATTAAGGTTGCAAAGAAGTTCTTTAGGTGGATGGAACAATGTGAAGTAGCATCTGATATTTATACGAATAATGTTAGTTGTGGGATCTTCACTTTCAATTGCATGAGTCATCTTTTGATCATCGCCTTGTCACCATGAATAAAAGTCTCAAAGATGACCTAGATTTCAAGATATAATACTAGGATACAGGTTGGCATGTCTTTTCTTAATGAGCATCATCATGGTAGTGCTTTCCTATCTAATGTAAACAGGAATTTGGAAAAATAAACTGATTTTGGAAGTACATCATTTATTTAAATGTATATCTAATTATAAAAGTAGAGATTATTCTTATTGAAGAAGATTGAGAAGGTATCCAAACCTATTGATCCAAGTAGTAAGGAGCTCGGTTTGGAAATAAGTTCTTAGAGAGATTTAAACTCTATGGGGCTCCGAGTCAGCCCGAATCAGATAACGGAGTCAAAGGGCTACTGAATAATGGATGGCTAGGCCAAAAGAAAAAAATAATACTCCATAATAAATTAAGAAGGTGTGTCTGCTAGCTTTAGAAAGGTACTCATTTAAAGGCCTAAGGCTTATTTTGCTGTATAGCTAAAACAAGCAAAACAATCAGGTAGTTATGTCGGCTGTAACATGTTGCCTTCTTTCTGTTATGCTGACTCCGCATGCATTTGCCTTTGAAGCTTTCTGAGTGGCCTGTCTGCTTTGTGATGCCAGCCTACTTTTGACATCATAAGAAGTTAAATTTAAATAATTAAGATAATCAGACCATGTAATTTGCCACAATTCACAAAATACAAATGAAATCTAAAAATTGATCTTCCTTGAAAAAACTATGAAATGCCCTCAAACTCAAAAAGTGATCTGACATTATTTTTCTAGTTAATTTTTTCCCCCCATATCATTTCACTGCCTTTTCTTGAAATTATTTTTATCCTCTTTTTAGTTGAGATTATTTCTCCATATTCTGAATCTTTCAACTCTTAAAGATGGTGAATCAAAATCCCAAGTTTTCGGAATTTTTACTGTTAGCAATGAGCTAAACAGTGTTGCTTAATTGGGTAGAAAAGGTAATTTCCCAGATGCAAGTTACAAACTCAGGTGGACCACAAGTATCCAAAGTGAATCTTATCCGGATTACCAACTTTTGATAATTCTTTAATATGTATTGTCATCAGTGGACTGCTGGGCAGCCAACCACCATGTATAAATATATCATGCATGTGAAAGATTGCATCAACTGGGTCCAATTGTCCACTTCAGCATCAATCCTCCATAACCTACTATATGATGTGAATTCATCGCCTAACCAGTCATCATGGGGTTGGGGGGGCTTCTTTTTTGTTGGTGTCATTGCATCGTTATAATGCGTCCATGAACTATTCAGTCTTTGCTGATTCAGAGACTTGGATTTTATAAACAACACATAAAGTAAGAAGATATCGCATTACATTTCATAAAAGAAGTTGATTTATTCCGTATAAGACTATTCAAGCTGTGTTGCAATCTTAAGATATGAGGTGGTCACACAAACTATTACAATTCCATTTGGTGGACCAAACCATGTCTGCAGGCCTACTGCACAAGACTTCTGAGTTATGATATAATTAAATGTGAGAAGCACCAAGTACCTGCAACTGTGGTTACTTCCCTATACCGCTGATAAAACCTGCGTTCCATTCTCAGGAAAATTCCTGTCAGAAATGCTGCTTCATCTCAGATCCAATCACTGCTTCTGTAAATTTAATATCTTGAAACGATGGACATCTGCTTCAATATTCAGAATAACATCTTTGAAGTAAAATTTACAAAGACGAAGGCCACCATCCCTCTATCTCTGAAGCTCCCTACTGTCATATGATATAATGTGCTAATTATCAGGAACAACATCTTTGAATCCTTGTATTGAAGCATATGATATGACACCGCGTAAGGACTTAATTGTTTTGACAACTTTCTCCATTTGCATTGCACGACTACCCTTCACCAAGGTGATTTAGCAGTTTAACGATATCACCCACAATTTGATCTGAATAAGAGGCATGCACAATATATTTCATAATTATCAAATTCTTAGCAACTATCAGAAACCTCTTTCCAACAAGCGCAATCACATCAAGCTGGGAAGCAGAACAATATTTTAACACCTTTTCATGAGAATGCATTTCTTTTGGACCACGTTCTAGCATATCCCAAGTACGCAAACTCGTTTATTGTTGCGGTCTATGCCTTTCAGTAACTCTATAGCAGCTCTGGTGCTAGCAGGACTGGCGTTGTAAACATCATTAATAATTCTTATACCACTTTTGAACACTGGAAGCTCTGATCTCATACAAACTGGAGTATAACCTGACCGGGATATCCCTATTTGAGCAAGAGATTGAAACTTTTAAACGCCTTGCGACAGCTGCTGCAGCACATGCATCTAGAGCCAAATGTTGACCTGGGCTGGATATTACGAATTCAACCCTGAATGTGAAAGTGAAATTGTGTGGCATGCAAATAGACGGAACGAAAAAAGGAACTTATAAAAACAATTTTGTATTTCTGTCTTAAAAAGTTTCATACTCTTTTAGTTGACTCAGTTTCAAATGTGAGGGTTCGAGAAGGCATAGTGATAGTTCCACATAATATCCTGTAGAATTTGGAGCCCAATAGTAGTTATAATGCCATCTCATAATTAGGCCTTAAATTACATAAGGACGATGCTAGAATAATAAAGGGAAATGTCATATGAACATTAAATGTATCTAAAATTACAAGTTATACTCCAAAAGAGAACTTGTTTTTCACAGCTTATTCCGTTGGGACAGCAGGTAGGACATTCAACTTAATGTCCAAAAATAGAATCTGTATCTTTAGTCTTTAATTTTCTCATTTTTCACAGAAGCTGAAATTCAGTTCTAAATGGCATGAAGGAACTTACATCTCCTTGTTGCTTTCTAATATTGCTTGAACTCCGCGACCTCCATTCCTAGTTCCTGCACAGACCAATCAAACATCACAATCTAGTTTCTTCCCAAAGAGCACCTAAAAACAAAGAGAACTAAAGTGTAGTAATTCATTACATACAAATATCTAAATAGAAATAGAGATAAAATGCAGATATATAAAACGATAAGAGAATCAATCCAAATAAAGCAATTGCACATGCGAGCTCTCTAGGAGAACATGTAGAATTCTGAATTCTGAGTATCTGAAAACTATAATATTAATACAACCAAAATTACTTTTGCAAATTGGCCTAGTAGCTCTATTCGAATCCACTAAGTCTCTACTATTCTATAACAAGAACCAGTAGCACGACCACTTTACTAACGCTATAACTTGTGAAAAGTAATTGTAACATATTAATTAACAAGTGATAAAAACTGTCATAACAAAGGTGGAAGTAAATTCTGAACTCACTTTCTTTATACCAAGTTGAACAGGAAGGCTCATTATGAAAGTATCATCTGCATTCAAAACACACATCCCCTGCTTTTGCTTCTCTCAAGATCTCGTCTTTCGCCATTGCCACCTCCTCCAAGCTCTCAAAATTCTCCAAATGATAAGCACCTACATTCCGATGACTCTTACGGCCGGCTGACAAATCCTAGCAAGCTCCAAAATCTCTCCTTTCTCACTCATTCCCAATTCCAAAACCACAAAATCTGCAGTCCTAGGAATCCCAATTCATAATAAAACAACCCAGTTTCAGTATTCCAATTCCCATGACTGGTGAACTACATAACTTTCCAATGCCAATGCTATCATAGTTCTTGTGGTGGTCTTACCTACCCAGCTACACTACCTGTTACTCCTATCAAACACTTACAAAACCTATTTCTAGCATAAATGGGCCATTTTTTCAGTGAATTTACAGTATTGCATTCAACTCTGATAAACCCCTTTTCACAATTATTGCAAACCCGGTTCCCAATAACTCCAACACACTTAATTCTTGTATATTTGGGGTTATGAAATCATGAGCATTGAAGTTTTCCCCAGTAATTGCAAAGAACTATTGACCAGGTTGAATTGTTCTTGTGTCTGTGGATGTGGATCCTGGAGTACCCGGATTTATGATTGTGCCACTGATGGCTTCTGCAATCTCAGAGGCAGTCCAAAGAGGTAAATTGGATGAATCAGGCGGGGCAGTCCGTGAATGACAGTTTCTGAGCCTGAAGATAATATTCTTCTTGGTTGAGCTAAATCGGCAAACGAGTGAAATACGGGCGACTATTATTAGGGTGGTCAGATTTTATTTTAATAAAATTGTTGACGTTCGAATTCGAACTTTACTATTATACTGAATATTATTTTGACGATCAGATTCTATTTTAAATTAAACTTCGAGTTACTTGCAAATTACTCGTAATTATTTATATTTAATAATTTTATAATATATAAATTATATTTATTTAAATTTTAATACTTTATAACAAGTTTATAATAATTATTTTACTTATAAATATCAATTATAATATAATTTATACAACGTCTATTTTACTTAAATAAATTACTACGACAAAATTAGCCTTAAAATTTTAGTATATATTATAATATTCTAATATAAAACGAGTAATCGAACTGCCATAAATATATTCAAGTAAATATTTATATACTCAGATTTTAATCGTTTAACTTATTAAAATTTAAATAGAGTATCAAGTTTAGTTTGTTTTTATATTAAACTTAAATCAAGTTAATCAATTTTAGAATAGAGTCTGAGCGAAATTCAAACTGTTTGAATTTTATTGCGGCCTTAACTGTGATGTTGATGGGAAGGTTGTGTGAGAATGAATGTGCGACATTGAAGAAGGAAATGAAATTTTGTTGAAGAAAACATGCTTAAAATTGTGTCAAAACACAAAAACTTTGCTGGCAGGATTTTCCCTCTTTCTACTGGCAACATGGCAAGTGAGAGCATAAACATGCATCTTTAGTTTCAAGAAAAAAGTTATGTTTAAGAAAAAATTCAAAAAAGAGTTACAGTTAAAAAAAGTTTTAATTAAAAACTTACAGATGTTATAACTTAAAATTTATAACAAATTTCATTAAGAAAAATTTATTATTTATATATTTAATTTTTGGTTAAAAATATAAAATTAATAATTATCAAAAATTTAAATGTTATTATTTTTGTGGGGGGGGGGGGGGGGGGGGGGGGGGACGGGGTGGGGGGGGTGGGGGAGGGGGCGTGTAGTAACATTTTTAGATGGTGGCCTGAGATCTGATGGATATTACTTTTGGACTACAAATGGGCTCTAAATATTGTTAGTGATTGTATGGCCCATCTACAAGGATCTCAAGTGTAGAAGTTTTCTTTTTCTTTTTTTCCTTGGCAAAATCAAAAGTCTTACTTTATGTTCTTCGATTAGTAAACTTATTAAATTTTACATTACAATTATAACTTTTGGAATTTTTAAAAGGAATTTTTATTTTCGGAAGGTTGTAATTTTGTTTTTCTTTTCGCGCTATTGTTTATCGAGGGTTAATAAATTCATATAATAGATAAAAAGTTAGTATTTTCTTTCTTACAAAATTAAATATACATTTCAATCTGATCGGTAGTCATTTGTGAAATTTCATGATTCAATTTGTTACATGTATATAATAATATTTAAAATTATAAAGTTTGTACTCCCTCTGTTATACACTAGCAACATTTGAATTTTTGACGACTTTTAATTTTATATATTTAACTAAGAATTATATGTAGAAATAATAAATTTTTCTCATTAAATTTGTTATGAATGTCCAATTAAAAATCATATAAGAAGATTATAATGATAAATTTTGAAAAATATGACATGATAATGAAAAAATTATGTAATTGTTACTCTCTCTTTCTAACAAATTTTATTATCAAATGTTACTATTTTTTAGGAACGAAGGGAGTATATGTTATAACTTTTTGCATAGATTATAGTATTAACTTAATCAATCATCAAAATTAAATTATTAATATTAAATATTGAATTATAAAATTCCACAATCAAATTATATATGTGATCAAATATATATCTAATATTAAAAACGTATTACATGTGTCATATGTTCAAGCGAATAAAATAGAACATTGGATATGTTAATTGTGTATAACGTGGACGTAAGGTTTGAACTAAATTGAGAACTCCACAAGACAAGTTTATGATTCTTACGTTCCAAACCAATAAAGATATTTATTTTGTCTCATGGAAAGAATTTCAATTTAACTTGTTTGTTTCAAGTGGAAGGGCATTATTTAAAAGTCACACACACATGAATAAACCTGACAAGTTAAATGATTCATAAATAAATTAATAGATAACCATTTAATAAATAATTAGTTAATGAATATTCTTGAACTCATTAAATTACTTATCTACCAAATATATCCACGCATACCATAACAATTCCTCCCTCGGCTTTTAATACATGTTGTTTTAGGTTTTGGATTAAAAAAAATTTTAATATTATTCTCACATTTTAACATAAATTCAAAATCTTTTTCCTCAATACTATCTTTAATAAATACTACCCTTAAAATAATCAATTAAGAGTAATTTTGGAATATTGGTGATAATTTAGAATTTTTTAAAATTTTAATCATTTCTTTGATGTCTTTGTGAAAAACCTTAAAACAATGTGTATTAGAAAACGAGGAGAAAATCCACTTTGGTGGAACAACATTCACAGAGTTGGGTTCTCTTGACCGTTTCAGATACAATCACAGAAGCACACTTAACTACCAAGCTAAAAGGAGCTCTCCAAATCCTAGAGAAAAACAAGGTTAACAAGATTTCTCAGATGTTTCAATCTCAAATAGCAGAAAATAAGAAAACTCACATCAAAACAAACGAGTAATGATAACGCACCTGTGCTCATCCTCGGTCCAAGCAACCCCTTTCCTTTGCGGCGGCGCTGATCGGTACTTAAAAGCTTTACCACCACGAGTGGTATCACAGCTAATTAAGTGCCCCAAAATTGCCACCTTTGTTACCAGTTGCTCCATTGCCCATTTGGCGGGTTGAATCATCTGAAGATGACATGTATATATATAACAAGGCAATGGCGCATTGGCACATGACCAGACTCAATTCGGTTAACACTATCACTAGGAGTTCATACTGTTGCTTAATTTCTTCAATGGATTTCACAGGAATATCAGCTGCAAATATTTTTTCCCATTGATCTTGTTGAAATAAAAAAAGGAATATATCGGATTCTACGATAAATGTGAAGCATGTATTAAAACTGGAATAAAATATTGTACTATATTTGATTTGCTTGTTTTGGTACGACAAAAACATGTATTAAAACTGGAATAAAATATTGTACTACATTTGATTTGCTTGCTTTGTTATGACAAAAACATAGTGAGTATATACACATAACTAAACTTGGACATCAAATGTTGTGTTAAACAAGATTTGACTAAGTTAAGAATACTTGAAGTTGGAGTAGTTAGGAATCAACAACACAAAAACTTTGTTATAAATTATCCATTTCCTTCTCAGGCTCGGGACTAACAAGAATGGTTCAACTATATTATTCTAATTTTATTCTAATAGTATAATGAATCCTCCGCAGAAGTTGCCAGAGCATATTCAAATCTTTTATCCTGCTCTCTACTCCATAGGGATCCATCACCTGATTCAACAGCATTCTTCTTGTTTAAAATCGATTGTTTATGCAAAAATAGAAGAGAATGTAGCAAATAACTTCAGAATATAATCTGAAATATTTATCTCCACAACCGCGGAATTTTCTACAAATTTGAATTATCTAACAAGTGATGGTCTGAAATTATGGAAGTAGACATGTCAGACCAGAGAGGTAAGCAGAAAGATAAACAAACACAACCCAAAAATAGCCAAATGAGCTGCACCATGAACCACCTCCAACAAATATCATAATAGAATCATGAAAGATTAAATAGCTGATAAAATTTAATGGTAACTTCCTTCAGATAGTACTGGAGACTTGTGAATTACAGAAATTGATCAAGAAATTAACAGTGACAGTAAATTTAGTATTAGTGGTAATTTCAGAGTTTTATGTAAGATGTGAAAGACACCAAAATGCAAAAGAACAAAGATTGAAGCCCCAGAAGTCTAAAATGGATAAAAGAACAGAACCCAATTTGCCAGTTTTGATCCTAATAGAATCTATAACAAAAAGGCTTTATTGAAAATAACAGTTTTCACAGCAAAGACCCACTGAATAATGTATCTTTGTACAGTCTTACTGCAGCACTAAAAACAATCCTCTTACTGTTTATGTAATATGATACTGCCATTTTTCTTTCGGTCTCTTATGTTCAGAAACATTATAGTAAAAGCGCACAAGGAACAAGAAAACTGAAACAACAAAAAAAGTTGAGAAGAATAAAGGTCCAAATTTTTTATAATTTTGCAAATTTAGACACCAACAATGAAAATGTTGTATACATACATGAAACCTTCAGTGCCCATATGAACATTACCCTTTCTAAGTGAAGTTCAGCACCTTAATCATGAATATAACAAATGTTGCAATCAGAGTTACTGAGACCCCACTTGACATTATCATGGTATTGAACCTTGATTTGGAATCTGTACTATGTGATTCATTGAAGACGTTATATACCCAACATAAATTATATGCAGGAACTGTGTAAATGACCAAGATAATGAAACTATGAAAGCTTACCTAGTACAGATATGACAACTATTAGACTTTGAAAATTTACCCAACTTTGATAGAAAAAGATTAAAAATGGTGGTGGATTGCATAAGCAGGTAACTGGAGTCCAAACCTTGTTTAGGCATGATCTACATTTAAATCTTCTCTCAATCATAATCTGTGGAAACTGCAATTTTTAACAGCAAGATGGAAAAAGAAGTCTAAGGTAGTGGGCAGAACTCAGAAAGTAGAACCCGAGAAGGAAAAAGAAAAAAAAATACTCCATTTTTCTCAAAATTAGAAATACATTTGATATCGTATTTAATTTGATTGTGAAACCTCACATTATGTTTTATGTGAATTTATTTAATTTTGATTGATGATAAAGTTGATGCTATAAATTACTTGAAAGAAGTGAATACTACATTTTCAGTTTTAAAATCATTACACAAACTAAATTTTAGGGCTTCACAAATATATTATGATTAAACTCAAATATTTCTAATTTTGAAACAGATGAAATGCAAGTACGATAATTGCATAGTATTAGGTAGTATCCGTACAATATCAATATAAGGATACACAATCACTACCTAAATATTCTATAAAGTAATATCCTGCAAATTAATACAAGGATAAAGTAGAATCAAATGATGCTCTACATACTGATTTTGCTATTGCATTCTCTGGAGCAGTTTGTCTACCATAATTTTTTGCTGTACACCAGTCAAAGACTCTGAACTCACGATTGCGTTTGCAACAAGGATAACTGTCGAATTTTGTGCAGCATTCACCTGAAGCAATGGAGAAAAATCAAGACAGGATAAAGGGAGAGTATTACTGGCTTCTTGATGATAACAATCTCAAAGCTGTTGAAACAAACAAGTTCCTTAAATTTAGGTAGAAAAGTGTTGCCAGAAATAATACCCAGACACGGCCATTTAAACCAACGGCAATCTCGAAGGAAAGCTTCTTGCCAAGAGCTTCAAGAACTGGACAAGCTGGGGAACTCAGCAGCCTAGAAAGGAAAAACCACAGATAGTTTACTACATGGTGCAAAGCGTAACTCAAATTTCAAGTAGCGTACTGGCATAATGACTTTGATAACAAAGTTATCTTCGGTTCAAAAATTAAAGAGTACAAAAGAATATCTCACATTCGTGAAAGGCCGGTTGACGATTCAAACATGTAGCCATCTTTAAGTGGCCCGTATTCTGCCGCCTTCCCACTGGCTAAAAAGTAAAATTTTATGGTCATTGTAAAAATAAATTATAAAAGGTCCTTGTATTCAATAAAAAGTGACATAGCCATGGGTATACATGGAAATGGGGGTGGTGGTGGTGAAGAAGAACTTACCATCCATGCATGTTAGCTCGGGATTCATGCCAACATTTGCCTTGACAACACGAACATATAGCAAAGTACCTACCTGCAACAGAAAGCCTAAGCCCAATGACATAAGAAATCTTGAATGATGGAAGAAAGATCACATAAGGAGCTCCAAATTCAAAATATGGCTAAAAAGGAAGTCGGCCTTCCATTCTCCACTAAAATCCCTTTTACAATATACTACCATATTTTGTATAAAGGAAGACTTTCAAACATAAGTTACTATATGCTTAGGCAGGTGATCTTTTATGCTCTACTAGTGGCGATTCACACATCTTACTAGTAAAGCATTTTCCCACAAAGCACATTGTGAAGCATTTCATCCTTCCAGAGAAAGAATGACAAAATGAGTTCTCACATATCTCAGGTATATATGCACTACAAAGGAACAAGAATGCAAGGATTGCACCTCAAACTTTGGTATATTTCTCCTTGTTCCACCCTCAAATGCAAGAACAGGTAGAAATGCCAACGCAGGTCCTTTTATGTCCACAAGAAAGTTCTGCAAACAAAATGTGGTGGGGAGAATAATAAGATGCAGCACAAAAAGTGGATGTACCACCAATCACAAGAGTGCAATTATAAAAATGTACAAGCGTAACAAGCATACATATCTATTAGACATGGAAAGGACAAGCCCGCTAGTAATCCCAAATGCATGATTCAACTTGCCATATGACAAGATGACTAAGTCTAACTATTATACAAATAATTTATACTCCCTCCGTCCCCACAAGGATGTTTGAATTCATTTTTTGCACGTATTTTTAGATATAATCTATTATATATTTAAAAGCACAAATATGTTTTTTTTATGTCATGGTTCCGCACTTTTTTTTCTAATATTACCCTATTCAAATTTTTTTTATTCTATTATTATCTTTTCTTAATCCACTTCTACTTTAATGAGATACTTCTAATTCATTTCTATTTTTCTCAATTCCTACTTCTATTAAGAGTAACGAAATCTATAATTAGATATTTTTAAAATAAAATATATGAATATAATATAATAAATAACTTTATATGCATGGCTAATAGAATTATGGACAAAAAATTAAATACAATATTTTATAGTTTAATTACTATAATTATCATATCTATTTAAAATTAATTCCATAAAATAAGTACAACAATTCTTAAGTGTATAATAAGTAACTTTGAAGTTTATATTATCATAATTAATTATTTTGAAGTATATATAAACACATTATAAATTATACAAATAAAGTCAATGTTGTGATTAAAATTATATCATTTGACTCAATATATTATTTGTTTTATTAGTTGAGTTATTTTTGTGCAGCTATTATATTTTTGGGGTTACTAACATTTATCATCATTATTTTGTTATAATTATTTTAATTAACATCTTCAATTATAATCGATTAAATTGTGATTTGCTAGATTAGTTTTATTCGTTTAATAATTGTTTGGTGGATTTTGTTATATATATTTATTATATTTTCTTTTATTTAATAATTGTTAAGATAAGTAATCTGAATCCCCTCAAAAATGGATCTAATTGCACTTCACGCTCCAAATTTACCATATATTTCAATTTTATTTTCTAAGTAATTTGTAGTTTTAATATGATTTAAAAACATATTCTCTAATGATATAAATGTTTCAAATATATTTTATATTTTATTTTTGTATGATCTCTCTAACTTTGTATTTGGATGTTTGGAATACGTTTTCAAATTTATAATTAACATAATATCTATAATATATGAGTAAGTGTAAGATAATATATTTTAATTAGAGTTTGAATTATAAATTATGTTGACTTCACTTCAATTTAATTAAAAAAATTTAACACAACTTAAAAAAATATTAATGAATAAACTAAAATATAGTGTTAAACATCATATTCATTGCAATTTTTAAGTACTATATTTGAATTTACAAATCATGAAATTAGTAATACTTGATATATATGCTAAAATATTTTTGTATCGTACAATCAAAATTAAATTCATTCATACAAATTTAATAGTAAACAACAATTAAATATACTTTATATTAATTTAAAATATAGGAAATATTAAATAACAATTATTGATAAAATATTTAAATTAAACGATAAAATAAAAACAAGGTTGCGAGCTAGTTTAGTACACATTAGATATGTTATTTAATTTAATAAAAATTATGGAATAAAACTATAATATATGAAGATTAATATTATGAAAAAATTAAAATTATTTAAATTAGCTATTATATACAAAATCTCACATAAAAATACGTGTTGCAATAGTAATAAGACACCCTTTCGAGGACGGAGGTAGTATGAAACATAATCCAAAGCAATTTGCTGAATAGGTTAGGCTTAAATATGCACCTGTTTAATAGATTGCAAAACTGTTATGAAACTTTTTTTAATGCAGGTACTAAACATTTTCCTTATATATAAAGGATAGACATGAAAATCGATCCTGTATTAATTTCACTTGGAGCTAGGAATCAAATAGAGAAAGAACTTTGTTCAAGAATGAGAAACTATGCCAACTACAGGTCACCAAAGTTATCATATTTCATTCATATTCATATTCATATTAGATGAAACAACATAGCAAATCAATTCTTCTTGTACAATTTTAAACAAGGTGCACATTGTACGGAATAGAAGAAGATAACTGAAGAGCGTAAACATGATACAATAGCATCTGAAGTTCATTTTATCAACATTGTCGCGAAGGAGTGAAATATCACCAAAAATTAAAAAAATTACCAAAGGAAATAGCTGCAAGCAAATAATATCGAAAAAAAGTATCAAGAAATGCTTTAAAATAGCTTACATCTGCTTTAGTATCCACCACGATGCCAAGAACATTATCCCCTGCGGAAGGCACATACTGTAAAAAAACAGATAAAGATAATTGTCATTTCGAATTTGTCCATATAATCAATGTGAATAATTTTATTCTTTTTTCTGAACCAATTCTTCCCTGTTCTTTTTTTGAAAATTAGGAGAGGCCCTTCTGATCTGAACTCGATCCTGATTCTCTATCAAATTTGTTAAAGAAATGATTAATTTCTGTTGAAAATGTTTTTTATCCAATAGAACTATTTTCTGTTCAAGCTCTTGGTAATCAATATGAGGAAGAAGGATACAATGAATCTTATTAATTTCCAGTCTCAATGAAATTTTCAGCTCGACAAATAAATTCTGAAATCAGCTATTCAGAGTCCAGGAGCATGACTCGCTACATTTAGAAATACTATAATTTTATCTATCCATGATAGGTGCGAATCTAACTTTAATATTTTGAGAAATTATTACTGCATATCAGAATCAACATGTTTGTAGGTCCTTTATGGGCAGTCTCTGCTTAATAACTGCCCACCTAAAGCCCACAATCTTTGTTCGTCCATATTTACAGCAAGTACACATAGTTCAAGTGCCTTGCCAAGAATTAGGACAAAACATTTAACTTCCCACAGAAAATCTGTTTAGATGATCGTATAAAAATATAATGTTGGGCAACACAAAAATCTGTTTAGATGATCGTCAACCAGGAAGATGGCGCCTTTTCTTTTGTAGTTCATCAATCATCACATATATTTAACAAACTTATTTCAGTACTTACCCGTTTTTGTGAGCTCTCTACCCAATATTTGTTTGGCTTTGAGAACCTAAGCTTTCCAGCCTTCGTCACAGTTATTGCATCACAGTCCTACAATAGATTGTGCATAAGAATATCATACTTGTTCTCAAGACAAGATTAAACAAAAGCTCAGAAGATGAATCTCAACAAAACAATTTAAATCATAGAATTTCATAATTCTAATATAAACAAACCAAAATGCAACACTTTTTTGTGGAACTGTTAATAAGTTAACATGAAAATCAAGCAATCCGGAGTACATTCTAGTTCATACTCCACATAGAGATAAGAATAAGACGAATAAGACTGACTAATTCCTGACAATAGTGGTAACTAGGGAATGCTCTAAAGCACACGAAAACCACTTCTTTTTTCAGTTCTTCTCCACCCAGTATCCAAATTATTTCGAATAATCCGGATAGCATCCGAACTCAATCCATTTACACTTGAGCCAATACATCATACATGTTGGTCAAGTTGATGATTTTGCGGCTAATTTACAATATTCTCAGTAGGATATAAAAAGAAACAAGGTGGGTAAAGAGTGAGAGACCTGACGAAGACCGCCACCTAGTTTAATGGTTTGGTTGGACATTGTGGAGAGATCCAGAACTACATCACCAGGTACCTAATTTTTCACCAACACAATAATAATTAGGAAAAAACTCATATTCATTTATCAAATCTATAGATGAGAAGATATATGTATTTTGGCAGGAATGGAGACGACGAATGGAAGGCCGACGGGTTGTGGGTAACTTACAACGAGTTGGTCGACATAGCTTTTCGGAGAATCTGAAACCTTTGCTGCTTCTTTTTCCATCGCTAGACTGGTACGAGTTCTGCCTGCCGACGGAAAATGGTGGAGACGACGTCAGTTATAGCCGCCGGGCTGCTACAATGGTTCAGGGTTTTGGGGTTTATTTACTGGAAGCAAACCCACTACGGACTTCTTGGGTTGCTAGAAAAGCCCAGTAAGTAATGAGCTAGGCCAACGATTTCTTTTTCTAGGAAATAATATTGGAGTTATTTAATTTAAATAAAAAATATTAAAATTGTTAGTAATTTTAATAGATTTTTTTTTAATTTAAGCATATTCGTTGGTACATCACAAAATATTGTCTTAGTATTACTCTCTCTATTCCAAAAAAAAGAGTTATATTTTTTTTAGAAAGAGTTACATTTAAATTTTTATTTGCTATTTTGCAATAAATTAAAAAAATCAATTACAAACTTATATATGTTGTCATAACTTAAAGTTTCATGAAAAATTTTATGGAAAAAAATTTATGATTTATACATTTAATTATTGGTCAAAAATACAAAATTAATAGTTATCAAAAGTTTAAATATTAATCTTTTTATGAAACGGATAAAATTTAAAGTTTAAAGTTTAAATGTTAATCTTTTTAGTCACCAAATGGTATGCTAATATTACAAAACAATCTCACTAATATGACTCATCTCTTCCAAAATGGATGATACATTTATCTCTTGTAGAGTAGTATTATTGGATGTTGTAATTTCAATTGTGATATAAATTGAATATATGAGATAAATATTTGTGTTTAAAAGTCTTGTTCATGTGCATCACTATATTTCACTTCAAATTTATTAAAATTAAAATATTTTATTTTAATTTTGAATTATAAGATTTTGCGCACCTATTTATGTAAACTAAAATATATCCTTAATTTTTGAAATGGATGAAGTACTTAATATCTATTTATACTACATTGTAATATCAATTAATATTTTTTTGATATCATAATATGACCAATTTATCATTTTCTCTTCTTTTTTTTTTTCCTTTTTCTTTTTTTAAAGGTTGCTAGTAGTACAAGTATTTGTATCACGTTGCTCAACTTTATAAGTTTATTTTCAAGCTTGGAGTTATTTTAATTTAAAAAACAATGGTTCTCTTTTTTTTAATTTTCACTTTCAAATTGTATGTGTATTCTAAATTTTACAAAGGTCGCATAAATTATTTCTTATGTTCCTGTTTATTTTAATTTAAATTTTAAATTATGAAAGTATAATTTATTTTACTAAAATTTAAATTGAAACAATGAAATGTTGAATGAGATTCTTTACCGTCTCACTGCATTTTTCAACTAATATCAACTTGTCAATCATCCATCTAATTTATTACTTAATAGATTAGGAATTCTTAGTATCAAAAAAAGTTCTATTGCTTATGTATTCTTTTTTTATAACATCTAAAAAGCACAACTCAGTATTAAATCAAAAAATTTGCCTAAATTTTAATAAAGAAAGAAGATCTTTAACATTAGTTGTTTACTATTTTTATTATTAGACAGGTCATCGAGTCATCCACATCTCCTTTTTTCTTTGTAAAAAAAATTCCATCCAAAGCCAATCTAGAACAGTTAGTTTATTAAACCTTTATTGACTATCTCAAAACCATTAAAACGTTATAAAAATTAGATATTTAAAATTTTAAATGACTCCAATAAAATTTCTCCAAAAGATTCAAGCATAAACCCTCTGTCGTGCACAAATTTTGAACACTAATTTTCAAAAAATAAAATTAATAAATGATATGTATAGCCAACATTCCAAAGAATATGACTCCATATCCGAGTATAGAAATCCTAGCTGACGGATGAGCCTCATCTATAGAAAAACCAAAGGGCTTATTCTTACACCGTCAACCTCACCGAGTCTAAATTAATACATTTCAGGATGAAAACTATAAGAAAGAAAGCCTACAACAAATCAAAAAGGGAAAAGAACGATAACAATTTAAAAGAATAATTAAAAAAAAAATACCCAAAATGTTGTATTTCTCATCTAAGCTGCAGCATTGGCGAGCTCTTTAGCAGGTGTAGCTGGTACAATATTTTGGGGCTGCATGCATCATAAGAATTCTTGTTACCACCACAATTCATTCAAATATATGGTGAAATATTGTTGTCGACAGTTGGCTATGATATTAATGCGAGTCGTTTTTTGAACTAAGATTGATGGAAGTATTAAAATAATTGTCTGTTGAAGTCTAGGGATATGCATATATGCTGGTAACAATTCTACCCTTGTGCAAGGGTCTTAAGAAATTATCACAAATGGTGTTCACACCCCAATCATAATTGTGAGGGAGAATTGCAAACAAATTAACCTTCAGCTGATCTTATTCACGGTATTCCACAATCGCATACTACAGAAAATCATCTCTACTCCCTCTGTTCCAAAAAAAAGAACAACATTTAAGAATAAATCTTGTTTTGAAAAAAAACATTTGCATAATTTTTTCATTATAATGTCATATCTTTCAAAATTTTTCATTATAATCTTTTTATATGATTTTTAATTGGACATCCATAACAAATTGAATGCAAAAAATTTATTATTTTTGCATGTAATTTTTAGTCAAATATGCAAAATTAAAAGCCATCCAATGTTGTTATTTTTATAGAACGGATGCTATTTTTATGGAACGGAGTAGTAGTACAAATACATCATTTCAGTCGGTATTTTAATGTCAAGGTGTCAAGTGGCCAACTCAGTTTCTTACCGCAGCCAGCTCGTGCTCATGCTTCGGAATAAAGGCGGTATCAACTTTTCATTTTTGTAGTCCTGCATCAACAAAATGAATAGAAGAGACAAATAAGCAAGCAATTCAGTTAAACATATATGGGTCTATTTAAATAAGAACACATCAACAACATTGAAGATTTTCCTACCTCAACCTCAAGGATAAGTTTATGGTATTCAATTGTTGTCGGAACACCTGCAGAAAGCAGTTTCCTTTTATGTTAACATCACATGTGGGGTCCCTACAGATGATATCGAACTTTGATCAGATAGTTCATTACAAACTGAAAAGATAAGAAGTACAAGTATACAGAAGCAGAAGCAAGACAGCAACACTCACAAAACAGGAAAGATTTACAATGACGTATTTCATTAAGGAACCACGCCAGACCAGATAGAATGAGTTGACACATGCATGAGTCAAAACACTTGAGAAAGTAAAAGCCATGATGAGAAACAATAGGTGTACAATAATTTTTCATTATTTTTGTACGGTGAGTTATTTGCCCTGTAGAATGCGTATTTAGATTCCTATCTGGTTTCAATTCGGGTGAAACAAGCAACCAAAAGCAAACATTTGAATGAAAAACAAGCAATAAAAGCCAAGAGGAACTTGTAAAATCATGACGGTTCAGGATTCCCTGTTATATATTGACAAGGACAATCTTCCTAATTTTTCCTTCTCTCAGAATAATGCAAAAAAAAACATGAAGACAAGAAAAAGACAACTTCAAGGATATATCCATTGATAGACACACTTCCTCCAAAGAGAGGATTGGTTTGGCCTCTACTACGAGTTAACATTATGCAAAGGATAAAATGAATTAAGAACTAATCAATGATATGGATCATAACTGGAACTTGTTGAACTTACCAGTAATAATAGTGTCATCAAGAGCCCTTTTCATGCGTTCAGTTGCCCTCTCCCTTGTGGGACCCCATACAATAAGCTGAAATGAATTGCTTTAGTAATCATGGCTATTCAAATCTAACATTTATAGTCAAACTATAATAGTGGTACATACATAGATCAACACAATGGTCTCATCTAACAACTTAAGACATTCGACTGGATACTTTGTCAAAATCTACTTGTGATGAATTTAACAAGTCTGTACATGCCGAACGGTAAGTGGAACTACAACCATTTCACAATTCGAGGTCCCTTTTTCCTTTCAAGGTCTTGCGAAACTAGATTCCTCTTTCATAAATTAACAGACGGATTAGAACTTGTTAGCTTTATCCTTTTACGAGCATTACTTGGGAAAAGTCGTTTCATGCATTTTTTATGAAGATTTTAAGAGTTATGTCAAAATTTTAGTTCACAAAGGAGGGGGGAAAAGTTGTGTACCTTCCCACCAAAAGTACTGCAATGAAGGCTGGTCCAGAGATACAGTTGGAACTTGGAAGAGCTACAAGGAACTCGCCAATCTCCATAATAGATCAAAGAGTATCCAACTTCTGGTAATGCTTCAAACATAAAATAGTTGCCACTTCGCGCTTTTGTTATCTAGTAATAGGAAAATGAACTTATAAGGATTACCAATATTTGTAGCATTAGGCTGTAAGAAGGATTAGAACCTTCATATCAAATAACCAACCAGCCACTTTGACACTTAAATTCATTATTTGAACTATCATTAGCATGTCCAGAGACTTGGCATCTAAACTTTGAAGGGCACAAATACGTGAAATTGTTTAAAAGACCAACTAAGCAATCAAAAAATGTATAAAACAGTTACAGATAGTACATACAGGAAAGTACAACCCCAACTGTAAAAAGTAACCCACAGGCTACTGGTAAGATATAATGTCAGAAATGGTCACCCAAACTGATACCGATAATAGGAAAATAAACATACACAGGCAAAAGGAAAGGTAAGAGAAAAAAGAGATACCGTTGCAAGTAAGGAATCATAGCTTGGTGGAACAACATAATCAGGATATACATGGCTATCCATTCTCACAAATGGACCTCCAGCTGGCAAGTATGCTGTTATTTTCCCTGAAATTCAGTACAATCAACAGTGTAAATTTCTAGGAAACCTTTAGGCCATAATAAAACTAGCCCATTTTGTTCTTTTAGGTATTTATGTTAATGTAAAAGAGAAACATACATCAATGGATATGTACGATAAGAGTTTCTGTAAAGGAACTACAACCCACTAGAAACTCAATACATGTATATATGTTTTTTTTTGTGTGTGTATTTGCAGCACTTCTGAATTTGTTCTGAAATGCTATAAATATATATATATGTGTGTGTGTGTGTGTGTGTGTGTGTGTGTGTGTGTGTGTGCATGCATACACACACAAAAGAATAAGTGCACAACAATAATAGAAAATAAAATAACTAAAGCCAGAAATGAAATTTAGAGGAATAAGGCACCTGAATGTACTGTAAGAGTGTAGTAACTGAAGGGGTAAAGCAAATAAGAAAGGAGGAAAGAGGAAATTGGAACAGGAACCCCTGGACTGAATACATTTCTGTTAGCCTCTAAATTTAACGCTTCTCTAGAAAACAATGTTTCCTATACTACTAATAAAAGACTAGTAGCAATGGTAGTCATTTCAGCAATGTATGGGTCAATGTTAATTCACTAACGAATAATGAATGGTAACAAGATCAGAAGAGGTGAAATAGCTTAATGGACGTTCGAGCGAGCACAAAGAACAAAAATACCTGGCCCAGGTCTGAAATTTTTGAAAGCATCTTCTGCATTGATGCGGCATTCAATTGAGTGTCCTCTAAGCACAATATCTTCCTGTAGACCACAACCCAGCAATGAGTATAAATTTGTTCCCAGTCTCTTCTGTAATCTTATCTCAACCTGCTTGTAACGTAGTTTCTCCCCTCGAGCAATACGGATTTGTTCATCAATAATGTCAACAGAAGAAATCATTTCTGTCACAGGATGCTCTACCTAAATAGTGAGAAGAATCAGGAAACATTGCACATATCACATAAAACCCCAGTGCAGTATTTCGAGAACCACATATCTCTAGATAAGAAACATCCACTTTTCACCTGGATCCTTGTGTTCATTTCCATGAAATAAAAGGACCCCCTTTCATCCAAGAGGAACTCAACAGTACCAACACCAATGTGCCTATAGATGCTGCAACTGCCGCATCACCCAAAGCTTTACGCAAGTCAGCAGTTAATGCAGGAGATGGTGCCTCTTCCAGCAATTTCTGATTCCTTCTCTGCACAGCCAATTTATTTTTTGTTAGATTAAACATACTCGATGTTTCCCTATTCACAAGATTAGTGATTTATGACACTGTGAAAGATTCCGCTCAGTTTCAATTTATTATTACCATGTATATTGAGTTAAAACAGTCTTATAATTTTGAATCATTCATACACTTCCTTTTTAAGCGGACAACCTAAAATCCATTTTCCAGTCCTTTTATATGAGAAGATAGGTAACACCATTGGATGGAAATATTCTATACAAAAGCCAAAAGACATAGGGACAGCTTTGTGTACCTGAATATTGCAATCACGCTCTCCAAAGTGAATAACATTACCAAACTTGTCTGCAAGAACCTGAAAACCCATAGGCAGGGTTGAGATTCAACAGATGGTAATAGAAAAGCACATACACAACCGATTTGAGTTTCTTGGCATGCAATGTTACTTTCACATTGTATTACACATCATAACTAGATAAACTTCAAAGAGAACTTCTAAAATATAAAGACAATTATAATCATGTATTCACTATTGTTCTCAAGTCCAGATCCTGCAATTGTATTGCATTTGAAGCTTAGTCACTTAAAGTTATTATGCCATTTTATGACTATTGAGTGCATCTCCACCAATGCATGATCATACCATATCTGACAAAACGAGGCAGAGACAGTAACAAAGAGTATTCTTGCAGTGACTAGGTTTATTAAAACTGTTAAGATTATATTCAAAACTTTAATATCATACAAGACCAAAAGTATGTACAATAATAGGCAGCTCATAATTTGAGATGAATAACAATCAAATAGTTTCCTATTACTCATGCTGCTAGACGAATCAGAAACTTATCAGATATTTAAGATGGGCCTCACTCCTACGAGAACTGCTTTTCACAGAAGAATTTGTCAATGATCAGGAAGACTTTGTTTCGAAGGAGTTTGCTGTGAGCTACTGGAATAAGCTTAAAGTGTAATTGCTACGATTATCTTAATTCAATGGTTGATGTTCCCAGCTAAAGCACTCATGTCATGTATTATGTTCATGATCATTACCAGAACCAATCAACCTTCGATCAAAAATTTTCAGAAACTATAACTGTTTGGAGATGAATATGAATTTTTCCAAGAAACAGAAAAGTTGACGGAGAAATAGAAAAGGTAGGGAAAGTTTAATTAAATAAAAGTAAATACAAGGAGGGAATATGAGTGAAAGGGATTAAAAATTAATCAAAGTTGTTCCTAAAGCTTGCCTAGGCCAAAACTTGACACTGGAACTCAACTGCACAGAAGGGAATGCGATGACGGTGTTGGGGCCTACAACTAGGTCAGGTGCTCTAAATGAACCTTGCAGTGTTTGCTTTAGCAAGCATCCCTTACTGTATACATACATACATATATTTTTTATTTTTTACTTGTGGATTAGTCATTTCATTGCTTTTATAATTTTACACTTTTTTCCTAACTTTGATTTCACCTTATTACATTTCAACCAATGATACACAAGGACGGGTTTTCATTAATATATATATATATATATATATATGGTAGAAAGATGATGCAGCTTTGCTAAATTTCACATTATATGCCTCCAATTGTACATACAGTGATTTGAAAATAGTTAACGGAAATAGATATAGAAATGCTTTTATAAGTAACGTGAAAAAAAATTCTTCATGAATCAAATAATAAACACTAGTCATTATTTATTTCCCAAATAGTAAATGCTAGTCATTATTTAGTATAGTTTTACAAGTATTAAGATTTTATAAAAATTTCAGTGAAATTGGTCAATTTGGATCATGATTCGATTTGTGATATGATATGAATCAAATCATGGTTCATTATTAAATGGGTCAGATCAATGATCCATGACCCAAATCAATGAATCTTATAAATCAGAGCATGATTCTCTTTGATTTGATTCATTGATAAGACTAGGCGGGGGGGGGTGGGGGGGGGGGGTGCAAGGAAAGGAAGAGCATGACAGAGTATTTGCCACTTGAAAGTTCACTAAATATCATCATAGTGAATCAATGAACTTATATTATACCAATACATGTCCACTAGATAATCACTTCAGATGTTAGCTGAGTAATTCCCTGCTAATCCCATGGTGGAAATGCAGGGTTCAGACATCCACAAAGATGTTTCTTATCAAAATAATAAGAATCAAATCATACTTAAAGATCTTGGACTTTGAGCTTAAAAATAGCTCGGATATAACAAGATTGGTGTAATGCAAGGAAAATAACATCAAACAAGACTTATATTTTCAAGAAAGCACCTATCTTGCTAGAGGTGCTTTCAGAAGTACTGCCAGGCTAGAGTACCTATTAGCTAAAGCACCTATTTTCAAGAAAGCACCTATTAGCCCCATGCCCACACCTCTTCCCCCTCCCCCAAGGGGAGGGCCTCGTCCTCTTCCTCTTGTATGAGAAGAGAGACTACACCTGAAGTGAAGCTAATGCTTCAAAGTCAGAATACGAATAAGATCAATTAGCCAATGATGGATTTCGCGCCACGGAATGAATAGCAGCTACATATAATGGGATATGCCGAGCTGGTAGAGAAACTAATAGACTACGCAAAGGGGATATCCAGTTTCATATGTTGCCAATTGGCTTCGGACCGAACACCCTCCCACCTTGTGAAAAGCACTCCAGTGCAAAGACTACAAGCCATACAATAGGCGACCCCCCATTGTTTAGCGCCTGGGGAACGCAAGTTTGATCGAGGATTGGAGAGGTGGAAGAAAAGGCTCGGGATGGATTGGATTGTTGAGTCTTTGTGCGAGCCGTATGCGGTGAGAGTCGCACGTACGGTAAACGGTGAAAAATCCTGAAGTACTGCCAGGCTAGAGTTCTAAAATATTATTTATTCAAGTTAAAAGCCTTAGTTTATTTAAAAATGAACAATCCTTCAGCATGAATAATGAGAAACACTAAGACCACCTCCCTAACTGCGAGTTACTTTGAGAAATGACTGTACATTTTTGACTATTTTATTTTGTTTTATTTTTGCAGCATAATCAATCCGTTATAGTGATTCATGGAACTAAACGTTGAGCGTTTTATTCTTTTTGATACATTATCATGTTGAAAGTGTGTAAGGTAGTATAAAATTCCAGCAAAGTTTTTCCAAAACATCATAGAACAAGAGGACCCTCTTTTATTTGCTTCTTTGTAGGAAGCTTCCCAGTTCTCAAGCTACTATAACAGAATTCACCAAATATAGTTCCATTACCAGTTAACTTCCTCTGCCAAATTAGAAGCCCGGAGTTGCATATTTGAAAAAACTCAATGTAGAAAAGGTTATTTAGTCAGACCAGGATTAAGGATCAAGATGTCAACTATATACGGGAAAAGCACAAATAGTATAGGATCAAAAATGTCTTGATGTACAGTATTTACATTTGGTCCGATAAGGTTGATTCCATGCTCTCTGCACATTTCAACAAAAACTGCATTCTCAGAAAGGAAATCGTATCCAGGATGCAGCATTGTGCACCCACAGCTGATAGCAGCAAATAGGACATTTGGGACCACTAAATACCTATAAGACAAAAAGTGTATGCATGTCATTATCAATCACCGGATGAGCACAAATGATGCAACATTGACTAAAACAACTAGTTCTATTTTTACAATGTTCAGAAATAATTTGCCCTATTATTCAACAAATTAAATGTAGACTGTAGCCAGCCATCTTGCTTTTACTGATGTCTTGATGTTTTGCTTTCAATCACTATAAACTAACACTCCCTTCATCCCAATTCCCGTGGTAGGATATTTCAAGAAGCATAATAATTCCTAATAAATTACTCATTCATATACCCAGTATCAGTTATAGGTTTTATTTGGTATATTACAAGCTTAAAGCAAAACATTAGAGACACCAATGAAGACATGTATCCTGCATGGAATTGGTGAATTGAGACACTATAAGCCAACTCTAACCTAAATTACCACAATATATTTATAGTTACACTGCCCTAACACACTAAATCAATCACCAAAACTGTTGTCACAAAGGACCAGCCAATTCGGGCTATATGCCTATATTTGTTGATGTATATTCCACTTCATCAATATTCTGGATACAAGAAAAAGGAGCATAAGAAATTTGTCATGCTTACCAAACACACACTCTGTCTGCTGTTTTAATTAACTGCCTTCTACACTAAGTGTTTAAATAATTATAGGATGTAAGAAAAAAGGAGCATGAGAAAATTTATAAGAACTTACGACTGACTGCTTGGTGCTTCACCAATGCAAACTGATTCATCAGCCAATTTTATGTGAAGTGCATCCTTATCAATGATTGAGTAAACAGCAACACATGGTATCCCCATCTCATGAGCAGTCCGTACCACACGAACACCAATCTCTCCTCTGTTTGCCACCAGAATTTTATCACCATGACAAGTAACACAAAGAGCACCTCCGCGTTTCCCAGACTTCTATATATTTTAGAAGCCCAAGTTCTTTGCCTAGGGAATATCACTTTACTTCCCAAAATGAAACTACACTGGGAGCTTTTAATACCACGCCTGCTCCCTATGAATAAACTCTGCATTATTAGATTATGCCAGTAGATGCGGTTTAATACTCATACTCAAGTGAAATGAGTTTGTTAAGATTTTTCAAGATGAAACGTATATATTCAGCTTCCAAACTATCCTTTTCTGGGCCAGTTCCTTTTCTTTACAAAAAGTTGCTTCTTAGTAGAAGTACACCAGTTAAGTGTTCATTTCTAACTTTCACTTTGAATTTTAACTTAAATTAGAAGTTCAGAAGCAATTTTTTTGTCGCTTTTCAAAAAAAAACGACTTTTAACATTTAAACTCCGACTTTGAGTAACATTAATGCTGACTGGCTGATTGCTGATAAATGCTTTTTATTCGACTTCTACTATAAACTAACTTTAAGTGTAATGTTAAAAACTCCCTTTAAGTCATCAAAAATTTGTTCCGAACAAGCCCTTTATTGAAATCCTACATCTAGGTGAACTTGCTAATTGTAATGATCAAGCATGTATCAACTTTTTACACTTCTGTTGCAAATAAGTTTCTAACTTTACTTGTTAACTTTTACTTAAATTAGAAATACTGAAGCAAGTTAATTGTTGCTTTTCAGAAAAATGTACGATTTTTAATATTTTCTCTGACTTGTTAACTTCGACTTTCTACTATAAACTAACTTTAAGTATAAAATTAAAAACCCAGTTGTCACTATCAAAAAGTTGTTCCGAACAAACCCTTTCTTACCATCCTCAAACATGTATCAACTTTTTTTAGAACAACGGCAATCCCTAAAGCCAACATGCAACTTATGATTAGTAAAACTAACATCATAATCGTGGACAAATATTTCAAAATCATTGTTTCTGTTCAATGTGTAAATTTTAATATAATAAATAATCATTAAACAAATAAGTTCCTAGACTTTGCCCCTAATTAAAGAAACCACAAATACCAAAAGATGAATAGAGAGAAAAATTACCGGAGGTGAGTAAACAGTTCTGCTACAAAAAGTCATTGCCGCGGAGTCCATTTTCGGATCAAATGCTGCCAGAGATGAAAGAAAAAAAATCAATTAAACAGCCATTTTTTTCTAAATTTTTGAAGGAGACTGTTTAATGTAATGACGAATTACGCAGTTTTAATCATAATGTCGTTAGAACTATGCGGAGTTTGTGAATAAATCGTATACCTTCGGAGGAGTGTTTCGGCTTCTATTGCGTAGTGGTGGTAGTGAAGAAGTAGAGATATGAGAGAAGTAGTCGACGGGAACGAGGGAGGGAGATGGCAAATTGAATACTCCGCCCGACTTGTTCTGGTTATGGTTAGCTCCCGGAACGCGAACTACTTCCTACTTATTATCATATTGTTTTAATTTGAAATTGACATTTAAAAATTTAAAGAAAATTTTCATTTGTTTTTTTGGATCATAAGTCAATATAAAAAATTAATTATTTACTTATAAAAACAAAAGTTTAAATTAAAAGCTAGTAATGAGTAGCTCCCAGCCCACAAAAAAATGTCGGATGCTGATTTTTTCATTTTGACAAATAATATATTCTTTTTCTTAGCCCTTACACTTATATATTGAAAGAATATATTCTAACAAAAATTATATGATTCAACCTACTAATAAGTAGTCCACACGGGACTTACTTTTGATTCGATATATGACAAAGTAATTAAAAAAAATGTTTCCTTTTAATTTTTTTAATACTATATTTTCTTTAAAATTACATGTTTGTAAAGAAGAAATCGAAAATGCAATAACATATAATTATGATAGGATGTTTAAATAGTATTTAAAGTATTATTAAAAATATTGTGACAATATTAACGATGAATGATAATATAGTGGAGCTGATAACGACGGTGAAATAAAAAAGAAATAATGGTATAGACGATAATAATGAATTATCATAAAATAGTTTGGGTGGTGACCATAACAACGATAATTATAACAGTAGTAACGTTAATGATAGTTGTATGATGAGATAACAACGTGAGAAATAATGTCAATAGGTGCGATTACAAAAGAATATTGACGGTGATTCATACAAAAAATATTTTCTTTTATTTCATGTCACAAGTCATTTTTGAAAGTAAGAAAGAAAAAGCAATAATGTGAAAAACATTTCTTAAATTTAAAATTTTTATTATGTACCAAATATTAAAATTTGAAAATAATCCATTAACGAACATCAAAAAGTGACGTAAAACTTTTTGTAAAATTATTTTTTCCTATATCAAACAACTTCCCTTCTTTTTTTTTTTCATGCAATACAATATATTTTATAAATAAGTTTATTTAAAATTTAACATGTAAGTTATTCTAAACGGATATTTTAATCAATAAAAAAAAAATCAAACCGGAGCCTGGTGGGTACTTTTGTCCACCTAATTTCCACCGCAGTCGTGGTGAATCCTCGCTAAACCCTACTTCCTTAGCCCAGCAACAAACACGCCCTCGTCGTTAATTTCATCGCCGATCAATCGATCGATCACCGACCTAATATCGCCGGAAATTCGTAAGTTTTATATTTTCCCTTTCTCAGTTGACTTTTGTAGACGAAGAAGATATGTGCATATATATATGCACACACACATAGCTATTCATCTGTCTTCATTTCTGTGTCTATTGCTAGTTAAAACAGTCATACATATTGAAATTCATGGTTACTGCTCCGAAGCTCAGAAGGTTGAATGTTGTTTATTGAATAGGAAAATGTGATACAAATTGATCAACCGTAGTTTATACATTAAAAAGTTAGTTTATGAACAGTTTCTCTCAGTTCCTGTATATTTTCCAGGTGCTTGGAGGTGAAAATTAGCAATTTGTAATGTCTGCAATAGTTAGGGCTCGGTGTTTCTCTACTATTTTTAAGAAGTGCAATAGAAGATGCTTTTCTGTTACTGCAAATCCTCCTAAAGAGCCTATCGTCGCATCGTCTTCTACTCTCAACAATCAAGTACCACCTACTTCTACTGAGCCACCTCTACCTCCACCTCCACCTCCTGAAACAGCCGGAGCTGCGAAGAAGCCATTTAATTTTCTGAAGTATGGTCTCATTGCCTCGATAACAGGAGGCCTTGCAGCAGTTGGTTATGCGTCATACAGTGAGTCCTCTCTGATTTTATGTTGAATTTTCTTGATGTTTCCAGTAACCACATTTTCTGGTACTGCCCTAAGGAATATTTTATGTCAATATTTATGTGCTCTAGAACTTTGCTCGTAAATTGTATTGTTTTATGGATCAAGTAGGGATGCCTTCAATATAAGATGGTTTAATACAGGAAAAGACATGGCCCAAGTATTTTTAGTGATATTAAACAAGTGTATAATTTTTGAGTTGTCTGTATCAATAGTGATCTGCTATGTTGTGCAAAATGAGTGATTCTGTCTCCATTTGAAAGAAACAAAGTGAGGAATTGGAAATGGAGAGAAGGGATTCTGTTATGTTTGAGAAGTTACTTAAAAGTTGGAAAGGAAATAGAAATGAGACGTGATTATCTTTTTTCTTCCTCCTTTAAGAATATTAACTGTCTTAGTTGTTTTTCAGCATATAGTTTGGATGAGATCAATGAGAAGACAAAAGATTTTCGTGCATCTGCAAATCGTGCAATCCAGGATGATGAATCCACATTTGGTGTGAGTATAATATCTACTTTTTCAAATACAGTAAACTTTAGTGCACATGATTTTTGGTAGAAAACATTTTAATGATGGTATTCTGATTTTCGTACATGAGGAAAATATGCTAGTGTAGTCAGTATGAAGTGATTTTTGCTAATTAAACAGTAATAGGTACCAAAAGTTGCAATATGCTTAAGAACTACTATAGTTACATATATAGTGTGAGGATCGAGGAATGATTGCAAAAGCTCTCCTGTTTGAGTCTGCCACTACTTTTATTAAGATAATTTGATTAGCGAGCTTTTCCAACTAAAAGATAATTTGGTTTCTTCCAGTATAACTAGATCCTTCATCCTAAACGGACTGCCACTGTCAACAGGACATGGAGTTAAGAAGAATAAACATTGTTGCATGTAAACCAGAAGCATATGCAGATACAAATACGGATTCAGTCACAACAGCTAACATAATAATCACATATGTAGAAAGCTCAATTCGGGAAAGACCATGGGCTAGGAGAAACATTTACTAGTGATGAGGTAGAATACAAAATGGAATCACACACACAACTCATCTTGTTTAGTCTCTCTCAAAGTAGCAGAAAAGATAAATTGAATATACCTAATTCACCCTTTTAAAGACTAACAGATTCAAATTTGAAAATCACAAAAAAGAAAAAACTGACAGCTGATCTGTGTGCCAAGTCATGACCAGGCCATGTTGCCACAATCCTCCAGTTTCTCCAACTTCTGAAGTCTCATGTCAGTTATGGGTGTGACTAACTGTGGACTTATCAATATGTGCTCAAATACTGGATTTCTGCAGTCACGGTCATGTAACTGTTCAGGGCTGGCCCGTGAAACCTCCAAAACACTAAAAAAGTCTTAAAAACCTCCAAATTTAAGATACACAAAGATGTGCCTGTTTCGTTTTTATGGTGCCCTAGAATCAGTGTGGGAAGGATATAATTGTGTGCTCCATGAAGCAGAGCAGATATTGGGAACTAATTATTGATTATTTTGTAATTTCATTCAAGAACAAATTAATGCAGTAAATTTCGTAATAGTATTATATTATTCTAGGTTTAGTAATTACAACTATTATTATCTTGAGGAATTTTTAGAAACAGAGTATAATTGAATTATGATAGGAAATAGATTATTATTAGTTTTGTTTTTTGGCTAAATGATTATTATTAGGTTTGCTATCTTGGATACCTGATTAAAGTTTTAACTTCAACGTAAAGAGGCAAAACCTATTATTATAATTAAATTGAATATTATTTTGAACCGAATGTTGTGATCGTTTGTTTGTTTAGAGGCTTTTGAGCCCCCTTCTAACCCCTTTTTCCTGCATTAGATGGCGTCAGAGCTATTTGTTCTTTTCCACCTCATAATTGCCTAAATCTTTAAGACCTGTCCAAAGAACTCTGCTTAGCTAAAGATAATCCCCAGTAAAGTTAAACCATTTTCTCAAACCTGCGAGAAACCCTAGCTCCCACCACTACTCCCAACCCACTGTGGGCATAACTTCTGACCGCCATCACAGCTAACAAGCTTAGGTTTAATTGATCATGACCATTACTGCCACTCCATCTCAATAATGAAATAAAAAGGAAAAAACGAAAGAAAGGTAGAAGGAGAAGAAAATTGTATCATTGAAGCACAAATCTAATAATGATGCAATTTTCTTCTTCTTCTTCTACCATAACTTGGATTTTCCCTTTCTAAAAGGAGCCAGCTTTTGGAGAAGATCATAGCAGGTGTTACTATTCTTTGGCTTTTGTAGAAAATGAGCCTCGTATGGGTTGTAGCAAATATTTAATAATATACTATCATCTTAGTTTCAATTATTACTGCTTTTAATTTATCAACTACCATTTGTATGCAGAAATTCCAAGCTATGATACGTTCTACTGCGGTGGCAGGTGAGAATTTCATGTCATATGAAATTCAATTACAGTTGAACTCATTTTTGCATGTATCTTACTAAATTGATTTAATACCTCAGTTTTCTTTTTGTATAAGCAATAAACATCTCTATTCATCCTTTTGACTTTGTTATTTTGTTTTTATTTGCTTTAGAGTAGTGGTTCTTTAATGGCACTGTCAAAATTGATCTCTTGAGACATAAATATCCTTGAAATGATTTGTAGTGCTATGTTACTCTTGTGAAAAGTAGGTCAAACTTTTGTGTAACCTACATATAATTGGTTTGCTACTATATATTTATTGTGTATAAAAAACTTACGCAACAGTTTTGTAGTACTGTTTTGGAGAAGTCCTCTATTCTTCAATGTAGTTTTATGATAGTGTTGAGATATAAATAACTGAAAACTGGAAGCTTATCGAAATTTAGTAAATGGAGTTGTGTTTGGGAAGGTCTGTAACTATTATGTGGCACTTCAATGCCATTAGTAGCTTCTTTGAGATGAAGTACCTTTCACAGTTCTCCAGACACCTTCTGCAGACCATACGGGAGAAGCATGCTTTTTCTTTTTAATAATTGCTTTGGTAGAAAAAAAATGTCAAAAGAAAGTTAATAAATGTTGAGGATCACAAGGTATGCTCCTGAAGAACTGAAAACTGAAAAGAACATATTTTGTAAAAGTGCCTAATCCAATCTTTGCGAGCCAAAATGCACAATGGAAGAAATTTACAAATAAACCGAAAAGGATACTATGTCCCATAATAACGGAGAGGCCTTAGTGGCTTACTACGATAACTAGAAGACTGAGAATTTTTCTGGTCCATAGGTCCCAAAGCTGTGTGACTAAACCAAAATATGCTCCTGTTTGCCCTTGCTAAGCTATATAACCATAATCGAAGCAGATAATTTGGAGACATATACCGAATTTGCACTATGTGTTAGTTAAATTCTCTTCTCCGTTTGTGCTTAGTGTAGACTGTAGAGTTTTGAGATTATGAAGGACATTACTATTTTAGGGCAAGGACTACTGTTTCAAGTGTCCAGAAAAGGGAATACCTCATGTATAAATACAAAAAATCCTCTTTTGGTGCATAATCCATTCTCGGTTGTCTTATTTTCTTTCTCTCATTTATTGCTTGCTTTCTCCCATGTTACCCTTATTGCGTCAACTTCCTTGACATATGTTTTGCTTATGACCTGCATTATATTTTTCTCAATGGTGTTTCAGTGCCAGCTAAGTTGCTTGAGCTTTACATAGATGGAAGGAGGTCAATTGAAGAACAAGTTCGAGTAAGGAACTTTAGATCGATAATCATTGTTTGCGTGACATCTTTTAATTTAAAGCTATTATAATATTGTTATTCCTTTTTTGGTTTTTCTTTAGTTTTGATCTCAATTGACATCATCTTATTACATCATAGGGATTTACTGAACCATCTTCAGATAAGCTCCTCCCAGATTTGCATCCCATGGAGCAGCATGTCTTTACTCTAGTACTGGATCTGAATGAAACGTTGATATATTCTGACTGGAAGGTATAGAGTGTATTCATCCTTAAATGATCATAAAGCATTTGAATCTGATTTGATATTTCTTATGTTTTTGGTCAATTTGTTTACTCATGCGTCTGCTCCTTATGTCAATGTCTGTATGAAGCGTGAGAGAGGTTGGAGAACATTCAAAAGGCCTGGCGTTGATGCCTTCTTGGAACATCTAGCTCAGTTTTATGAAATCGTAGTGTATTCTGACCAACTGAGCATGGTATGTTGATGATCATATGAAATTTTAGAATGTCTTTATGCTATACACATGATCCTGATTTAAGCATCACCGACAGTATGTGGCCATTTTTGTCATGTGCAGTATGTTGATCCTTCTGTTGATAGATTGGACCCAAAGCACTGCATAAGGTATAGGCTATCAAGGACTGCAACTAAATATCAGGACCAGAAACATTATAGAGTAAGTTTTGACTTTTTATGATAATATGGATCTGTTCTTTTCTAATATCTCCCCCATCTTAGCCTTTTCATGTTGGACATTATGTTCGCGTTCCATCTTTTCTATCTTTTTATAACCAATTTCTGTTAACAATTAGTTTTTTCGAAGTCTCATTTCTACCCCTTAGCTGTAAGAATGGTGGGCGGCAGTCTTAAGGAAAAGCATACCGCCAAAGTGCCCATACCTAATCTTTTTAGTTAATAATTTCTTTTCATTAGATATACTTATCTTAGTTATGAGAATTGTGGTGTTTGATTTTGTGTATGTTACACAGACACACACAAACACACAACCATTGAAAAATCATCAGAGTATGGAACGTTCAGCTATGTAAATAATCTGTGATATTAATCTATGATGGATAGATATGTCTTTGCTTGTTCTACTTCTTGGTGTGCTCTAAGCTCATTGCAACTTCTTTTTAACAATGCTGGTTGTTGTCGTCTCACTGGAAACTGCTTTGTATGCGCCACACACAGTCACAAAAATGCGTGCATCAAAAGAAGACAATGTTTGTAAACTTTGATTTCTCTGCCAGGACCTTTCCATGCTGAATAGAGATCCCTCAAGGATTCTTTATGTGAGTGGTAATGCACTAGAAACTAGCCTCCAGCCAGAAAATTGCGTACCAATAAAGAAATGGCAGGGTGAAGTAGAAGATACAGCATTAGTGGATCTTATTCCATTTCTTGAGTGTAAGTTCTTGACAAATTGGAACTCATTTGGGATTTTCTCCTTGTTTATGTTGAATATATTAAATTGACTTCATGACCAAGTTCCTTTAAGATGTCCAATTCACCAACTGCCCATTTGGGTTGCAGATGTTGCTCGAAATAGACCAGCTGATATCCGACCGGTTCTAGCTTCATATCAGGGTCGTGATATAGCTAAAGAGTTTATTGAACGTTCCAAGGAGTATCAAAAGTAAGTCTCATGCCCTTTTATATACATCTGTTATTGCACTTTTGATATCTTTGGTTGTTCAACCACCTTTTTGGTTTAATATTTGTGTTGTAGCTTTCAACATGCAGATGTCTCCTGTTGTAATTTAAATTTGCAGTAGAGAACTAATATTTAGATTTTGTGGGGACAAATAGAGATGAAGTGTTATAAAAAATGATGCTCAGAACATATGGGAATAATATAAATTGGTTTTTTTAGGCAAATACGCATGAATGGTGTTTTCTCCTCCTGTTTTCGGCATTTTAACTCTTGCTGCTGAGTTTTATATGTAACAGTGTCTTCCCTTGGATACATGACAGTTAACATATGACTTGAGTTCAAGTTAACATATGACTTAGTTCTTTAACCCCCTCTCAGTAGAGTATCTTGGGCTTGAGCTTGAGCTTGAGCTTGGATGGTTTGGTTCATCTGACAACCTAAACCATGTTCCTTTTATTCTTCTACAGAAGTATGATAGTTGAGGTTGAATTTCAACATCATGAAATTTTAATATGGAAGGAAACATTTAAAAGAAATAGAACACACAGATTCCCATTAATATGATTCCCACTTCAATAGGTTTTTCCTCTCTTTTTTTCATTTTTTTTGGTGTAGTGGGTTTTGGGTGGTGGGGGGTGTTTTTGCTTAGTAATAAAAAGAACGCTGCCAAAGATATAATTTTCTTATTATTTTTAGACGTTACTAAATTCTTTGATAAACACTTACCAATTGTGCTTTTTTCAATAAAGTGCTTAAATATGCATGATCCACTTCACCCTGGTTTTTGTGGTTGCTGCGGTTGGATGTTGATGCTGACTTGTATTGTGGTCTGTTGCAGAAGAATGCAGGAGCAAAAGCAACAGGGACGTCTTTGGCGACGCTGAAGTCTGAGAAAGTGGATTTAGTTGATGGATAATATAGGATTCGAGTCCTTATCGGATATAGAAAATGAGACTTTGCCATTTCGAGAATTTCTTAGGCCATTTTTCAGTACAAGTGAGAATATTATTAGTCTGATGGAATCTTCATAAATTCTTTACATACTTTTCCTCTGTTGAGTGGAATAAATTTAATTTGGTGCCTTGTATAATTGTTCATAGCCACTTATTGAGCAAACTTTCCTGAGCAACACAATTCAACTTTCTGCGTCAATGCCAGATCAATTTTGTTGAAAACCTTGCTCGAAATTTGTTCATGTTGATGCCTGCTTTCAAGTTTCAACACATTTAATTACCATTTCCTTGCAGGGAATGGTGTGAGTGGAATCGGGGAAGAAGGATGAGGCAACTTGTTATAATACTCACTTCGTTAAAAAACTAGAAATATATTTCCCTTTACATATAAATTTGTAAAATTTTATAAAAAATTATTTGTATTAGATAAATTTTAATGTAAAATATCATGAAAAAGATGCAGATTAATATTAACTTCTTATTTTTTTTAATCAATTCGTATCACAAATGAAATTATAGTTTTCGCAAATAAAATCATATAAAAAGAGAAATGTATTTTTAATTTTGGAATTAGTATTTGCAATTTGTCTCTTTCTCTTAAAGCAAGTCACGATTCACCGTCTTGTTTTTGTTTGGTTTATATGAATTACAACGTGGGCTATAACAAAGAACTGCTCGTATCAAAGAAGATCTGAAAGTATCTTGAGCAAATATTGATTGATTTCTTTCACCTTTCTGCCTTCCATTTCATCTTTGCCCTTTTGTGTTTTATTGTTTTATTTTTAAATAAATTTAGCTTAATTAGCTTCGACCCCAACCACTTTGATTGAAGATTAGAGCTAGTGACGTTGATCTAATTAATTGATTACAAAAAAATTGAACCCGTAACAATCAAAATGCATGTATTTGCGATTACCACTTGCGTAGTTGACACAATAGAACCTATTGTTAATGAGACCGATGATAGTGAAACTTAGATGATTTAAAATTTAATGAAGAGTTGCATAATGTGTAACAATTATACGTACATTGTTGTATTCATACAAGAAGTTGCGAAGATTGTTGTGGGGGCTAACATTAGAAATAGCTCATCTATTTTATATATTACTCCTTTCATTTATATTTACATATGTTTCTTGAGAGCAATGATATTCTTATATATATATATATATATATATATATATATATATATATATATATATCATTTGTAAATTCTAATGAAACATTAATCACTTCAATTTCTAAATTATCTTATATTTAATACTAATTTGTTTCTCTTTCATTGTTTTCAATAAAATTTAAAAAGGTAATATTAAACTTTATAACCTTTTTGGCTGATTATACAAGAAATTCATACACTTTTAGGTGGCGTGTATTTCTTTAAAAATAACGGAGGGGGTATTAAAGAAAACTCAATAATAGCTATTTAATGGTCAACATTATTCTTTCCTAATAATGGCATCATATTTAATTAATTGTCACAAACAATATGAAAGACAGTCATATTACACACACACACACAATAGGTGTATAACACAAAAGAAATTTGAGTATAAGATGAACGTACACAGGCTTGTGTGAATAAGGCATACACAAACTAAGGATTGCGTATATCAATTGCTATATGCGTGTGTATTGAGTAATATATGTCTATGTGTGTGTATATGTATATATGTTTCATGCATGTTTGTCTATAGACAATACGTGTTTGGTGGAGGAGACTAAAGACAAAGGAGAAGAAATTAAATTCTAATATTTAATTAAACATAAGTGCAAACTTTAAGGTGGTAATAATGGTTCAATTATTAGGAATTGTGCATGTCTTATGTACTCCCAACTCCAATATCTTTGTGTGTTTTTGATATTCCCACTCAATCTTCATTCAATTAATAATTTTGCCTATTCACTTCTGGTTCATCTTGTCGTGTTCTCATATCCTAATCTTTCTTTCAAGCATACCAGCCCAAGGATTTTCTTACACTAATTTTTATATTTGCATGCTTTTCAATTTTATATATATTATAATCATTCAATTTTTTTTTTCGATTAATTAATTAATTAATTATTATATGTATGTTTGTGATTGATATAATATAATGGTGGAATATTAGTGGAGACATCGAACATGGATTCTTTACTGTTCTATTTTGTAGTATATACTTAATTAATTCATCTTTTTGATTTGAATATATGTTGTGAGAGTTGTTGCAAGCCCACATTTGAAAGTATATCTTTTGATGGATCAATCAATCGGATATTTTATAATCTTTGAAAAGATTTTTGACAAGAATTTACCAAAACTTGTTGAAATTCTGTTCGCCAAGTGATGCAATTCAATTCAGCTTTAATTTTATGACAAATACTTGTAAAGGGAAATGTGTTATGCACTTTATTTTTCTTTTATAAGTTGTAGGAATAAAAATTTTTTATATATAGAAAGTCATTGTCTAGGTACTCATACACTACTTCTATTAACAATTATCTTGTAAAATTTTTGTATTAATATGCAAGGTTCAAAATCTAAATCTCTTCGATTTTTTTTTAATGTTTCTAAATAATTGAAAATTCCAAACTCATGGATGTAGAGCATTTAACAACACAAGAGTATGTAAAATTTTGCAACTTTTAATGATGTATAAAATGGTATTAGCTGTTAGAGTGTATGCCCTAGTGGCCAATTATGTAATGATTGTGACACCATGTTTATGTTATGTTTTTTGGTTAAATGATAATTACTTTTATTATGTTTTATTTACTGCGTAATATAAATGTTAACATAATAAA